>CM033642.1:191094283-191838959 GCA_019512145.1 Engystomops pustulosus | reverse complement strand
TTTATCAAGTGTCTGAAAGTCAGAATATTTCCAATTGCCCATGGCAAACAATCACAGCTCCCCTTTAAAATATTCATGAGCACTGGTGAAATGAAAGCTGAGCTGTGATTGGTTGCCATGGGCAACTGGAAATATTCAGACTTTCAGACTGCTTGATAAATCTGCCCCATTGTCTCACAAACTAGGAACACACACCACAATGATAAATCTATGGCAGCAAAAGACTAGTGTTGGCAAGCTCTGCACTGGCGACACATTCATGAAATCCCCGTTGTGTTTTGAGCATTTGTGTATATTAGTGCATTTACGGTAACTCTCTTCCTCGCTTGCTAGGTGAATGTTGCATCAGCCATCCAGTGAATGCTCATGTGCAGCTAGCGAGTAGAAAGTTCACAAAGTACTGTACATGTGAAATATGAGAAGACTGCAGAATGAGATGACTACATGAACAGACATATACGTAAAGTATATGTAAAGTGATTGTGCTAGTGTTGTGCCACATACCTCATTATGCATGTCATTTATTATGTTATATAACTGAGATGTTTTATATGTGATGGGTATTACAAGTGGAGTGTCACAGAAAAGAAGGTTTTAAATTCTGGGAAATCTACCATCAAAACCAATGGTTGATTATGGTGTGGGCGATTTGAGCTGTCAAATCGCTCACTACATGTGCGGGGATTGAATCCAGAACGGCTTCCTAGTTTTTTTTTAAGCAGCTGTTAATACAACAGCCGGTTCAGAGACCTGGATCCCCTGCCCCACATATGGCAGAGCAAGGGAACAATACACTCCCTGCTCTGCCATGGACTGCTGAGTGGGGGCAGTGAAGAGCGGGCGGACGGCATAGTGGGTGTACCTGGGCGGCTGGCTATTACAGAGGGAAATGAGCGGGGGCCGATATACTACTGGGCTGAAAACCCATGCTTTCCCACCCTGGGCTTGAATAGTGGTTAAGCAGTTTCTTCGCAGGGTGTGAGAAAATTAGGTTACCACCCCATTGGTTTCTATACTTGGGTTGGCTTTTACTTGAGTCTATCGGTCCCTAGTGCCCCGAATCCGCCTAGCTCTCTAATGCAGCTTTACAGTCCATTGGGGGAGGTTTCCCAGAAGTGTCCTTGAGGTCTGTTCTAGTTGCTGATGGAACCAACCAGGGCTCAGCTTTAGCTGTGTTAAAGTGAAACTGAGCTGTGGATTCACGTCTATAAATCTCACCCAAAATCTCTGAGAACTGGACTTCCACTAACCTGTTAAGGGATTATAAACTAAATAAGGGTGTTTATTTCATTTGATTTTTTTTTTTTTTTTTTAAAGGCAAGTACCACAATAGCCGAATGCAATGCGAGATACTACTAGAGATGAGCGAGTCACTAAAATGCTCGGGTACTCGTTCATTCGGACGAACTTTTCCCGATGCTCGAGTGCTCGTCTCTCGATAACGAGCCCCATGGAAGTAATGGGAGACTCGAGCATTTTTTCAGTGATCAACCAAGGCTCTGCACAGGGAAGCGTGGCCAACACCTGGGAACCTCAGAAGAAGGATGGAACCACCACGGAAATGAACGGAAACTGAGGTCAGCATGCATGGATGCCTTCTGAGCTGCTTGCTTAAAATCAGCCATTAAGGGCCAAATTATGGCAACAGCATGGCCATGACAGAGTGACATAATGAAGCAAGTAGCATCTCAAACATTCCATAATGGACCTGACCCTTATAGTGACGGCAATGCAGAGGCAGCTTGGCAGCATCGCAGGCTAGAGAGTGTCATGGCGACCATCCCTAATGCTCAGGCTGTCAAACCATGGTGGCAGATAGGACAAGGAGGTGAGCCATCTGAAGCGCTCAATAATAGTCGGTCATGATCAATTTTGCCAGTATAGTTTTTGGTTGTTACACATCAGGGGGGCGACAAAGTTAACCTGGAAGCCATAAAACAACCCCAAAATGGTCTGCTGACCAGTCGTTTGATAAGGGGACCATGTATGAGGCAGTGAACTAGTTCGTATATTACAGTGCTGCAGTTTAAAACTACTGTCTTGGATCTTTGGCATGGAGCTTTCGCCAATCCCAGCCCCTGTCTCTAGGCTATCTTCCCAAAACAGCACTTTCTAAGAACCTTGTTGTATAAGTATCATGTAGTAGCGTTCTTAAGTTTTACGGTATGGCGGTGAGGGGAATGTAAACAAAGTTCGCAAGAATCGCTGAAATAATATTGTGTTAAATATAAAGTTTTGCCAGTCATATTTGTGGTTTACACAGCAAGGGGTGGCCGACAAAGTCTAACAAGTTCTTATTACTGTTGGAATTCCCTGTAATAGCTCCTGGGCGGTGTGCCTTTTATCGCCTAGGGCTCAGCAGTTTGAGCACCGCCTGCTGTCGCTTATCGACGGCACTGCGGCTGGTGCCAGAGCTACCGACTGATTGCGCCATGGCCACGGATGGTAATTCGGAGGAGGAGGGAGGTGAGGAGGGGTGGGAGTGTAGGAGGAGGTATACTAGGCTTTTTGACAACCTGGAACACTAGGTAGGACCCCCCGCGCATCTCCTCCGTCGGACCGTATATGACCACCCCAGCAGACTCTGTCCCCGACTGCACCAACTAAGTGTCGTAGCCGTTCTTATAAGTTTTGGTGATATGAGCGGTTTGAGGGTAATGTAAAAGCAGATGCGCAAGAAGCCATGATTGCGCATGTGAGCTGGCGCTCCGTGCCAGGCTAGCTTTCGTGCAACCAGCCCCCCCTGTCCTAGGCCCCTACTCCCCAAACACAGCACTTCTACGAACCTTTTGTATAAGATCAAGTGTAGTATCGTCTTATAAGTGTTAGGATATGGCGGGTGAGGGGAATGTACAGATTTGTGCAAGAAGCGCTCGACAATAAGATTGGTAAATGATCAATTTGCATAATTATTTGTGGATAACACAGCAGGGTGGCGACACGTTAACAACTTTGATGTGGGAATTCCCTGAAAACAAGACCCCAATTTCTTGCTGCCTACACACCTCGTTTGATAAGTGGGGACGAATCGATTATGGAGGCAGCTATATGGACGACTTTTGGTAGCAAATGGAGACACGTGTGGAGGCTTCATGGAGACATTTAATTTGGATAGTTCCTGTATGTGGCAGTCCAAAAATTTTCAAACCAAGGAGCAGGTAGGTGGCCCTCCAGCAAATGAATAGATGGAGTGCCCTTAGTGGCATCCAAAAAAAGTGTTCAACCAGAGGACAGTATGTGGCCCTCCAGAAATGAAATAGATGGATTGCCTGTATGTGGAGTCCCAAAAAGTTTTTCAAACCAAGGAGCAGGTAAGGTGGCCCTCCCAGAAAATGAAATAGCTTGAGTGCCTGTATGTGGCAGTCCTAAAAAGTTTTCAACAGAGGAGCAGGTAGGGGTGGCCCTCCATAAAAATGAAATAGATTGAGTGCCTGTATGCTTGCATCAAAAAGTTTTCAAACCAGAGGATCAGGTTAGGTGGCCCTCCTCCAGAAAAAATTGAATAGATTGAGTGCCTGTACTGTTGGACTCCAAAAAGGGTTTAAAACAGAGGACCGGGTATGTGCCCCCAGAAAATTAACTGCATAAAGTACTATAGCTAGAGCCAGTGGGCCCTTCAAAAATAGCCATTTTCCCTCTCTTTAGTGTACCAGAGGAGGATAGGAGGAAATGAGCAGGAGGGGAGTGCATAAATTATTCGGTGTTGGAGCTTCCTTCACCTTGGTGGAGATTGGAATATGAGAAATCCCGCTTTATCATCGTTAATAAGCGATCAGCCTGTCAGCGCGTCAGTCCGACAGCGGCTACGCTTATAAACTCTGCTGATGATGCCCCCACTGCCTTAAACCCCTCGACAAGACGCTAGGCTGCCATGGCTGCCAAGAACCTCACGGCTACAGCGCCAGTTCGTGCCACATTTCCAGCCTTTGAAACCCATTAGTTGTAGGGAGCTGTAGTGATGCATTTATGACGTGGTCTGGTCAGCTACGTACTCCCTCAACCATCTTTCTGTAAAGATCAGCCCCTACTCTGGCTGTCCGAGACTGGTCCGGTGAACGTGTCCTTGCTGGGGTGACATAAAGCTGGCAAAATCCTTGTAAAGGTACCCTTCCAGTGCTGGACAAGCCGCCTGCCTCTCGCTACTCTCTCCCTCGCACTGTCCCGCAGAACTACGCACTCTGCCGCGACTGCTGGCAGAAGGGAAATATTGTTTCCAGCTTGTGCACCGGCCTGCCTGGTATCATCGCATCTCTCACACTCCTTATCCTTCCTCTCCAGGATGAGAGTGGAAAGATTTTTGTGCTTGTACCGTGGGGTCCAGAGAGTTAATACCCATAATCGTGGCTGTAATAACTTCTTTGAACCGAGGGTCACGGATAGGACCAGCATGAAATCTGCCATATGCGCCAGAGTCACCAACGCGTAGAATTCACTCCCCTCACTGGCCCTGACTGTCCATTTCCTCCTCCTCCTCCAACTCCTCGTCTTCTGCCCATACACGCTGAACAGTGAAGGACTCCACAATGGTCCCCTTTTGTGTCTCGCCAACCTTCCCTCCTCATCCCTCCTCCACTCCACCTCCTCCGATCTCGTGATAAACAGACCTAAGGGTGCTTTGCTATAAACAGGGAAATCTTTCTAGCTTCTTTCCCCCTTCCCCCCGTCTCTTGTGACGGCGCAAAGCTTCGCTCTCATGCTGATCGAGAGAGGTTTTTCAACAGCCAACAGCGGGAGGTGAGGCTGATGTGGCTCATCGCCCACTGACCATCTGTGTTGCCTCCCTTCGAAGTTTAGCTCAGCACCTGACAGATATCGACATCCCATCCACTCCCATGTAGACTTAGGCAGCTGACGGACCTGACTACCAGTTCCTGGTGGATTGACATCTGGCATCGACAATCGCTCCGCGCTTCTGGTAACCTCTGGATAACATGGTCAGTGTTTGAATTCCCCTCGTGGGCACCGTCGCACAACGGTCGGTGAGCGGGCAGTTTGAGGCGGCTGCTGCGCTGCCTTAGAGTGCTCGCAACAAAATCTGTGCTGACTATTCCTGAAATGCGCACAGATGTCGGCGCACCTTCGTTCCAAATCAGACAGATTGGGTATGTCCCTTGATAACTGCTGAAACTTCCAGATTTAACACATGGGTCCAGCATGGCACATGTCGTCAGTCTGCCGAGTTTCAGAGCCGCCACCATGTTTACGGCCGTTGTCACGACACAACCATGCCGGTTGCAGGTTCAGCGGTGCCAGCCCACGATCAGTCTGCGCCGTTATTGCCCTGGAATAGCTCTTGGGGCGGTGGCCTTTTATCGCCTAGGCTCAGCAGTTTGAGCACCCGCCTGCTGTCGCTTAGCGACGCACTGCTGCTTGCTGTTCCTAGAGCTAGCGACTGTGGCGCCGATTCAACGGATGGTAGTTCGGAGGAGGAGGTGATGAGGGTGTGGAGGAGGAGGAGGCATAGTAATGCTGAAAAGACCTGGACCGAGGTAGGCCCCGCAATCCTCGCGTCGGCAGTATATGACCATGCTCGGCAGGTCCAGACTCCGGTCCCGCCTCCACCAAGTTAACCCAATGTGCCGTCAAGCAGATAAGTGGCCCTGCCCGTCCCCCTCGTCCACGTGTCCGTGGTCCGGTGGACCTTTTCCAGCCAAACGGTCGTTGTCAGGGCCACGGATGATGTTGTCGCTGACACAACGTGCTGGATTGCAGGGCCTGGGACGGCCCAATCGGGAAATTATGGCGGCTGGGGACCGATCACCGAGGGTCGGCCGCCACCATTAGGTTGCGAAGGCCTCGTCTCTACTCCCTATAGGGCAGCATCTCCAGGCTAAGCATCTGGGATGTGGACATTAAGGGCTTGGGCGTGTGGTGGGGTTTGCACTTATTTCCGTTTCCCGCATCCAATCGTCTGGGGTATGGAGAGCTGAACGCTGGTGGATTCCTGTGGAGGATCGGGAGGCGAGGATGGGGTTTTTTGTGCCAGGGTCCCTGGGCAAGGGGCTGACTATCACTGAACCGGGGAAGGAAGCAGTGGTGTGCACGGCCCGGAGGTGAACGGGCTTGGGCCACTGAGTGGGGTGTTTAGCATGTCATATGCCTGCGCATACTGGGTGGTAGTTAGCTAGTATTGTGGAACCCCTGTCTGATCCTGGTTTGGCAAAGGTTGCACGCCACAGTCCGCCTTCATCCGTGTTTTCCTCTAAAGACCTCAGACTTCTGAAATCTAGCCCTCGCCGTGGGAGCCCTCGCCACGGGAGCTTCCTACTGACACTTTGGCCTGATGCACCTGCTCGGGGCCCTGCCTCTCCGTCTGGCCCCAACCACGGCTCTCCAACCTGTTCGGGTCGGGACTCTCCGCCGTTCCAGAGCACTGTGTCACCCCGGCCTCTCAATTCTCAACCCACCAGCTCTGGGTCTGTCACCTCACCATCCTCCGCTCCCTCAGTCTTGGGCTCCCCCCGCGGACTTCACTGCCCTACAAAACAACTTCACCACTGTCTGACAACCGTGTCTCCTCAATCGGTCGGACACCTTTTACAACACTCTCTTCTTCGACTACGTCAAAAGGTTCACATCAGTCACACCCACATACTGATGCGACTGGTGGAAAACCTGGCATCGGAAAATGCCTCAGCAGCAAGCCGGACAAGTGGTTTGTGACTCATGTGGAAGGGTCCAGAAAAACATTTTTGTCCGTGAAGAGATATAGGCCAAGTTCAAATGCCAATTTTACTGGAGGGGGAACGTGGCAGAACTGGGGTCACTACGAGGCAGGCTGAGGTGCAGGATTGGAGGAGTGCACGATTTCGGATGTGACATGGGTGGACTGCCGTGGAAGACTCAACTGTTGAGACAAATTCGTCGAAGCCATTTGTCGGATCCCATCACCTGTTCGCCACTGTTTCTGCCTCAACCTTGCTCCTACCACGAGTCCCATTAACTTCAACTAACCTTAGGGAGTGTAGCCTGCGGTTCCCCTGCTCCCTCATCAGCAGGTGTCTCACCCCCGCCCAGTACCACTGCCTCTGACCCCTGCAGTAGTTTGGAAAGCGCCCACGTCCCCTCTTGGCCCTCTCGTCCTCTACCCCTATCCCTCGGGTGAATACATTTTTGAAAATGAAAGTTATAACTTTACAAATTTTTTTTAAACTTTTTTTGTGTTTTGTGTTCTTTTTAGGTTTTTAAAACCACACGATCTATCCTATTGCTCGGCTTTTTCTAGTCCCAGTAATGAAGCACACTGCTATTGCCAATGAGATGACGCCATATGAAGAAATACACGTAAAAAAAGAACTGCCCTAGACTGTGCTAATTGAAATCCTATAAACCCCTAATAATTTTCGCCCACGTCCGGTCCTTTGCGATGAGAACTGTGCCGATGCACTAGCGCTACAACACATCGGAGGGTCGCTTCTCACTCCAACATTCCTCACAAGTGGTCAACTTGATGCCGCAGAAAGAGACATAAGCCAACCAGCAGATCACCAGAAATAAAATATATTAAACCCGCCTATTGTGTAGCGTAAGTAGAAGCCGTTTGGATTCCCCTTGGGCTTTTTCCCTAGCCCAGTAGAAAGCACACTGCTATGGCCAGATGAGAGGAGCTGGAGTTATTAAAATAAACGTAAATAAAAGTAAATGGCAGACTGTCCTAATTGAAATCAACTCGCCCCTAATTTTTCCCCGTTTGGGGTGTGAGGTGGATATGTGTGTCACTAAGAGCTAACACAAACAAAACGATAGCAAGGCCACCCTGCAAATCTCACATACTGGGACTAAGCTGTCTACTATTCCAGCAAGCCCAGCCACAACAAACAAAAAAAAAAAAAAGTATAAACGTTATTGTCTAGCCCTAGAAGGCTGTTTGGGGTTCTTCTTGTTGATCACCCCTGCCTAACACTATTCCTATAGACACCCCTAACGCTTTCCCTTCCCTGACCAGCAGCAGCTCCTCTCCCTAGCGTCTCCAGACACAGCAATGATCCGATCAGCGCGGGCAGCGGCTAGTCCTATCCCACAGGGTCACCTTGATCTGCGCCAGCGCAACGTACTCATGCTATCCGCCGTGTACGGGTACCAGCCTCTACGAAATCACTAGGTGGTAACAATCATGCCACGTCACACCGTTCACGACCATGCTGGGTGAGTGCAGAGTCCTCCTGGCTTGTGATTGGCTCCGTTTTTCTGGCCGCCAAAAAGCAAACGGCGGAGCTGCCATTTTCTCGATCGGATTGCGCAGAAGCGAATTATCTTCCTAGCACTCGAGCAGTTTATCGAGTACGGCTAATGCTCGAACAAGCATCAAGCTCGGACGAGTTGTTTCGCTCATCTCCTACTGACTACACCCTACGTTCGATTTTACATGTCCTTCGGTATACGACTTAAAGATACTTCATAAAATGTTGCAGCAGAAATGATGTCAGAGACCATACAGCCAACCCTCCATACCTGCGACATCACAGGAATCCACCTCTATTCTGACTGAACTCTTTCAGTGGGTTTACTGTTACTCTAATCAAAGGGAACATGGTACATGGTTAAACTTTCGATTTTTATTACATGACAGATCCATTCTTAAGATTTTTATACAAAGAAATAGATTTTTTTAAATTAAATACATAGTCAATCTTGAATGTGATTAACCTCAGTTAATATAAAAAGAAAATTTACTATTTTGTCCCATTTTCCTTTTTTTTTGAGGGACGGTTTTTGGGCAAAAAACCGGAATATGCCATTTCTTTCGCAGGGTGTCTGTAAAATTAAAAATATTCTCAGGGTTTCTATTCAATATCGGGAAGCCATTATAAACGATATTAAGATATGAGACAACATCCAGGCACTTTATCCAACCAGTAGTGTTAAAAACTGCTACTTACTGGATGCAGTAGAAGTGTGGGAGACTGCAGCACTTTAGCATCTCCATAGTATGAATGAACTAAAAGTGGATTCTAACATCTCGCAATGCAGTACCTCTTAGTTTCTAGGACTGCTCCATAGCATTAAAAGGACCCAGGGATCTGCCCAACCACGAGCACTAGATGCCAGAGCTCACAGGTCCGGGCCAGGACCATGTTGAAATAAAAGCTTCTTGGAGATGGTCACTTGTCATCTTGAGCTTTATAGAAGAAATTCAACCATCTGAGTGACCGTAATGGTAAAAGGAGTCTACAGCACCCAAATCACCCACCCCACAAGATTGTCCTATGCCACTTGATACTACACCCCAGTCCATACATTTCTATTTACCAGTAACTAGTAGTTTACAGAAAGTTCGTTTCCCCTTTTGTAAATTAAGCATCTGTCTTCCAGAAGGGATGGCTCTGTATTGTTGCTACTCCTATTTCTCCTAAAATTATAGATCACTCAAAAAACGGGAATGCTGATGTGAAAGCTATAATGTGCCTGTACAATGCATTTCTTTCTTGGTAGGGGGATTTGGGGGTGGGATTTAAGTCCCTGTGGTTACTTCTTACAATAAGGCCACAGGTTTCACTATCTCTGCCTGTTAAGTCTGTTATTAAAATGCTTTTTTTTTTTCATGCAAAATAATCCGTAAACAGGGGGTCTTAATGCACTAGGGACATAAAGCCAACGCATCTTTCATAGAACTATGAGAAGCTAGCAAAGCTTCATTTTATATATCAACAACTACATATATTTGTAGAAGTCATGCACAACATTTACTGTAGCGTTCTGGTGAGACCATTCTAACAGATCAGGCATTTCTGAATTCTATGGGTTCTGTTTGGTTTGCTGGTAACTAGCTGCCTCAAAAACTTTTGGTGTCCCTTCCATACTACAGTTTTATGGTACACCACTCCACAACATACGGTTCGTCATCCAAATCCCTTTGGATTGCCTGCTGAAAGAAGGAGGGCACAATATTTTTATCACAGGATATATTTGAGGGGATCTGAGTATATGGTGGCTTGCTTGCTTGCTTTCATCCAGCACAACCCTAGGAAGACATTTCAATTGCAAACAAAAAAAAGCAGGTTCCGATTCGTTGTGTACAGTTCTAGCTTCTCTTCATATAGCAGAAGCATTAGGCCAGATGCCATCCTGCACTCTCCACCACCTAAAAGAAAAAAACCTAACCTGTTCCCGCCAGAAAATTTGGTCAATACCGAACATAGTGACATATCAGCTAATTAATGAATATAAAATCTGATATGAATGCTTAAGCTTATGAATTTAAACTTATAAAGCGGGGACAAAGTACCCCCCAATATAATAACCCAACTCAAAAGCATCTCTGTTTTGAATAAATAGTATAGTCTTACGTATGTTTTTTTCTGTCGAGAGTCCACTTTATGGAGTGAACAGAGATCCATTTAGATATTCTGGTCCGTAACTAAAGTGCCTCTTAAAGAACAATATGTGTACATTGGCCTTCATATGTCATTCTGGCACAACCGTGAAGCAAAGCAACGATTATATGAGTTAAAGACGCAATGGGCTGGGTAAGTTCATCATGTTGAGCTATGTCTAGGGTTGCAATAACATTTTTGGGTTCACCACCTTCCTTCTTCCTTTAGGAATTAAAAGGGTAGAAGAATATACAACTGTGAAGGCGATTGTTAACAACGTCTGTCAAAAGTCAGTTGCTATTTAAAATGAGGGGCTAGCTTGCCCCCTATTTCTTGCATTCGGTTTCCCAACCCTCTGCCCTTGTCAGGGGTGAAGCAATTTCCAATAACAGACTCCGTTTCCTGTATACGCCTTTGGAATCGGCAGCTGGTCCCGTGCAAACTCCCCTCCCATTGACCTTTGCGCCTTCTACTTCATTACACACATGTGTCCGTGACTTTACTTATCACATTGAAGGTCACCTGAAATAAAAAAATGAATACCAATATTAAAACATAGACAATAAGAACACACGCATACCCTGTCTAACGGCAAATAAAATCAAATCAAGCGCGGGGAGGGAAATAGCAAAGGAAAAAAGAATGACCTATCAAGGGGAGACTTATCACTTAAAATGCCGGCAGTCTAACACTTTGGAGAACGATGCGGTGATTAGCTCTATGCCCAAGCTACGTGGTCAAAAAAAATTGCTGTGAATTTTTTTCATACATTTTGCGTCGGACTGTCTGTTACTTTCCCCTATAAATCAATGTGTAAGTCAAGTTTCTCTTTCGGCTAGGTAATTAAAAAAAAAATAAACTCCTTGCTTATACATGCCTCTTGTCATAGTGAGAAGAGTTTCTTCATAACACCTCTTATTTCTGATAACACTGGATGCATCGGGAAGCCACGCTGATCACCTGACCCCTCCTCCCATGTACATTTTCCGAGCACACATGTGTAGTGAAGAAACATTACAGACTCTAATGGGAGAGGGAATAAACCGGATACATTTGTCACAAGGGACGGGCTAGTTGAAATCCAACATGCTTTACCCCCACCTAAACATCTGCCTTGGGTAGGCAGACCCGTCCATCCAGTACTAATATTAATTGGGTTCAAACGAAACGGATTCTACATCTAGAGAGTAGGAGCTGAGTGTCAATTAAAGATCAACCCTCCAAATACTTGCGGATCAGCTAAACACTCAGCCAAATGAGCCAGTGGTGTACATGCAAACGTCACCCACCTCGTAGAGACTTATATCTCGTGAGCAAACAAATGCTGACGATCTGCGGATTTCAACGCCACTAACCCTGTTTTTTCTGGATTAATTGTCACCTCGTATAACCACATTTTCACTCTACTATAGCAAGCCTGCAACCTCTAACCACCACTCGAGTTTTCCAGAAAAGACAATAAATAGTGCACTTGACGGTATCGAGCCATAATTAGAGATTACCAAGTCAGTAATGCTCACAGTTGGGAAACAACAAGAGGACATTGTTTTTAACAATCCCTATTTGTCATATACACCTACAAGTCGACTTATGGTGTAGGATTTTCCGAATAATCTAAATTGTGATCTTATTTTCCCTCTAATTGCAACTATTCGCCAATTACGCTATGTGTTATATCTCTGTGGAAGACCAGGTCTGTCCTACAGTTACATAATCAGCCTTATCCCGCCGTGGTTTAGTTTCAGTCCTTTGCATCAGTCTGTGTCTTATCTCTGGAAACCATTACCCAGGGATGCAACGATATCTCTTAAAGAATGCATAATAATATTGTCACAACACCTGCATAAGGGCAACAAGGCCATAATACCGCCAACCATAAAACGAACAACCTGAGATGGAGACCCGAGTTTGTGTCTTCAATCACTTAAGAAAAATTAAAATCCTTTCACAACCAATCTTTACCCCATTTACCTATAAATAACCCCTTCATGTCGTATACAAACAGCTGAGGAGTTTTCCACAGCGAGAACAGAGACTTCCTACCTGATTCATAGACTGATGTGGATGTTGGTTTTTTAGCCTCAAGGCGGAAGGCAATTCCCACTTCAGATGCCCCTTCATAGCCTCCACTGCACCTAAACCAATGCTTCTGGTGTCAATTTAACATAGGAGAATTGCGGTTTGCAGCACCAAGCGTCTTAAGGACAATATAATGGCAATTCAAATACTATGGAATGCGATATGCATATTGTCACGTTGTGGCCCGTCTTTACTGCTAACGATCCTGATGCGTTTTTAAAGCTGGATTCTTATCTTTAGAATGGCTGTTATAGGAACCTACCATCAGATCTACTATTAAGGCACTTTTGATGGTGGTTCCCAGTAACCTCCCTAAAGCCTAATCTATATTTCCATAATCCTATGCGGCTTTCTACTGTAATCTACACTAACTACTATGTTACTTTTTGGCATAGGCTACAGGGTTTTTTTATTTAGCCTTTGCTCCACTGCCCGCAGACAGTCCGTGACCCCCATCTTTTGGCATCTTATGGTTCCCACTGAAAAGTAATGGAGCACAGTTATTTTAATACATGTTAACATAAAGCGGGTATGCTAAGGGATATTTTATACCAATCTGTGGGGAAGTGCAGGTATCACAGTCTCTCAAAACTGGTAGGCCTCATACAATCAATTATATTCCAATGTATATCCAAACTTCAACAAACAGGAACCTGAAATATGAAACTTTCTATAAATATATGGATCTATTCCTACAAATTGTAAGGCTAGGGCTAAACAACCAGGTAGCCAGGCAACATTTGCAAATGCCATACTTGCCAGCACACCCAATGAATGCCAGGCTGTCACGTTATGTGGTTGGCATAACATAAGGTGTTACTAGTAGTGAAATCATTGCCATGTATGTGCAACGTTAGCGGCCCAGGCATTTTCCTATAAGATTCAGGTAATTACCATGAGGGGAAATAACAATCAGATCCATATTACAAACTCAACTGGTAAGCTCTGTGCAGCGCTGCAGAATCTGTGTGCGCTAAGTATTACAGAGGTATTCTCCCCGTACTAAACAATAAGGCTACAATGACTGGCAACAGATATCTTAGTCATTGCAAAGTATAAGTCCATATAGGAAAAAAAAAAAAAAAAAAAAGGAAAGAAAAGATAACGTCATCCCAATTAAAAAGGAAATTTACCAACAGAATAGATCACAATGTACTGCCAGCACATTGGTAATTGTGAAGCTGGTTGCAAGGCCCTTTTCCCGACAGCCAACACTAAGCATGTATAAGAGGTATGCACTGGATCTACAGTAAACGTTTCACTTCTACCCTCAAAACTAAAGTTTGAAAAGAAAGACCTTACAATAATGCTTCATCCACAACTGTGGTGCCTTAGTAAGACGGCCCATTCTTGTGGTTTGCCTAACGTCAAAAGATAGCGCCGCTCACCCCCACCATGTTCACAAAGGCACGACTGTCTATTCTGTACTGTCACGTTCTTTTGCGGGTTTGAATCGAAGGTTACCCACGGCGCAATGCACCAAACCATGAACTTGCCCCAATGGAAGGCATGGGGCCTTGAGACCAATTTATGCAATCAAGCTCACAGTCATGGGCGCGAGCCTTCCTTACAACAAAATGTGCCCCACATGTGCTCCTGTCTATCACCCTGATGGAGTCTAGAGTTCTAGTGACCTCACCGGAAGGACACAATCAATGAGCTGTCCTCATAGAACTTCTGGCCGTGTGTCATCCGCGTGCCTGCAAACGTTAATGGAAGGGCCTTCAATTATGTGAGCCAAACCCATCAAGTGCTTGTAGAGAGAAAGGTACCAAGGCAACTTGTACTTAGTGGTGTATTCAACCCACTTCTGTTTAGGACTCACAATATTTGAAGGAAAGAATGAAGACACAGGAGGATGTTACTGAGCCCAAATCATTTGACTTCACAAAAAGTCCAATAAACTTTACCTGGCATCAGAATAGGGCCTGTACCTCAAATAATAGTATATTGCAGGATATAAAAAAATGACTGTAAATTTAAGGACTCCTATAAAAAGTATTTTGGACGCTCCTTTAAACACGTTTAACCACATCCACATATGACCAGTTGGCATCTTTTTAAATGAGACCTGACCTGCGCATAGTTATAATGTAATTTATGTACAGGAATATCGGGTCAAAGGTGAATGCAAGAAATTACAATAATCAGTATAAATCCACATCTTACAAAAGGGAAGTGTACTGTATTCAATAATCTCACAGGCATGTGGACAGATCCCACGGCCTTCATACCTACCTCTACTAAGGACCAGCTTATCAAAAAGTTTTCCATCCCAGAAACACATCGCCTGAGCAACTAGTGAGTACAACATTAACAAAAAGTCTCTCTTCCATTATACCGCCTGTACAGTACAGCTCTGTTTTACCAGAGGGCCGTACTGTAGGTTAATATATCCATTACTTAAGTCACTTTAGTCATATACTCGTTTCTAGACACTATATTAACAAATCTAATAATAGACCACATAACCAAAACTAAAATCCATTAACTGCCAAGTGGCACAAAGAAACAGCTTGAAGAATTCTGAACAGCCAACACAAACAGGCAAAAGGATAATATTTTAGCTACTGACCACATAAAGCAGACATGTGACAACACACATTTATCCCGCTTAGGTCCGGAACTCATTCCGAATGCTAATTTAAGATAAAGAGGCCTCCACGCAATTATTAACATAAATGGAGTTACTAGCAACATGACACTTGAAGCAATTAAGTGGTAGCCAAATGAGATATAACTTTTTATGACGAGCATGTTGCACTTTCCTCATGGATTAAACAACGTGCACTCTCTCACTGTAAAAGCTGAAACTTATTTGGGGTGAGTGGCTACAGTCATTTCACAACTTGAGTGGTTTGTAACAACATGGTCGAAAATTTTTGTGTCTGTCTTTTTAGCTCAGATTTTGCACTGGGGCTTTAAAGTAGATAAGGGGTTGTAGGGATCTTCAGATTTGAGAAACCCATTCCCACAGTTTTAAGTTTTTCCTGTTCATCTTGGGGGCGCTAATTCATCCTCAACTGTCACTGTCTGACCAGCATCACTGGTCCACCATGATTCTTTCCTCATCAGAAGCTTACGCTTCGTGGTCCTCACTCTCAGAATTCCCCTCTCAACCGACCAGTCCTGTAAAGTAGCCGTAAGTCTGTGGATTGTAAGGATCACTGCTACTAAAAAGAGTTCTCACATGCACAACCTCTCTGGGACTGGGGATCAGTTTTCAGTGGCAGATACAGATCCTTCCCTGTCCAAGCCAGCATCATCATCATCATCGTCCTCACCCCGCCAATCATCCATCTCACACGAGAATTGGGGTCTTCATCAATCACGAAAGAGCTTACAACCCACAATATAGGCAATGTGTTTATTTTTTGTCAACAGGAATATTAGGGCAGGGATTTCTTCCTCTAACATCGAGTCCCATCATCACTGTCCTGGACAGCTTTTAAAATCCTGTAGATCTGAACATGAGAGTCCTGTTTGCATAGGAGAAGGTCCATCATGGCTTCGGAAGCAAAATGTCCTGTTTAATATTTAAGCACTGCCATCCATCCTTCCTCCAGACTGGTGATCCCCGTGGTCCTGAAATGGGCTCGGAGGATATTTATCTGGTCGTGCCGTTTCCCCTGGAAGTTAGTTTTCGGAACTATTAGGTGAGCGTGTGGCAAGGTTTGCAATCAGAATCGCAGCTGGAACTTCAGGACACTACGGTGGTCTAATAGACAATAGTTGGCAGTCAGGTGATAGGTCTTCTGGATTCCCATTGTGCCAGCTGGAGACTGGCATAATCTTGCCCCCTTGCTGTAAGGAATTGGGGGTTCTCTAGGACACAACCATTCTGCGAATCTCTCCTGGTTCTCTGCAGGTTTCTTCCACATTTTTCTCACATGTTTGAGCTCATTGATTGGGGAAATCTGCTCTGGTTCTGCTGCAATGAAACCACCGCCTCTTATTGCGATTTGTTCAACAATTCCACTTTGGAACTCGGGAAGAACAGAAGGGTCTCAGTTCGGTCTTGTCCTGAATATTTCTGCTCATTTCCTAGCTTCAAGCCAGGTTGAAGACCCCGCTGAGGCCGTTAAAGATACGGAACACCATACCCAGAGAAGAGGAGCGAGCCGGCACCATTCTTCGCACTGTCTACATCAATCACTGAGTCCATTCTCTCCCTGATTTTGTGGATGATGACTTACTATGGCCCTCCTCTTCTTGGTCTGGAATCTGTCAGGTGCCCATCCTGGCTCCCACATACCCTGCATTTTGCTGTGCCAGGTGCCCCATTCTTCCAACAGTGTCCCAGTTCTCCTGCTCTTGCCTTGAGGACACATGCCTTTCCATTGATTCATCTTTTCCAGAATCCGGCTTTCATTGCTGGAGAGAGAAGCTCCTTCAGGACCCCACTTCTTCCGACATTCCTCCTCCAGCTCCTCCCAGGCTTATGACCGCAGGTCCAAGAGCCTCCAGCTCCTTCTCGGGCAAGTCTCATGCCCAACCGATCTGTGCACCCTCCCAGGCGAGGCAAGGAGGCAAGAAGACGCTTCCCGCCATTCCCATCAGTAGACCAGGCGAGCGCCGAACACTGGAAGACCGGTAACTGGGAGCAGGCCTGCGAGGAATCGGCCTAGCAGGGCCCGAAGCCCCTGGGAGGACCGAGGATTCCATCGGCACACTCATTGCCGCCTCGCTTGTACAGTCCCGCGTGTCTTGGAACAGAAAACCCGCCGCCAGGACTTCCTGTAGCGATGGCGGCCACTACACCGGCTGTTGCTCAGACAAAAACCGGCGTCGGTCCTACAAGCTGAGCGCTGAGAAGTAGAGAGTGAGTGGTGCGTGGGCGCGTGCGGTGTGCGCAACATAGACCCAGTCGTCGGCATGGGCGGGCTACTATTGTGAGCCAGTACGCATAGCGTTCCCACTATAGCGTTTGTCGCCCGTTTAAAACTACATTTGGCGCGTAACATGTTCATCTACACGATACTCCGCAATCATAAGGAAAGCAGAGCGGAGAGGTAGTGCCTCTGAGGGCGCGTTCCACACATTGCATTTAAAACTGCAATCTCCACAGATGTATCACATTCGTTTTAAAACAAATGTTTGGAGAGATGTGCTAATTGCATTGCATTCACTACTGGGTTTAGACAAACCCAATCTTTAACAAAGTAAAAGAAATCAATGCGTATTTTATATCAGCCTTGTTGAATATAAAAACGGTGAAGATAAAAAGTAAAAAATCGCTCACGCCATAAGACCCTACATAAAAGCACAATCATTATTATACCCGCACGCTTACACTGTCAAATAATCATTAAAAACACCCAAAAATGGATTTTTACCTCTATTGTCTCAACCTAAATGCAATAAAGTTAATTAAAAAAACCCTATAGAACCCTTACTGTGTAAAGCACAACAGTCCCACACAAAACAGCTCTCATTCAGCTATAATAGACCCAAAATTAAGAGTTACCTGTATATACTCGAGTATAGCCGACCCAGTATAAGCCGAGTCCCCTACTTTTTACCACATAAAACCTGGGTAAACCTATATATTTTTTACTTGCGTATAAGCCGAGTTTGGGTTTTCAGCACTTTTTTGTGCGGAAAAACTAGCTTATCTTGAGTAATAAGGGATGCTTATAATGGTTGAAAAGCGGTGATGCTGAAAATTAAAACAAAATAGACCATTCTAAATTCACCTCCATTTTAATATAAAGGACATCTCCACCATGTAGATACATACAGTCCTTCATCCTTGTGGTACAGATAACCCATCATACTACTATAGAATCTCAGTGGTTAACAAATCTTCCGGTCTTCTGATTTGGAGTTTGAAGGGGTGCAGAATTTTAAAATGGTTGATAATATAGGGGTTTTCTTAGATTATTATTGCAAATTTTTATTAATACTTAATGACCCCAAAAGGTCAATTCTGAAATCATCCTTGAAATAGGCAAAAATGCTGTTGGAAGCTGTTGTGACATCAAATAATGAAAATATAAAGCAACAGATGGGAAATGGTTAATTTAGGGTTGTAAAAATATCTGCCTGAAAATCAGTTTTACATTGAGCAAAAAATGAATCACTTGTTTTTAATAATAAAAGCAAAATCACCAAAAAATCACCAATTACCGACTAAACCAAGTACAACAAGTGACAAATAAACAATCTTAGAATCTCTTTGATAAGTCGTGGCAGCACGATGGCTCAAGTACCAGGGTCCACTCAGCAAAGAGTTTGTATGTTCTCCTCTCTCTGTTTTGCGTGGGTTTCCTCCCATACTCCAAAACATACTAGTAGGTTGATTAGATTGTAAGCCCCATTGGAGACAGGGGCCGATTTGCCAAGCTCTGCTTAGCACTGCGTAATTTGTGTGCGCTATATAAATAATAAAGAAAGAATATGGCCCAGATATATGAAAACTGGCGCAATCTGCCTTATTTAATAGTGTTGGTCAGGTGATCAATTTTCGGGACATGCGAACAGTTGCACCTTTTTTTTTTCTTGGTGCACTATGCTTCATGCTGTTGCGACAGATTGTCCTCCTACAAACTAGGAACACACACCACAATGAATAATCGATGCAGCAAAAGACTAGTTTTGGCGAGCTCTGCACTGCACACATTCATGAAATCCCCGTTGTGTTTGAGCATTTTTTGTGCATATTTAGTTGCTTTACGGTAGCCCCTCTTCTCGCTTGCTTGTGAATTGCATCATCATCCAGTGAATGCTCATGTGCACTAGCGAATAGAAAGTCACAAAGTACTGTACATGTGAAATCGCGAAGACTGCAGAATAGATTGACTACATGAACAGACTAATACCATATGTAAAGTTATTGTGCTGTGTTTGGTCGCCACATCCTCATTATGGTCATGTCATTTATTATGTTAGTACCTGAACAGGTTTTTATTATGTGATGGGTATCACAAGTGGAGTGTCCAAAAGAAGGTTTTAACATCTTGGGAATCAACCATCAAAACCAATGGTTGATTATGGTGGGTGGCTATTGATCGTCAAATCGCTCACTACAATGTGCGGGTGATTGACTCCAGAACGGCTTCCTAGCGTTTTTTGAATCAGCTGTTAATACACACCGGTTCAGCGCCAGAGACCTGGATCCCCTGCCCCCCCCCCCAATATGGCAGAGCAAGGGAACAATACACTCCCTGCTCGCCAGTGGCTGCTGAGTGCATTGGACGTCGCATCCTGGCGCAGTGACCTCAAACCCGTGCCAGACCTCTGAAGAATAGGAGGAGGAACTGGGGTGCGAGAGAAGGTGAGTACAGTTTTATTTTTTGTTGTGATGTACAGTACAGACCAAAATTGATACAGTACAGACCAAAAGTTTGGACACACCTCATTCAAAGAGTTTTCTGTATTTTCATTGTCAAGGGTGGTCCCACCCCCTCTCACCCCCCGCCATCGCATCACCCGTGCAACTTATGGGCCCCGGCTCCTGCCCTGTCTTCTTCGGCTCCAGCTGCTGCTCCTCTGCCATCTTCGGCTGTGCGCGCGCATCCCCGATGTCTAGGGGGCACGCGCGCCTGCTTCTGCAGATTTAAAGGGCCATCGCGCCACTAATTGGTGCTGGCCATTTCTAGGTAATTATTTAACCCTGCCTCTTCCGGTGACCCCTGCCGGATCTTTGTGCCTAGAGCCCTAGAGAAAGCTTTGTCTATGCTGTGTGCTATTTCTGTGTATTCCCCGGTTCCGTTTCTGACTTCGCTCCTTTGCTGCATGCCTTGACCTGTTGCTATGTCTCTGACTCCTATCCTGTGCTGCCCGTCCTGACCTCTGCGTGTCCCCGACTACGAGATTGCCTGCCATTTCTGTAACCCGACCTTGGCTGCCACTTCGTAGAAGTCACGCCTGTGGAACGACCTGGTGGTACCACACCGCAACAAGTCCAACTCGCTTTGTGGCGAGCTCTGGTGAAAACCGGGTACCACTTGGACTACGGTCCCAGGTTGTGGCTTGTGTCATCGTCCGCCGTGGTTCAGAGGATCCACAACCTCTATGGCTGACAGTAAGATCCGGCCATGGATCCCGCCAAGGTTCCGCTTCCCACTCGGCCGACTCTGGCTACCATCGTGGTTCAGCAATCCTGGGAGATTGCCGCCCAACAAGAGTAGCTGAAACAGGTGACCGCCATGCTGCTGCAGCTGCTAGCCACCCAGCAACAACAACAGGTTCCTTAGCCTGCTCCCGTGGCTCCCATTACCCTGGCTTATCTTCCTACCGTTGAACCCAGGCTACGGCTGTCTAAGCCCGGCGATCCCAAGATATGCAGGGGCTTTATAACCCAGTGCTCCTTGCATATAGAATTCATGTCATCTCAATTCATCACGGAGCGATCCAAGGTGGCATTCATCGTCAGCCTCCTCTCTGGGAAAGCCTTGGCCTGGGCTACTCCTCTTTGGCGGAGTTCCAGTCCGTCTTTGAAGAACCAGCACGGGCCTCTTCTGCTGAAACTTTGCTGTTGAATGTACGCCAGGGGAACTCTTCCGTGGGAAAACATGCTGTCCAGTCCAGATTGACCTGCGATCGAGGGGCGTGCCGAGGAGTTACGCCTCGAACAACCCCAAGTCCGTCCACGACATCTTCCTAGCCTGGCACCTGCTTTCCAAAGGCCGCTCCAGCCTCCAGTTGTATCATCTGCAGAGGAGCCTATGCAGGTGGACAGGGCCAGACTCTCTTCCCAGGAGGGGTTTCAGAAGACGTCAGGGAAACCTCTGCCTGTATTGTGCCAGTCTTGAGCATTTCCTTGGGGCTTGTCCCATCCGTCCCCAGCTTCTGGGAAACGCCAGCACCTAGGGTTCTTGGGAGAAGCGTCCGTAGGTGTAAGCAAAGCTTCTCCACGCCTGATGATTCCGGTGCTTCTCAGTATTGGCACCTGCACTACTGCACCAAGCATCTGTCCTTGCAAGTCGGTGTACTGCACAAGGAAAGATTGTCTTTTTATGTACTACCACAGTCCGCTGCCTCCATCCTGTTGGCTATACCATGGTTGCAGCCCCATGCACCCATTCTTGACTGGAAGAAGAGGGAGATCCTTCGGTGGAGACCTGACTGTCAGTCTTGCTGTGTGAAGATGTACCAGTTCTGGTTTCTTCTGTGGCTCCCAAGGCCCTGGTGGGCCTTCCTGCTTGTTATAAGGACTTTTTTGATGTCTTCTCAAAGAAGC
This sequence comes from Engystomops pustulosus, assembly GCA_019512145.1. Taxonomy (NCBI): domain Eukaryota; kingdom Metazoa; phylum Chordata; class Amphibia; order Anura; family Leptodactylidae; genus Engystomops; species Engystomops pustulosus. The sequence continues at coordinate 191,817,383 of CM033642.1, read as the reverse complement.
AAGCCGAGAAGTTGCCGCCGCACCGCCCCTACGACTGTCCTGTGGATCTGCCGTTGGGTACGACCCCTCCACGGTGTGTACCTGATCTCTGTACCAGAAACCGCTGCCATGTCAGACTATATCCAAGAAAACCTGCAGAGGGAATTCAAACGTAAGACCTCTTCTCTGGCTGGTGCAGGTTTTTTCTTCGTGACCAAAATGGACGGGTCACTCCGTCCATGCATAGACTACCGAGGTCTTAAAGAGAACCCGTCATGCAAAATAACCCCCCTAAACTAAATATATTTTCATAAATTGCCATTAGAGAGCATTGCCTCTATCCCTTCATTGTCCCTCTATATGCCTGTAAACCTTAGCAATGAGGTCCTAAAGCTGTATGCAAATGACCTGTGAAATGTCCAATGAAGCATTACCATATTCAAGCTGTCCACTCTATTCATGAGTGGGAGGCACAGCCACACCCCCAGTGCATGACTGACAGCCTGTATAATGATGTGAGGCTGTATAATGATGTGCTTCCTGGTGCTGGCGCCCCCTGCAGCCTGTGTGTGCATGTGTGTGTGTTTAGGAGAGATACAGCAGCTCCAGGCAGCCAGGTTACAGCAAAACATGTAGGATTCATGTGTAGCTGATGTCTGTGTCTCTGTGTATTAGGAGGATGCAGCATGTCAGCAGATGACATACACACACTAGCCATGCTTTACTATCCATTACATACAGACATGAGCAGGGGGAGGAGAGGGGAGGGGTAACAGGGGTGACATCACTGCCTCTGACCATGTGACCAGCCTCATTTATATGATAAAGAATAGATGATTTTACAATGATTAATGTATGAAATAACTAGATAAAGGCTGGGATGGGATCCTTGTGAGCTGCTCCAACAGGTAGTAGTGACAGGACAAGTGACACAGACCTGATGACAGGTGTCCTTTAACAAGGTCACAGTTAAGAACCGCTATCTGTTGCCGATGATCACGGAGTTGTTTGACCGTCTTCATGGAGCCAAGATTTTCTTCAAATTGGACCTTCAAGGGGTCTATAATCTCATTTGTATCTGTCCGGGAGACGAGTGGAATACTGCTTTTAATACCCGTGATGGACACTTCGAGTACCTGGTAATGCCACTTGCACTCTGTAACGCACCAGCCTTCTTCCAGGAATACGTTGGTATTCCCTCTGGACCTTGAGACACACCAAGTCTACGTACGGCAAGTCCTCAGTCGTTTAACAGCCAATCGCCTCTACGACAAACTTGAAAAGTGTCAATTCCATCAGCGGAGTATTCCATTTCACAGATACATCATCTCCGACAGAGGCCTCCAGATGGATCCTGCAAAGCTGTCTACTTTGGTCCTGTCCAGTAGGACTATGCGCTATACAGCGGTTTCTGGGCTTTGCGAACTACTACCGGCAGTTCATCCCGCACTTCTCCTCTCTGGTGTCTCCTATTGTGGTGCTCACCAAGAAGGGTGCCAATCTCTGGCCTTTGTCAGCTGAGGAGGCCTTCACGAACTTAAAGTCTGTGTTAGCTTCAGCTCCAGTCCTGGTGCATCCCGACACAGAGAAGCCTTTCCATCTGAAAGTAGATGCCTGCCGTTTCTGTATCTCGACCTTGGCTACCACTGCGGACAAGTCACGCCTGTGGAAAGACCTGGTGGTACCATGCTGCAACGGGCTCTGGTAAAAACCGGGTACCACTTAGACTCTGGTCCCAGGCTGTGGCTTGTGTCATCGTCCCCAGTGGTCCAGAGGATCCACAACCTCTAAGCCTGACATTCATGACTATAAAAATTGTATACTCACACTGAAGGAATCAAAACTATGAATTCAAGGGAACCTGTCACCACATGTGCACTTATACAGCCAGTGATAGGTTCCTATAGAGTTCTATTAACTGACTGACACCCTTCTTTTAGCTAAAAATAGTTTCACTTACATCTGCATAAATCATCTTTTAGCTTATATTACCTGGCATCAGAGGAAAGCGTGTCCTGCTCGGGCGGGCCCCTCCCATCTAATCCTCCCCATGCCTTATGCCTTCTTACTGGTCACAGTTCATGTCGTGTGACCAGAGTGACATCAGTTCCTTAGACTCTTCATAATAGCAAACTGTATCCCATGCATGTATCTGAGCACATGAAGTCTCAGCGGCGGTACATGGGGTACAGTTTGCTATTCTTGGAATAGTTGAGAGACCAGCGATAATGTCACTGGTCACATGACAGGAATGTAACACAAGGCACCGTGTAAGAAAATTGACATAATATTTCCCATCTGTACATGGAGCTTTATATGTCTGTAGTTGAATATTAGCAGACAGTCCAAAGTACAAGGGTGCAGGGAAGTGATTTAAAGAGACACAGCTGTCAATCAGAATAATTGGGCTGTCAACCCAATCAGTGGGTTCACTGGTCTTCTCCTCTCTCAAGAGAGTCAGAAAAGCTAATTTGCATATCAGAAATGGCTGTAATTAAGGTAGAGTGCTCCACTGGAAGCTAATTTTAGGTGATATGGGGAGAACTTGTAACCCTTTATCAGCAGGCATTGTTAGTCGGAGTAACTGAAAATATGTCTTACATTCTAGGTTCTTCAGAGTAGCCACCTTTTGCTTTGATCAGTGCTTTGCACACTCTTGACATTCTCTTGATGAGCTTCGAGAGGCAGTGACAGATGCTTAGCACTTGTTGGCCTTTTGCCTTCACTCTGCAGTCCAGCTTAGGTTCAGGTACTGGTTACTGTGGCGGCCAGGTAATCTGGTGTTGCACCCCATCACTCTCCTTCTTGGTCAAATAGCCCTTACACAGCCTGGAAGTATGTTTGGGGTCATTGTCCTGTTGAAAAATAAATGACAGTTCAACTAAATGCAAACTGGATGCCGCTGCAAGATGCTGTGGTAACCGTGCTGGTTCAGTATACCTACAAATTTGAATAAATCCCCAACACCATCACACCTCCTCCATGCTTCACGGTGGGAACAGGCACAAAGACACAGTGGTTGGAACCAAAGATCTCAAATTTGGGCTCATCAGATGAAAGCACAGATTCCCACTGGTCTAATGTCCATTCCTTGTATTATTTGCCCAAACAAGTTTCTTCTGCGTTTTACCTGTCCTTAGCAGTGGTTTCCTAGCAGCTATTTTACCATGAAGGCTGCTGCACACAGTCTTCTCTTACCAGTTGTTGTAGAGATGTGTCTGCTGCTAGAACCCCGTGTAGCATAGACCTGGTCTCTGATCTGAGCTGCTGTTACCCTGCGATTTCTGAGGCTGGTGACTTATCCACTGCAGCAGAGGTGACTCTTGGTCTTCCTTTCCTGGGGCTACCTCTTGAAGCTCATTAAGAGAATGCCAAGAGTGTGCAAATCAGTGATCAAAGCAAACGGTGGCTACTTTGAAGAACCTAGAATATAAGACATATTTTCAGTTGTTTCACACTTTTTGTTAGGTATATAATTATAAGTTTTTATAGTCATAAAAATTCAGAAAACTGAAAGGTATGTCCAAACTTTTGGTCTGTACTGGTATATATTTATTACTGGGGGGCTGTAAATATGTGTTACTAGGGGTCTGTATATAAGTATTACAATTTATTTATTACTAGGAACATTTACTTTATTGAAAAACATTTTGGGGAGGGCCTCCATCAGTTTGTGGCCAGGGGCCTCCACCACCCTTAGGATCCAGCCCTTCTAGCCCCCATTAGGATAAAATTTTCGCACTGATCTAATGTATTTATACTACATAGATTTTATATTTATGTATAGAATAATTCTTAAACGTTTTTCATCCACCTGTCATTATTTGAGGTTTTATCGGTTTTCGTTCAGGTATGCACATATTTTCTTCTCTATAGGTTCTCCTTTGGCTCCTCGGATAACTATTGTTTTCCTTCAGGTCCGCCCTCTCTCTTCTGCTATAAGAATAGAATATGGTTTTCTCTCAGCTCCGCATCATGTACTGGAGTCAATAAGGTTCCCTTTCAGGTCCAATTAAGTGCTTTTCCACATTGGTTGTAGATGTTCAGCTTAAGTTGCGCATCCGTTGCGTTTTATCTCCCCTGAGGTCTCTCCATTTTTCTTTCATTACGTCGCCCTGATGCATCAGTTTTGTCTCTGTGTCGGCAAAAAAATTAAGGCTTAATTAATATTGCTTTGAAAACATCACACCTGGTTTTTCAGCCTCATGGAAAAAAATAGAAGTTTCATAATTTTTTTTTTTTTTTTGCAGATCCATAGACTTCTATTGCTGTCTATGATCCGCATCAGTTAAAAAAAATAGGATATGCTTCATACTTTTTTCAGATCAATGAAAATACGAGTTGATGTGAAAATACCCATAGAAATCAATGGCTTTGTGAGTCATCCGTGGAAAACACTGAACCACGGACATGAAAAACAATGCCAATGTGAAAGAACCCTAAGGCAGTTAATGGGGTCCACTTTTATGTCCACCTTCGACCATACAATCATAAAAAAAAGCATAGGGTTCCCCTTTAGTTCTGCACTGTAACTAATATTTCCCCTTCAGGTACACCTGAGCACAGACATAGCACTTGCTATAACAATGTAGTTCTCTTTCAGGTCCACTTTCTCTTAAAGGGCCCGGAAATAATTATCCACAAATATTGAGGGACATTTATCATATGTTGAAATCCATTACTCTCTGGTGCTGCCTAACAGAACAAGAGACCATGACTTTGATACCTTGACTAGCTGTGCAACATTCAAATTTACGCCAGGTAGACACCTAGAACAGGTTTGCGCGTTAAGAAGTGACCATTCAGCTTTAAGAGCCGCTGACTGTAGTGAGTCCGCAGGTGCAGGGCAGGAATGCCCCACACCGGCCCACTCTGCTACCAGCCGCACCCCCTTTAGAGTTCTCCCTCATTGATTCTACAGGAAGAGAACACTAAATAGTATTTTCTCTACATAATTATGCTATGTCACATATGTTTTGTTTACTTCATTCAGTTTCATGACTCATGCACACATATATTTTAATGACACTTGGCCAGATAGGCATTTTATATTCTTAAACTTGGTTTTTAACATTGTATGAATATGCTAAGACTAAGGGCTTTTGTTGTCCGAAATACGTCAACACCTATTGAATTTCATGCTGAATACCAACTTTTAATGATTGGATGTCACTGCAATCAAAGCAGTTTCCATGCCAGAGCATATCGGAGGCCCCCTCTGATCGGTGGCACACATGACTGGAACAGCATCAATGGGTGAGCTGTTTCAGTTTCTTGCTTTTTTGCATTATTGACAGCAGTTTTTGACTGTGACTATATTGGCTACTGTGAGGCAGGTATAGTGACTGTATTGGCTACTGTGGGGGTACCATGACTTTTTTGGCTACTGTGTGGCAAGCACTGTGCTATGTTGGCTATTGTGGGGCAAACACTTTGTCAATGCTTTTAATTCCATCATTTCGAGCCACACAGTGCCCAGGTATACTCTCAATATTGAGAGGGAAAAAACTGAAACGGTTTTAAAGATCTTAGGGTGATGCCCCACGTTCCGTTTTTGGACCGTTTTTAAAACGAAACCTTTTTTTTTTTTTACCATGAGTTTATCTGCTTTGAACCTGTTTATCTTTTTCCATTTGGTCCCATTTTCTTCTTAATAGATAAACAAGTTTAAAACAGCCAAACACATGGTAAACAGTTAAAAACGCATGCATTTTTAACCCCTTAAGGACGCAGCCTGTTTGCAGGTTAAGGCTTGCAACTTTTTTTTGAAATTTGACCAGTGTCTCTTCCTGTGGTAATAACTTTTGAACACTGTTACTTATCAAAGCGATTCTGAGATTGTTTTTTCCCCACATGTTGTACTTCATTTTAGTGGTAAATGTTGGCTGATAAGTTTTGCGTTTATTTACAAAAAAAAGAAAAAAATGATGAATTTTTAGGGGGGGGCAGCTCCAGATTCCAGAATGTTAGATCCACCAGCGCCAGGTTGCTGCTTTACTTTTCCCTTGGTAGGGAGCTGCTGGGAGAGATTCAGGGTAAGCCCCTGTGCTACCTGCGGTATCGGCTGCAGAGACGCCGCCAGAGATCCCCGTCGGACCGGGGGGCACAGCGAGCGTGATGGGGCGGTCAGCTACCACGATGTCCGGGGTAGCGTGATCCTGCGTGGGGCGGGCATGAGGCGAGCGATTCCAGCGGCACCTATACTCCGGCCGCGCGCTCGGCGTGTCACGTGCTTCCGCTACACGCTGCGCGCTCTATGCTCCTCCTCTCCGGCTGCCAACTTACAGTTCTTTATTGGAACCGACAGGAACAGTAGCAACGTGCCTTGACAAATGGTAGAATGCTGGAGATGCAGTTTAAGGGAGCCACAGGAGTAGATCACCAGCCTGGATGCAAGGGCAGGCTGGGAGGTATCTGTGTCCTAGTAGGATGCTTCAGCTTGTCCTAGGTTGCTTCAGATATCACCCTTGAACTGGTCTGGTGTGCTGGCTGCACTGACTCTTCAGAGTCTCTAATCTGACCTGTACTCCAGTCTTCTTCTCTCACCTCTGATCTGAGAGTGAACTCTAGAAGTTTCCTGACCAGGGGTTTTGTTACTCCCACTGGTCAGGTGGTGGCTACTCCTCCAATTACATCTCAGCTCACAGAAACAAGGTATGAACAACTGTGATTGGTTGCTGGAATTACATCACATAAAGTAATTAACTCCTGCCTTACCAGGCAGGCTCTAGCGCTGCAGTGCTCATCTGTGTTATGTAGTGACCTGCTGTGGGGTTGATCAGACCCTTCACAGGCTGCAAGCTACATGATGGGACGTATTCGCAACAACCCCTCTGCCTTGCATCGGCGAGGGTGTTGCACTACCATACAAGCAAGTAAGCATTTTGTAGGCACGTATCACAATCTTACATAAAGAAGGCAATGAATGTCCTGGAATCCTGCAGAAACTACTGGCCCATTTCACTCTTAAAGACAACTATATACACTTGATCCATGCTATTCATTGTGCTAAATTGCATAAGATTCCTCTGATTCTTCTCTGCAAAGATGCCATAGGGTTGATTTGTGCTTCAGGAGAAAATCCTTTGGTCTTCATGAACCATTTATAAATGACTTACTTTCTCTATATTGCTAACCCTCTGCTTGAATAAGGGTGAATGGTGTCCTCTCCCCATCCTTCAATCTCAAAGGGGACAAGGCAGGGCTGCCCCCTATCCCCATCTCTTTGCATCCTATGCCTAGGGACCTTGACCCAGCACATAAGCCTCCTAAGTCTTGCTCATTGTCATTACAACTTGAGAAGAAGTGAATAAACCGACAATTGTAGGATGTGGATACCTCCGCCATGGCATATAAATAAGGTAATAGCACTTCCATAGCAATGATCTGAGCATGACTTAAGTCTAAAGGAGCTTGGCAATATTTTCTTCTCCTTTAATGCCTGCAGGCCTGATACCTCTTTCTTTCCTGTCGGGATGGAGTGGAATTCCAAAATTGGTGGACAGCTTTCCATCATATATCGACAGAAAAGCTATTGAATTCTTTGACAACTATGACAGATAATGAACCTATTAAATACATGGGTGACATATACTCCCTTGGATTTGCTAGGATGCAAATGATTTCCACGTATACAGCCTTCCTAAAAAAGTTTGGTACTCCGGGAGAGGCTATGCATTTAGAAATTACTGTTACATTGGGAGCCGTTGGTTACAAAAATTTCTCACTTGTATGACATCACTTTCTGATTTTCCCCATTTCTTGTCATCATGGGGCAAGGACCGTGGTATATCCCAATCTAATCATGAGAAAACTTACTTACTCACTACTATGGATTTTCATGGTGTATCCGTTTGCACAAATACTACTTTGTACCATTAGCGAGGTAGTACTAAACACCTGAGCTTCTACATAAATGGGGGCTACACCCAATGCAAAAAAGTGAGTAGGGACATATGAACACCTGTGGTGGTCATGCCTTAAGATTACTACATTCTGGAGAGAGTTGCAGTCCTATATTAGCGACATTTGTTGAACGGATTTCAAGGTATTCTGATCCCTCTTGAATTTGGCATTGGAAGCGGGAGGACTTAGGTAATAACTTTATCCCTAGATAGCCTATCCTTCCCTAATGGTTATAGGAGGTTTCCACCCATCTCCTGTCGTTTAGAATATTAGAACTAGCAAGTTGGGCCGATCATTCCTATGAGAAATGGAAGAAATCATGGAACCCATTGTTGATCTTTAGGGACTCCAAAAGCTTTATTAGCTTCTTTCTCTTGTAAACATCTCCCGCCCCCATTTTTTTCCCGCCAGGTTTTACTGAGAATGCTAGAGTGGTATATTTTTTTCTTCGGATGAGATCCTTGCAGCACACAAAGTCTTTGGCTTCCACATACGACAAGAATGGCCATGTGGAGCTTCGGATAAAAGTGACTGGGCCTATTACCAGACACTGCGGTGTGGACTTGCTTGCATTGCTTCCCTATAAACCATGTATTTAGCACCCATAAGAGTGCACGTTATGCCGACCCTTTTTCGGGTCTATGTTTTCTGTTACTCTCACTCGTTACCATTTTCTTTTTGTATATGGCTTTGTTTTTTTCTGTTAATAAAAGGATTGACAAAAAAGAAAAAAACACTGTCAAAACAACTGTGCAAATTAGAACAGCTTCATTTATTCAGCACATACACATCATTATAAATTTTGCATTAGTGGTCAGTAAAAGATAGGGACAGATGAACCACTGCCCCATTGAAAGCAGCTCTCCTTGGGAAGCAAATTCTTAATTGTACAGGTGCACAGCATACACAAGTCCAAATTCTTGTCATATGAGAGTTACAAGCACACCTTCACTTCAGAGATACCAGGGTTTCTTCATATTTTGGAGAGCCTGTAATGTGTTTGGCAGATAATTTAACTGCACATTAAAGTTTGCTTGATTTTTTTTTTTTTGCGTCCCCAATATTCTGAAAATGTTTTCAAGTACAAAATTTCTGTAAGAATATTATATAACAGTCAATAAAATTCCTTGGCATTCTATGAGTGCAATCACTGGCCTGTGCAAAACCATAACCACTACGGAGATCCCTCACATGGTCCCCTTGTTTCTAACTACGCAATATTATCTGCACATTTACTTATATATACGGACGCATTATGTTATTTTTCTTCATACATCTAATACAAAATTAGTCCATCTGGGTCATTAACATTTTTTCAAAGTAGTTCATAATGGAGAACCTTAAAATCAGAGCAATGCAGGATTCAAGTGTTTCCCTATGGTGCCATGAAAGAGGCCTATTGCTAATATACAATCTTTAGGCCTTAAATAATAATTTAACATTAACACTCTCTGGCATATGTATACCACGCTAAATATAGTGGTCACTGGTCCACTTGTCTGTTAATATTTGGATATATCTTTAACATTTATACTATCTTCAAGAACGTACTTTAGTTAGAGAAGGGAGACCCAGCTGTAGAAATTAAATACATACAATAACAATCATAATAAAACAAAATGTAAAGAAGTGTAAAACAAGATACATACAAATCCAATGCAGCTGCATTAAAAAGGTGCGTAAATCTTTTTGCACTGGTAATGTTATCAACTCTCCAGGATGCACAGGTGTAAGAGTTCAGAGCAGCTTTTTGGACAGCAAAGTTTTTTCTTGTCCACTTACCGCCATGACATGGACAGATCCATTTACATTGCTTTGCTCCAATAACCCTCTTGCCCCCCCCAAAAAAAAAAAAAACATTTTTAATCTTAATTCTGTACTAGACTGCTTTCCTTGACACAAGGTAAACTTATTAAATATACTGTAATTTTTCCAGTCTGTGTCTGAAACCCTTCTTTAGAAGGAAGCCAGTATTTATATGCAGTCTCTTGAATTCCCTTGGAAAAAAATATAATATATATTAATATTCGCTGTCAATTAAAATAAAAACTCCTTGAGCTTGTTTCTGATTACAATAGCCTTATAAACAAAACAAGGCATCGTAGAGTACAGTCACCATATCAGTGATCCATGCTACTACAGAATTACTCAGTGTTTAAGTAGCGATTTGGCTAGCAGAACCAAGCTTGAACCAGCAGATCTTCTCCTGATTTAGGTCTATATCTCGAAGTCGAATGGTAACTTCTCCAAGAAGGATATTTTCCCAAAATCCTTCTTCACTAAGCACAGTAAGCCAGATCTCACGTTGTTGAAGGTCTCCATTTGGAATCCTATCATACACCAACTGTAACAGAAGAAAAACATACAAGTTTATCTTTAACCAGGAATCAAATTCGGAGGTGATGTTTTATCCAATACGCTTATTGATGTTATAATGAAATCTTTTGGGTGATCTAAACTCAATAACGGAAAGATAAAACTGCTGAACAGGCAGATCATGGTTGAAATGTCAAAACTAACTTTTTGAATTGGCTTATAGCTCCAGTAAAAAGGGTTACCGACAGCGACTCCACAAAAATGAGAGAGAATCAAATTCAACAACTGATCAAGCACCAAAATGATTATATATAAATCTAAAAGCATATATAAATCTAAAAGCATATATATATATTGTATACATATGCTTTCAGATTTATTCATGGATTAACATGATTCCAAACAGCTCTGTGCATGAGAAGTGCAATGGTATTCAGGCAGGCAGGACTCAGCTTATGTTAGCCTCATCCCAAGGAGACAGGACAGCTTGTAAGAACATCTCTGCAAATGCTTACCATTTCATTATAGGTTGGGTTGCAAGTTTTCTTTGCCACTTTTGTTTTCCTCTTTGTTGTCTTCTGTGGATCTGGTAATAAGTAGATCTTTACATATGGATTTGGCTCATTGTTATCCTGAAGGGGCTGCTCGGAAACATATACAATAAGATAAAATTTTCAGCGGCCTATGCCGTATAACATTTTATAAAAATTTTTAACTGTATAAGAACATGTTACAGTAAAGCTAAATACTAAGAATATAACTCCCTCAATGTTATAATCTAAACAGAGGCAAATAGCTTTATATGGATTATTCTGAAAGAGCACTATATAACAGTGAAAGTGGTGCTGTAACTGAAATGGTTAAGGGACAGTTCAGGTCTCTGCCAAGTCTCCAATTATTTGCATCGGTGAGACAACTACACAGAGGTAAAGTATAATGGAAAGATTTACGTAACACTTGGTTTTGGCTCAATATAACTGATACAAATAACTTAAGACTGGGGCCGCATTCTGTGCTTGGCTCCAATGCATTGCGTTAACATTGTGTTAACATCTAGTTCACATTGCGTTTACTCAGAGAGGAGTTTGTAACAACTATGTCCAGTGTAGGTAATCAATCTTAAAAACTACTGGAAATGTGGCAAAACTTGGCTCAAATGACATTAGAATGATGATGCATTTTACTTGGTTTATCTTCCCTGATATTTATCAGTTATGAAGATAGAAACTGAAAGGAATCAAGTTTGTTCACATCTGGCAGAGTTATTGCCACTTGTCTCTTCAGAACAATGAAAATCGATCCATGGCATGATTGACAGAATAGCACCCAAATGTAACCCACTGTCTAGATCTGTAATGAAATCTGTGACAGCACCTCCAACACAGATGCGAATAAAGCCTTATACTTGCACTCCCGAGTTTCGCCAAGGTTTGTGAGTTTTTTTGCTATTTATTATGCAGGTGCTGAGCTTCATTCCCCTGATAGAGAACAATTTAAATTTGATATCACAATAAAAATTGTTGCAAAGCAAGTTTACACATTCTGCCTCGGTGGTATTGGCCATACCCTTGTGAATTGCTTGGTCTTGCCGCTATATGATGTCATCACAGTGCAATACAGATAGAAGAAAAGCTGATGTAATTTACCAGACTGTGCAACTCAACAGCAACAGCAGGTTAGTCACATGGGACTATATATGCTTGACAATTCCAATGAATAAAGAAAACCTTATCCTTCCATAACAGCTATAGCTAGAGTTACTTAAAGGAAATCTACTATCAAAATCAAACATGATAGACCAGAGACATGTATTCATAGATCCAAACACTGTGACTGAGGTAATCAGTCTAATGAGCCTGAAGAGCTCTGGTAGGCATTTCTAGAGCCCCTCAGTTATGTCTTCACAGGTTGTTACAATGAGCAGAGCGGGTCTCCCATCCCTTTGTCTGTGTAATCTAGCAGCAGAAGGAAGTGCAAAGGGAGGGGAGACAAGTTTTGCTAATTTTTACAGCCTGTGAATCTGCAGTACTGAGGGGCTCTGTTAACACCCCCATCACCCTTTAGGCTCATTAGCATTATTTCTAAATTTGTCTAAAGGAGGTAGTAGGTCTTGGATAACAAGAAGATTACCACAGTCACAATGCCTGGATCTATGATTAAATGTCCCTGGTTTATCAGGCTTGCCTTTGATGGTCATCAGGAATCTACCTTTAGAAATAGATCATACTTTAGATTCCTCCTAATTTGTAATTAAGTAGTCCCGGATCTAATTGTTCAAAGCCTTTTTCTAAGTATTATGTAAATCACCTGGCAACTGGGGCGTTTACTAGCCTGGCTGAGCACTGGATGCTGAAGCTACTCCATGTTCAAGTAGCCTTTGTGTGTTTTTGGTGCGTTCCTCTTCATGCTGGCGACCCACACAAGCATCAGACAAGCCGCAGGCTTCCATGGAGCTCTGTGCATGTGCATTAGCTACTGGTCCCATGCCTTAGCTACCGGCGCTCGGCCAGGCTTGTTCACACCCCAGTAATCTCTGTAATTTACATATTTCTTAGGTAAAGTTTTTAAACAGTTAGATTAGCTCAATGACTACCGACTAAGATTAGGACTTAGGCTGGCAGGAAAAATCCTTCTGATGGTAGATTCCTGAAATTTACCTTTAAATTTATACTCTTACTTTTTTTTGGTTAAAATAAATTTTTAAACATTTCCTAAAAAAATACTGCTATTTACTAGAGGGTGGAAAAAAATCATGCTACCACTTTCTACTAAATGATGCACACCACTGTCTACTAAAAATTGTTATTTTATGCAAAATTCTTTGAAGCTGCGATTTGTAAAGGTGAGACACATGTTGTGAACTAGTTTTAAAAGTCAAAAGCAAATCCACTTGTGGCTTTTTATGTAACCACAATTGCAGACCTGGTGGGAAACCCAGCAGTAAAATATATTTATCATCTTTTCTGTAATATTCAACCATATTATTGTATATTTATTTCAGGCACCACAAGTAGTAATAATAATTAGAACCCATTGTTTGTTACTAGTGCAAGGTACTCGAAGTGTGCAAAATAATAATAATTACTAATTTTAACTTACCAGGCTACGGATATGCATCACCATGATGAACAGCTGTTCATTCTTGTAGGAAATTGAGAGTTTGACCTCTCCTCCAACTTTACCCACAGGAACGGCCCATGTAGCATCTAAAACAGAAATTGTAAGATGTATTTGGTATATTTAATTTAGTTTTTTAAGAAAAATAAGCAATATTAATCAAATTATAGTACAAGAAAGCAGATGAAAAGAGCAGGTACTGCTGCCTGGTGCAGCAACAAAAACACTTAGTATATGGAAATAACTCATAGCTATAGCAAATCACTAGGCCACATTTATCAAAAGTAGCGCAAACAGTAGTATGTGCATTTTGCCTGTGGAGCCTGCAGAGTGGCAAGATTAAACAGAATTGGTGCATGATCTTCATTAATCTGGGTCCCCCCTGCACTGCTCGGGAAGTAGAGCGTGCAACCCAATTATGTCGAGACACCGTAACAAATGTGACTCGCAGTCTGACTCTGCACCGGAACGCCCCTTGAGGTGCAGAATTTTGTGTTGCATCGGACACAGAGCAGCCGTGACACATAACTGGCGCAGACAATTTAATAAATGTAGGCCCCCCTATGCTGCATTCACATGAACGTGTGATTTCTCCAGTCCTGTATTTCTGTGCTGTATAAATCCATACAGCACATGTGCACGTATGTTACTGTATCCGCATAAAACACAGTGGGCTGGGGAATGATGGATGGCTGACTATTGGCTGACTGACAGAAGGCACCTCCCACTGGTTCTGGATACTCCACGTATATACGGCAGCATACGGTGCACAACCATATGCAGCACAAATGCAACTCTTATTTTATACATTCCCATAGACTTCTATGGGGCATACGGAACGGAAATACATGAGAGAATAGGACATACTCTATATTTTTATACGGCTCGCTTACGGTACGATGGGCAATACGGCCATGAAAATGGATGGCTGTATGCTACCTGTATATACGGATATATAATATATATATAATATATATAATATATATATATATATATCAAATATATAGTATAATATATATATATAATATATTATATATACTACATAATTAAAACCACACCACTTTTTATATACGTTCATGTGAATGCTGCCTAATACTATATTTCTGTGTTTCATCTCTTCGGACAGCGCTGGTTTGCAAAATGTTTGTGGCCCCTATAATGGGGCTTTGGGGGAGTTGGTTTGTACACATCCATAATCAAGCACTTTCGAATGGAGTTTGTCTGCATGTGCAGCTATGGAGAATGTCAGGGGAATTTTACCCTCATCACCATTTTCGAATGAGCAATTATGTTCAACAACACTGATGTCTGGCTCAAAAACCAGCATTTTGGTCTATCCCAAAATTTTCACTGTATGAGGTTAGGGCTCCTCTGCAGGGCCATATTATAGGGAGGGCTCCCGGACACTCCCCATGGGTGTGTACAGCCAGGGACCTCAGCAAATTTGTCTTAATAGGAATGTTGGAATTTTTCGTCAGCTGCGCTTCTTCTTCCTCAGAACCTACAAATCCAGTAATTAATGGTCCATATAATTATGTCCAGTAGGTGGCAGTATCACTCCCGCTTGGGACTGGAGAGCTTCACAGCAGGTCGGAGGGTGAGGAGAGAAATCAAGGCTGTGAAATATCAATGTATTATTGGGGCAAGGGCGGCCAGGCTGTGTAATTATATCTGTGGTGTACTGGGGGTCGGGGAGCTGTGTATATATCTTGTGTTATGGGGAGGGGGGGGAGGGAGGACGGTGTATACAGTACAGACCAAGTTTGGACCACACTTCTCTTCAAAGAGTTTTTGTATTTTTATAAATCATTAAATTCACACATGAAAGCATCAAAACTATGAATTAATCACATGTGGATAAGTTCATCCGATTCACCAGCCTCAAAATCACAGGTTAACAGCAGCTCGATTAGAGACCCAGGTCAAGCACACACAGAGTTCTAGCAAAGACACATTCCTACAACAACTGTAAAGAGGAGACTGTGTGCGCAGCCTCATGTAAACTAGAGACTTGTTTGGGGCTAAAAAACAAGGAATGGACATTAGACCAGTGGATATCTGTGCTTTGGTCTGAGGAGTCCACAGATCACGAAACTAGGGGTCGATGGCATCCCCAGGTACCTCAGTACCCCACAGGGCCGCACATGACTGTTTCTGCTCCATTCATATCAAGGAGCCAACGAAATTGCCGAGTGCCACCCTGGGACCCTTATTTTTTGTGTACTTTATGACAGGAAGGGTTTCACAGCATCTTAAAAACTTCCCCCTCCCCATAATATTTGGCATCAAACTGCATTTAGCATTGTGTATGGATATTCTAGGCCTGCTGTGCAGTTCGATTCATTATGAGTTTTAGTACTCATAACATACAGGAGCTAGGAATTTCCACTAACATGAACACTTATTTTATGCTTTGCAATGTAGCACTGTAGCATAAAGAAGAAA
Source organism: Engystomops pustulosus (assembly GCA_019512145.1). Taxonomy (NCBI): domain Eukaryota; kingdom Metazoa; phylum Chordata; class Amphibia; order Anura; family Leptodactylidae; genus Engystomops; species Engystomops pustulosus. Next base: position 191,801,621 of record CM033642.1, on the reverse strand, counting down.
ACACAATACACAGCCATCTATAAGTGGCTACTCAATATCTTCTTTTTTTTTTTTTTTTTTTAAACCTGATTCGAATGGGGGTGTCCACAGACATTTAACTATATAGGGTATTATTCTATGTTTAGGATCTGTGATGCAGTAATTGAAGCCAAGCCAGAACAAATATAATGCACGTATAATATATATTAGTCCATTTAGGTGTGTGAAGTCCATTGAACAACCCAGTTACGCTTTTAATTATGAAGCTTATGGGATATATATAAAAGTAAAAATTGGCTTAGTAAAAGAAAAAATATTTTACCTGATGGTCTATGCGCTATGGTGTTGCTTACATTCTTATCATCACGTGGCAGCGAGTGGAAAAAGGTATAAACTAGATCACACTGTAATAAAAAGATACGTTTAGTTGTTAACATAAAGCTAAGAAACAATCTGTGAAATGGTCTCAAGATTAATAATACATTTTTTATGAATCAAGAATAAATTACCGTATATACTCGTGTATAAGCAGAGTTTTTCAGCACAAAAAATGTGCTGACATGTCCCCTCGCTTATACACGAGTCAATAGCAGTCAGTCAGAAAAATTACTTTAAAAAAAAAACTTTATACTCACCCTCCGGTGGCCCCGATGCGCAAGCGTTGCTCCCCGACTGTCCGCGCCGCTCGTCTCAGGCTTCTGTGCCCTCTTCTTTCTTCTGCTCGGCGCCACCGGCAGCAATGGCGGCGCCGGCAGAAGAAGGAGAATGGGGACAGAAGCCGAAGACGAGCGTGGGCGAATCGGGAACAGCGCTGCGCATCGGGGCCACCGAGGGTGAGTATATACGTTTATTTTTTTTTTTAATGCTGGGTGGCTGTATACTAACACGGGCAGGCTGTATACTACTGGGGGCAGGCTGGGCGGGCTGTATACTACACGGGGCAGGCTGGGGTGCTGTATACTACTGGGGGCAGCTGTATACTATGGGGCAGGCGGAGGTGCTGTGTATACACTGGGGGCAAGCTGTAGATTACTATTGGGGGCAGACGGAGGGTGGCCTGTATACTACTGGGGCAGGCCGTATACTACACGGGGCATGCGTAACTACACGGGGGCAGCCGTATACTACACGGGGGCAGGCCCGTATACTACATAACCGGGCAGGCGTATTACACACGGGGGCAGGCTGTATACTACACGGGGGCAGCCTGTATACATACATACACGGGGGCAGGCTTATACTACACGGGGGCAGGCTGTATACTACACGGGGCAGCTGTATACTCACACGTGGGGGGGCAAAAGGCCTGTATACTACCACGGGGCAGGCTGTATACTACACGGGGGCGTGCTGTTATACTCGAACTACAACTACAACGGGGCAGCTGTATACTACATGGGGCAGCTGTATACTACATGTGGGCAGGCTGTATAATCTACTGGGGGCTGGCGATATATAGGGGGCTGGCTATATACTGGGTCTGTGACCAATGCATTTCCCACCCTCGGCAATACCGAGTCATATGTTTTCCAGTTTTTGGTGGTAAAATTAGGGGCCTCGGCTTATACTCGGGTCGGCTTATACTCGAGTATATACGGTAATACAGGAAGCCTTATAGTATCATATAGATCTCATCAGTGCTGCTTCCACAAATTAGGCTATCCACCCCCCCATAAACTGACATTTACTCCAAAATCTCTGCAGAATCCACCTTGCCAGAACAAAAGTATTTAATTCACATACTCTGCAAGACCTACTCTGCTAATATTTCTGCGTGAGAGAAGGTAAGAGCTCTGAATATCTCATCTGTGATGTGTACTAGCCTACAAAGCTGAAAACTGCTAATATGTCATCATTTCTCATGTTCACTTTTCATCCAACTGTGCTGTGAGGTTAGGCATGTTGTAAATCATTAATGCAGGTCTGGCATCATGGAAAATGCAATCCTAACTTCAGGCAGCTTGCTATAAAGCAGTAGGAGCTTGAAAATGAGACAGGAAATGTTTCAGTATAACTTGTCGCTTATACATTTATATTTGTTCTTCTTATGCAGTAAAGTAAGGGAGCAGTCTGATCAATTACTAAAAGTCCTCCATGAATACATAGATAGCTGTTGGTCAAGGTCATCGCTTTGCAGCAGAGATATAAATATAGAAAATCTATACGGACTCTTTTGCCACATCTATGACTTCAATAATGAGCTCAACGCCCCTTTATGCAGTCAATTTGTATATTAAGTAAACAATGATTTTTTTGGAATGAAACCACCATACAAGGTTGTACAAGTTATCTGATTGGTCTTAATCTGATTGATAAGGTACCACTAGTGGTTTAGAAGGTTAATTTACTTAGGTCACCATCTGGGTTCAGGAACTTTTCTACAGGACTTGGATAAGCTTTTTTATAAATCTGGTACAAGACATACGCATCACAATTCTGACTCAATCAGAGCCCAGAAAATGTGGCATTGTGATTAATAAACCTGTCCCAGTCTTTTCTTGAGTCCACTACGGCCTCTTGCCCACGGGCGAATGCAGTCAGTGAAAATCGCAGACCCGAGATCTCCTGACCCGAACCTGTAATCTACATGAACAACATGCCGAGTGATCAGAAGTCGGGTCGGGTGATCCCTTCATCGCACAGAGCGATTTTCATCGCACTCGATCATGGGCAAGAGGCTTAAACCAGCTAAAATCCTTGTGTGGAACTGATACACCTCTCTCAACAGTTCCTTCAACCTGAAGGCCGTTCAGCTGATTTTTACACTATAATAAAGAAATTCTGAATCTTATATAAAATATGTTAACTGTGGTAACATTTTCAGTGGGACCGGATAGATGCCAGAATATTAAATATTCCAGATTATTAGATGGTCAAAGTATATAAAGTTCACACATAAGGACTGAGAAGCTTCAAGGTCAAGATGTAAACACAAACTTTGTGAGATACTAAACGGAGGACTTCCAAATTGCTCTATACTGACAAAAAAAAACTTCATAGGTTGTATTTAATGATTTTTTTGGTTGCCAAAAAGGACAATAGCAGAAAGCAATACGGCATGATAGACCCCTAGAGCCATAAGGGAAATGGTGAATCTTTCCAAACAAATAATGTTGCTATAAAGAAGGATAGAATTACAGTGAGGCACACAATGCAACAGGTGCCGTGTAAGCCAGATGCAAATGTGGTGAAACCTTATCCACTTATGTAATAATTGTTATGTAAATTCATGACAGCAGGAAAGGTCAAAGGCTCTGTTCATATCCGCAATTTAGTTTGCAGAAGCAATGGGTGTTTAAAATGATGGGCACTATCAGAGCCTGAAAGACTCTACAATATGATTGTAATGAGCAATCATATATTGACAGTAATGAGAGATAAACAATCTCTATGACTGTAAAACAAATACCAAAAGTGCAGTGCAACATAAAATTTGAGGCCATGTGGAGCCCCTGGTTGGATCAGCCATGGATGGCTCAGTGGCCATTGGCACAAGACAGAATGTTACATAACCTCTTATTACCTCCTATAACCTCTGAGTTGCTTTTGTCGTGGAGTGTTTTAATCTGTGACTTTCCAATAATGCATTGGCCTGTAATTAGTTATAGTACATTTCTATATCTGTGACTGCCAATTATTTGTGTTGGGAGTATTCTGTTTTCTCTAACCTTGTCGGGTGGAGCCACTTGGCTCGAGAATCTGGATCCATATGTGGCCCATGATACTATCCTGATGGATGGTTGTTATGCTCCTACCTCAAGAAATGGACATCTGGGGGAAGGGGGTGTTGGGATTTGTGTGTGTATTTGTTTATGAAGATCTTAAAAATGTAAATAAAAAGTATTTGATCACAAAAAATAAAATTTTGTCTACATTTTGTTACATAACTCCTGGACAGTATGACCACCAGTATCCTGCTGACTTCATATCAAATGATTTAAAGCCCAGCCTAAGAGAGTCGCACCCCCATAACGGGCCAACTACAGACATTATATATGCGTACTTCATAACCAAAAACCAAGAAGTACAACAAAGAAAATGTTTAAAAAAACCCTATAAGGAAAAAAAACATCAATTTTTCGGAGGTACAATATGATATAGACCCATGTACAAGTACCCTCAGCCCCAGTATTAAAGGAATTGCAAAACCAGGAGTAGATCCTTTGGTATGTTATAGGTAACACCGCCAAATTTCTAAAAGCTAAATACTGGTCTTACCTCGGCCACCTGAGGGGGTGCATGGATCAAGTGCCAAATATATGCATTCAAGTCATCCTTCCGGCGCTCTGCTGCAGCCTCTCCACGGGAACGACCAATTACAAAGCGACTTGGGAAACTGAGAAGAAAAATTTAAAGTTTCGGAGGAAATCAGATCAAAGAGAAAATCATTACAATTAGGGCAAGTTCACATCTCAGTTTTTGTAGCTGTTATTGAGAACAAAATCCCCAGAGTGGTCAAACAAATAAACAGATCTTTCGATAAGCAAATCTTTCGATTATACCTCTCTGTGCATTCTCCACAAAGGGGTTTGGCTCCAAATAACTCATGCACAAAAACATGAGATTACATGAAAAATAGATGTATTTAGAAAAATAGAGGTATTAAAGTCATTTCAGGATAAAATGCAAATCTGGGACTGACAAGACCTATTATAAGCAAACTATGGGAAAGTACCCACCCAGGTTTCCCCATTCTGATTACATAGAAATGCAGGGTTTGTCATACAGGTCTTACCAGTCATACCAGTAAAGTCTTAATATTTTACCTGATGGGTGTGGGGACAATCAAAACTCAGAGGTCACAGCAGATTCTTAAAATTTGGAGAAGTTAATGTAGCATGCTACCCACATACATTTTTACACTATATTTATGCTATGCTTATATATAGTGCTTTGAAAAATTATATAAGGCCTATTTCTAGCAGTAATTGATAATTTCCCCTTCATAAAGTCACAAACAGTATATGCACCAAAGCACATTTGGAACATTGTCACTTTTGTTATGTGAACAATAAAAAAAATCTATAAAATTTAAAAACCCCACGTTTCAAATTATTATGCAAATAACATTAATCTCTGATTTTCCTAAATGGCTCATGCAAATGACAGTCAGTATAATAAAATCATCACTCATTATAGTATAACTCAAATTTTATTGAACCAATGATAACAGATCACCTTCACAATTCTTGCATCCATTGAAGTTCTGAGTTTTTGGAGAGCTTCTGCTTGAATCTCTCCGCATTATGTCAGAATAGAGTCCCAGAGCAGATGTTTTGATGTGAACTGCCTCCCACCCTCCTGATCTTTTTCTTGATGATACTCCAAAGGTTCTCTATAGGGTTGAGTTCAGGGAAAGATGGTGGCCACACCATGAGATTCTCTCCTTTTATGCCCATAGCTACAATGACACAAGGTTATCTTTGTAGCATGAGATGGTGCTTTGTCATGCATGAAAAGAATTTTGCTTTGAAGGCACAATTCTTCTGTTTGTATCATGGAAAAAAGTGGTTAGTCAGAAACTCAAGGTCAATAACCCTAAAGGGTCCTACAAGCTCTCTCCCCAGGATTCCATCCCAAAACATGACCTCCTTGCTGACGTTGCAGCCTTGTTGGGACACGGTGGCCATTCACCAACCATCCACTACTCCATCCATCTGGACCATTCAGGGTTGCACGACACTCATCAGTTAACAAGACTGTTTGTATGTCAGAGCCCACTGCAACCGGTTCTGCTTGTGAGCACTGGGGTGGCCGAATAGTAGGTTTATGCACCACAGCAAGTCTTTGAAGGATCCTACACCTTGAGGTTCGTGGGATTCCAGAGGCGCCAGCAGCTTCAGTTTGCTGGTTTGTAATGGCATTTTAGCAGCTGCTCTCTTACAGTAGTGCTGCAGATTCAACAAATTCAGTTCTTTACAACCTATAAAATGTTTTGAACCTCTACTGTGCATAATAATATGGAACTGTGCATTTTGAGTTTTTTTTTAATTTTGAAAAATATACTGTTATTATTGGGAGGTTTGTTCAGTAAAATTTGATTTATAAATGAACAGGTATTGACTTTTTTAGTACTGACTGTCATTTGCACCGACAATTTAGGAAAACCAGAGATAAGTATCATTTACATATTAATTTGGAACGTGGTGTATACATATTTTGTTTAGGGTAAGAACTTCCTATAATCCAAGCTGTAGGGACAGCTTTAAAGGGAACCTGTCACCAGGAGACCCAATTTTAGCACTCCCCCAGTCCCCACAGAGCATAGTACATACACTGCCGAAGTGTTTTTGTATTAAAATTGGTTTTACAGAAAAAAAGATATGTTATATTGTACCTTTCATTAGCATCTGCTGTGTGACTAGGCAGTTGCCTATTGGGAGTGGCTGGAAAGGAGCAGTTCCCCCCCCACCCTTGGGAAACAGCTACTCCATGTGACCTTTTCAAATATATGAAAACACCCATCACATGGCCCCCTGCTCCTCTACAGCCAATCCCGAGTGTGGGGAGTTATTCATATATTTGAAAAGGTCACATGTTTCCCAAGGGTGGGGGGGGGGGTCTACTCCTTTCCAGCCCCTCCCAATTGGCAACTGCCAAATCACACAGCAGATGCTAAAGAAAGGTACAATATAACATATCTTTTTTCTGTAAAACCAATTTTTAATACAAAAACACTTTGGCAGTGTATGTACTATGCTCTGTGGGGACTGGGGGAGTGCTAAAAATGGTTCTCCTGGTGACAGGTTCCCTTTAAGTATTGTATAGCACTCACATGAATTTTGCTTATGATCTTATTTCAGTTTGCTTATGAGCAAGAAGTGTTTAACAACTTCAGGAAATTATACATGGCATTCCTTTATTTTGTCCTCATCATAGAGTTACCTGGGAAGTTGTGATGATGGGAAAAGTAGCCTCAGTTTGCTATGCAGTTCCTGGAACTCCTCAAAAGATCTCTGAATATGAGTGGTCTCATGCAGACTCTCCCGTACCACCTTAATAACATAGACCTGTAACAAGCAACACACAGCATATACTGCCTGTCCAAATCTTTTTCCAAGATAACATTTTTTGATAAAAAGCTACTATAATTATTTCACTCACATATCCTTTGTTAGGGCTAAATATCTTCTTATAACGAGTTACAAAGACATCACGGATCCTTCCATCTGTTTTCATTGTGTGAGTTCTTGAAGCAAAGGAGAGTGTTAACCGTTCATCTGACCCACTGAACTTCAGCTGGGCCAGATTGTGAATGAAGAAATTTAACTTTGTGGCTACTGATCCCAAGCTGGACTCTATGAGGCTGCAGGAGAAAAATAAAGATGCGTAAGATTTTTATATTTTGGTCGTAGCTTGGCATCTAAGATAAACAGCTGTGCTCTAGTTACCGTGTAAAATATGTAGTGGCATCAGCTTCAGAATCTTGGGGGCGCAAAGCATCATAGACATACTTTAAATCCTGCAGGTCAGACAACTCTGGAATTCCACATGATAACATCTAAATTGAAAATCAGGGGTTTAGCATCCAAACCAAGTACTAATATTTCAATAATATTGCAAATATTTCTGGAAGAATTAAAAAAACCAGCTGAGTCAAACCAAACCATTCAGCAGGAAAAGTAGCAGACCATATGAGTTTACCATGACAATCACATCACACGCAGAAAGGATGTTACTACATGTTGCAGCTGATCCATGGCAAAGCATTCAGACAACTGCTATTTGCTATGTTTTGCCTACACACTTGTAACCAAGTACGTGCAAGCATATAGGAAGCCCAGTTGTAAACCATGTGCAGTTACCACAGCTCTTCCAAACGGGTACCCTTAAAGTGAAGCTGATCGTAGATCAAATTACCTTGGCCATATTGTAAAATCTTTCTTTTCCTTTTGCAGCGAAACCCTTTGAGAAGAACACTCTCTATTTTTTTTATTTCATTGTTAGACTTTTCTTTTTCACATTATACTATATGAAATCTACCCTCCTTTAATGCCTTTACAAGAGCAATTGTCTGCTTAAAGAAGACTCACAGTCTATACATTTTTGTATTACATTGTAGTTTTATTTATTAACATTTCTTTTTTTTCCACTTTCTTCAAGATTTTACCTTTGTTGTATTAAAAAATGTACTAAATTGAATATAGGAATGCATACTAATATATGCATCTCTATTCTTTTAGAAATGGCCTAAAATTATTTTGTTTATTAATTACAGTAATTGAGTTGTGGCCTTTACTCGATGCCCACTTTATCCATGGGGGAAACAGGTTGGCTCAAGTTTTCATATTTAAACTTTATTCACATCTATGGAAATGCAGGAGGTAGCCAAGAATAGTGTTCGGGTTATCATCAGCTGTACCATGGAGAAAGAATGGCACTGGCAATGCTTGCTACTCAATTTACACAGGAGGCCCACATTCTTCAGTGTGGGCCACAACAGTCCAATGGATAAGGCATTAGGTTATAACTTAGTCCTATCAATCGTATTAAAACACATGTATCCTTTCCTTAGATATTATTAAAGAGGTAAGTGAAGGAGCAGTGACCATGCGCTGCCATTGTTCCCTTCATTAACAACACCATTATTCCAGAGAACAGTAGGGATGTGACCTCCTACAAAAGGGATAAGTGTCATTAGTTTGATAATTCCTTTAATTAATAAAATAGAAAATGCCACAAAAGATAGGTCCTATTCCTGCCCGAGTTTGCAGCCTGTACTGTCCTTTTCTATTATCAGCGCGTGAGTGGCATTCACCAGCTGTAAACAATTCCATATTTTCATCATATTTTCAGAATGTATAAATATATGAGAAAATACTATGAATAAGTCTACTATCCATTATGCAGCCATATAATGTTGTAGATGCAAAACTGGCCTAAAACTTAAAAAACAAAAAAAAAAAACAGTGCTCTTCATAAAAATGTAAGTAAATTGAATTTACCAATCCCAGCAGATTGAGAAACAGATGAGTATGTTTACGGATGAGATTATATGCCTGGCAGCATAAATCTACAAAATCATGGAAGCGACTGGATGTCTTGTCCCCGCCATTAATTACATATGCCATATCTGATGTGAAGACAAACGGGGCACGGTCCCTGTAGTGCAAAGAGAAAATACGTGCAATTATCAAAACTTTGTGTTGCAGACAGATCCTAAATTTCAGTCTATTTCTATGTTCTATTGGACATAGTTTTGTGGAAAATACATCAAGCCACAAATACAGAACTATACCAACCGTTTAATGTTTCCAAACATTTGTGCATGTCCCAAGAAGCGGCCAAAGTCTATGTGAAACATGTGACCACTTGTCTTCAGCATGATGTTGTCATTGTGTCGATCACAGATCCCAAGTACATAGGTGGCGACACAACAACCAGCACAGGAGTAGATAAAATTCTCAACTGCCTGGACAAACAAAGCAAAAAAATATTTATCAACAATTATAAACATAAGTGGATTACTGACTGTAATTGAAACTGGTCAACAATTGCTAAAACAAAATTGCTATTCACTGTTTCATCAAAGAATTTTTTGTTGGTCAGCAAAACATCCAAAATGTACTATTAAAGGAACCAGAGACCTCCTTTTAAAAAAGAATGTATTTCATGATAAATCACAGTGAAGCTAAAGGGGTAACTATCACTATAAATATTGCGAAAGTTTGCTCACCAGAGCTATACAGCTGCACTCATCACCCCTCCCCTGCATAGAGAAGCGAGCCACCTTAAGACAGAAAAATATAGGACATGTCCGTGCACAGTCATGGTGTGGTGAGACAATGTGCACTTACTGCACTGTGAACGGGTGCCGTAAGCATCTATGGGGACCAATATATGTGTTCATGTGCAAGGGGCCTAACAGAAATAGTCCTGATATAAGCCAGAGAGCCAGAGGTGTCAGGGATGCCCAAAAGCCCAAATGAATTGGCAGACAATAATGATAAGTAAAAAAAAACCTCTGATCACACCACACATTACCTTTTCATACTCATCCTCCGTGGGGTTGTGCTTTTGAAGCCAGACAGCAAGCGGTCTGTCTTTAAATGAACCAGTGACCCCATGTTCTACTTGGATCTTCCTGAGAGTTTCTGCAGATGGTATCATCTCAACCATACCTGTCATAGAAAGAGTAGGACAACCGTGATAGTAAAAAAGAAAAACATTTTATGTATAACAAATATACTGTAAAGCTGAATCAATAAAATAGCATATATAGGGTTTGGTTTATGAGAGTTCTATCATGTGTTGAATAATGTCTGCTCCTATAGTTTGCAGTTCTTGGAATATTCCAAAACATTTTTTAGAATTCCCTCTTATATTAAATTTGAAGTTATTTGAAGATGACCAGAGAAGAGTCACTTATTGGAGTAGATGAGTCACTTTAATAGGCTGAAGGGAGCGCATCACTTCAGACTGCCTCTATTTTTGGTACCTAGAGCCACAGTTCTAGTTTCATATTATAGATTAAAAAAATCTCATCATTCAAATTGCTTCAGGATTGTGGATATATGATCTAGAGAATGGGAGATACAGGCAGTTTATTGGGAGATCGGCCGGAGTATAGATCCACGTTACAGCCTGCGAATGTTCATGACGAAACTTTTCCTGCGTGGCATAGGATATGTATCTGGCGGTGCATGGGGGCTAGGATTTCCTCATACACCGACGCATGAGTTCTGTTATATGATAAATGTCCCTCAAGGTTGGTAATTGGATCTGCAGCCAACATTCCCTCTCTGGTACTGTAGATCACAGAAGTTTTTTTTTTTTTTATAAAATTTTTTTTTAATGAAAGTTTTAGTAAAAATACATAAACAAATATATGTTATTATAATTAACATTCCAGTTCTAAGTACATTGTACAGAAAGAACTAAAGTTTTTTCCTCTTGTAATATTCTACGAGAACTAAGATAATTTACTTTACCTTTATCCAATTATTTTGCAATTGATTTGTTATAGGTAAATGGCAAGTGTTAACATAAAAGAGGTAATGCTACAAATTTTATTTTGCACACAACCTGAGGAGGTTAGTAGTCACTTTAATTTTGTCTCTGGTTTTCTGTAATCACATAGAGATTGCCATTTATTTATTGATGGAATCAACCTTTGGACATTTTTTCTCTCACTGAACTCAAAGTTACTGTCTTTCAGAAGATTAATTAGAGCACTCACATTATTCCTTTACATTGTGCACAGTGCAGACAGTTCAACATTTACTCCTCTGAAATTGCCAACCTGTATGCATTATTTATAGCTTTTCCCTGCCAACACCTCAAAGAGAAATCTGAATATAGAGGCTTAGTGACAGTTCCAGTCTCCGGAGCACATATTAGTCAAGGCTATGACATGGGAGGACCCGACATAAAACATCCAGACTGCCAATTGCAAAACAGCTAAAGCTATAACTGAAAAACAAATATAAATACCAACAGAGCAGAAACAAATATGTACATATAAACACAACTGACTCAACACAAAACATCTGCTCAACTTCTCAGCTCAAATGAAATGCTGGAAATAACACCTTTTTCTGGCAGAAAACCAGCCAATTGCTGCATGAGGTTTTGAGAAATTTATTGAATGATATGGACAATACAAATGTATAGCACTTATCTATAGTAACTCATCTTATCTCACACAATACAAAACCTGTTGTTCATTACATCAGTGCCTTGCTTGTATGGAGCTTAGTTGCAGCTCTCAGCTTCATACATGGCAGGATGCTATGCCAGCCAATATCAGCTGATCGATCAAGATGCCTAAATATTGACGATGCATTCAATAGGAGTAAATGTAAAGAATTGCCTATGCCTCTTGATGTACCCGTCAGGGGGGGGGGGGCCTTTGGGGTGGTATTAAAAATTCCTCCCTAATGAGGCACAGCAGCACTGATATATCTGATATATCGAAATAGAATGTATATTCTAGAAACATGCATAGCAGTTTAGAGATGCTTTAAATTCCTGCTCATGGGGGTACTTCCAACTAGTAGATATGCAGATTCACATTTACATACCTCGCCCTCGTCCTGTGGAAAAGCAGCGGAAAATCACCATACGCATGTCTAAACCCTCTTGTATCCAGATTTTATTCATGATGCGGATCATCTGCAAGGTCAACATGTCCTGTCGGAGGTCATCTCCACACTAATGGCGAAAAAAAAGACAGTTACACAGTGGAAATTATATTTATTGTAATTGTAAGGCAGAGTCACCAGTTGTAACTAAGTTTTTTCATTGTACATATTTTGAAGGAAACTTATTTTTTTTTAAAAAGCTTCCACATCACTAACTATATTTAATAAAAAAGTTATATATCCTGCAATTCTCACTTTGGATAGTAGGCTGAATAAAAGGCTAACACAAGCTAATTTTTTTAAAGTTTTTTCTATGCAGTAGTCGTGTCATTTACAGCAGACAGAATTACAATAGCAGACAACACCTCTATTGAAAGCACATTATTGCTTCCATTACTAACAAACTGATGATGTAACATTATCTACACCCCCTATCTGCACAGAGCCTGTCCAGAAAACTCTCCATAGACATCTGACTGTAAGCTCCAGACCACTGCTGCCAATTGCCATGAGGCTGCTGTAAAGTATAGCACTAAATTATATTACTAATGCTCAGCCAGGAGGGAAAGCCACCAATCATTGACAGAAAATAAAAGGAAAAACCTACAATCAGAAAATAAAAGCAGATTACAAAAGAAACTTATTTTGTTTTTTTTTCGGTGTCAATGAGTGAAAGAAAAAATTAGCAACACTGTCCCTTTAACCCCTCATCTCATCAAAAAAAATTTTACGTCAATTCCTTTGACAGACTATAACTTTTATATATTTTTCGGTCACTAAAGCTGTTTGGGGTCTTGTTTTTTTTTTTTACACCTTATTAATTATTTTTAATTCAAACTTTATAAAAATCTTACATTGTTCTACATTGGACACTTAGGTGACATCCTTTGATTTCTTATATAATGCACTGCACTGGCACTGCCAGTAATCATTTATTTATAAAGCCTGCACTATTCTTTGTACGGCCAGAAGGAGTACCCTTAATGACCGTTGTAAAATCCCGATCGGATAAGGAGTTAAAGGAAACCTACCACTTAAAAGTGGTTGTCCTTACACACAGATACATGGCACCACCTCATGGTGAGCTGGTGCTGGAACATATTTTCATTAATAGAATAAAGCCAGTACCAAAGATTTATAAGTTATATTAACATTTATCTCGGCACACCACACTATACTGTGCCCACTATACTGATACTGGCTTTATTCTAATGAAAATATGTTCCGGCACCAGCTCACCCTGAGCAATACAAAACAGAGCCACAGATGTAGTTTATTCACAGAGGGCTAAGATTTAGTTCATTGCCCTAATGTGAATACAAGAGCACATGAATAAGGAAGTACCTGTACTGCTGAGAATCATAACAACCATTGTCCCCACAATGGGGAAATGATGTTGTGAGAAATGAGAAAGATTCTCTGTCAGCACATATACAAGGACACGTCTATAATAATCCTTAGCCATAATGAGGAAGTAAAAATACAGGTGGCATTTCAGTGCAATATTATACTGTGTATGTAAACTACTTGACTGCAGTATACAACATATACTGTGCAAATGGAGCCAAACACTATGGGGGAGACTTATCACTGCTTGTAAGCCAGTTGTACAATCGCAAATTGTTGCACAGTGCAAGAATTTGTGATTCTTACAGCTACTACACCATCTCCATGCCATGTGGGCATGGCGGTGGCGGACTGGGCAGGTACGGTTTTAGCACGGTGGCCTTGCAGCCAACCTAAGCCTCTTGATGTATCCCGCGGGGGCGTGGCCACGATAATACGCCTGTCTGTTTGCCAGTACAGGCAGTCCCGGGTTATGTACAATATAGGTTCTTTAGGTTAGTACTTGAATTTAGTTGGATTTTCCGAATTTTGAGCTGTCATAGAAACGAGGATTATCAATAAAGCTTCATTACAGACACCTTACAGCTGATTATTGCAGCCTGGGACTTCATCTAGAGAGCTTCACCAGAGGTCACAGTGGGCAGAGAGGTCAGTCTATAACTAGGGGACATCTGTAGGTCGCATGTCCTTAAGTCGGGGACAGTTTGTATAAGTATGAAGAGCATATATGTTGAGAGCTTTCCTGGCGTATATGCTCAGCGTATACGTAAATGTAGTATGAACCTAGACTTACCAACTGCTGTGTGTCTACATAGATGATTAAAGCAACAATTAAAGTACAGTGAGGCTAGGATCACATCAGGTTTTATGTATACACATGGCATATCCATCAGGAAAGTTCCCAATGTATACGTTCAGCATATACATAGTTTGACACATCCAACTTGCATCGTGTGCTTGCTGGAACTTTGGGCCAAACATCCAGCAAGCACACAATGCAAGTTGGAAGCATCCAACTTGTTCTTGGCCAGTAGGCCTTATAATAGCAGACAGGACATAGTACTTTCCTCCGTTTACACAGCAAGTGTCATATACTGTGCAAAAAGCCAGATGTAAAGACCTAACAATTGCTACAATCACAGTGACACACCAGCACCCAACTGTAATAACCCCTATGCACATATGTCTGCCCTGTGTCTATTTTTTATTGTTACTAATGTATTACTTACGGTAATATGTAATATGGTCATGTTCACCTGTATTGTGCTGTATCGCAATGTCCTGTAACTATGTTGGTATGTACCCAAGAAACTAGCAACTAAGGAACTAGAAACATATAAGAATGTGCCTCTTGTAGTGTATGTATGTTACTGTAACGTTAAGTCCATCTCTGAGTAAAAATTGCCGGGATACTATGTACAAAAGAATTTCCCACCAGGGGATTAAAAAAGTATTATTGTATTTTATCGTATCCTGCTACCTACTGAGTAATATGTATGGAGGTCAAGTCTATAGTGGGTGAATACAGCAGTACTGCATCCGCCCGGCCTCCACTAAGAGTATATTAGGACAGTAATATCACTGGGTAAACACGTGAAACATCTGCATGTAGTGTCCTTACAATGAACGGATCTAAATGCAGCTCTAGATGAGCTATTTACCAGAGTCCATTATGTGAGCACCACGTTTAAAACTTTTACTCAAAGTGTATATTACTTTGTAATATTACAAAGGTCTCTCACTCTTCCCAATGGACAAATATGGGTGGATACCTTAAAAATAATAGGAATATTTTCTCCCAGTGGATCCACATTCTGGAAAGTAAGTTTTAGAGGTACGGCATTTGAGTTAAAGTGGGAGCAGCCCTGGTAAAACAAACACACAGAAATTTACAAATTGATTGATAACACTTACACATATATTGTGACATTCTCTAAAAATCCACCAAATGTATTATCCAGAGTAAACCACTGGCATTATTTGTATTGGTGAGTAAATGGAATGAAAAGGATCATGCAAGCTGGTGTCCATTGTCTCATAGTATATACTTTTCCAATGATTTATGTGATGGCAGAAGTTGTACAGCAGTACGCCATATAACCTTGAGTCTTCACACTCATGTCCACAAAATAAGTTGTCTGACCACCTAGTATGCATTGGCTACATAGTTCTATAAAGTTTCCCCTGCTCCTTATAGAAAGAACAGTGTATTCTACGAAAATATTTTGAGAAGGCTTTCAGAAAAAAGTTACAACATAACTAATGTACATACATCTTATATCTCCGTGATTGTACAGACCGATACAATAAGAAGCTATTACAGTTACTATAGTGAAAGCTGTAAAAATCTATTTTTTAATGAATTCCATTGATTTTGGATTTTTTTCTAGCTTCCTAGTGCACAGAAATGTAAAAGCTGTGTAGGATTGCATGGGAAGGGTATAATAACCCGGGCAGCCCAATTTGACTACTGGCACAAAGAGCCACATTGATCAAAGAAAGAATGAACAGTATTCATGAAATATGGTCAATGACCTACATGACTAAAGTTCTGGAAACCTACCTGAGGCACAATCCCTTTTACTAGAAGGCTGGGGCTTAGTGGCAGTCGACACGATCCATTTATAGAGAAAAAATGCTTGACATCTTCTAACCCATTTTTCAGGATTTCCTATGAAAAGGAATTATTAATATTTATTGTAGAGGATTTTTATACATTTTTTAGCACTCAGACCCGAACAAGAAAATATTGGCAGAAATATACATCATGTTCATATCACAACTAGCCTGGTAGTGCTTAACAGTTCATTTTATTAAAGCAGAATTTGGTAGTTCTGTGGCCCCAAGTAAAATTATGTTGGGGTGGGGGATTCCTAATGAAAAGTTCAACTTGGAATGGCAGTTGAAGGAGTTTAAAGATTGCGGCAGATTTATCAAAACTGACGCACTGTCTTCATTAACCCCTTAACACCACAGCCTTTTTTCATTTTTTACTCCCCACCTTCAAAAATCTATAACTTTTTATTTTTCCATGTACAGAGCTGTGTTATGGCTTATTTTCTGCATAACAAATCACATAACAAATTCCAAATGCAGCGAAATTGGTAAAAAAACACATTTGTGCCGTATTCTTGTGAGCTTGGATTTCACTGTATGCCCCAAAAGACATATCTACTTTATTCCTTGGGTCGGTACGATTACGGAAATACCAAATCTGTATAGGTTTTATAATGTTTTCATACATTTACAAAAATTAAAACCTTCTGTACAAAAAAGTTTTGGGGGATTTTGTGGTCTTCTGGCACTAATAACTTTTTTAACTCCCCAATGACGTCACGGGGAGTGACGATCCTCGGAAAGATTGCACATTTTTTAGTGCAAAGTCAGACAGAAAACTGCGCTTAAAACAGACGCTCAAATATATTTAATAAAAGTGTGCCATTGTCTATCATTATCTTTTAGAAACAATAACCAATTATCATACTTACAGGCCTTGATGATGGAGGGGGCCCTAGGTTTGCTGCTCAAAAATGCTATATCACATTCCTTCCACGGAAGAGACTGAATACTCAAATAATATCTTTTATGATTTTTCTTTTTTGTTAGGACCACCCTTTTGTTATAAAACACTCCTTTTGTCAGTGTTTATATTAATCAATGTCTGTAATCACAACATTAAGTGGTAGCACACCATTAATATTTCAGGTTCTTCTGTGAGAACCCCATTACACTGAATACTGAACGGAATTCCCCACCACTAAACCTACATGTTGCATTGAACTATCAGCTGTTGCTGATAGTAGGACCATAGTAGTGTTTGTCCTTTAGAGGTGCATGGCTGCACCTTTGTCTTCTGCACCCCACCAGGTCTAATTCTCAGCTGTTGTGGTCCCAAATAGCCTGCAGGAATTGATATGCAATGCTCTGTCCCCTCCTGCCCTGTAAACAGCAACGGCAAGCATAGGGAAAATGATTAAAATAGAAAGTGCAGGATGGGTTAGCGGCTCTGGAGACAGTAAGAAAAACGAGGGGGCAAGGAAAAGAATAAAAGAAAAGGGGACTAAAGCAGAGACTTGGACAAGAAGATGGTCTGTTGACGAGGAAAAGTGGAGGGGGGTAGAGGTCCTACAGGACAGGAAAGCACTAAGTCTCCTGGGAGCAGTGATCTAAACAGTGTTGTGAAGAGAGATCCGGCACTATCTGAGTTGTGTGTGACGAAAGCTATTCGCTTTCAAACGTTTCTCAATCTGGATGCTTTTATGAGATGGACATAATGTAACCTTGGGATTGATTTAAAAGGATGGAAAGACATGGAGTTCCTGTGGTTCCCAAGCTTTTGGATCTGATGATACCAACGTTAACCCACCGGCCTGGCACGGGGAGGGCGCAATCAGCCATAGGTAATGTCCTATTGACAGAGTCGGCTAATATGGAAAGGAAAGCACTGGTGAACATATGTTGAGCAAGAGTAGCTCTGGAAAAGTCAACATCTGTACAGAGGACCAGTATGAAAAAATGGTGCTTTTTCAAAATTTTGCGGCTCATCTATATTTCGTGAAGCTGAGGAATTTTAGTGTCATAACCATTTTGTAGTAGTTTACTTTTTCTTAAATACTAAAATACCGTTTTTTTGACAGAATATTGGAATATAAAATGAATGTCCTTACATGAATATTTTTGTTTCCACCATTCATTATAACACCGGTCTTCATGGCGTGTATTCAGATAAAAAATACATCATTCCTGTTGTTCATATGACTATTTACAAGATTTCAGACTTGTAAAAAGGGAAACCTACATCAAAAGTTTCCAGCCAGGCTATCCCAAGCTCCAGTGGCCTCAGCAGTTAATTTAATAATACTTAAAGTTTTTAAAAGTTGGGTTTCCAGGTTTAATAAATATTTTGGCGCTGAGGAGAGAACACAGCACATAGTTTGAGCACTTCTGCCAAATTTTTTCTGCATCGGTGATGGTTTAGCACCTATGGACCTTCTTTCGATTTATAATTCTTCTAACATGTCGTTATGCTTGTTAAAAAGTTTCGAAGTTAGCAATTATTCAGGTATTGAGCAAAAGTCGAATGAAAAGAAAGGATTGAGCATGGTGAAATCCATCACAGCAAAACTTCCTTCCTCTAACAACTGCAATTATGGAGGGGTGGATCTGAATGTCAGGATGGGACTGACCCTTTATGGACACCTTTTGGAGAGATTGGTTAGGGTCTTTCATTTTGTAATTATGTCCAATGAGGAGTTACCTGAAGAAAGTTAATATTTAAAGGGAAACTGTCGCCAAAAAATTGGACCACTGTAAACCACTTTAAGGATGTGTGAAGCACTTAAACATCTCTCAGATCATGTTTCTATCATGGTTCAGTGTGATGGCATCTTCAGCCTGCATCTAAGCATTTAAAAAAATGTGGTGTGTGTGATGTAAATCCTGTGGATGGGACATTATGAGGCAGGGCCCACTTAGGGCTAAACACCTCTTCTCACTGATAAGTTAAACAATACCATTTTACATCTCGCTCAAAAATTGATTTCTGGATGATGCCACCACATGCGGCCATGGGAAAATGATAGGGAAGGAGGCTGCTTACGTCAATTCTGCTGACAGGTTTCCTTTAAAAAACACTTTGTATTTGTAATGCAGCATCCGTTCCACCATTTTTAGGTCAAAAATTAAAAGGACACTCTACCACCACTATGAAAGAATGTATGCAAATGACCTATGGAGCCTATAGCTATTTGCATATCAATCCTGCATCCTGACGCGTTAGATGCCCTTTTTAAACAGTGTTTTGATCTAATTCTAAATGGCTTGAATTACATAGAGATAAAAGCATGTATTATCTCAGTCGCTAGCAAATGTAACCATGATGACTGATGTGAATGCCATATGTATGCAGTTACATGTTTGTTGGTTTTCACTGATGTTAGCGCTTAGATCAGAAAGCAACAGAGTTGTCTTGGGGAACTTATTTTTTGTATTTTTGTATGAAGGAAAATCGCAGAATGATGAGGTTTTAATTTGGCAGAATTAGTTGATAAAATTTGCAGTCCATTTTTTTGTCACCAGATTTAAACTTGCCTGTATCCTAATCATTCAGGTTTGAGAAAAAACACGAACATTCTTTTTCACCCAGGCAGACATATAAAGTCAGTTTAATGTTAGTCCATTATCTCGTTATTCTAAAATTCTAATCTGCATAATCAGACTTGCGCATTTCTGACCATTATTACTGCTTGGCCGTGAGAAATACCCATTGTTTCTATATAATTTATAATCTGGGAATGATCTGCTAGAAATTTATTTACTATACATTTTTGCTGCAGGTGTTCTGTTCCTTCCTATTTGGCTTCTACTGAAGTCCGCAGTCTATGTGTCTACATCAGAGCTACAATTTAAACGGTGTATTTAAAAGTGGAACATTTGTTTAGATGAGGTGTTTGTGTTCAAAGATCCTAAAGCACTGTTCATTGCTAAATATTCCATTATCCTGGGGATTGTGTTTTGTTGTGCTGTGGTATTGACGACATTGTGCTCTTTACCGTCTTTTATGTTCTGTGTAGGATCTGTTTTCCAGTCCAGATTAAAACCACCTAAACGAGGGAATCTTTTAACAATTGACATCTATGCGGTGTCCCGGTCCCTCTCCTGGGCGTCAGCTGACACCAACAAGCAGCGACGCAACCCCAGCATTGGGTTGGGTTAACCACTCCCTGTTCACACTTTAGAGTAAGTCCGTCACTTTATCCATCATTAAGACCAGTATTCACCCAAAGATTGTCTCTGGTGCTCTGAGACATATTTTCAGCTCCACCTGACTAATGATATTAAGAAAAGACTACATGAAGGTTGATTTATTGGGATAATAGGGGTCATGATATAAAGGTCGAGTAGAGTCTGGTCTAGGGGCTACAGCAGTAAATAGTGTGTTGCATTTGAGGTGGTATTTTAAACTATACTGGAGATCAAATTAGAGAAACAGTGGATTCGTTTTTCAACTAAATGTTTCAGAAAAATGTCATTTTAATTGGTAACATTTATTTTTGTTCAGGGGGGGTAACTCCATAAACACTAGAACAATACTTTACAAATCCCAACGTCTATTGAACGTAATACTGTATTTGCCAAAAAAACAAGGGGTTGAAGAAGAACAACCAATTGGGATGTAGCACAGAAATATTATTAACATTATAATACATTTTCTTGCAGGTTACCAGAGTCACAATCAGTAGGAGTGCCAAAGGCGTGCTATGACTGATGCCCAGATCTACGACCATAGGACATCACCAATCTCTCACATTCTCTGGTGGATTTTGGTACCACTTATCTTCCAGTCTCTTCCACAGTTCTGTGATGTGGGTTCTTGGCCATAACTTGTCACAAAGGATAGTCAAGAGGTTTATTATTGGGTTGTCGCTCCGGATTCGACTGGCCATTAATGTTTTATGTTTCAGGGGAACTCTTTACTATTTGTGTGTGACAGGTGGCATTGTTAATGCAGGAAATTGTGGATGATTGATTGAGTGAGGAAGCAAGAAAAAAACCACCTTTTGTTCTGATGACACACTTGAATTAACTAGCCCTGTAGTGTAGGTCCAACTCCTGCTCCAGAAAAACATTCTTAAACCAGGACACTTCCGCCACAACATTCGCTCATCTTTACACACTTCAGGTTCTTCTGTCCCCAGTTTGTCAAAGACATAGGGGCCACGATTTATCAAGCGTCTGAAAGTCGAATAGTTCTAGTTGCCATGGCAAACAATCCACAGGCTCCCCCTTTAATATATTAATGAGATGGTAAATGAAAGCTGAAGCTGTAATTGGTTGCCATGGGCCAATTAGGAAATATTCTGACTTCAGACAGAAAAATTGTTGTGTTCTCCAGTTTGCTCTCCAGGGTGTGTTTATTTTGGTCTAAAATACAATATTAGGTCACATTATAAGACAGCATTGATCTCCTGCTAAATACATCAGCATTCTTTGTGCAGTGGTTAAATACATGAGATATGTTTATGACAGCCAATTACCTGATTTAATAGAAGCTTTTGTTAAGTAGCGTTCACAATTCGTATAATAGATGTGTTTAAACCAGTAACAAGTACAAGCAAGATGTGATCTAGATATGTGGTATTTGTGATAGAAGCTCAGATTCAAAATCTTACAGCAAATGGTGGGCTTACAAGGCCTATAACACTACTGTTGTATTTGTTTTTAAAAGGCATTTATTTAACCTCCTTTAGGCTTTTGACCTGGGACAGACGTACTTGGTCTCTGGCCAACTACAAAAACACGGAAGCACTAGTTTCAGTACACCAAATGTGACCCAACCATGACAGCACCATTCTGAAGGTGAAATATGTGCAAACCAGTTATTTCTTATTTCTACACGATGTGTACTTGTACTTACCTTGTATTCTGCATCCTTATCCTGGTGTATCACATAATAGTTTGCATGCATAAAATGTTTAACCTGTTACTTCTATTTGAAATACTTGTGCAAATAGGACATTTGTCTATTTCCATGTGTCCCAGATTTTTCAAACGACCTACCAGTGTTGGATTAACCACAATATACTCATGAGTGCACACAACAACTGTTCGAAAAAACATTTGGGTATAGTTACAGAGGAAATGATGGCTTTCCACAAAAAAAAAAATAAAAAATAAACTTGTGTTATATATATAGATATATATAGATTAATGAGGGATATCTATTATATGGAGATATATTATCTGATATATGAGTAGAGAGTCCAACAATTGGTTTTCTGAGCGGCACCGTTCATATATCAAAAATCGGGTGCAGGTCTTCTTAAGAGGCCTTGCATCAACCCCAATGCATATAGAAAATACGATTGAGAAGCAGCCACTCCGGTAATTCTGAAGAAAGAAGTTTATTCCACCAAAAGGTGCGACGTCTCGCCAATTTCAATCAAGGCATTATCAAGATAATGACTTGATTGAATTGGCGAAACGGTCGCCACACTTTTTGTTGGAATTAAACTTCTTTCTCAGAATTACCGGAGTGCTGATTTCAATCGTATTTTGAATATATATATATATATATATATATAGTATCTAGATATATATATATATATAATATA
The DNA here is from genome assembly GCA_019512145.1 of Engystomops pustulosus. Classification (NCBI taxonomy): domain Eukaryota; kingdom Metazoa; phylum Chordata; class Amphibia; order Anura; family Leptodactylidae; genus Engystomops; species Engystomops pustulosus. Next base: position 191,779,099 of record CM033642.1, on the reverse strand, counting down.
TATTAGATAATATACTATATATAGAGGAGAGATATAGTATATATAGATATATAGATATCTATATAGAAATATTATATTGTCAATCCAATTTTTTGGCACCAAAAAAGTGAAACTAGGAAAACAAAACACAACCTGCAAACCTAATGGAACCCAGAAAAAAAGTTCCCAGATTACTTTAGGGATTTTACTTGTGTGTTTTACGAACAAACAATTTTTCAAAGTGATCCATTTTGTGTTGCCAATTGCTTAGGAAATGTTCTCACAGTGGTGACACCAATGGTGTCTTGTTTTCGCTACTATTTGTTTTGTTTAAAGGACTTTACCATTCATTATAATCAGAGGTCATGATGGACCTTCAGTGTCCCCTTTAAGAGTTTTTTTTTCTGCGCTGCAAGGATTCCGCCATCCATGTACAAGAAACTGCCGCATAGTCCCAGCCAACGCAATTAAATAACTGTGCTGCAGCCACCTACAGCTAGAGGGCTGAACGATGGGCACAAGAGATCTAGAAATCACACCTTGAAATGTCTTTCACCAGTGATTCATGCAACGTCTGCTGTTATCTTCATGACTGCTGAAGCTATGTGTAGACGTTTGGTGTATTCATGGCTTTATGTATTGGCTTCTTCTTTTCTAAAAATTGTTCCTTAGTTAAGGGGAAGCGGGGGAAGGCGATAGGGAGGGGGGGGGGGTGCCAGGGGCGGAGGCGGGGGGTGGGTGGCGTGGCGGGGGGCGGGGGGGGGGGAGGGGGGGGCGGGGGGGGGGGGGGCGGGGGGGGGGGCGGGGCGGGGGGGGGTGGCGGGCGGGGGGCTTGGCGGGGGGGGGGGGGCGGGGGCGCGGGCCTGCTGGGGGGCGTTGTGGGTGGGGTGGCCTGCGGGGGGCGCGGGGGGGCGGGTCGTTGGGGTGTGGGGAAAGGGGGGGGGCGGGGGGGTGGGGGGGCGCGTTGGGGGTGGGGGGCTCGGGCGGGGGGGTGGGGGTGGGGGGGGGGGGGGGGGGTTGGGGGGGGGGTGCAACAAAAAAAAATAAAACAAACAATCGCCAGTGCCCTTTTTTTTTTTTTTTTTTTGGGGTGGGGGGAGGGGGGGGGGGTGGGGGGGGGGGGGGGGGGGGGGGGGGGTGGGGGGGGGGGGGGGGGGGGGGGGGGGGGGGGGGTGGGGGGTGGGGGGGGGGTGGGGGGGGCAATGTGCACGACCACTGTCATTCTTATACATATTTAGTGTTACATGCCAGCATATCTCAGACCTATACGGAGATGGAGGCATCCTTTTTGTTTCCGTAGATGGATTACATCAAATTCCTGTGGAAATGCAGCAAGGAAAAAGACGCATTTCAAGTCTTGTTTTCCATCATTCCTGGAGTGTTCATATACCTCTATGGGAGGTCATTGAAAACATCTTGATAAGTGCATCTCTGGGTGGTCCCAGTGATTCTGCGCCATATAAAACCCCCTGAGCATCATCACGCAGGAATTCCCGACGGAGTTCTACGTTCTCCTCTTGTCTTTGCGGTGGTGAAGGGATGAGCAGAATGACATATTCTTATGTATGTGACTGGGAATGTCTTTTCCTCGTTTGAAATCCACCAATGTATCCTTACAACCAGTGGCGAATAGGAATGAGTGGGCCCCATAGCAAATTTTGGCAGGGCCCCACTCCCTCCCAACCACAGCACTCTCTCCCATCCCCTGCAATGTTACTATACAATGATTTTTTAAATTGTGTTTTAATTGTATTGATACAGACATTTAAAGTAATTACAAATAAGGTTAGGAAAGATGCACAAAACACATAAGTCCGGACAGCGGCCCTCCTCACTAATAAAGATCCAGGCAGCGCCCTCCGCTCACTAATAACAGACCGGAGCGGCAGCCCTCACTAATAACAGATCCGCAGCGGCCCTCCCTCCCTAAAAGATCGGCAGCCTATCAACAGCTGGGATGCCTCCCCTCCACATAACAGATCCGCAGCGGGCCTCCCTCCACTAATAAATGTCCGCAGCGGCCTCCTCCATAGATAAAGTCCGGGCAAGCGGCCTCCCTCCACTAATAAAATTCCACGCTCACGAACAGTACGGAGCGGCCTCCCTCCCACTAATAAAGGTCGGCAGCGCCCCTCCCCTAATAATAACATGTCCGGCAGCGGCCTCCTCACTAATAACATGTCGGCAGCGGCCTACCTCCACTAATAACATGTCCGATCGCGGCTCCTCCATAAACTGCCGCACCTCCCCACTAATAAACATGCCCGGCAGCGCGCCCCACTCGCTTCACAATACCTGCCCGGCAGCGGCCTCCCTCCCGCGTAATAAACATGTCCGCAGCGGCCTCCCTCCGCTAATAACATGTCCGCGCGGCTCCCCGATACAGGAGCACCTCCTCCGCTAATAAACATGTCCGCAGCGACCTCTCTTTCCAAATACCACAAAACATATAACATACCGCTCCGGCGCTACCCGTTAATACATATACGTAACACACTATCTATCAATTAAAGGATACAGGCAGATACAGATGAATTATACTCCCTGTAAATGGTTCAGACGCTGATCTTTTATAGATGCAGGCTTAAGAGTTTGATAGTAGAAGCGCTGCTATCTAAAAAGGTATATAAAACACTGGAGAGGTCTTCAGCCTTTCCTTCCACATTGGCAGCGTCCTCCTCGGGCTCCATGCTTCACCCGCTCGCAGTGTTCTGGACGTAGTGAAGGGGTCACATCAGTCAGGACCCGATCGGAATGAGCAGAGGGGGCGGGTCACAGCACAAGAAGGCAGCAGCAGGCCTTGAGCCCAGGAGCCGAGGGGGCAGGCTAGAGACGCCTCTCATTCTGTAGTGGTGTAGCAGACGAGAGTTAGCAGCGCAGGATGCGTAGCATTAAAGCAGAGGTTTTGCAGCATGCGGCATTGGGAGAGGGTAGTGGAGGAGGAGTGCTTTGCTCATGTGTACCTGAGGCCAGCAGTGGTGCCGTTGTCCTGTTGTGTCATGTCACCTCAAACATATGATTTGGCGTTGCACCACGAGGCCCCTGAAGCTGCCGGGCCCCCGTAGCAATTGATACGGTGTACGGTGGTGTAGTTACGGCACTGCTTACAACAACGGAAAAAACATGTGGTTTGAACCTAGCCTTCCTGATACTCTTACCAGTCACTTGTAATCATGACCATGATTGTTCGAAAAAAAACCAACTAAGTCTAAAAATCTTACATGGGGTGTTGACATATCCATGAAGGCTGGCTTGCTGTTTTTTGGCGATATCAAATCTTTATTGGAGAAGTGCATTCAGTAAGGACAGGTTCCTCTACTCTAAATACTCGTTGGGGACCCTTTTTAAACTGAACCAAAAAAATCCTATTGAAGCTAAACATTAGTCTACAGGTAGAGGTTAAAGAAAGCTGGCATGTGCCACGTCTTTCACTTTTGGAGTTGGAAATAAAGCAGCAATTCACTGGATTAAGAAAGGGGAGAAAAAGATATGAATACAAAACAGCTGCTAATGTTTTTTTGCAGAAAATGAGAGCGTGAAAGAATTTTTGAGGTTAAATACTGTTGTAGTTTTTTTTTTTGCAAAACCATTCTTCTTATATGAAACAGTTGCTCTTATTTAACTATACATGCAGATGTAAAGTAGTAAATTGTGTTGTAACTTTATAATTTTGGTTTACGGTATAGCCCATAATTTTTAAACAGAGCTTCACAGCCTGTTACACTCTCTCTCCCTCTTCCTCAGCACTTATCCCCATCCCAAAAGGGGGTTGCTCTCACGTAATACAAATATTATATCATGGTCACGAGTCTGGAATTATGAGTGTTTCTGTTTATCTTGCTTGATTTTGACTTGTAGATTTTTTACATCTTTTTCACAAATACCGCAATGACAGGTTCCCATAGAGCCCTATTAACTAAATGCCACTCTTATTTTACATAAAAATGGTTTCCCTCACATCCCTTAAATAAATTTTGTTCTCTTACTTGGCTAAGCTTAAGAGTTAGGAGTCAGTGGTCCTCTCCATATCTATCCTTCTTCATGTCATGTGACCAGGGTGTGATGTCATCTAAGGTCATTTACCTCCTAACACTTTGCAAAAATGCACCCCATGTATGATTCATTACATGAAATCACAAGCAATACCTCCATGGACTTTTAGTTCTCCCTTTGCTCCAAGAAGTATTGCTGTGATCACTGTTCAAATACATACCAGGGGTATATTTTGCAAATTTGTGAACAAAAAACCTTCGATGACATCACACTGGTCACCAATATATGAACGTGAATAATGTCAGAGCTCTCTCTGTGTTCCAGCAAGGGACAGTGATAAAACGTATTCCTACTTGCCATCATTTCCTAGAGCTGTATATGTCGGTAGTTGGATAGGGAGATAGGGCAATGCAGTGAACACTTTATAATGCAGGACTCCTTATATAATTGGCTCACATCAGATGAGTTGCATAAAAATTAAACTTTTTTTAACATTGCATCAATGGAAAGGAACATTAGGGATGAGGGCAATGCTTTATAATCATAGTTGTTTTATAAAGTATTTATTTTAAGTGGGTTAATTTGAATGGTAGGTTCCCTTTAATGAAGAAAGTCAGGAGAAAAAGAACACAGCAACATATTTCTTTAATAAAGTATATTAAAGCTTACAGCACTGCAGGAATATTGTAGTTTCTAAACAAAGTTCAACCATCTAACTAACCATAATCTCTAATGATCTTCTGTTACATGTGCAGATCGACTTCAACGTCTGCTTTTGATGTTAATTCACAAAACCAGAAAGTGAAGCTTTTAGTCCCAGATACAATATTTCCAGTTGTGGAGGAGAGAGAGAAAAAAAAGTTTACGAGCGAGGCCATGCAGAAGGAGTCTGTATATTGTGAGTACCAGGTTTCTGCAGAAATTGATGGTTAGTTTTCTAAATGGTTACTATCTGAACAAAAGATCTGTTTCTAGTTTAAAATTTCCCGAGGAGTATTGATAGTTGTGTAAGTTTGTTCTACGTAGAGATTGTGCATCACACGGTGCATGCTGTGGTTGTGCTGGCATTGCAGCTTAGGTTATTGAAGTGAAGTTATTCCTGTGATAAGAACATGTAGCATACCTTTAAATATAAGTTATTACCATGTACTGGAAAGGTAAATACAGGACCTGACCAGATAATAAACATATAATTACACCATTCGACTAGAGTTAAGTCTTCTTAATTGTAGTCATTTGCTTCCTATCATTTAGCTATCTGACCCAATCTAGCATGGAGGCTCCACCAGCAATGACGAGCAATCATACAGCAGGCTGGAGGCTTCTCACATTTATAACACATCCCTGTGCTCCTACAACCACAATGCCCTATCCCCTATTCCATCCAACATGAAACTTGGGACACATGGGCTACCATGACGCCTAAAAAGAAAACGCTTATCTTTGGCGGCCCCAATGGCAGCATAATCCCCCCAGTCATAAAAGGAGTAAAACGTATGAGATAATTTTTTATGTGTGTGGGGATGTGGTGTACATTTTTTACTCTACTTTATTAACAAACTTGCTTGCTTTGTGATAAAAAAAATAAGGTACTTCACATAAATATTGTATTCCAGCATGTAAGTGTGTGTCTATGAGGCTTGCGCCTGTACATATTATCTCCCTTGTTTGGTATACAGCATCTCACGATGGGGAAGTAACTACTCGTTTGTAACAAACAGTAGAGGAGAGAGACTGTCTTAAATTGGTAGACAGATTGCCATAGCAACGTAGAAATAACTTGTAACTAAGGGGCACATTGCCAGTCTGTTTTTGTACAAGAGGTTTTTTGTATGAAGTATGTTAGAAAAACATTCACAAAACTTCCCACCCCCCCCACAAATCTCACAAAATCATCTAAAATGATTGTTACTCTTTAAAGCGTAACTGTAAAGCTAGTAGTGATTTAACCTAATAATTAATGTGATTCTCCTTGAAAACAACACAGAATGATTGCCTACTTGTGCTGCTCGTCCCTTTTTTCCAAGTTATGCCATTTTCTGTTTTGAAGTGTGGACAAAAATCTTTCTCCCAGAGGTGAAGTGGGCGTAATATAGCATTAAATGCATTTAGTTTCCCACAAGTAAATCCATGTACCATGCATTACGGTGTATATGGTGAAAGCCTGACGCTTTCATCACATGGGGAGCAGGAAAAATGTAATAAGTGAAAGAATCATAAGCAACCCAGTTGCATGCAGTCTATGCCTGTGTGATGGGTGAGCACTAGCGGTAAAAGCTATCTGGACAGACCTGTGATATTGCCAATGACCAAGGTGGGGGGAAGTGCAGGAAGAGCAGAGACAGACAGATAAAGATTTGTAGAATCACCGATGGTATGAGGGACTAAAGGGAACAGGGAGATTTTGTACCTCACTATTTCCTCCCCTGTTAGCAGGAGCAGCAAGCTCCTCCCCTCCCATGAATCCTAAGTTTGTTTACATTTTGTTTCTCTGATGGACTTCAGGGCGATCAGTACATGGAGAGGAGGCAGCCATTGCTGCACTAAGGTAATGTAAAGGGGGATAGCAAGAAAACTACTGCATTATGTAAAAAGATAATATGCAAAGTTGTTTTACATCCCAAGAGCCATTGATGTTGTGGTAACCAAAAAAACCTTACAGTTACTCTTTAAGTTAGTTTTTTTGTCTGTGTCTACTGTATGGCTAATGAACTTAGCATACAATTTATAGAGCTGATTTTTGTAACCTGAGGCTGACAGGATACCAGAGGGACACATGTCTTGGTTATACTTTTATAATGTATTTCCTGTTTCCTTGTACTAATGATGATTTGATACACTAGTTACAAATATTACTTTCCAGTTTGTAGCTAAGCATATTATACTATGGGGGAGATTTATTGAAAGTGTGTGAGGTAAAACTGTTCTAGTTGCCAATGGAAACCAATCAGAGCTTTGCTTTAATTTTATAACCGCTGTGGGAAAAGAAATCTAAGCCTGGTTGGTTTCATTGGAAACTAGAACAGGTTCCTCTGCATAAAATCTCCCCTAAAATGTGCTGACTCGTATTTCTTGACAAGTGTTCTATATTTATCACATTGAATACTGACATGGACTATGATGCCATTTTTTACCTTTACATATTAGACATTTATCTCTAAGTTCTCGAATGTGTCCCCAAACCTGGACTCCGGATTGTCACAACATTTCAGAAGATGTCATGGGTGTGATTCATGTGACACATACTCCCACATGTTGCAGCTGTCTGATCGTAACCCAACACCCTGTTTGGCCTGGGAATTATAGCAAGAAAAGGGGACTGTACCAAAGTTTATAAAGACTTTGTCTTGTGGCGCATAACTGTCATTTGGACTCTTACGATACTGAGCTTCACAAGTGATTGCTCAAACTAGTCTCCAAGGCAATCTGTTTTATGTTGTGTTTGTGATTTTAGTTACTAGGATTGATATTATTCTGGCTTTAATTTAAAACATATTAGTTGCGTATTAATAAAATTTACTCAAAAAATTAGTTTCTTTGTAAGCTTTAAAGAGAACCTGTCACCAGAATCATTGCTTCTAAACCAGCAAACGCACCTTATTTGTGCTGTTACCCATTTTCTAGCCATGTCTTTATAAATTGCGAGCGTTGCCTTTATACAGAAAAATAAATTTCTATCCTTGAAAAACCACCAGTCAGAGGGGTGGGGTTCAGGAACAGTAGCCAAAGCAGGCAGCCTCCTCAACAACCAACTCCGCTAGGTAATCCCAGCCTCTTTCCCTCCTCTTAGCTGATCTTCGGTGCCTTGTCCTCAGGTGGTAATTTTTCAAAATGCACATTGTCAGTGGCACCTGTCATCTCCCCTACTGCCCTGTGCATCTCTGGATGGAGAACGAGTAGGAGCTTGTGGACCTGATGCTAGCCAGCCAATTCACAGTGTGCATGAGGCAGCGTGGGCCGGCTATCGGTTACACGGCGTTGAAGTTGCTCACAAGAGGCAAATTTTGCATGATATTGAAAATGATCGGTTAGGACAAGGAGGGGTACCAAAGATCAGGGGCCGGACCCATTCGGCCTCCACTGAGGGAAGATAGGAATGGGTTAACAACCGAGGCAGTCTTTAGGGTAGCTTGAGAACTGTTGTTCCCTAAAACCCCTCCTCTCTGACTGGTGGCTGTCCAAGGATATAGCTATAAATATATTCACAGTCTATAAACAAGAAAAAAATGAGACTCACTCCAAGGTAAATGTGAAAAAAACAGACGGAGCTTTATTAGCCCAAGTGCATTTTTTTCACATTTTACCTCGGAGCGTCTAATTTTTCTTGGGATATATTGTCTGGGTGTGTCAAGACCAGGAATTGGGGTTTGCACCCACCAAGTTACTTTGTGGTGCTGCTGACTTTTCAAATGTTGTTCACAGTTCATAAACAGATATAAAACAGTTCACAGCACCAATAAGGTATGTTTGCTGGTTAGAAGCAATGCAGCTGGTGACATGTTCCCTTTAATAAGAGTTCATCACAGGTTCTCAAGAATTTTGAGTTATGATGCCCTCTAGTGGCAAAATTACATCTTGTATCAGGCGGAGGGTAACTAAAATATCCACAGGACCGATAAGTCATTAATAAATGATTTGAAAATGGGATCTATGCCTTCAATGTGGCTGATGGGCAGATGCACTACAGACCTACAGAGATGTCCAACTGTCATATGTATTAGAACCCAGCCTATGGTTTTGGACTGTAAAAACTCTTATAAAATCACTAAAGAATGAAGACAGCTGTATGGTTACAAGTACAATAAAATTTTCATATATCTGCTCCATAGTCCATTCCAGATATTTTGGTATAATGTCCATATGGGCTTTGAAGATGAACATTGAATATATTTTAATGCAGAATGATAGATGTTTTTTTAAATCTCTTTTGTTCCTTTTTGTTTAGGTTTGAACGATGCAGATAAGAAGAAAACTGTGTGGGAGATGCGCTAATACTGTCACACAGAGGTTAGCTCCCTTCCATTGCTGCTGGCTAGTGCACCAAGTTGGCAGTGGTCATGCCTCCAGACATTTACGCTTTAATGGGTCAGTGATCCACATGAAGCATCAGGATGCTCTGGGGCTTTTAACAGCTACGTAAGTACTTTTTATGCTATGAGTTTTTTAATGCTTATGCATATTTTGTTCTTTATGTCTTATGTTCTAAGCATTTGGTTGCAGAAAAAATTAAGCGGGGACACTGATACAGTGATTGGCCCCTTGGCTGTCTGCGCCCTAGAGTTTCCATTAAATGATGTTGAAACGGGACTATGCTTTGCAGACAAATTGCATTGCTCAGGTGATATAGTAAACTTCTAATAATTTTATTGAAGAAAAATATTATTTGCCCCCCCCACCTCTTTCTGCTTTTAGCAGTGTGTATAAATCTCCTTACCTCCGATATTTACACTGACATCGAAGCTTTCATGACTTGTCTCCCTCAAGTCTCTGAATAAACGTATGTTCTTACAGAGCTGAAGTATCAAGTGAAATATCTCTGGGTATGGAAATAGTAATCCTTGTTTCTTGTCCTTTTTCCATCTGCTGATTGCAGACTTGAGACAAGCATTCATAATCACTGCTGACTACACAAGAAAATGGAGCAAACAATGGCACAGAGAATCTTTGTCTTTAATAAAGTTGAGTATGAAATTTACTATTATCACCGCAGCTAGATGTACATAGGTTATGATACAGTAGAGCTGACATATACTCACAGACTTGTACCTCCGGCATCATTGAGCACTGCCATAGATGTCATCTGCATTGTCCACTAAATTAGACTTCTAAGTTATATACAGCTTCCCTGATCAAGAAGTAAGACGTACAGCGTACAGTGGATTGATACCTATCTGATGTGAGCGCTTCTGGATTACCTACCACAGCTGTCAGGTAAGTATATTATGGCATACAATAAATGGCCTGGCTTTTGTTTTTTTTTTTTAAGTGTAACCATTTTCCTGTATAATTCACACTTAGGCTTTGAAATATGAATGCTATCTGGATAGCCCACTCGTCAGGTTCCTACTGAAAAGAGCCATCTGGACTTAAGGATCACTCACTAATTTTCTGGTGAATATATTCTTTCCTTTAATACACATCATTCCGTTTATATACTACAACATAATACAGACATATACATACAGCAGCCCCGGGTTACACACAAGATAGGGTCTGTAGGTTTGTTCTTAGTTGAATTTGTATGTAACGGGAACTGTATATTTATCATTGTAATCCCAGACAGAACTTTTTGGTCTCTGTGACAATTGGATTTTAAAATGTTGGGTTGTCATAAGAATCAGGATTAATACTAAAGCTATTACAGACACCTTGTAACTGTAGTGATATTGTAGCCTAGGACTAAGGACAATAAATTACCAATATCCAGAGGTGTTTGAACTATGGGTCGTATGTAAGTCGAGTGTTCTTAAGTAGGGACCGCTGTATATATGATATATATATAGTTATATATGATATAGTTATGTAGTTAGTTGTGTTGTATTATAGTTATTAATATATTAATTCACTTCTTTGTACTGGTTTCCTTGATTCTCTGATCTGTACTTTTTCTTGGAGTGGATAACTTTGTCATAAATTTACAAAGCCACCGGTCTGTAGAAGTAGACGACTCTATACAATCCTATATAAAGCTGAAAATTTGAATTTAGACTAAATTATCTGTTTTTCTTTCTTAAATGAGTCTTCACACTTTACACATGAATGTGGGAAGCGGTCTACATGATAAGAATCGGTAAACTGTTCTCAGTGCTTAGCCAGATGCTTGCACGTCCCGCAAATGGTTATAAGGTATACAATGGGGAAACTCCTGTCTAGACTCAAGAAAAACGATAGTAGGGCCAGTTTTTATTCCTTAGAGTTCTGTTCCATCAGATATTACCATGTGTTAGTTAATGAAGTTTATTATTTGTTGAACAGGTGTAAAGGACTGTCTAAGGATTCTCAGTTAGTATCGCTTCAGTACTTGCTTGCAGCGTGTTTGCCTGCTGTGGTAAAGGTTGAGGGGGAAGAGTTGACCGTCAGTGTTGTGCTGGTTAACACATTGACAATTAAAGAGCACAGGAAGGTTAGGAGGAGATATATCTACTTTATTCCTTGGGTCGGTACGATTACGGAAATACCAAATCTGTATAGGTTTTATAATGTTTTCATACATTTACAAAAATTAAAACCTTCTGTACAAAAAAGTTTTGGGGGATTTTGTGGTCTTCTGGCACTAAATAACTTTTTTATACTTTTGGAGGTTTTTTTTTTGAGACTTTTGATTACGTTTTCAATGTTATCATTTTTAGGACTGTACGACCATTACGGGGTTAAACGCAGTGAAAAAACGTTATTATATTTTGCTAGATCGAGTATTTTCAGATGCGGTGATACCTAATGTGTTTATGATTTTTACTGTTTATTTATATTTATATCAGTTCAAGCAAAAGTGGGGCGATTTAAGTTTTTAGTTTTTTTTAATTATAATTTTTTTTTTTAATTTTTACTATTTTTCAGACTCCCTAGGGTACTTTAACCCTAGGTTGTCTGTACAATCCTATCATATACTGCCATACTAGAGTATGGCAGTATATGTGGATTTTACTCCTCATTCATTACAATGTGCTGATAGCACATAGTAATGAATAGGTTAACCCGAAGCAGCCTCAGGTCTTCGGAAAACCCGAGGCTGCCATGGCGACGGATCGCAGCTCCCCAATGACGTCACGGGGAGTGACGATCCTCGGAAAGATTGCACATTTTTTAGTGCAAAGTCAGACAGAAAACTGCGCTTAAAACAGACGCTCAAATATATTTAATAAAAGTGTGCCATTGTCTATCATTACTGTTAGAAACAATAACCAATTATCATACTTACAGGCCTTGATGATGGAGCTCCCTCCCGAACCTTCTGTGCTAATTTAGTCAATGTGTTAACCAGCCAACACTGACGGTCAAACTCTTCCCTCAGACCTTTACCACAGCAGCAAAGCAAAGCTGCAAGCAAGTACTGATAGCGAATACTGAACTGAGAATCCTTCAGACAGTCCTTTAGCAACCTGTTCAAATAATAAAAGCTTCATTAACATAACTGAACATTTTGACAGTGGTAAAAAAGTCTAGACAAAGGAGTTTCCCCATTGTATACACTTATAACCTATTTGCGGGACAGGTGCAAGCATCTGAGAACAGTTACCGATTCTTATCATGTAGACCGCTATCCACATTCATGTGTAAAGTGTGAAGACTAATTTAAGAAAGAAAAACAGATAATTTAGTCTAAATTCAAATTTTCAGCTTTATATAGGATTTATTTATTTATTTGTAGAGTAAGTCTACTTCTACAGACCGGTGGCTTTGTAAATTTATGACAAAGTTATCCACTCCAAGAAAAAGTAACAGATCAGAGAATCAAGGAAGACCAGTACAAAGAAGATGAGCATTGAAGAACATACATACATACATACATACATACTAATATATATAACAGGCGGTCCACTACTTAAGAACACTCGACTTACATACGACCCATAGTTCAAACGGACTCTGGATATGGTAATTATTGTCCTTAGTCCTAGGCTACAATGATCAGTATAACAGTTATAAGGTGTCTGTAATGAAGTTTAGTATTAATCCTGATTCTTATGACACCCAACATTTTTAAAATCCAATTGTCACAGAGACCAAAAAGTTCTGTCTGGGATTACAATGATAAAAATACAGTTCCACTTACATACAAATTCAACTTAAGAACAAACCTACAGACCCTATCTGTGTGTAACCGGGGATTGCATGTATTAATTCGGAATGATGTGTATTTAAGGAAAGAATATATTCACCAGAAAAAGTAGTGAGTGATCCTTAAGTCACAGATGGCTCTTTTCAGTAGGAACCTGACGAGTGGGCTATCCAGATAGCATTCATATTTCAAAGCCTAAGTGTGAATTATACAAGGAAAATGGTTACACGTTAAAAAAAAAAAAACAAAAGCCAGGCCATTTATTGTATGCCATAATATATACTTACCTGTACAAGCTGTGGTAGGTAATCCAGAAGCTCAGCATCAGATATAGTATCAATCCACTGTACAGCTGTACGTCTTACTTCTTGATCAGGGAAGCTGTATAATAACATTAGAAGTCTAATTTTAGTAACAATGCAGATGATATCTAATGGCAGTGCTCAATGATGCAGGAGGTACAAGTGCTGTGAGTATATGTCAGCTCTACTGTACCCCCACCTTCAGAAGGTAAACCGCATAGTTTATTCATTTCATTTTCAGAAATGAATAATGCAGGTGATAATAGTAAATTTCATACTCAACTTTATTAAAGACAAAAGATTCTCTGTGCCATTGTTTGCTCCATTTTCTTGTGTAGTCAGCAGTGATTATGAATGCTTGTCTCAAGTCTGCAATCAGCAGATGGAAAAAGGACAAGAAACTAAGGATTAACTATTTCCATACCCAGAGAATATTTCACTTGATACTTCAGCTCTGTAAGAACATACGTTTATTCAGAGACTGTGAGGAGACAAGTCATGAAATGCTTCGATGTCAGTGTAAATATCAGAGGGTAAGGAGATTTATACACACTGCTAAAAGCAGAAAGGAGTGGGGGGGGGGGCAAAATAAATATTTTTCTTCAATAAAATATATTAGAAAGTTTACTATTATCACCCGAGCAATGCAATTTGTCTGCAAAGCATAGTCCCGTTTCAACATCATTTAATAGGAAACTCTAGGGCGCAGACAGCCAAGGGGCCATCACTGTATCAGGTGTCCCGCTTAATTTTTTTCTGCAACCAAAATGCTTAGAAACACAAGACATAAAGAACAAATAATGCATAAGCATTAAAAAAACTCATAGCAATAAAAAGTACTTACGTAGCATGTAAAAGCCCCAGAGCATCCTGATGCTTCATGTGAGTCCACTGACCCAGTAAAGCGTAAATGTCTGGAAGGCATGACCACTGCCAACTTGGTGCACTAGCCAGCAGCAATGGAAGGGAGCTAACCTCTGTGTGACAGTAGTAGCGCATCTCCCACAGTTTCTTCTTATCTGCATCGGTCAACCTAAACAAAAAGAGATTTAAAAAACCATCTACCATTCTGCATTAAAATATATCAATGTTCATCTTCAAAGCCCATATGGACATTATACCAAAATATCTGGAGATAGGACTATGGAGCAGATATATGAAAATTTTATTGTACTTTGTAACCAATCACAGCTGTCTTCAATTCTTTAGTGATTTTATAAAGAGTTTTTACAGTCCAAAACCATAGGCTGGGTTACTAATACATGAGACAGTTGACAGCTCTGTAGGTCTGTAGTGCATCTGCCCATCAGCCACATTGAAGGCATAGATCCCATTTTCAAATCATTTATTAAATGACTTATCGGATCCTGTGGATATAATTTAGTTAACCTCCGCGCTGATACAGATGTAATTTTGCCACTAGAGGGCATCATACTCAAAATTCTTGAGAACCTGGTGATGAACTCTTATTAAAGGGAACATGTCACCAGCTGCATTGCTTCTAAACCAGCAAACATACCTTATTGGTGCTGTGAACTGTTTATATCTGTTTATGAACTGTGAACAACATTTGAAAAGTCCAGCAGCACCAAGATTGCCAAGTAACTTTGTGGGTGCAAACCCCAATATCCTGGTCTTGACACACCAGACAAATATATCCAAGAAAAAATTAGACTGCACTCCGAGGTAAAATGTGAAAAAAAGTGCACTTGGGCTAATAAAGCTCCGATCTGTTTTTTCACATTTACCTTGGAGTGAAGTCTCATTTTTTTCTTGTTTATGAACTGTGAATATATTTATAAGCTATATCCTTGGACAGCCACCAGTCAGAGAGGAGGGGTTTTAGGGAACAACAGTTCAAGCTACCCTAAAGACTGCCTCGGTTGGTAACCCATGCCTCCTTCCCTCAGTGGAGCCGAATCGGGTCCTGCCCCTGATCTTTGGTACCTCCTTGTCCTACCGATCATTTTTCCAATATCATGCAAATATTGCCTCTTGTGAGCAACTTCAACACCGTGTAACCGATAGCCGGCCACGCTGCCTCATGCACACTGTGGATTGGCTGGCTAGCATCAGGTCCACAAAGCTCCTACTCGTTTCTCCATCCAGAGATGCACAGGGCAGTAGGGGAGATGACAGGTGCACTGACAATGTGCGATATTTGAAAAATTACCACCTGAGGACACAGAGGCACCGAAGATCAGCTAAGAGGAGGGAAAGAGGCTTGGATTACCTAGCGGAGTTGGTGTTGAGGGAGGCTGCCTGCTTGGCTACTGTTCCCTGAACCCCACCCCTCTGACTGGTGGTTGTTCAAGGATAGAAATTTATTTTTCTGTATAAAGGCAACGCTCGCAATGTATAAAGACATGGCTAGAAAATGGTTAACAGCACAAATAAGGTGCGTTTGCTGGTTTAGAAGCAATGAGTCTGGTGACAGGTTCTCTTTAAAGCTTACAAAAGAAACTAATATTTTGAGTAAATTTTATTAAATACTGCAACTAATATGTTTTAAATTAAAGCAAGAAAATAATAATCAATCCTAGTAACTAAAATCACACACAAACATAAAACAGATTGCCTTGGAGACTAGTTTGAGCTATCACTTGTGAGTCTCAGTATCGTAAGAGTCTCAAATGACAGGTTATGCGGCCACAAGACAAAGTCTTTGTAAAACTTTGGTACAGTCCCCTTTTCTTGCTATATTCCCAGGCCAAACAGGGTGTTGGGTTACGATCAGACAGCTGCAGGATGTATGGGAGTATGTGTAACACATGAATCACACCCATGACATCTTCTGAAATGTTGTGACATCCGGAGTCCAGGTTTGGGGACACATTCGGAGAACTTAGAAGTAAAATGTCTAAATATGTAAATGTAAAAAATGGCATCTATAGTCCATGTCAGTATTCAATGTGATAAAATATATGACACTTGTCAAGAAATACGAGTCAGACAATTTTAGGGGAGATTTATCAGAAACCTGTTCTAGTTTCCCATGGAAACCAACCAGAGCTTAGATTTCATTTTCCCACAGCGGTTTATAAAATTAAAGCAAAGCTCTGATTGGTTTCCATTGGCAACTAGAACAGTTTTACCTCACACACTTTCAATAAATCTCCCCCATAGTATAATATGCTTAGCTACAAACTGGAAAGTAATATTTGTAACTAGTGTATCATATCATCATTAGTACAAGGAAACAGGAAATACATTATAAAAGTATAACCAAGACATGTGGCCTCTGGTATCCTGTCAGCCTCAGGTTACAAAAATCAGCTCTATAAATTGTATGCTAGAAGTTACATTAGCCATACAGCAGACACAGACAAAAAAACCATATATGGTGCTAACTTAAAGAGTAACTGTAAAGGTTTTTTTGGTTACCACAAATCAATGGCTCTTGGGATGTAAAACAACTTTGCATATTATCTTTATTACATATATGCAGTAGTTTCTTTGCTATCCCCCTTTACATTACCTTAGTGCAGCAATGGCTGCCTCCTCTCCATGTACTGATAAGCCCTGAAGTCCATCAGAGAAACAAAATGTAAACAAATTATGGATTCATGGGAGGGGAGGAGCTGCTGCTCTCTGCTAACAGGGGAGGAGAATAGTGAGGTACAAAATCTCCCTGTTCCCTATTAGTCCCTTCATACCAGTCTGTGATTCTACAAATCTTTATCTGTCTGTCTCTGCTCTTCTCACTGCTCACTTTCCCCACCTTGTCATTGGCAATATCAGGTCTGTCCAGATAAGCTATTAACCCTTAGTGCTCACACATCACAGGCTATAGACTGCATGCAACTGGGTTGCTTATGATTTCTTTCACTTATTACATGTTTCCTGCTCCTCCATGTGATGAAAGCTGTCAGGCTTTCACCATATACACCCTGTATATGTACAGTGGATTTACTTGTGGGAAACTAAATGCATTTAATGCTATATTACGCCCACTTCACCTCTGGGGAGAAAGATTTTTGTCCAACACTTTCAAAACAGAAAATGGCATAACTTTGGAAAGAAAAGGACGAGCAGCACAAAGTAGGCATCATTCTGTTTGTTTTCAAAGGAGGAATCACATATAATAATTAGGTTAAATCACTACAGCTTTACAGTTACGCTTTAAAGAGTAACAATCATTTTAGATGATTTTTGAGATTTTGTGGGGGGGGGGGGGGAAGTGTTGTGAATGTTTTTCTAACATACTTCATTAAAAACCTCTTGTAAAAAAAACAGACTGCAATGTGCCCCTTAGTTACAAGTTATTTCTACGTTGCTATGGCAAATCTGTCTACCAGATTTAAGACAGATCTCTCTCCTCTACTGTTTGTTACAAAACTGAGTAGTTAATCCTCCCATCTGAGAGCTGTATAACCAAACAAAGGGAGATAATATGTAACAGGCAGCCTCCATAGACACACACTGTACAGGCTGGAATACGAATATTTATGTGAGTACCTTATTTTTTTTATCACAAAGCAAGCAAAGTTTGTTAATAAAGTAGAGTAAAAAATGTACACCACATCCCCCACACACAATATAAAAATTATCTCAAGTAACGGTTACGCTTTTATGACTGAGGGGGGTTATGGCTGCCATTGCACCAAAGATAAGCGTCTTTTTAGGCGTCATGGTAGCCCATGTGTCCCAAGTTCATGTTGGATGGAATAAGGGGCATTGTGGTTGTAGGAGCACAGGGAGTGTGTTATAAATGTGAGAAGCCTCCATGCCTGCGTAGAGAATTGCTCGTCATTGCTGGTGGAAGCCTCCATGCTAGATTGGGTCAGATAGCTAAAGATAGGAAAGCAAATGACTACAATTAGAAGACATTAACTCTTAGTCAATGGATGTAATTATTGTTTATTATCTGGTCAGTCCTGTATTTACCTTTCCAGTACATGGTAATAACTTATATTTAAAGGTATGCTACATGTTCTTATCACAGGAATAACTTCACTTCAATAAAGCCTAAGCTGCAATGCCAGACACAACCTACAGCATGCACAGGTGTGATGCACAATCTCTACGTAGAACAAACTTACACAACTATCAATACTCCTGGGAAATTTTAAACTAGAAACAAGATCTTTTTGTTCAGATAGTAACCATTTAGAAAATACCATCAATTCTGCAGAAACCTGGTACTCACCAATATAAAGACTCCTTCTGCATGGCCTCTCGTAACTTGTTTTTCTCCTCCTCACACAAACTGGAAATATTGTATCTGGGACTAAAAGCTTCACTTTCTGGTTTTGTGAATTTAACATCAAAAGCAGACGTTGGAAAGTCGATCTGCACATGTAACAGAAGAGTCATTAGAGATTATGGTTAAGTTAGATGGTTGAACTTTGTTTAGAAACTACAATATTCCTGCAGTGCTGTAAGCTTTATGATATACTTTATTGAAGAAATATGTTGCGGTGTTCTTTTTCTCCTGACTTTCTTCATTAAAGGGAACCTACCATTCAAATTAACCCACTTAAAATAAATACAGGCGGTCCCCTACTTAAGGACACCCGACTTACAGACAACCCATAGTTACAGACAGACCCCTCTGACCTCTGATGAAGCTTTCTGAATGCTTTACTATATTCCCAGACTGCAATAATCAGCTGTAAGGTGTCTGTAATGAAGCTTTATTGATAACCCTTGGTCCCATTACAGCAAAAAATGTTTAAACTCCAAATGTCACTGGGGCCAAAATTTTTTTTGTCTGGATCTACAATTACAAAATATACAGTTTCGACTTACATACAAATTCAAATTAAGAACAAACCTCCAGACCCTATCTTGTACGTAACCCGGGGACTGCCTGTACTTTATAAAACAACTATGATTATAAAGCATTGCCCTCATCCCTAAATGGTTCCTTTCCATTGATGCAATGTTAAAAAAACTGTTTAACTTTTTATGCAACTCATCTGATGTGAGGCCAATTATATAATGGAGTCCTGCATATAAAGTGTTCACTGCATTGCCCTATCTCCCTATCCAACTACAGACATATACAGCTCTAGGAAATATGGCAAGTAGGAAATACGTTTTACACAGTCCCTTGCTGGAACACAGAGAGAGCTCTGTTACATTATTCAGCAGTTCATATATTGTGACCAGTGTGATGTCATCAAATGTTTTTTGTTCACCAAATTTGCAAAATATACCCCTGGTATGTATTTGATCACATGAAATCACAGCATGACTTCTTGGAAGCAAAGGAAGAACTAAAAGTCCATGGAGGTATGCTGTGATTTCATGTAATGAGATACATACGGTACATGGGGTGCATTTTGCAAATGTTAGGAGGTAAATGACCTTAGATGACATCACCCTGGTCACATGACATGAAGAAGGATAGTATATGGAGAGGAGCCACTGGACTCCTAACTCTTAGCTGTATGCCAAGTAAGAGAACAAAGTTGATTTTAAGGGGATGTGAGGGAAACCATTTTTATGTAAAATAAGAGTGGCATTTAGTTAATAGGGCTCTATGGGAACCTGTCACTTGCTGTATTTGTGAAAAATATGGTAAAAAATCTACAATCAAAATCAAGGAAGATAAACAAGAAACACTCATAGATCCAGACTCAGTGACCATGGTAATATAATATTTGTTATTACAGTGGGGGAGGGGGATAAGTGCTGAGAAGAGGGAGAGAGAGTGTAACAGGCTGTGAAGCTCTGTTTAAATTTATGGGCTATACCGTAAACCAAAATTATAAAGTTACAAACACAATTTACTACTTTACATCTGCAATGTATTAGTTAAATAAGAGCAAACTGGTTTCATAATAAGAAGAATGGTTTTGCAAAAAAAAAACTACAGTATTTAACTCAAAAATTCTTTCACTCTCTCAGTTTTCTGGCAAAAAAACATTAGCAGCTGTTTTGTATTCATTCTTTTTCCCCTTTTCTTAATCCAGTGAATTGCTGCTTTATTTCCAAATCCAAAAAGTGAAAGACGTGGCACATGCAGCTTTTCTTTAACCTCAACCTGTAGACTAATGTTTAGCTTCAATAGGATTTTTTGGTTCAGTTTAAAAAGGGTCCCCAACTCAGGTATTTATGAGAATAGAGACATGTACCTTACTGAATGCACGTTCTCCAATAAAGATATTGATATCGCCAAAAAAACAGCAAGCCAACCTTCATGGATATGTCAAACACCCCAGATAAGATTTTAGACTTGAGTGGTTGTTTTTCAGAACAATCATGGTCATGATTACAAGTGACTGGTAAGAGGTATAACAGGAAGGCTAGGTTCAAACCACATGTTTTTCCTTTGTTGTAAGGATACATTGGATGGATTACAACGGAGGGAAAAGACATATCCCAGTCACATACAATAGAATATGTCATTCTGCTCATCCCCTTCACCCCTAAAAGCAAGAGGACGTATGAACTCCGACAGCATCCAGTGAATGCCTGCGGATGATGCTCAGGGGGTTTTTATATGGACAGTGACATCACTGGGGACCACCCAGAGATGCATTATGCAAGATGTTTCAATGACCTCCGCATAGAGTATATGACACTCAGGAGGATGGAAAAACATAGCTTGATGCATCTTTCCTTGCTGCATTTCCACAGGATTTGAGGTATACCATGCATACGGAAACAAAAAAGGATGCCTCCTTCTGCCAGTATAGGTCTGAGGATATGCTGGCATGTACACTAAATATTTAAATGAATTACAGGTTCTGCACAGTTGTCCAATTCCTCAAGTACAGGAAAAAAGATTAAAGTAAACTGAGGACAAGTTTTTAGGAAAATGAAGAAGCCAATACATAAAGCCATGGAATAAACCAAACAGTCTACACATAGGCTTTCAGCAGCATGAAAGATAAAAGGCAGACGTTGATGAATCACTGGTGAAAGACATTTCAATGTGTGATTTCTAGATATCTTGTGCCCAGCGTTCAGCCCTCTAGCTGTATGTGGCTGAGCACAGTTATTATTGCTTGGCTGGGACTATGCGGCAGTTTCTTGTACAGTGGATGGCTGAGATCCTTGCAGCGCAGAAAAAAAAACTCTTAAGGGGACACTGCAAGGTCACTAGTCAGGACACCTCTGATTATATGAGATGGTAAAGTCCTTTAAACAAAACAAATAGGAGCGAAAACAAGAGCACCATTGGTGTAACACCACTGGGAGACATTTCCTAAGCAAATTGCACACAAAAAATGGATCACTTTGAAAAATTGTTTGTTCGTAAAACACACAAGTAAAATCCCTAAAGTTAATCTGGGAACTTTTTTTCTGGGTTCCATTAGGTTGCAGGTTGTGTTTGTGTGCACTAATGAGTATTTTGTGGTTAATACAAACACTGGGAGGTCGTTTGGAAAATCTGGGACACATGGAAATATACAAATGTCTATTTGGCCACAAGTATTTAAAATAGAAGTAAACAGGTTAAACATTTTATGCAGCAAACTTATTCTGTGATGACAACAAGGATAAGGATGCAGAATACAAGGTGAAGTACAAGTCACATCGTTATAGAAATAAGAAATAACTGGTTTGCACATATTTCACCTGCAGAATGGTGCTGTCTGGTTGGTTCACATTTGGTGTACTGAAACTAGTGCTTCCGTGTTTTGTAGTTGGCCAGAGACCAAGTAAACGTCGTCCACAGGTCAAAAGCCTAAAGGAGGTTAAAAGATAATACATTTAAAAAAAAAAATGTACAACATGTAGTGTTATAGGCCTTGTAAGCACACCATTTGCTGTAAGAATTTTGAATCTGGAGCTTCTATCACAAATACACAACATTATCTAGATCACATCTGGCTGGTACTTGTTACTGGTTAAAACATCTATTATAAGAATTGTGAACGCTACTTTACAAAAAGCTTCTATTAAATCAGGTATTGGCTGTCATAACATATCTCATGTATTTAAACCAATGCAAAAAGAATCCTGTTGTATTTAGCAGGAGATCAGATGCTGTCTTATAATGTGAGAGCAAAACTGGAGAACACACAATTTGTCTGTCTGAAAGTCAGAATATTCCTAATTGCCCATGGCAACCAATTACAGCTCAGCTTTCATTTTACCAGAGCTCATGAATATATTAAAGGGGAGCGGTGATTGGTTGCCATGGGCAACTAGGAATATTCTGACTTTCAGACAGCTTGATAAATCTGCCCCTATGTCTGTTGACAAACTGGGGAAAGAAGGAACCTGAAGTGTGTAAAGATGAGCGAATGTTGGTGGCGGAAGTGTCATGGTTTAAGGAATGTTTTCTGGAGCAGGAGTTGGACCTACACTACATGGCAGAGTGAATGCAAGTGTGTATCAGAACAAAATGTGGTTCTTTTCTTGCATTCCTCACTCAATCATCCAGCAATTTTCCTGCATGACAATGCCACCTGTCACACAACAAAATAAGTAAAGAGTTCGCCTGAAACATAAAACATTAATGGCCAGGTCGGAATCCTGATCTAAACCCAATAATAAACCTCTTGAATATCCTTTGTGACAAAGTTATGGCCAAGAACCCACATCACAGAACTGTGGAAGAGACTGGAAGAAAAGTGGACCAAAATCCCACCAGAGAAGTGTGAGAGATTGGTGATGTCCTATGGTCGTAGATCTTGGGCATCATTCATAGCAAAGGCCTGTGCACCTCCTACTGATTGGTGACTCTTGTAACCTTCAGAAAATGTAGTTATAATGTGTAATAATATTTCTGTGCTACAGTCATTGTTGTTCTTCAACCCCTTGTTGTTTTGCAAAATACAGGTTATATGTTGATATACGTTGGTAATTTTGTAAAGTATTGTTCTAGTGTTATGGAGTACCCCTTGAAAAAAAATAAAATGTTGACCAATGAAAATGACATTTTTTCTGAAACATTCTAGTTGAAAAACCAAACAGTGATCCACTGTTCTCTAATTTTGATCTCCAGTATAGTTTAAAATACCAACCCTCAAATGCAAGCACACTAGTTATTACTGCTGTCAGCCCCTAGACCAGACTCTACTGACTTTTATAATCATGACCCACTATTATCCCAATAATCAACCTTCATGTAGTCTTTTCTTAATAGTCATTATTCAGGTGGAGCTGAAAATATGTCTCAGAGCAGCCAGATAAAATCTTTGGGATGAATACTGGTCTTTAATGATGGATAATAGGAAGGACTTACTGCCTAAAGTTGAACAAGGGAGTGGTAACCCAACCCAATGGCTGGGGGTTGCGTCGCTGCTTGTTGGTGTCAGCTGAGCTCCCAGGAGGAGGGACAGGGACCGCATAGAGTGTAATTGTTAAAAGAGTCTCTCGTGGCAGGTGGTTTATCTGGACTGGAAAACAGATCCTACACAGGAACATAAAAGACAGGTAAAGCACAGATGTCTTCAATACAAAGCACAACATAAACAAGCATCAGGATAATGGAATATTTAGCAATGAAACAGTGCTTAGGATCTTTGAACACAAAACACCTAAATCTAAACAAATGTTTCCATTTTAAAGACACAGTTTAATTTGTAGTTCTGATGTAGAAACATAGACATGTGGACTTCATTGAAGCCAAATAGGAAGGAAACAGAACACATGGAAGCCAAAAATGTAATAGTAAAATAAATTTCTAGCAGATCATTCCACAGATTGATAAATATATAGAAAACAATGGGTATTATCTCACGTACAAGCACATGTAATAAATGGTCAGAAATGCTCAAGTCTGAGTAATGCAGTTAGATATTTTAGAATAAAGAGATATGCCACTACAGTAAACTGCACTTTATATGTCTGCCTGGGTGAAAAAGAAATGTTAGTGTTGTGTTGCTCAAACCTGAATGATTAGGATACAGGCAGTTAAATCTGGGTGACAAAAATGGACTGCATTTTATGCAACTAATTCTGCCAAATTAAAAACTCATGCGATTCATTCAGACAAAAATAAAAAAAATAAAGTTCACCAAGACAAATCTGTTGCTTCTGATCTATCGCTAACATCAGTGAAAACCAACAAACATGTAACGCATACATAATGGCATTCATCAGTCATCATGGTTACATTTGCTAGCACATGAGATAATACATGCTTTTATCTCTATGTAATCAAAGCCATTTAGAATTAGATCAAAACACTGTTTAAAGGGCATCTACCGTCAGGATGAAGGATTGTATGCAAATGAGCTATAGGCTCCATAGGGTCATTTGCATACAGTCTTTCATAGTGGTGGTAGATGTCCTTTAAGTTTTTGACCTAAAAATGATGGAAAGGATGACTGCGTTACAAATACACAGTGGTTTTAAAGGGAACCTGTCAGCAGAAATTGACGTAAGAATCCTCCTTCCATATCATGCTTCTTCAATGGCCCAGTGTGGTGGCATCATCCAGAAAATCAATTTTGAAGCGAGATGTAAAATGGTAGTGTAAACTTATCAGGGAGAAGAGTTTAGCCCTAAAGTGGCCCTGCCTCAGAATGTCCCATTCCACAGTGATTGACATCACACACACACATTTTTTTAAATGCCTGTAGATGCAGGCTGAAGGATGCCATCACACTGAACCATGATAGAAACATGATCTGAGAGATGTTAAGTTGCTTCACAACATCCTGAAAGTGGTTTACAAGTGGTCAATTTTTGCAGACAGTTTCCCTTTAAATATATAACTTACTCAGGTAACTCACTAATTGGACATATTACAAATATGAAAACCCTAAACAATCTCTATAAAAAGGTGTCCATAAACGGGTCAGTCCATCCTGACAGTCAGATCCAACACTCCATAGATTGCAGGTGTTAGAGGAAGGAAGTTTTGCTGTGATGGATTTCACCATGCTCAATCCTTTCTTTTCATGCTGAGCTTTGCTCAATACCTGAATAATTGCTAACTCAGAAAACTTTTAACAAGCATAACGACATGTTAGAAGAAGTATAAATCAAAGAAGGTCCATAGGTGCTAAGACCATCACCGATTGCAGAAACAAAGTGGCAGAAGTGCTCAAACTATGTGCTGTGGTCTCTCCTCAGCAGCCCAAAAGTAATTTATTAAACCTGGAACCCAACTTATTAAAAACTTTAAGTATTATGTAAATTAACTGCTGAGGCCAACTGGAGCTTGGGCTAGCCTGGCTGGGAACTTTTGATGGTAGGTTTCCTTTAAAGTCTGTAATCTTGTAAATAGTCATATGAACAACAGGAATGATGTATTTTTGATCTGGAATACTCCATGAAGACCTTTTATAATGAATGGTGGAAAGCAAAATTATTCATGTAAGGACATTCATTTTATATTCCAATATTCTGTCAAAAAAACGGTATTTAGTATTTAAGAAAAAGTAAACTACTACAAAATGGTTATAGACAACTAAAATTCTCAGTTCACTGAAAATATAGATGAAGCAGCAAATTTTAGAAAAAGCACCAGTTTTCATACTGTCCTCTGTAACAGATGTACTTTCCAGAGCTACTCTGCTCAAACATATGTTCACCAGTGATTTCCATATTTAAGCCTGACTCTGCAAATTAGGACATTACCTTATGGCTGATTGGCTGCCCTCCCAGTGCCAGGCCCTGTAGGGTTAACTTTGGTAGCAATCAGATCCAAAAGCTGTGGGAACCACAGGGAACTCCCATGTCTTCCAATCCTTTTAAATCAATCCCAAGGTTACATGAGGTCCATCTCATAAAAGTATCAGATTGAGAAACGTTTTGAAAGCGAATAGCTTTCGTCACAACTTCAGATCGTGCCGGATTCTCTCTTCGCAACACTGTTTAGATCACTCACAGGAGACCTTAGTCGCTTTCCTGTCCTGTAGGACCTCTACCTCCACTTTTCTTTTCAACAACCACCTTTCTTGTCCAAGTCTCTGCTTTTAGTCCCTTTTCTTTTAGTCTTTTCTTGCCCCCTAGTTTTCTTTGCTGTCTCACAGAGCAGCTAAGCCCATCCGGCACTTTCTAATTTTATCCGTTTTCCCTATGCTTGCCGTTGCTGTTTACAGGGCAGGGAGGGGACATAGCATGGACAGAGTCAATTCCTGCAGGCTATTTTGGGACCACAGCTGAGATTTAAGACTTGGTGGGGTGCAGAAGACAAAGGTGCAGCCAAGGCACATCTAAAGGACAAACACGTACTATGTCCTACTATCAGCACATGCATGATAGTTCAATGCAAACTAGGTCAGGTTAGTGGTGGGGAATTCTGTTCAGTATTCAGTGTAATGGGGTTCTCAAACAGAAGAACACTGAAATATATGAAATGGTGTGCTACCAATTAATGTTGTGATTACAGATATTGTATTAATATAAAACACTGACAAAAGGAGTGTTTATAACAAAAAGGAGTGGGTCATAACAAAAAAAGAAAAATCATAAAAGATATTATTTGAGTATTCAAGTCTTCATTCAATGGAAGAATGTGATATAGGCATTTTGAGCAGCAACCTAGGGCCCATGGCCACCACAACCGCTAGTGAAGTTTGATACTGACATATCGTATATATTCAAGTATAAGCTGAACCGAGTATAAGCTGGGGTACCTAATTTTAACAGAAGAAACTGAGAAAACCTATTGACTTGAGTATTAGTCTATGGCGGGAAATTGGTCACAGCCCTAACCCAGTATATAGCCTTCCAGCACAAATCCCCCAGTATGTAGCCGGCCAGCCCCCGCAGTATATAGCCGGCCAGCCCCCGCAGTATATAGCCGGCCAGCCTCTGCACCCCAGTATATAGCCTGCAAGCCCCCCCCCTCAGTATATAACCAACCCATACCCCCCAGTATATAGCCAGCCAGCCCCTGCTCTGAGTATGCCACCAAGGCTTTAATAATAATAATAATAATAATAATAATAACAATAATAATAAAAAATTAACACTGTATTCACCTTTCTGACCTCCCCCCGCAGGTCCTCCTCAGGTTTTCTTCAGGTCCCTGCGCACAGCCGGCACACACAATGATGTGAGCCTCTTGCCAACGTCATTGTTTGTGCACCACCGGCATCGCGCAGGGAGCCGAAGGCGAGGCACCGGAAACATCCAAAGCAAGAAGAGGACCTGCGGGGGCGTCGGTATGCGGAGTACAGTGTTAGGTTTTTTTCAGCACAATTTTATACTCAATATATACGGTAAAACTTGAAAAAATATTAAGGAAAAAAGTTTCTTCCACTCTACTGTGTACGTATGGATAGGATATGAGTAGTTAAACAGAGGAATGTAAATTACTACTCTTCTGTATGTACGGCCACTACATAATACCTCTGGTTCCCTACAGATGGGCACTGAACAGTACTACTACTAGTATTAACCTGCATATATGCCACAGCACTGTACTACAGTTCTCATCCCGCAAATAAAGGCACCTAACAAAACTACTACTACTGTGCTTATGTAGCACAGAACAGTTTGATTCTGGTGTTACATTTAGGCAATAAGTGAAAAAAGGATTTTTTATTAAGAAAAAAAACAAACAACACTTTCAGAGGAGCCCTCAATTTTGATAAAGCCCAGGGCCTATGTTGGTGCTAATCCAACCAAGTCTACAATACCTTTAGGCACTGATGGCAGAACACTGACATTATCACGAATGTACAAGCTGAAATTTGTGTATGGCAGTGTACATGGATATTATAATGTCCCACTTTCCTTCTAACCTCCTTTTAAATGGTTCAAACTAAATTTTATTCCAATTTCCTGAATATTTTACACTTCCAATATTCCAAAGAGTATGGAATTAC
Organism: Engystomops pustulosus; assembly: GCA_019512145.1. NCBI lineage: Eukaryota > Metazoa > Chordata > Amphibia > Anura > Leptodactylidae > Engystomops > Engystomops pustulosus. The sequence goes on along the minus strand of CM033642.1, from coordinate 191,751,356 downwards.
ACAGCACAATAAAAAATTAAAGAAAAATTAAGAAGCAAAAAAACGATGAATATGGAAACCCAACCCTTGGATGCTATAACATGTTTTACTGCAGTATCAAGTAGCAGGTCAAGGTGCAGCCCTGGAATCAGCAACGAACCATGGGAAGTACAGTGAATGCCCAGTAATTTACCCAGATTTTATAGTACTTACATCTGGTCCCATACAATAAGATGAAACAGATACTTGTATACATGAATCTTGCGAGTCTGTAAGGGACTGCATAGCTCCTTTCCTCCATGACTCAGAGAGCAGGATACATAGAAATCTTCATAACTGTAAGGAGACAACATGATGTAAACAATTGGCTTTTGTGTTAGTATTGGTCTCAAGCATATTGAGAGCATCACAGAAAACTAACGTCATAATACACATTTTCTTTCTCTGTACCTCATTATAAAAGAACTCGGCCTTCAAAATGTCCAAACCATCTTTGTATTGCAAGGTCAGGCATTTATCCTAGTGTCTTATGTGTAAAATTACATTTTGCTTACTTTCCTACAGGAAATCAATGGCTGGTAACATGCATCCCCTAGCAAATATACCGGTACCTATTTGTCAAGGGTGCGAAAGCAGGGCACGGGATATTAAGCTGATCTTCCCATTTTAGGCATACTATAAGGCAGTGATGGCGAACCTTTTAGAGACCGAGTGCCCAAACTACAACAAAGACCCGCTTATTTATCGCAAAGTGCAAACACAGAAATTCTATTTGTGATTTATACTCCCTTCTCTGTCACAGTTTTCATTGATACCAGCCCCTGAGGACACCAATAAAGCAGAAAATAGTCCCAGGTAGAGCTGTCACTTTAAAATACCTCTGTGCACAGCAAGTCCTGGGCTGTCTGGGACTGCAGGAAGATACCTGGAGTCATCTCTGGTGATGGCCTGAGTGCCCACAGAAAGGGCTCTGAGTGCCACCTCTGGAACCAGTGCCATAGGTTCGCCATCACTGCTATAAGGCATTGTCTCTGATCATACATACAGATTTGACACAGATTTCGTATGTCACAATAAAGGTATGGTAGATAAGATGACGCCACAAAAAAAAAAATCGAATGCTTTACCATCAAATCTGCCAAGGATTCTTTCAGCTATGTGTAAGGCCCCATACACACATGCATATGCTATGCCTCGGCCGGACCTCGGAAGTAGCATACACCCCTCACCTCTCCGTAGGGAGCTGCCCCGCAGGGTCGAACATACAGCGAAAGATGGAGCATTCTCTATCTTTTTTCCAGTGAAGGTCAGGTGACAAACGTGTGTGCTCACCATACCGTGCACAACGCACTTCTATGGTGGCCAGGTGCTAGCTGCCGTTCATACAGCTAACCTACAGCCACCATATACTGTTGTGTGAAAAGGGGCACAAGTCTGATTTCCAATAGACGTACTGACATGCACTGTACTTGGCCAATTAATGATGCTATAAATTCCAAAAAAAACAATCACATCAATTCAAAAACATAACAACTTACAGCTTTGTAAGAGGGCGCTCCAAATACCCATTTCTAAAACTGCTGTTTGTTTTATGGGACAGGGGTTTATGCCCCCCACCCTCCAAGACATTAGGGCCCAGGTTAACCAGTTATGGACCCCCACTAGCTTTTGCCCTGTATAATTGATATCATTGACACAAAGTATAACACATGTATGATCTTTAATGATTTGTATGCAGCCTCCATGACTGAGTGCTGACTATATAAACTGTTTTGCAGATTGTGTAAATATTACTGCAGAATTTGACTTTTTATTCAATCCAGGAAATCTGAACATTACATCATGTACACTGCATTTAATTCAGTTTAACATCTGTATTTCAGTATCTTATGTGCTGGAATGTTCACCTAAGAGATTGTGTACGGAAATGTGTGGCATTTCTAGACCAGCTTTGGAAAGTGTGGGAAGATCAATTAGAGAGAATAGTCAAATGAGACAGGAAGGAGTTATGCAAGTAAAATAATTGTCAAAAATAAAAAAAAATATGAGAAAGATCTCGGTCAGAATCTCGGTATAACTCGGACATGAGGACGGAGAACATGGGAATAAATATAAACAGATTAGAGCTCAGAGAGGGGGAGAGGGCACGTGAGACATGGTACAAGTGGAGCAAGTGCCCAGCTGCAAGCCTCCATCCCCACCCTTTCCAAAGACATTCACAAGGCAAGTTGTAACAGATTTATTAAGGGAGGGGTTAGGGTGTAGAGAAGAATACCAAAGGTCATGCTCTCCCCTATTTCTACACTCCTTAATCTCCTCCTCTTCCCAAAGCACAACAGGGAATGAAAGGCACCTCTAAACAAAGGGGATTCCCCACCCACTTCTCAAACTCCCTGATGTTGCAGCCTAGGACAAGCAGAGCAAAGCCTGGAACTGACCATCTGTCACTGTATTGAGCAGGGGGGAGGGATGGAAAGCAGAGGGGAGGGAGAGGCCGAGAGAATGAGGAAGCAGAGAATTCCAGCACAGCTGCAGGCAGAGGGGAGAGGCTGAATGAACTGCTCCCTATTCATCCCATGGCACTCATGATCAGCAGACAGAAAGGCCGAGCAAGTGGGGAGGGACTGGCAAAATCCACTGTCTTCATCAACCCCCTGCCATCACTGGCTCAAAGTCAAATGATGCATTACATAGTTTGCATTTACAATGTAAGCTCTCTGTATCCTATACAGGCTGTTCAATTCCCATTTCATCCACAGGAACATATACTATGTACATATACAATTCAGCCAGTATGTTATATTAGTAAATAAAATATAGCCCATGACATATAAACAATTATGTTAATAAAATGTATAATGTTGCTATAACTTTAAGAACTAAAAGGGGTATTTTCGTCTGGGCATTCACATCCAGATTAATTAATCTGCCATACATAAACATTTCTTCAATTAGATGTTATTTAAAAAAATGTTCCTGTGTGAAGATAATTTCTCATAAGTGTAGTAATATCGTCCCTTAGAAACCAGACTGTGTCCCTAGATATGACCACGTCTGCTGGAGGGATTGAACAAATAAAAAGTTTTTCTACGTGTTCCGCAGCTGTCCTGTACTAATGATTGCTGAAGCAAGGTGGTCAGGCAGTACTGAATATGTCTGGCCAATGCTCCTGGAGTATGACGTGGTCGTAACCGAGGAAGCTTTCTCGTTTCTAAGGGACAACATAGCTACATTAATGAGAAATTTTCTTCACACAGGAACATTTTTTTTAATAACATCCAATTGAAGAAATGTTTATATATGGCAGATTAATGAAACAATGTGAATGCCCAGATGAGAATACCCCTTTAAGTCTAAGATTTGTCACAATGTTTATATGCCAAATTAAAAATTTCAAGTCAGTATAAACATTTCAGGTTAGTAACAATGGTTTCACAGGCGGTCCCTTAAGGACACCTGACTAACAGACAACCCCTAGTTACAGATGGACCTCTCTGCCCACTCTGACCTCTGGTGAAGCACTCTGGATGCTTTCCTTTACTCCCAGGCTGCAATGATCAACTGTAAAGTCTCTCTAATGAAGTTTTATTGATAATCCTTGGTTTCATTACAGCAAAAAAAATTTGAAAATCCAATTGTCACTGGGACAAAAAGAAACATTTTGTCTGGAGCTACAATAATAAAATATACAGTTCTGACTTGCATACAAATTCAACTTAAGTACAAACCCAAGGACCCTATCTTGTACGTAACCCGGGGACTGCCTGTATATGGTCAATGAAATCAGTCCCTGATGATGGCAAAAAATGAGAATTGTTGTAAGAAAAACTACTGCTATTAGTAATATGGAGATGAGATGTAGCTGTAGAAATAAAAGTGCATTTAGTCCCCAACAAGCATCCGAAGCTTAACTGCCAACAACTTTAGAGCCCCTCATCTTAATGCCCCAGGCCAGTAACACATCCACACACCTAAAAAAAAAAAAGACTATTTTACTCCCACACATAAGATTCTCTTTGAAAAATTTTACAAAGCCCAATAAGGTTGGGATTATCCATATGCGTTCCTTGTAATTCCAATAAGCATTTGTTGCTGAAAATTTGCTTTAACCTATATAAGAAGCCTATATGTAGAATTATCAGTATCTCACCTGGTTGCCCAAGAAATAGGAATTCGGTGTGCTCCATACACTGTAAAAGCTAGTGGACTTGTAAGAAGCGATGAGTCTTGAGTCATACTCAGTTTGCGCTCTGCATGAAGTGCTGTCTGGAAATCAGCATTGAACGTGCTGCAATAAAGGTGAACCAGATCCAAGATGGCTGCCGTAAGGCTCTCAACAACCTTTTCTGTAAACATTAAATATTACATCATTAACATATACAAGTAAAGCTAAATTAACCAATATTCATCTATTTTACAATTTTCTCCAAACCCTACTACTATAAATTTATTAGACACCACTGCATTAGCACAAGCATGTGATTTCTCCAGTCCAGTATTTCCATGCCATATGAGCCCATATATACATGACGTTTTTCATCCGTATGATGCACGTATTTAACCCGTATTTATAAGTTCCCATAGACTTTTAAGGGCATAAGGAACTGAAATACAGGAGAAAAGAGGACATGCTCTATATTTTTATTCAGCTAGTATACGGTACAGTGTTAGACTATATTCACACAGACGTTGCCCACCGTACCGAAAGGCGGGCACATGTCAGCACTCGGGAGAGGAGGAGGGCGTGACCGCTGCTCACCCCCGCCCCTCTCCATAACAATACATGGCTGCAACATGTCCCATCTTTCTCACGGCTACGGAACGCGTGCGGCACCGTAGCGCGCCCATAGGGTGCCGTCCGCCCAGTGCCATGTATGGGGGACATATATATGTCCCCCATACGTGTGTGAGAATATAGCCTTAACAACGGCAATATAAATATTGTCCATTGAAATGAATGTTGCCGTATGTGAAATAACAGTATGGTACGGGTAGCATACGGCCATTTTCATATGGTCATGTGAATTCAGCCTTAAGCTACATTCACACGAACATGTGGGGGACTTATATACCCTGCAATGGCCTCACGGCACCGTACAGGTGCAACACCGTACCTTTCCGTACAGTCCGACATGACCTATCTTTCGACAGAATACAGCGCCAGGCCGTATGGCCGTATTTTACTTTATGGAGAGGGACAGGGTGAACGGTGCTCTCCCACTCCTCCTCTCCCCAACGCCGATGTATACCCGCCGTATTACGGTACAGCAGGCATACATCGTGTGAATCTACCCTTAGTATTAAAAAATAAATGCTTCAAATTTAGCTCTGGAGTATTCTGCACTGCTAAACGAACATATAACCTCAAACAAATAAATGCTATCAACTGTAATGACTGCAATAGTTGTTTGGTTAGATTGGCTCTGTTTAGAGTGCTACCTGGATCTCTCCATGAGTTCAGGTGGGACAACCCAACTGTTTGCCTGTAGATTACCACATGCAGTATACTGTTTCATGAAAAATATATTGCCCCGTAAATTTACCAACAGACTAAAACAGATGGTTGAAACTTAACCTTGTGTCTACAAGCAAAAAGGCAATTCTCCTGCTTGAAACAGTGATAATAAAATAAGAGGGAACTGCTGCCCCTGCCATTTTTAATACATTAATCTTGAGTATACACTGTAAAGTAAATCTGATGACTATCATTTTATATGGGACACTAAACTAAGACTGACACAGCAATGAACTTCAGATAAAAAGAACAAATATGTGATGCTTAAGATAAATATATACTAGCTGTACAGTTGCCAAGAGACAACAGATTTTTATTACTCATAAAAGTTAGTTTACTGATATTTCTTCAACAAGTAAGTAAGTATGAAATAGCTGACTTACTGAGAAATAATATATGAAAACAACAAGTAAGGCTACACTCCCAGTTTGCAGTGCGGAACATGTGGCACCATACCGCCGTCTTTGCTGTCTATAGGGAGGTATATGTGGCTGAAAATTTGCGGCCTCATATACATAACAATAGACGGCCGACTGAATGAGCCCTTAGCTGTATTCAGTTTTAGGCATCCAAAGTAGGGAAGAAATAATTGATTGTTCAATGTTGTTAGTGGCAGAGGCATAACTAGGGGAGACAGGGTTCCATAGCAGATTTCTGAGTGCAACCCCTTCCCCTTAAAGGGGTTGTCCAAGAGTTCCAAAAAATTAGGAGCGGGGCTGGGGCAGGTTTTTTTTTTCGTTGCTCCCAATGTCCACAGTCTCTCTGATAATAAAAAGTGGGGCACGAAAGCTGTGCTCAGGGAGCTTCCGTCCTGCCACCCTCACCCATCACCCTATCCCAGCCCCTGATACAGTGCTGAGAGACAACCTCTTTAAAAAATATACACATATTTGTATACACACATACACGGCAATGGGTGCACAGCGCCCTACGGGAGCGGTACAGTGCAGCACCGTACCGTTCTGTAGCCAGGAGAAAGATAGGACATGTCCTGTCTTTCGCCGGAATACGGCGCCGTGCACCATATATTACTATGGAGAGAGGCAGGGGTGAATGGCGCTTTTCCCCTCCTCTCCCCGATGCCAATGTATGCCGATGTACAGCTGGCATACATCGTGTAAATGTAGCCTAAGGCAAACATTGATTTGCCGCCCCCCTATACACACCAAATTTGGCACACAGTAACAAAAGTTCAGCACCTTCAGAGAAAAGATATTAAAGGGGTATTCCGGGAATATGAACGTCTGACACAAAAACCCATGATGATATAAATAAATGAGTACAACAATACTCAATGTCATTAGTCACAAAATGGAGCTAAAATAATATGATTTTATGATTTACAAAATGTATGGCCTCTCTAAAGTAGGTGGAGTTATCACTAAGATGTCCGCCACTGGAAACAACAAGTTCCATGATCCTTTAGTTCTCAGTAACTCCTCCTACCTCTTATGCTCTGCTCCCAGTGATGATGTAACAGGTTTTCTTGCTCTGTTACCATAGTAATGATGTGTAACTGCCATCACCACAACCCCGGCCATACTGGATGCACTGCAACCAACCGACTACAGCCAAACGTAGTGGTGATCACATGACCGGCCCAGGCAGGTGCAGGACATGTGATGTGGACATGTGACCAGCGGCCATCTTCTTTTCTGCGACGGACCGCGCGGAGGAAATTAACGGACTGATTAAAGGGCCAGTAACATTTTAATTCTTCATTACAGTCTATGTCATCAGCATTTTTCTGGTAAGGGGAGCAAAAATTTAAAGAACAACTAATTACACATGAGCTTCTATTTTGAGTGCCCACTTGTATATGAATTATGCTGATTCCTGGAATACCCCTTTAACTGTTAAAGAATGCATTCCTGACCTACTAAAAGCGGATATCTCTGGCCGCTAAAAAATCCTCCTGAAGAGGCATCCAGTCAGGACGTATGACATACATCTATGGCAGTTAAAAGGTTAATTTATATAATACAGCAAACCCCTTATCCCACAATACCCTTGAATGATTGTCGTATTTATTCATTTTTTAAATATAGAGCAATATTTGTTCCATGTGGAATCTGAAAGATTGGTTAATGAGGAAAATATTTTAGCCATGTATCTTATTTGCAATGGTGGTAAAAGAATCATCTTACCACCCTTGCATATAGCCACATGGCAGGAATATTTTCTTCTTTAATCCCATCCCCTTGCAGATTATATACAAGTGTGGGCCTGGGGTGAAACCAGAGAATACAGCATGGCAGAAATGTTCTTTTATTCTATATGTTGCAAATTATACAGCAGAATATGTACGGTATATAACCGTGCACATCTGCCACAGTACTCAGTTGTGCCATTAACTCAGGTAAGAAATGGTGGGGGAGGGGACAGCTGGACGGCTGTGTTTGTACTGCATGTCTAAGTATTTGATGTACATATACTATGTGTGTATATAATGTGCATGTACTACATAGTGTGTCCATATTTGATGTGTATATATTGTATGTATGATTTGTATAAACTGTATTTGTGTATGTATAGATGTTTACATCCATACATATACAATGTACATACTGTGTGTATATACTAGACATCTTACATAATCTATAGTAGTGAAGGAGTTTACAGTCACATCTTCGTAGGTCTAGAGCAGTTAATGGATTAATGCCAACAGCCCTGGAGGTCTAGGCCTGGAATACAGTTCATGAAAATTGCCTGCTTTATACTATAATCCTATAGTATATTGTGCTATAATCCTGTGCAACTTAACAGGATGCACAAGTTATATCTCTGCCCCCGCATGTCCCATGGAGGAACAACCATAAATGTGCCCATTTAAAAGGGCACCTTTAATAATATAAAAAGACATACCTCTGTTCTCCCTTTTCGCCAGAAAATTTGGGTCCTGTATAAAAAAGGGACATTTTTTACATGAATATCTAATGAGTGAAACATCATGTGTAACTTTAGCATTAAATAAACTCTAAATTAATACTTAAAATGCTTATCTTTTATATTGATGCAACCACATGAAGTTCCTTACTGCACTAAACATTTTTCTTAAAATACATCTACCAGGATTAAGGATTGTAAACCAAGCACACTTACATACTGGTGTGTAACAGGATCTGCTCTTCTTTTAGCTCCTTATGGCCTTGTTTTTAAGGAAAAAAAACGGCTTTAAATTATGCAAATGAGCCTGAGGGGCTCCAGATTCCATTAACACCAACATTTGCCTAGTTTTGTAAAAGCCAGGGCCTAAGAAGCTAAAAGAGCATTCTGCCAGTGGGGGTACACACCAGTATGTCAGCGTGCCTGGTTTACAATCCTTCATCCAGGTGATAGAAGTCCTTAAGTCCTTTAAGGTTTTAAACAGTACATTCTAAAGTGATGTCAATTTTGGCTGAAGCAAAGACATGTAGAAGTGCAATAGCCAATCATAACTCTGATCACATATGTGAACTTGCAAGTCAAATGTGAACTGAAGAAAGAAAAAAAAAAAAAATCAAGATATTTAGACGAAGCAACACCATCTCCTGCCCAGTAGCTGCTCTTAAAGGGACCCCGTTACCACAAGGCAGAATTTCACTGGGGACAGGTCTCAATAGGCACTGCATAGTAAATTACATAACAGTTACGATTGCCTCTCTGCTCCCTTCCATTCATGTAATATCCCCTCAATAAGATTTACCTGCCTACCTGCCAACAAGTCATGGCCAAGGGCCGGGGTGATGCCTCTTTTCATATTGCAACTTTCTTTGCATAAGTTTTTGCTTGGCCCCCACTGGTACTATACAGGACCTATTGGGACCTGTCACCAGTGAAATTCTGCCTTCTGGTGACAAGTTCCCTTTAATTTTAGATGAAGTGTACTGTACCTTGTTGGTTTTTATCTGGACTCTAGAAGGACACGGAGGAAGCTGGTTGAGGGCACTGCTAATTTCCACGGTCTCTACAGCTGCTAAACCATTACAAATAGCTTTTACTGACTGGACAACTCGTTCAGCTCGTAAGTGGTAATCGGCCTGTAAAGTAGAAAAACAAGGGAATAAGACATGGAAACAAAGACGTTAGAGGAGTGAGGAACTGGCATGACAACAATGTCAATGGCAGGTGAGCCAGACATTACTCAATGTGGTGAATTTTACTTAACATCCATAAAAGCAGTACTAGTTGTATTCTAACTCTAACATTTTCAGGCATAGGTTGGATCACTACAGACGGGAATTAAGTTGCTCGATCCCCCACCAATGTCATCTGTTTGGGAATGAACCTGCTCCCAAAACCTGAGACAACACATTACTAAGCTTCTAGACAGATAGCTGCTATGATGGCCTCATAATGTGATTTGTCACTATACAACTCTAAAATCTCACCATAACATAAGGGCATGTCTAGAGGATATACTCACATCAGATGCAACAAATTCATCCACTTCATTTTGGAATTTGTCAAAGAGCAGAGACAGGGCCTGTCTGAGAATGAGAAACATATTAACGACATCCCATAAACACATCCTGTTGTGAAAACCTGGAACTTCTCAAACACATGGAAAAGAAAAGCAGAATCTCTATCACTGAAACACAATGTCCTTGATTTATGTGCACAAGTTGTAAAACTCCATATATATAATAATATTTCAAATAAACTTATCAAAATATTTGAAGTTTAAGTTTAATTCAACTACAAAGTTTCCTGCCATGTTTATTACATCCGAAAACTTTTCTCCTACCTGGTAATGGTCTGTTTGGCAGGTCTCTCCTGCAGGTGGATGTGAAGGTTAAGAGTAGATGGGCTCTGAACGTCACTGGCCTACAGGAAGAAAATAATTTTTATATACATGATTGGATTAACATATACATAGCATGGGAAGTCGGGATTAAACGCTCACTAAATTTTTCAGCAAACCATTAATAAAATAATACTACAAATTAATAGAAGACACTTTGTAATGTAAACTATCAGGAGAGAGCCTACTTTTTGAGAGACTATAGCTTTGAGAATAAGAGCTCATTCAGACAGGCGTTTTTGATGTCCTTATGCAGACAGTTTTTTTTCCCCTCAAATGTTGCTCTGAAACCAATTGGGCAGGGCAAAAAGTAGAGTAAAAACCCATTTGTTTTTTATGAATGTGAAAAATATGAAACTTAATTTGAAGGAACAGTGGACACACTGGTTGTAGTTACATAAAAAAGGAATCTGGAGTTTACCGTTCTTGCAAGATCCCCACGCACTCTCTCTTTCTTCATTAGCTGAAGTCTCACATCTGTATCAAACTTTCTGCATTGCTGGATGTATTCATGACTTCCAAGGGGCTGATTACTTACAAGAAAAATTTAAATCACATATTTATCCTAGAACAAGAATGTATCACATACTTGGACTTAACCTTATGTTCTAGCGCAAGATATTTTATTGCTGGAAAGTATCTGCTTTTTGGCTTTAAAGGTGTATTCCCACCTGGGCTTTCACATTTAATTAAATTAATTTGCCATATGTAAACATTTCTTCAATTGGATGTTATTAAAAAAAATGTTCCTGTGTGAAGATAATTTCTCATAAATGTATCCATGTTGTCCCTTAGAAACGAGATAGCTTCCTCTGATACGACCACCTCACATTTTGGCAGCGGTGACCAGACATGCACTAAAGAGTCCTGCCTGACCACCAGGATTCAGCAATCATTACCCCAGGATGTCTGTAAAATATGCCATAACTCTCGGACATTTCATATACAAATACTTTTAGTTTCTTTGTGCAATCACTCCAGCAGAGGTGGTCGTATCCAGCGACACAGTCCTGTTTCTAAGGGACCAGATGACTACATTTATGAGAAATTATCTTCACTGAGGAACATCTAAGTAAAGAAATGTATATGTATGGCAGATTAATGAAAATGTATGTGAATTCCCAGACGAGAATACCCCTTTAAATGTCAATATACAAGCAAAATGTATAAGAAAAATCAATATACAAGCGGTTCCCTAAGAACACTGACTTGAAGATGACTCCTAGTTACAAACGGACCTCTAGATGCTGGTAATTTACTGTACTTTAGCCCTTGGCTACAATAAACAGCTGTAACAGTTATCATAGGTGTCTGCAATTAAGATTTATTATTAATCCTGGTTCTTATGACAATCCAATATTTTTAAAATCCAATTGTCACTGAGACCAAAAAATTTTTTGCCTGGGGTTACAATTATAAAGTATACAGTTCTGACTTGCATACAAATTGAACTTAAAGGGAACCTGTCACCAGGAGACCCATTTTTAGCACTCCCCCAGTCCCCACAGAGCATAGTACATACACTGCCAAAGTGTTTTTGTTTTAAAAATTGGTTATACAGAAAAAAATATATGTTATATTGTACCTTTCATTAGCATCTACTGTGTGACTAGGCAGTTGCCAAAAGGGAGCGTCTAGAAAGGAGCAGTTCCCCCCACCCCTGGGGAACAGCTTCTCCATGTGACCTTTTCAAATATATGAAAACACCCATCACTTGGCTTAGCGACGCCCCCTGCTCCTCTACAGCCAATCCCGAGTGAGGGGAGTTATTCATATATTTGAAAAGGTCACATGTTTCCCAAGTGTGGGGGGAACTGCTCATTTCCAGACCCTCCCTTTTGGCAACTGCCTAGTCACACAGCACATGCTAATGGAAGGTACAATATAACATATCTTTTTTTTTCGGTAAAACCTATTTTTTATACAAAAAACACTTTGGCAGTGTATGTACTATGCTCTGTGGGGACTGGGGGAGTGCTAAAAATGGGTCTCCTGGTGACAGGTTCCCTTTAAGAACAAACCTATCTTGTACAGAACCCGGAGACTGCCTGTATAAGGTACTGTGGACATTCTTAGATCTGGTAGAAGTTACTGTTCAGTCTTTTATAGCAAACATATGAGCAAAAGAACTGCAGATATTTTTACAGTACATCATTTTGAGTGGTGCCATCTTACCCAAGATGTAGTAACAGCATTTAGGGATATGCCTTACGGCAGCCGTATGGTTATAGGCAGCAATGGATTGGTGCCAATACATTGAGATCTATAGAGATTCTTGTAGACATGCTCTTTGCAGATGTAGATGAGCTGTGATATCCTCCATTGTCAGTAATGGAGGAAATTCTAGTGTAGATGTAATCCCTCCCAATGAGGGGATAATAGTTTTTATTACACATATATAGTTTACAATCACTAGTCCAAAATTTCCTTGTCCAATTATACAAGGAAATCTTCTTGCATTGATCTTTGAATATTGAACTATGAAAAAAAACAAGGAATAGGGATTTTCCTCCTCGTGTTAAAGGAAATTAAAACATTTACTGAAGCTGTAACAGACTCCCTTCTTAACAGACTTTGTACTTGCTTTCTAATGTCTGATTTCCATGTCTTGATGAGATGTCAGGGCAAAGATACAACTATGTCACCACATTTTCACAAATAAAGCTAGTGACAGATTCCCATAGAGCCCCATTACCTGACACCCTTCTTTTGGATAAACATTGTTTCCCTCACATCCCCATAAATCAACTTTATAATATATTATCGGGCATCAGAGGGGGCGTACCCTGCTAGACCGACTCTTCCCATCTACTTCTCCCCATGTCCCAAACCTCTACTCAGCACTTAATGCCATGTGACCAGGGCCTTTTCATCTAAGGTTCTTTAATCCATTTACCTTTGCAATGTCTATATCATGTACGTATCTGATCACATAAAATCACAGCATGCTCCATAGATTTCTCCTCCCCATCCTCTATGGAGGCATGCTGGGATTTCATGTGATCAGATAATATACACATAATACACTTCTATGGTTGCCGTGAGCTGCCATTTTTGCCATTATCACTGCTCGACTGCAAAGGTGTGGGGAGCTCGGGAAAAAAAGTTTATTTTTTTTGTTTTTTTTTAATAGTGGACACAGAGAGACTACGTACAAGGATTTTCCCATGAGCTACAATAAATTCATGTGAGCTGTGAAGCAACCCCATAGACTTACAATAGAGAAAAGAATAAGTTTTTTCGCCCTGCACTTGATGAATTGCAATGGGACTTCCAGTACAGCTCACAAGACCAGCCAATACTGAAAGCTGGTATCACAAGGCAGATAAGGGGGGCATGCAGTCCCTGTTTTGCTGATTGCAGGAATCCCAGCAGTCATAGAAAGAAAACATAGATTTATTTTCTGTGTAGTGACCAGATCTGGTTACTACAGATAAGCTGTAATTACGGGCAGTCCCCGGGTTACGTACAATATAAGAACAAACCTACAGAACCCAAGTTGAATTTGTATGTAAGTCGGAACTGTATATTTTATCATTGTAACCCCAGACAGAATTTTTTTGGTCTCTGCGACAATTGGATTTTAAAAATGTTGGATTATCATGAGAACCAAGATTGATAATAAAGCTTCATTGCAGACACCTTAAGTAACTGTTATAGCTGTTTATTGTAGCATAAGGATAAAGTACAGTAAATTACCAACATCCAGAGGTCCGTTTGTAACTAGGGGTTGTCTGTAAGTCAGGTGTTCTTAAGTAGGGGACCGCCTGTACTTTGCTCTAACACTACACAGAGAATGGATCCAGGTGTTATATTGATGTGCTAAGCATTTTTCTAAACAGATTTGTTCAAAAAAAAAAAGGGTGTAGTTTTATGGGTAAAGGGGTATGTGCCAAAAACTAGGTAAATGTTGGTGCATAGGAGCTGCAAGACTAAACAGTCTTAAACTATGCCATCATCATTTGGTGCAGCATAAGACTTTAAGACTGTCCGTCAACTTTATCCACCTTCTAAAAAAAATCATCCTCAATATCATTTATACAGAGACTTTTCCTTTATGTGCTGTAAAGTATATGTGATGTGTATGCTTTTTATATGACGGTAAAAAAAATATGAAAAATTTATCTTTTGGTTTGTGCGTTGATTTTTTTTGCTTCTTATCATAATCAATCTACATATGCAATCCTTATTAGAATGTTCTATTTTAGAAACCCACATACTTCTGTGTGTCAGAACACCCAGCTACATGGGATGACCATGACAAATGCCAGTGTAGCATGTATTCTAAAACAGTGCAAAGGGCACCCACAGTCATCATATCTACCCAATTTTTCTAAAATGCCTCTCATACATCTAACAGTAAGAAAAGGTCAGATGTACCATAAAGGATGCAGAATTTGTGTGTGGAAAAAACAATATCATAGAACATCTATAAAAGTGAAAGTTTAATCTAGAGCAGGAACTGGGCAGGGTAGGTGAAACGTTTCACCCGAAATCTTAATCACAGCACCTCCTGCATCCTGAGGCAACCAGCCTTGACAACATTGGGCGGTATCATTTTCACATGTCTAAATATTCAAGTAAAGACGTAGGGGCACATTTACTAAAGGGCATTGCGCCAGTTTTCTGGTGGACTTAACAAGTTATTTTAGGTGAAAACTGCTTGCACAGTTATTTAAGAAGTGCTTGTGCCACATTTGTGTCACACAGTTTTGTGGCGCGGCTGCACTATTCTTCATGCAACACAAATTTCTGCATTGAAGAACGCAATCCGGTGCTCAGTCGAACCGTGTGCCACATTTATCATGCATATTTTGACAGAAATGTGTTGCACGCCCCATGTTTTATAGGTACACCACTGCAGAGGGAGCCAGATTCATGAAGAACATGCGCCTGAAATCATGAATCTAGCGCCCTCTGCACTATACACAAACACAACGCAGTTTGCACTGTTCTTAGTAAATGTGCCCCGTAGTGTATTATAGGTTTACAACGACAAGCTTTGTGTAAACCATTGAGAAAGAGAAAACACAACAAAAGTAACAGAGGATAGCACTTCCAGGAGACTTACTTCTGCAGGAACTCCTCTAAACCACACAGCTTAAGCACATAGTCCGATATATTCAGCTTCTCCGGGTCATCATTTGTGCAGCAGAGGGTCTGGTAGATAAGTAAATCTACAGTAGAGGAACCTGTGAACAGAAGTGCTTTATTTAGGAATATGTCCCATACTGATTAAACATTGATATATACCATAGTTTTGAAAATAATAAGTGTATGTATGAACATAATAGGAGCATGAATAACAAGCTGTATATATAATTATGATTAAAATTTGTAAATCAGGAAAAAAAATAATTAAAAAAAAAAAGACACAGTGCTGAATATACATTAAGATATAGATATATATATATATAATCTGCGGATATGCCCCTACAAATGGCTTGTATCCAGTGAGCAGTTCCCAGTGGGGCTTGTAGCGTAAATCTTAAAGGAAATCTACCATTTGGTTTTATGCATTATGTACCAAACATACAACATGAGAACGTTGTAGTTACACTGATGCAGACACATATCTTATTTAATCCCTGAACCAATTGCTTTTGCTGAATATTATGATGAGGCGCTGACGTTCCTGTGGCTGCCTTGGCGCTCTCCTCTGACACTAATCATGCACTGCTCCAGTCCAGCATGAGCCTAGAACACTGTAATCACTGTGTTGTACCTGACAGGCAGAAGTAATCGATTGCACAGTCATCCAGCTCAGGTTGATTAGTGTCTGGTCAGTGCAAGCAGCTCCCTTTTTTGTGGGAGTAATGCTTTCCCAAGTTCCTGAATAACATAACAGCAGAATGATTGGCAGGATACTGGGAAATCTGGATAACATCACAGGCTCTTGGGAAGGCTTACGGGGGTGGGATAAGGCAGCCTTTTGTATGCTGAGGGAGTGCATAATTAGGATAAGAGCCTCATAATCGTAATTTTACAAATGTTTTTTCAGCATAACCACTCGGTTCAGGAATTAAACAAGATAGGTTTCTGCAGTAGTGTAGCTACAACATTCTCAAGGTATGTTTGGTTCACAATGCATAAAAAGACATGGTAGATTTCCTTTTACATGATCTGAAGAAGACTTTTGGACTGGGAGTTCAACATCCATTGGTTCTGCCATGAGATAAGTGCTATTTATAGGCATTCTTCTGGTATGGAGTGGGCAAATAAAATAATTTTTGATTAATACTAAATTTCACACAAACCAGTCATTCCTTTTTATCATTTATTTTAAAGCAATTGTGCATCACCCTGTTCATTATTATATCAATGACCTATACTCAGAACAGGTTATCAGTATGTATCAATGGGCGGTTCCAACAATTGGACCCTGCATAGATCAACTAATCTGGCAACTTCCAGAACCAAGAGAATAAAAAAAATCAAATGACTGGGGTATTGCTGCTCAGCTCCCATGCAAAGCAAATTTTCCTTATGGAGAGTTTGCCAATTAAGGTCCCATTATAGGCATCTGGAGATTTATAGCCATTTATGCTTCACTAGGGGATTATGCAAATAAAGAAAACTCCTACTTCCTAATCCTAGTCTCTCACTCAGCCAAACCAGTTCCTTACGCTGTATTGAAGAGACCCAACCAGGTCGAAACAGTTCTGTCTGCAGTTAGGAATCTGTTCCTTCTGAAATAGATATACTAGTTTGGCTTAATCTCACATCATGTTATTAGGCTTCTTGTAAGTCATGCATGGTGTTATTTTCACATTTCTATTCATGTTTGAGGGAAAGCAGGAGATTTTAGGCTTTGAATAGAGAAATGAAAATGAAAATGGGACCGCCTAATTTGAATACATGGTATACCATTTGTTAAAATTAAAAAATAATTTGATGAATAAAGACCAACTCACAATCACAGGTAAAAGTCAGAGGATCTCTCATGTTGTCAATGACTACAGTGATTTTCAAGCTCACTCCAGGACCCAGGTGCTCAGGACTAAGGTTGACAGGACTCCACACAATACCAGTATTTATTTGGTCTGTCATAGTTTGACCAGAGCGTAGACTAAAGGGGAAGAAACAATAATCAGATGTAGATCAAGAACAGTCCATCAAACACCAGCAAATCCATGCTCAAAAGTGCAAAATAGTACAATTAGAGTTTTCCCCAACTAAAAAAACAATAGCATGGTACTTGTACAGTATATGGCCCCAACTAACTGCTGGGAGTCCAAACATCAATACTTTCAATAATCACAAGGGTCTACATAAGTAGTACATAACAGCGACCATTTTTCCCCTCCATGCCCATTTAGGTCTTATCTGCTACAGGTGGTGTTACCCAGATGAATTGTACTGAGTTATATTGCCTGGCCAGGTGATGAAGAGAAAATGATAAAGAATAATAATAATTCCTTTATTTATATAGCACACACAGATTACGCAGCGCTGCACAGAGCTTATCAAATCAGTCCATCCTACATTTTTTTTCCCTTGATCCAGAATGACCCACTGGTCAGACCCCCATCTGTCTGAAAAAGGGGTTAGAGGGGTGTTTTTTTTTAATCATTTGCCATCACAGATTTGGTGGGGGGAACCTGTGTAAGGTTTGTAGGTACAGGCAGTCCCCGACTTACGACGTTCCGAGATACGTACAGCCCGTAGATACGAACGGGACTCTCGGCGCATTGCGCATGTGCATTGCACTTCCGCGCGGAGGCACGGACACGGAGTTACTGTTTGTCTGGAGTTACTGTACATCAAAATATACCAGTTCCGGCTTACATACAAATTCAACTTAAATACAAGTCTCTGGTCCCTATCTTGTACGTAACCCGGGGACTGCCTGTATAAGGTTATACAGCAATATACCTGCGTTTTTCACTGAACACATTTCGGCTTATGGACACATACAGATTTGTTTATGTTTCCTGGTTTCAGTGATTTATCACTGTTACCTTACTGAACCATTCTTTTCAATAGGCTTTTTCACACTTCAGCTTTTTATCCCTGATCAGTGGTCAGTTTAGAACCTGTTCTTTTTGTGTTCACAGACAACATTGGATCAGTGGAAAAAACTGAACAGTTTCTAAACTGACCACTGATCAGTTAAAAAAAAAACAAAAAAAAAACTGAAGTGTGAAAAAGCCCATTGAAAAGAATGGTTCAGTAAGGCATCATTGAATAATCACTGAAGCCAGGAAGCGAAACCAATCTGTGCCCATAAGCCCAAATGGGTTCAGTGAAAGATCACTGTGAAAAAAACCGCAATGTGAGTCTCTATCCTACTTCCTGCCATCATTCTTTCTTTGAAAGAATGACCACAGGAACTGAATTTACATGGTCCTGGGCCACCCGCCTCTTCAATCTCCTCGGCTCTGGCAACTCAACTCCCAGAATGCTGTGATCACTGAAGGTATCTCTATGGTATTTGAGGCGGAAGGTCATACAATCTATGATCTTTGTTTTATGTGCCCTAGTTACTATAGTTTATATCCAAAATGCTGTCATGATGTCCATATCCTTGATCTTCTAGCACCAACAAATATTTACTCACACATCCAGCATGTGACAAAATGCAGCTGTCTCCTCATCCCTTTGCTCTGACATCTCAAATAGCTCGCAGCCGTTGTTCTGAGGGTATTGGCGCATGGAGTCCTACACAAGAAACAGAGACATTATCAAGACATTCCAGGTCTTCCTCTTCCGTGCATACAAAAACCCTGACAAATATTCCCTTCTATCTCCTGTGCTCCCTTACTGGGGATTGTTTGTCACTGACAGTAAACAACACTGATAAGGAAAGATAGGACAAAGACAATGCAAGAAGAATATAAAACAGCAGAAAAGCCTTTCATACCAGCCGCACATTACTCCTATGCTCCATGGCTGAAATTATTTAATAGACTTTAAATACTAATCTGCAGGAAACAGGGGCTCTCGGTTCTACTGTGTATATCCCTTTCCTTCCCCTCCATCCACCCTGCTTTCCGCTATTATTCCTTGCTGGCCTCCATCTCAACCATATAACACTTCTGATATAACTTCTGTGCAGGTATCGCTCATACAGTGCAGAGGAAATGTCACCGGATCTGTGACACCATACTGCATATGAACTGCTTAACAGGATAGAATGGGAAAAACCACATACATAGCTAATATCCATATGAGAAGTATATCATACCATGTCATACAAAGACCTAATATCACCAAATGATTTAAATTCAGAACCAACACAAAAATAACAGAATGAATACATTTTATATTGTGATGCAGCGGTCAATATGCTTATTTGACTGTACATATAACTCACAGGACCAAATGAAGCTCTAGTATTCCTGTTCTGTTTTTGCCCATAGGTGCGTGGTGGTAGTTGAGGTGGCATTGTGTTGCTTCGTACCACTGGTTTTCCGGTCACATCTCCAGTCTTTCTTAAACGTACATCTTTCCAATGTTCTTGAGCTTGAAGCAAAAGTTCAGGATCATATGTCGGGGTCACATTAAGACGGGTAAGTGTATAATTAATTTCCTCATAGTCCAGATTCAAGCATTCCTCTCGCCGATCTAGTAAAGAAGTATCCTCTTCTTCTGAAATCCTACGACTAAGAAGTTTCCCTCGTGTATCTTCAGTGTACAAATTGACATCTCGAGATTGAGAAATCTTATCAGTAGATGGGGATAACTCTTTTAAATACTTCATAACATCAGAGGTGGAGGGTACCGAAGTGGACACATTTTTTGGGGACCTCCTAACATCATCTTGTCCATTTCTGTGGTATTTATCAGGAGAAGGTTTGTTTCGTGGGGGTGATGGAACAGTTGAAGAACAGTGTGAAACATCTTCCCAGGAGATGAGAGAATTCTCATTAGTTAAAGACTGTTGGCTATCTCGCCGGTGCCTGGAGAAAGCATCATACTCCATTTGCAAAGCCTCTGCTAAAGCAAGTTCTTTTCGACTCATTCCCAGTGCTTCTATGCCGTTCCATTGTTCTTTCTTTCCACCTGAAGTTGACATTACTGAGAATCTATATTAACCAGCAAAGCAGACAGAAGAGGCTACTGCCAAGAAAAATCCTTCACAGTTGAATGAGACATAATGCTTCACCATGCCACCTTAAAAGAAGACAAAAATTATCAGGAAACTAAAAATAACAAATCTGCAAAATGCACATAAAAATACATTGTTACTTCAGCAAGACTTTGGCAGGGGATTTTCTTTAAGAACTCATGTCTAGTCTGACCACTTTTGACTTTCCAGCCATCAGCATGTGTTCTTGGACAATATTTTGAAATACTCTCAAACCCTCAAATACCTGGAACTCCTCTATCATTTTTCAGTCATTTCATGACTGCTTTTTTAGAGTGATATTGTTTCTGTAATTAAAAATGCTGAAGCAAAAAATAGACTACATTATATACTAAATGTATAGGCACATATCAAGACAACTTTAAAACAGAACATTACAGACAAATGAAGAAGTAAACAAATCACCATTCTTTGGTATAGGGAGGGAACATGGAAATTGTTCCTCGTATAGTACAGCAATACCCTAAAAAGCATACTATGGGAAGATGTATCATATGATGGCGCTTAGACCTCATGATGTATATACCAGCAATACTGCACTGGCAAACAAAACTATGTCAGATCCGACCTGCGTAAAAACCTGTGAACATTCAGCAATGCGCGCAAGTTTTTAGAAAGGGCACAGGCCGAAACATGAACGCCCCGTGCCAGGCCACTCCACAAGCGGCTGCATCCCTTCCCCCTACTTCATGCCCACATGGTGTGGAGGTAGTTTAGTCGCAAGAAATACCAGAAACTGGTGTAGAAGGACAGATAAATCTACCCCAAAGAGTGAATTATGGCATATGATTGTTTCAGTTCTATTGCCCTTCATCAATTCAAGAGATGATGATAAATCATAGTTCTGTAGAGAAAAGGTGGGGCAGTGCCACAGTTAGTTAGCAATGTAAAGCTCAGTTCACACTACTGTCATCATTTCAGTTGATTTACCTCCATTAAACATTGTGCACTAGTATATGATCCATACCTCACCCCTGTTTTCGATTCTGGCAGCGTGTGCACAACTGGTCCAGCCTGGTGTACAACTGCGCTTTAGACACTGCATGGCCCAGCACCGCTCCCTCCCAACCTCAAGTGGCATAGGGGGCCGAGTAGGTCCAAATCCTGGTGGAAATTGCATCTATTCCTCTGCTTTTACGTAGGTCTTCAGGAGTACAAGAAGTGATAACCTCCCTCCCCCCACATAGTGTCCGTTAATAGTGTATAATGGTTAAAATAACTGCCACTTTCAATTAATGTCAGTT
The DNA here is from genome assembly GCA_019512145.1 of Engystomops pustulosus. NCBI lineage: Eukaryota > Metazoa > Chordata > Amphibia > Anura > Leptodactylidae > Engystomops > Engystomops pustulosus. Next base: position 191,729,745 of record CM033642.1, on the reverse strand, counting down.
ATTGTCCATTCTTAACATTTATTATGCTGTATCTTTTTATTTATTTATCTTTTATCTTTGCATTCCATCTCTTCTTTCTGTCTGACAAGAGCGTATACCACACACAACCCCCACCAGCATCCAAAATATCTAAACTTATTTATTCATTCATTGAGCAAAGATTGTTGGATCACTCATGTTATACTGTATCTCTCATTTATGAACCATAGCATCAATACCAAGAAAATGGTAATGTTCATAAAGTAACTCTTAATAAGAGTAGGCATACTTTTGGATGTGTTCATAGACATTTACTTGCAGACAGTGGCCTCTTTTTGGCCTTTCTATGGTCAATGTATGTGAAGTAGACCAAGCTTTTTCATCCTGCTAGAAAAAAATAAAGTATTGTTCAGCTGATGTCATTGTAGCCTACAGGAGACAGATGCCACTGTGTGGCATTTATCCCCAACCTCCTCTGAGTATATACCATGTCCATATATGCAGAGTTACATCAGTAACTCCCTGCTGCCGATGTTTGTGATGGCTCAGCAGGAGGACGTATCCCACTGTATATCCCACGAAGAGCAAAGACACGGCACTCACCCGTACAAATAATGTAGATAGCTTTATTCGGACGAACACAGGACAGGGGCGATGCACGCCACGGCTAAGCGATGGGCCGTTTCGCGCTCAAGCGCTTCCTCAAGCCTCCCTGCATCGCCCCTGTCCTGTGTTCTTCCGAATAAAGCTATCTACGTTATTCGTACCGGTGAGTGCCGTGTCTTTGCTCTTTGTGGGATTGATTGACCTGTATCGTTACCACATGTGCACCTCCGTGGAATAGCTGTCTTGACGCCAGTTCACACACACAGCCGCCACTGGGTCGGAGCCTTTGCCATGTGGAGAGGGTGGTGCCGGTCCTGCTGTTTCTTTGCTTGTGTATCCCACTGTATAAACATACAGTTGGATATATTGCAACTCTCTGCTAGAAGTATATGCCTATTACAAAGGAATATAACAAAGTATGAACATAACCTTATAATACAGAATATAGAAATTGTTTTAAAAATGGACAATGTAGGAATGTGGCCTAGAGATTAAAGGGGGTGGCTACTTTCCGTAATTTTTTGTAATGTGTGTGCAAGTGTTGGGGGCATCATATTAGGTAATTTACCAATATAAATCTATTATTAGTGCACCACTTTCTTGATATATTAAGTGAAGCCTCATGTCTTTTACCTCGTCAGCCAGACATTCCTATCCATAAAATGACAGCAGATGGAGGGTCATGTCATCTCAACTGGCGACTGCTTATGGGCAGTTAGAGATCACATGACCCTCCATCTGCAGCCATTTTATGGACAGGAATGTCTGGCTGATGAGGTAAAAGATAGGAGGCTTCACTTCACATATCAAGAATGCGGAGCAGAATTTTTAATCGATGTATATTGGTAAATGACCTAATATCCTGCCCCCCCCCCCACACACACACACACACACACACATTATAACACACGAGGTACAGTGGCCTTTAAGTTTTAATTAGCTAAATAAAAAATGGTTTCCAATCACTTTATATTTTCCATACGCGTTTCCTTCTATACTGTATTTTATCTATATACAATAGTATACACTATTTTCTTGAGAGCCCTTTGTCACACAACTGAAGCTTGCAGCCAGATTCCATTTACTAATCTGCTGTACATGTGAAAATATCATCATTCACTACAAGTGGTTTTACAGGAGGAGAAAATATCACAATGTAGTTTATGGAGAGGAGGCAGACAAAACCCACACCAGATGAGTTCCACAAATTCCTGGAAAAGGGTTAATCGCATGTCTAGCTTCAATGGAAACTTGTGGACTTTATATTGTTCACTGGAGATCCATGGCCCAAGTATAGCTGACAAAGAACATGGTTCTTGAATTACACTGTATAAACACAATGAATTTACAGACACCAGAGGTAACATTCACAAGAGCTATGTGCACCGCGCTGACAGATACCCCATCAAAGGAAAAGGGAAGGTATCCCTGAGAGGAGACAAAACATTATAAAACAACACAAAATTTCCTAAATGTCATGGTCAAGGTGTCATCTATGGGAATACAGCGGTCCCCTACTTAAGAACACTCGACTTACATATGACCCCTAGTTACAAATGGACCTCTGGATATTGGTAATTCATTGTACTTTAGTCCTAAGCTACAATGATCAGCTAAAAAAGTTATCAAATGTGTCTGTACCCAACCCAACATTTTTAAAAATCCAATTGTCACAGAAACCAAAAAAGTTCTGTCTGGGATTACAATGATAAAATATACAGTTCCGACTTACATACAAACTCAACTTAAGAACAAACATACAGATCTTGTATGTAACCCGGGGACTGCCTGTGTATCCTAACATGATTAAAATAGCAATATTTTAAAGGAAACCTACCACTTAGAATGGTCGGTGTAAGCAGTAAATACCGAGCACCAGCTCAGGGTGAGCTGGTGCCGGTACTTACTTTCGTTAGTGTTAAAACCGCAATACCGCGGTTTATAACACTAACGAAAGTAAGTACCGGCACCAGCTCACCCTGAGCTGGTGCTCGGTATTTACTGCTTACACCGACCATTCTAAATGGTAGGTTTCCTTTAAGCATATTTCTTAAATTGTGTATATTCTAAAGCACAGAATAAATATGTAAATTATATAATAAAAAAATAAAAAGAGCACTTTCAGATACACGCAGCTGCGTTCACGTCTGTTTACATTGCATTTGAAACCAAAAAAATTGAGGGCAAGATATTTGCCTTATTATATTGCCGTTAATGTTTGCGTTTACAAATGCAATGTTAATGCAATATGTTAACAATACAAAAAAATTAACAAAACACATGCATTAACATCTTGTTAATGTTGCATTTTGTAAATGAAAGTGTAAACAACAATGAATTAGGCAAATCCTCTCTCCTCAAAACACAATGGGGCACAATTACTTAGAACAGTACAAACTGAACTAAATTCCATTTGGGGCAGATTTATCAAGCTGTTTAAAAGTAAGCATGTTCTTAGTTGCCCATGGCAACCAATTACAGCTTAGCTTTCATTTTACCAGTGCTCATGAAAATTTTAAAGGGGAGCTGTAATTGGCTGTCATGGGCAACTAAGAACTGTTAGAAGCTTGTTAAATCTGCCCCTTTGTCTGTGTAGTGTGTATGGGACGCCAGACTCAGGATATCTGGCTCAAGTTCTTCACGAATCTGGCGCCCTCTGCACTGCTCCGACAGAGTGCACCACTTTTGTTTAACATAGGGCATGCGACACAATTCTGTCGGACTTTGCTTGTTAAATCTACACAGTCCCACTAAGCACCGGAAAGCACCTTTCTGTGCATAAATTTGTGTTGAATCAGGTATAGTGCAGCGTGCGACACAAATGTGGCGTAGACCCTTCTTAAAAATCTGACAGAAAACTGGGGCAGAGCCCTGAGTACATGTGCCCCAATATAAATGCCATGTGTGAACGCAGTCAGCAAGTTATTGGTGTTAATCTGGCACCTGTGGCTATTTTCCTTAAAGAACAACAACTTTTGCATAACTCTGCGCTAAGCAAAATTAAGAAATTCTGTAACGTACAGCAGCATAATACAGGTATCGTTTATTATTGTTGTCAAAGGCTCTCTCCAACTGTGCTAAAACTATTTTTTGACAGTAACTTGATCTCACAAACCCTATTAAACTGACAGTCTAAGGCTCATGCACATGAACGTGTGCGGCTCTGTGAGGCCATTGCTGCCTATGGGGGAACGTATGTACAGCTGCAAGGTTGCACCCCCATCCCCAACGGTCATGTGCATGGGGCTCAAGGCTGGATTCCCATTTTGATGTGATCATGGACGCGAGAAGTGCCGTGCCACAGACTGATGCTATTTAGGGGATTGAACTCTCTGCATCATATTGATATATGATGCATGGAGCTCTTGTTTCTCTGATGTGCAGCAGTGCCGACACTGTACTGTTGGCTATGCTGTACATGGGGAAAACAAGATCCATCATTTATCATGTTGGCTATGCTGTACATGGGGAAAACAAGATCCATCATTTATCAAAGCAAAGTCCTGTGCACTTCCTAACTATTGGTGACTTCTACAACCTTCAGAAAATTATGTTATGATATTTCTTTGTGCTAGTCATTGCTGTTCTCAGATTATGGTAAAACACTCATTCTAGCTGCTGGGTGTGCTCATTACAAATAATCCATCAAATGTTGATCAATGGAGATATCATTGTTTCTGAAAAATCAAGTGTGCATATATTGTTCTTTATTTTTGATCTACAGTGTATATTCAAATAAATAAATAAAACCCTGAACAAACTTAATATACCACATTCTATCACGCTGTAGATTATAGAGTGCCTATGTAGGAGTATGTTTATATCAATGCGCCCTTCTCCAAAAATATTTTTACAGGAGAAATCTTAAATCTGTACAGCTGACATGATAAACTATGGGGGATAAACTATGCATAGCTGGTCAAGGCATGCAAAAGTGAACCACCAACCCGCACACAACTTTCTCCTAAATCGGGCGGAGCTCAGATTTCATTTTGAAAACTGCTGTGGGAAAATTAAAGCTGAGCTTGGATTGCTTGCCAAGAGCAACTACAACAGTTTTGCTTTCAGACACTTACGATAAATCTCCCCCTATATGTTTAATTTCATACGTCAGCTCTATCTTTATGCCTTTATACAGTACTATATTACACATGTCCAAACAGATCCCGCTCTATAATCTGTAATAAAATAAATGCTAAATACATATAATGTATCACAAACATAAAATACTGTATATACTTGGGTATAAGTTGAGGTCCCGAATTTTGCCACAAATAACTTGCAAAACTTATTGACTCATGTATAAGCCTAGGGTGGGAAATACATTGGTTGCATCCTCCCCAAAGAAATGAAATAACCCATGCAGCCAGCCCCCGCATTGATGATGAACTGCCCCATGTAGTCAGCCCCTCCAGTTATGAAATGCCCCATGCATCTTAAAAAATAAACGTATATACTCACCTTCCGGTGCTCCCGATGCTCCGGCTCGGACGTGATCATAGTGTGCACTGACAAAGCGGATGCACGCGCTTCTGCCCGGTTACCTGCAGCAAGAAGAAAGAAGCGGAGCCACATGGAGTATTGGGGAGCCGCGCAGAGCATTGGGAGAGGCTGAAAGGTGAGTATGCAACATTATTTTTTTTATACACTCATTTATAAGGGTGTTCCAGCATGTTTTGTGTCCTGAAAAACTGGTCTCATCCAAAAGTATATACGGTACTAAAATCTCAGCAATTACACAAGAATCAATAAATAGGACCTCAGCCAACAATATAATTATAGTACACAGGCCACAAGAGGTTTCTGTGGTGAGACGCTGACTGACCCAGTAACAACTAGTTTTATGCCAGAAGGCACCACCGGCTAACTACAGACCAACACTAGAAGTGTGTCATAGAAACACAGAAGAATAATCATTGCATTTTGGGAACATGCCCGATAAAAACTGTCCTGTCTGGATTGGGATAATCAATTTATAATCCATGGACAGAGAACAGACTGGCCAGAGTTTACAAATGCTAGTATGTGTTCTCTATGCTTGGATGTTTTTTTTAATCGCATACAACATTGCAGAATATATTGGTATTCGAAAACTAAAACAAAGAATAAGGCGATATTCTCATGATTAAGCAGACTTTCAGGAGTGAAAACTTGAATCCATGTAGCATCCTCATAAATTATATAGTCTTTGAGTGGTCCATGAAAAACTATTCAGGCTACAACACGCTTTACAATTCAACAGATCGCGAAACAACACTTCCATATCTAAATTGTTATTGTGACACCTCCATCTCCCATGCTCTTCATGATGCCAACTACCTCCTATAAAAGTAACTTGTTCTGCACCAATTCTTTAGAATGTGCTACCGCAGACAACTGAATTATTTCCATTATTTAGCAATGCTTTAATATTGCCCTAAACACATATCTCATACATTAACCTTTTTTAAGATGATTTTTAAGACACTTTTACCAAACACCATCTTCTTATATTATATACCGGCACACAGTATTATTATATTTTAGTTCTGTGCATAAAAAGTCGCTGGCTGGTGACTGGCTCATGCAGTTTCTTATTTTACAAGATAGCTGGAGCATTATATTAAGCAAGCACTTTGCTCACCAGGGTCTGTGTACATACCGATAATATGATCTTACACAAAGGACATTCGTTGGTATTGGAATTGTTCACTAGGTGGCTACTTTTTACTTTGAGATTGGATTTATTTTATATTTGTACCTTATGAAATGGAAAACACTGCAGAATATTTTGGCACTAGAAAATAATTATTATTCATTTAATAAATGTAAATCAAACAGGAATTTCTTGCCAGATTGAGATAAAAGATCATCTTTATTACAAAATCAAAAGGGCTTTGTTGCCTGGTAATTATCACATTACGTAAACCAAATACGCATGTTTATTTGCCAAGAATAAGCATTTCATGTGACCCCTTCCCCCGTATTCCCAAGGTGCCTTTATGTGAACCTCCTACCATCTCCCTGATGACCTGCAATAGGAGAGGAGGAGGAGGGGTAGAGGAAGAAGCACAAGTCAACACGGGGTGGAGGGGGTTACACTGTGTGATCACAACCCCCCTCCTCCTGAGGCTTGTGTCCTGCACCTGCTGCCCCTGATCTACAGATGAATCAAGCGGAAAATTCATCACAATGTCTGGGGGAATGTTTATTTCTGTAAGGCAGTTTCCCACCATAAGCACATACTTGTGTGTACAGGTCTGCCCAGACATGCTCCATACTCTGCCCTGGTAGCTGAGGTGGATGCGGCCTAGAAATGCAAGCGATGAAAGATAACAACGTAAATACCACCTGCTGTATCTCTAGATACTTCCAAGCATGATGGAGGTATTATATGAGCATGAAAAAGTAGCATCTACTGGTCTGTGTCCATTAAACAACTTGAGGACTAGTCCTAATCTGGAAAATGCACCACATAGTACATACATATTCCATGTATTGATCTGCATATTGAAATGGATGCTCTTTATGTGTCCAAAACAGCCAATGTAAAGGACCAGCCTGCACAAGCCACTCTCATGCGCCTCACTGGCATCAGTTCCTGCAGTGAGCCAAGACAGCTGCTACACCATGGATGGAGCCGTCTTCTCTTCTATGGATAGATAATTCTAGAAATAATACTGTATAATTTCAATCTTGTCATGTTATGCTATGTTAAGTCATCTGGGGCAGGTTATAGCGCATTTCTACACCAGACAGAACCTAAGGAGGCCAGAACTGAGGACCATCAAGACGATGCAGCACATTCCAGAAACATTCCAGATCAATAATTGCATAGCGCATATTTAATGTCTACAAATATTATTATTGTCCAATATCAGTAGACAATAGAACAATAGTAAACACAATGTGGGGAAATGGGAAAAGCCTGAATCGGACTTTTTACCATGTACCACAAACTAGTTTTTAATGCACTTTACTGGGGTATTTTAATCTACACCTTATGTCTTCCCACATCTTTATTCACATGGTAAACCTGTAGTAAGCTCAAATGAAATATACTGCGTGTTAACTTGCTCCAAAAATAAAGTTGCAAATTTGATGGAGATTGGAGACATTTTCAGAGACAGAAAACTGAAGTAACTGAAATGATACATTTCTCTTCTCCTCCTAAATATGTCTGTCACCTAAAGAATGAGGTTTCATCTGCTTAATGTCATTAAACGGAAACATTATTGTTAATATTTAACCTTCCACAAGTTTAGCGCACATTTGTTATAAAGGAACAGGTTTTCTGCAATCTAAAACACTAGTATTTCTGTTCAACTGAACAGATGACCTAAAATACATAAAGGTTGTGCAGTTCCAGCTTTACACTTCATACACTGTCACTGACTTATAAAAACTGAAAGCAATGCAGCAAGAGCAAGCTAACAACAAATTTACCATATTTGTGCTTGTGTAAAGTTTCTTAAGGACAAATCTGCAAACAAGAGTCCACGCCTATACATAAGATAACACAGAGCAGGAAAATAGCACAAAAATCCTACACACCACGCAAATAATTCTCCTGTGGGAAATCTGCTAGTAGGAAATTCTACTAACAAATTGCCACGAGCTTCGTCAATATGAGCTAATTCTTTGAACACACATCTGCTTAAAGCAAAAACTGAAACCAATATTAATGGAAAACTATTAATAGCCACAGAAAGGCCTCGGATATTTAAACAGATCATTAAGTTCGGAAAATGTAATATGAAATCAATTAGTAATAACACGACAAACCTATAAAAATTGCTTAAATAAGCCAAAGGAAACACAAGATAAAAAAAATGCAAAGTGAAGACAAATGGGAACATATCACCACATGCAATAACCTTCTGCACAAGATGGCTTCAACCAAAAGCTTGCCCCATGTGCACAAAAAAGTAGAATCTACTATGGGTTGGGCCAACATGAGGATTCCTGTTTATATATCCAGTTAGGCCATACAGATGTCATAGAACAAGGTTCCTGCACAGAACCCACCTCTATGAGTTAGAGCTTGATGAAATCCAGTGATCTGAAAGCTGGTCATGTTATACTATAATACCCCTGCAGCAGCCATAAGGGAAATATCACATATGGTAGCATCAATTACCCATTGGATCCCATTTCATATTAAGCAATATTCCAATGAGGCTAGAAGGATCTTCTGCCCATGTTTAGGCTCATGTAACACTATAGATACATTTAATTTTCTAGTCATAGGGCACATCATCTGACTGATCATTACATTCTACAGGGTAGAAACCTTCTACATTATTTTTGAGAAAAATGTGGCAGCATTTGTGCCATAAAAAGAAGGAAATAATTACCTCTAAGATAGAGGCGCCCCGACTCCTGAAGCAATTGTAAATTGGGCAGTGCTTCGGCTCCTGACAGTCATTTATGATGCCAATACATTGTTGGGACAATTCTTGGCCTCAACAGTCACGTTGTAGCCAAAAGATTGGACCAAATATCACATATACGGATGTCGGTAGAGGAAGCACCCGGGAATTTAGGAACACTCTCTCCAGAGAGCAAATTTGAACTTTTTCTTCTATTTTTTTTCCCAAATGCTGCTGCTTTTACAGAAAGCCCCTTTGATGCCCAGAAGTGATCTCACATGTGAACATTAATAATACAAAGACAGAATTTTATTGTTCATTTTAATGGTTCTCTTTTTCCTCTTGAAGAGGAAGTCATCATCCAAACCTTTCCTGAAAATTGTAATACAAATATAACGTTCTAGTAAAATGTATCCAATAAGTTTAACTAATGTTTAAATCCCAAACCAGACTTTTATAACTGGTCACCTCTTTTCCACTCTAGGCTGATAAATATTATTCGACTTTCCAAGAGCTGGAAAATGACGTCCAGTTATTTAATTCACAAAATTAGAATTGTGGCTATTCCAGCCATCAAATGATATAGATATCCAATGTTGCTTTTTGCCTGACCTCCAATACGGGTTTTATTTGCCTGCACACGGATAGATACTGTATAGGCTTTTCTAGACCAATGTATTGTCTTGCGAGAAGCACTCACAGCCCTGATATCTTATGTCTGCTTTTATTTTCTCTTTCTTGTCACAAACAGAAGAATTCAATGTACCCATCAGTGATAATGCTAATCTCACTTTGTTTATGTATCAGTCAGTGTCAGCAACCTTTGACCAGGAAACTCATCCGAAGGCACAAAGCTGCGGTGTGTGCATTGTGTAGTCTGAGGAGAGTAAGTGGTGAGAATCTATCCATGGCAACCAATCATGTCACTCTCTGTATTCTGCCAACTGCCTTAGACTACAGAAAAGCTGTTTCATGCTATGTATATGGCATTCTGGTGCGTATGTCCAATTACAGCATATGGGTATCACAGAGAAGCATCCCCTACAGAGATCCCTTCTAGAGGATGCAACAGATACCCAACCTATTAATGTATCACATAAGCAGCTATGCATTTAAATGCCTGCCATGTAATTTAATGTACTCTACGCATATCTCCTACTGGCCATAAAGTCACAGATATAGCAGGGGGTACCCCACTTAGGACACCATTCCATCAGTCTGAAAGACTTATCAGCCGATGCAGGGGCAATGCATGTATTTGATTTTCTTAGCAAGTCAATCCCTGTTTGTTTGTATAAAATATACTATATGGTAAGGTTACCTTAATTAAACCAGATCTAGAGATTCCCAATGTTGTGTACTGGCAGAGGTGAAGTTTGGAATATGCCAACAATCTGGACACTCTTTGTCTCTGCCTAACAAATGTTGCTATGTTATCTAAAACCGATGTCTACAGAGATAACTGACATAACATGAAACTCACCCTAGGTAAATATATCAGGAATGAAACAGGTATTGCAGGATTTGTGATGACAGATTCAGAAAGGCCTTAGTTTTACACCCAGCACTCCATAAAACCCTTACTAACATCACTTACACTCATAGGCAGGGAGGTCTTCTGTTAATCCCGAAACATAAACCGACTTGGTGGAGACATGTTCTCTGAACCAAGCAGTTTATAGTATCCAACATCAAAGAGTTTCACCTTACTACTGTAAAGCTTATTTTGTGAATACTACAAAATTAAAAGCAGCAAATATTATTTTGCTTTCACTTAGGCCTCTTGCGTTGCAGATCACATCAGAGTCTGAACAGGGTGTGATCAAGGTTTGATCAGTGAAAAAATGACTTTTTTCTTCAGAGTTCTATTTCTCAGTTTTTTCATGTGTTTTCAATGCGGTCTATCTTTTCTATGGCAATTGATCAGTGAAAAACGCATTGCACTTACAAATGTCTCAGAGTGCAATGCGTTTTTGATGCATCTCTATAGACTTGTATGGTGCGTTTATATATAAAAAAAAAAAAAAAAAAAATGGGCCACAGAGCAATGCAAGTTCTGCACATCAAAAGCATGTGCAGAAAATGCAAGTGAAAAAAAACGCAAGTGTGAAAGGGGCCTTAGGTTCACATCAAGTTTTTTGCTTCTGTTGGATGTATACTGCAACATATATTATATATATATATACACAAATAGTCAAAAACAGATGCATTTTTGTTCAAATGTCCAGGGTTTTTTTGGCGATACGTTGTATCCGTCACATACGCTTGGATCCGTTTTTACACTTGTGTCCATAGACATGGATGGATTTTCAGTGAAAAATGTGTCCGTCAGCAAAAAAACAAGATGCGAACCTAGCTTTACACTAGCCTACACTAGTATGAAGTTTTATAGACGTTGATTCCCTATCCTTAGAATAGTTGCAGCGATCTAGAGACAGAGCCCTACCTTTATATTGCAAATGTTAAATTCCGCACCAAGCTCCATAGGAATAAATAAACCAGCGGGATCCACTGTACAGCAAGGTCTGCGACACTGAAGAGCAACAGGTGAGTAAAAGAAGAAAAATGTATCATCTTTGTGACTAAAGATGAGCGGACCGGACGTTTGGGTTCTGCAGCGCGGCCCCGTGTTGTTGGCCGAAAAGCAGGTAAACTAATGCCTTTAGCAACTAGCCATGTCTATGAATGGCCATGGGGATCCCCTGGCCAACCATAGCCATGTCTAGTTGCTAGGGGAGTCAATTTGCTGTTCACCCTCCAATCTAGCCATATGTCTGGGCTTGGGCGAACCTGAACGCCAGTTCCACTAATCTCTATTCATGTAAGACCTATTTTTCATTTTGAACAAAATTTACTAATTCTATGTATTGCTGTGACAAGTACCGAATGAATCAGTGTTTACTAACAACTCCCATATTGAGCAACTAGTTAAACCCAGATTACAGGAATATGCAATAAAATGTACAATTAAAGGTTGCTGAATCATCCAATGCTGGAGCCTCAAGGTAACAGCTTCCATCCATGCAAATACAGTCAAATTCTGGAATATAATATATTGTACATATAGTTTGTTTACATATACTGCCCGTGGTCAGGGTAGGACCTGCTCTTTGTTAACCACCTGCAGTAATTGCACATCTTGTAGGGACCACTGTAGAAAAATACAGTGAAAAAAACCTTGTGTTGTGCCTGTGGAATATGACACTTCCCCATGAAGTTACAGCCCAGGAGTCAGAAATGGAAATCTCCACTAGCAATAAGCTTGTGGAATTCTGATAAAATGTACCTTTTTTTTCCATTTCCACAGTATTTTTCAGGCCACGGTCACACGTACCACTAGGCGTTCGTTCATAACGCGACGCTAGCGCACAGGGGGAGGTCCTCGGCCCGAACGCACATGCGTTTCCAGAGAAACGGCTTAACAATCGCATGCGTGTCCCCGGAAACGCATGTGCATTCGGGCCGAGGAATTCCCCCCTGTGCGCTAGCATCGCGTTATGATGGACGCCTAGCGGTACGTGTGACCACGGCCTTAGTCGTTTGGTGGTCAGCGATGAATATGTCATTGGCTCTAAATGTGTCTAGAAAACCCATTTAACAAGAAATACTCATGGCAAGCATACATTTAAAATTGAATAAAGCTGGCACATAGCACAGCGCCTATTATATTTTTTGAAAATCCATTGTGTAATACAGTAATATTACAGTATATCATATATTCAAAATCTCATATACAGGGATTGACATGTCAATTTTTGTAACAGATGCTATTGGGATTTTCATTAAAGGGGTTGACCTGGAATTCTAAAGTTGCGGCAGTATAAATACCTAATTCCAACCAATCAATATGGTAGGTACTTACACTTAGCTGGCTCCTTCCCATCTTTACAGGACCCACCCACAGCCGATTTGGGGATTTCCTATACCCTGCAGCTAAATACTCTGCATATGCAACGACTATTATTTGCTCCAGCTTTTGTTGCAGATCTGTATACAGTTTCCCCACATGAATATCCATGTTGTGTCCAGCGGCCCTTACTCTACTGTCACAGTAAATGGGATAAGAATCAAAACTACCAAACAGTTTTAAATTGACTTTAGAAGACAGGAGAACAAACCATCCCTATATGTTTTACACCAGCAAATGTCTAGGTGCATGCACTGCCTGGCTCCTGGAATCTTTCCAAACCAGAAAAATGCCCAAAGCGCTTTCATTTTTCATATAAAACAAAAACAACAACGTTCCTCCAGTCACCTAGATAATCTACATACCAAACGAGTGTAAGGATAACATTTGTAAACATAATGTTAACTGATAGGTTCTGTATTAATACATACAATTTAATGAGGAAAATCTCTTCAGCTCATGCAGTGCATTTTGAAACACATGCCTTAAATGACATGTGTGAATGCACCATAAGGCCGCGTTCACAAATTGTGTTTACATTGCGTTTTGAAACACATACGCGATCAGGCTGTGGCATGCCCGCGTGCACTTTGATTCCGCTTCTAAACATAATGCAATTAAAAACACAATGTAAATGCAACAACAGCTGAGAAAAGGAGTTATGACTAATAACATTACTGTTAACATTGTGTCTTACATTGCATTTTGTAAACACGTGTTAACAATAATGTAATTAGGCAAATCACCTCACCTCAGCTTCTGTTGTGTTTACATTGCGTTGCATAGGTGCGAGCCACCGCCTGATCGCATATGTGTTTCTATGGAAACGCATGCGATTGGTAACCAGTGTCTCGTATTGTTTAAATTCAAGACACTGTGCGCTGGTTACTGATCGCATGCGTTTCCAAAGAAACACATATGCAATTTGGCCGTGGCACTCCCCCATGCGCTTTGTTCAGTTTATAAACGGAGTCAAAGCGCTACCTGTGACCGCCCCCTAAAGATCCTTGTATAGCAGCTGTAGATCAGCAGCACAAGTATGGATTGTAAGGGTGCGGCCACACGTAGCGCTTGTGTTGTGTTTATAGCACCCTGGTGCGCTTGCATTACATTTGTAAAACGCAACGCAAACGCCACATGTGACCGCACCCTAACTCTTGTTGCGATCATTTATCAGAACAAAGTTTTGTCTATATAATACGCCAGGGCAAATGGATTAGCCCTGCATATGCACTGGGTCATCTAAAAAGGAGCCAAAGACATGTGTATGCTGCTATATGTATGAGTATGATATGGATACTCACAGGGATGTGTTACAGACGTGTTGGAAGCAAAAATTCCCATTTCATACCTGCCAGTGTAGCAGTTACTGTAATACATTCATGGATTCCTGCATGTCCTATGTATGAAAACCATTCCAACTATTATCAGCATTTACATTGATCAAAGACAAAGTTGTAAATGATGCATTTTCAGACCCTTAGGACCCTAATATTAGCTGAAATAATCCAGGCAGTGAATGGTAGCGGTAGCACAGAGCATCCATTCTTTATCATCCAATGGCCCTCAGGTCAGGATACACTTCCAGCACAGAGGACAATCCTCCGCTCCTTTGTCAGGACTCCTACCCCCAGATGTCCAGGAAACTGGAAGGCTTGTCCACTGATGCCATGGACACTGCAGCTCTTATATTTGGGGTGACTTCTACCATTATCATTGGTACCATATTCCTGGGGATGCAGTGACTGGCTGCACACACTGTAAACCTCCAAGGATACATTCAGGCTCCATGACATAACCTGCACACGCTGTAACCTCCAGGGATACAATGCTTTCAAGCTCCATTACATGACATGCATCAGCATCCTGCACCTTACACACAAGTGCCCCAACCGCACCCCTGCTCACAGCACAGCCCCGGCGCCGCAGGGGTTAACGCACTGCTAAGAATACACGGCGGCCCCCGGCTCATTTCCCGCTCCCCCCGTACCTGCTTCCGTGTACAGTAGTCTGGAGCAATCCTCCGGAGACAAGAGAGGAGATCCGAGGGAAATCCTGGAGAGATGCAGCAGTGAGCGGCGCTGTGTGTCTGTGCGCAGCAGGCTGGAGCTGCACTGCCTCCTCACCAGGCAGACAATAGGACAGCGCAGAGGGGGGCGCCACCTGATGGACGCCTGCAGAACTGCAGCATCACTCCGCTGCACACATGGACTGTACTGGTAGATGAAGCTGCACTGGTCGCTTTTTGTTCAAGATGAAAGTTAATATATAATTTACCGTGAATAAATAATTTACCAGCATTCATTTTTGTTTTCTTGAGGAAACTGATAGACCGGTAGGGTTATTGTACAGAGTAATTAGTACTTTATATTGTACAGTACAGAGTATTCATGTGATGTTCACACCAGCATTAGAGAAATTCCATCTCAATCAGATGGTGTCAGATTGTGTACAATGTGTCCCTTTTGCACATGAGTTTTTCATCAGAGTTTTGATAGCAATGGATCAGTGAATAAAAAGGATTTCACTTGGAGGTTGCACAAATGCAGTCATTTTTTAACAGACACATAAGGGGCACATGTATCATAGTTTTACAGCTGCCACTTTTTCAAGTTTCCTGAAGTTGTCCTACTTAATCATTGCAATGTATCTTAAGTTTTATCCCTTTGTGATACGTGTGATGTGATGAGCCTGTTTAGTCTCACTTTTGGGTCTTGCATGCTCTATTTTGGGACTTATTAGGCGCAAGAATGAGACAATTCCAAGTCCAAAAGTCGCACAAGTTTAACAAACATCTGCACTACAAAGATAACTCCGGCACACTGCATTACATCCCTGAGGCAGCTAACTTTGGTACGCTGCTTGACTCTTCGCCTAAAAAGTCACACAAAAAATCTTACAAAACAAAGAAAGAAAAAAAAAAAAATAGAACATGATGGAATTAAAGATGAGCAGATTGGGTATTCCCCTTCGGGTTTGGTTGTGTGACAATCCAGCAAATTAACGCTCCTAACAACAAGCCATGACTATGGGCTCTCCAACCAATCATAGCCATGGCTGTTAGGGGCATCAATTTGCCAGATTGTCTGTTCAGTAGTCAATAGAGCAATACGTCCAAGACACACAGCCAAACCCAAACCCAAACAGACCCAAATGTTGGGTCCGCTCATATCTAGCTGCATTTTTTCAGACATAGTGTATTATGCACAGTTTTACAGTATGGGTGTTCATGCAAAAATTTTGCTACATATTACAGTAGTGAAAGTTAATATGATTTTTGAAAAACTAATGGGAACTATGGGGCAATTAGCGCCAGCGTATGATGGTGCCCCTGCCCCCTGACAGATCTATCAGGAGACTGTGCTGCACCAGTGAGACACTTCTACACCAGGTCTGACCTGGTGTAGTATTGTGCCCCAGCAATTGCCAACCATGCCCCCCTTCACACCCCTCCATGCCCAGATTCCAGGTGTACCTGATAAATGTGGCCCTATGTGTTTTTTTTTTCTTTATGGATATTGTTGATATTAATAAATGTCACTGACATGGCCATGCAGATTTTGTGTGCCTTCTATGAACCACATTAAATTTGCAAGCAAACTTTGTACTGATGCAGATTTATCGTAGATTTTTCCCATAAAATTCACACGTGAAAAAATGTAAAAAAAAAATGCAGAAAATGTACATTTCCACACAAAAAAGCACTACATACGTACACAATTTATCTGCAAAAAAAATTGGACATATAAACTGTGCATATAAGCTTTACAACATTAGCTTTTCGCAACGTGTGCAGTTAGCTTCAGGCCCGGATTAGGGCAGGTGCTGCGCCGCTGGAGCCATCCATATAATCCGGCCGTGGTTAGGCTACATGCATGCAAACACATGTATGCTTGCCCAGCCAAAGCCCGGATGAGCACACGGCAGTGAACGCTGCTCACCCCTCCCTTCTCCTCTCCAAAGCAAGGCACGGAGCCCGGCCTTATGTACATAGAAAGATAGAGCATGATCTATCTTTTCCCCATGCACGGAGCTGCTTATAGCCCTACAGCAGTGGTGGTGAACCTATGGCACAGGTGCCAGAGGTGGCACTCACAGCACTTTCTGTGGGCACCCAGGCCTCCACCAGGACAGAATTCACCAAACAGGACAAAATCCATCAAATCTTTCTGCAGCCCTAGGCAACTTAAGAGATGCTGCGCTCAGCGTTATTTTACATTGACACTTCATTGGCTGTTTGGAACTGCTTGAAAAGTGAGGTGTTGAAAGAAGTTCATTATCTTTGTAGGTCCTCCTGCTGGACTAACCATTCTTCCTGTACAGAGAGACCCTGGAGAGAAGCTACAATGATGGTCTGAATTTTCCCACCTTCTTTCAACTGTATTGGTGGCCTTTTGCGGCCAATACAGTTGAAAGATGTGGAAGAACAGGTAGCAATAAGTTACTGCTTAAAAAGCCACGTTGGCACTTCATGGTAAATATGTGGATTTTGGTTGTAGTTTGGGCACTCTGTCTCTAAAAGGTTTGCCATCACTGCCCTATAGTATATAATATGCTGTGTGCAAGGGGCCTAGCAGTGCACTGATGTGGCTGATACACGAGTTACCATTATAACTATAATACTTTTCATTTGTATAGCCCAACATATTCTGTAACACTTTACAAATCATAGGGCGCATCTACAGACTAAATTTGACATTACATATTAGAAATATCACAAAGCAAAAAAATGTATGATACAGGGGTTCAACATCCAAACTCCCACTGAACATTAATCATATAGATTGCAGGGCCCTCTGGTGGCCTCTGGAAGAAAACAATCCCAGACACAAAAACAGAAAAAACAGACCTAGCTTTTATTGTAGTAAAAATACTTTCTTTATTATTTCCGCTGGGAAGAAAATTCAAATGCAGTGAAATTGACAAAACATATGTAATTCCATTATAACACGTTCAACTTATGGGATAATTATTTTTATATTTTAAAAAATAGAGCATTTAGGTCCACAGGAATACCTAATGTGTTAATAATTTACGGTAGTTTGTAAATATATTTATATATGCCTTCTAGCATAAGAGGGGAGGTGATTAAAATGTTTATTTTTTTCCTTTTTTTTCTTACTATTTTTAGGCCCCCTAAGGTACTTGGGATCTGATATTTAATACAATATATTTCAACATGCTCATTTCTTTATGCACTAATCGGAACAGTTTTTAGTGCATATATTATTTGCTGCTAAAATGACTTAAAAAAAATATGGAAATGAGCTATAGGTGCTCAGGTTGACGTCGCTTGAGTACCTCTCAGCATTTTAATGTATGCACACCAAGCATTAGACATATTGGTGTAACTGTCATGGCATAAGAAACGCTTTAGAGCCCCTTTAACTCTGTGATACATAAAACATTAGCAAATGTTCAATGTAACAGACTGAAGAGTCCCTTTTTCCTTTTACATACTACCCTGTGAAAATCCCACTGCTACTCATGAGTGCCCGGATAGCTCAGTCGGTAGAGCATCAGACTTTTAATCTGAGGGTCCAGGGTTCAAGTCCCTGTTCGGGCGGCACTCGTAATTTTTTTTTAATTTCTAAAAATTACATTTCATGCATATTTCACTTTAAGTATTATACTGCAGTTTGCGATCTCCTATAACACATACAGCTATAAATGTTTACCTAAAACATAACATACATCATAACGTGGCTCTTCTATGCAAATATATAGTGTTCAACATTCTTCTTACTTCATATATTTGTTAAAAGGATATTGTAACAAAGCTGCAGTATAAGTAAAATTAATTACATGTAGAAATCTTCAAAAGGAAACGAGCCGCCCGAACAGGGACTTGAACCCTGGACCCTCAGATTAAAAGTCTGATGCTCTACCGACTGAGCTATCCGGGCCCGTTGAAAAGCGTCGCTGTCTCTATTATCTTCTTTCCGAACCTCAGTATTCCGGACACCCACAAGCATCGCCACATCACATTGGACATGTATGTAGCTACCACATCTGTGAGTAAAATGCTCTATTTACAGTAATACGATGTCGAATCAACCGCGTAAATGTATACAGTAATAAGCAACCGATTACATGTAGTTTCCCACATAACCGCTACCCCTTGCTAGCGCTGTATGCACAGAAGTACCCCGTACAGAAAGTATTGCATCTATCCCACATCTGTGGCTTCTCTATGGTATCTAGTTCCGCCTCGTAGTGCCTCCGAGAAAGCGGAAGTGCTGAGGACACCATGTTACGTGAACCGGAAACGGTGATTTCCCAGCATATGGCGGCTAAACGACCTTAGTGGTGGCTTGGAAGCGCGGAAGATAGGCCAGGATGGCGGTGTTATGTGATGCCATGCGGCGAATATAGGGTGAGAAGAGATATGAGGGAACAGGCTGACCCTTGAATCGGGACAGCATTAAACAAGTGATATGTGAACAACTGTTATTTTAACTGTGATTCTCTTTAGCGCATTTAGTGACGTATAATGCGGGATGGGTAACGAATGAGCGCGTAGTACGGGTCCTCCATGTGGTCACATGTCCTGGCAGGCGGGGTCTGCTGGGGGCGCACGTGGGGAGGGCACGCGACTTGTCCGCCTCCCTCACATCCCCTCATTATGAGACGTCGACCCCCGTACAAGCCACTGCACAGAGAAGTCTCCATAGACATAAAAGAACGCCTCTGCATGTGGGCAGGGGTGTAGCTCATGTACAGACCGTAACATCTCACCTCACTCCTGACATGATTTTCTGTGGTGGAAAACCTATCTACATGTCAGAATAGTGGCACAGGCACTAAATATGGCATCCAGCGCACATGTATTTAAATCGTAAAGCTGTGGAAGTATCTCACTAATGTATGCTAGCCTGGGCCGTGGCATACAGCCGCACCCTGGAGAGAGGAGGAGTGATGGCTGCGCACCCTTCTCCACAGCAAAGCGCTGTGCCCAGCCGTAAGCACAGAAGATGCTCTATCTTTATACTGTGGCGCTGACACATGTGGACTTACCGTACCGCAGCTAGATGCCATTGTCTTATATGGGGACTGATATCCGGCCTCAAACTGCTTGAAATGAGCCTAAGGGTGTATCCACACGCGGTATACTCGCCGAGGTGACGACTCCTCCCTCCATAGAAAACAGCGGTGCATGGCCGCACACCAGGGAAGAGAGAGAGCATGTTCTATGGGGACGTATTTGTGGCCACACGTACCTCCCCGCAGATGGCCGTGTGAATGAACCCTAAGTGATATTACGGGGGTTCAGAGCTCTATATGTGGGGGCCTACTGCATTATTTAAAAAGAACCTGTCACCTGGTGTTACCCCACTAAGGCTGCATTCACACAATGTATGCCCGCCGTACCGTAGTACTGCGCTGCTCACCCACGCCCCTCTCCATAGGAAGATACAGCGCAAGGGGCCGTATCACGGGAAAAGATGGGACATGTCCTATCTTTTCCCGGGCTACGGAGCATTACGTTGCCGCACCGTACCGCTCCCATACAGGGCCGTGAGCCCATAGAAGTGTATGGGGGACGTATATCGGCCGTGTGTGAATGTAGCCTAAGGGTGATGCCACACATGGCTTCTTGAAGCCTTTTTGGTCCGTTTTTAAGCAGTCCATTAAAAAATGGTATTACCGGACTGCTTAAAAAACGGACCGTACGGGTTCAAAATGCCATGTGTGGCATCACCCTAAACCAGCCTCCTCAGGTATCATTTGAAATGTCTGTTCTAGAATTCCCTCTGTTATGTGAAATATCATCTGTTTGCCCATTTTCACATTTGTCAAGTTTAGTTGCAGGGCGATAGTGTCACTTTAGAAGCCCTTAACTTCTGTTATACAGTACCTAGAAACCTATGTGTCATATAGAAGATAAGAATCTAATCTTTCATATCACGTCAAACTTATGGATCTGTGAGCTACAGAACAAGAGATAGAGGCAGATAAAGATCAAGTTCCCACCTACTTTTTAGCTGCCCGTATGTTCAGTGCTCTAGATCATATAAATATGAGATTCTTATCCTTAATATAACACAAAGCACGTTTCTAGGTATTATAGTACCAAAGATAGGGGCTTCTGAAGTGATGCTACGCTTGCAACTTCTAAACTTGACTAATCTCATGTAAGAGTAGTCATATTTGTATGCCTTTTTTAACATTGGTAAACAGGTGAGATTTCACATAAGATGGAATACTGGAAAGGACCTAAAATACCCTACTACTATAGGGGGCCCTATGAAAAGAATACTTCCAGGATGAAGGATTGTATACAAACGAGCCTGAGGGACTCCAGGCTCCATTAATACCTATGGAGCCTGGAGCTCCACACCCTCATTTGTATACAATCCTTCATCCTGGTGGTAGATGCCCTTTAAACCAGGAAGAGAAAACCAATCTGTATGTGTCCATAATGTGTTCTGTGAAAAATCACTGATGTGAAAAGAACACCAATGTGAAACCACTTTTATTGTGAGCCAAAATCAAGTGAAGCAACTACACATTATGTGTTATATATAACGGAAAGACTTGCATAAATGCAATCTGTGTGTTTGATCATACATGGCTTTGGCTCATAACAACTGATGCAAAAACTGAGGATCACCAGGAAGGGCATCAGCGGCACTAATGCTAAATGGGGGTAGGTACTGGGCACAAGATTGAGAGGAAGAAATCTTGGGGTTGTATAGAACTCTAAATATTGCTTTAAAACTATTGGAGATGGAAGGCATAAAACATGAGTGGCACTGAAACTGTTAAGTGGATGGAGGTGGCAGGCAGGGCAACAATGCTTAAGAGGAGTACTAATGCTATGCGGGGAAAAAAAAACTTCAGTGTACATGAGTTTTTGAGGGGCAATTTTCAGGTATAATTGCTGTGTTGGCATTTTGCGAAGATCATGAACTGTCTAGCTCCCACTATTCCAGATAAATCAATGTCCTTATTATCAGTGTTCTCTTCAGGCCAGGATCACCCGTTTGACGCCAGAGAGTCTAATTAGCATATGGAGTATGGAAATTATCCCAAATGACAGCAGTAAGCTGAAAATATTGTTATTGATGGCTTTGGGACCTCGAGTCCTGTAGCTGTTGGTGCTTGCCTGTATCAAGTGCTTACCTTGATTTTTACTTATCTGTTTTCGGCTTACAAATTCTGGTGCAAGATGTAAGCAACAAATGCACTTTATTTTTGAGAACGAACGTAAACTATAGAAAATAAAAGCATGAAATCGGATTTTTTTTTTTTTTTTTGCCATTGACAAACCCTTGTAATCTTTCTCCCTATTGCATTATTGTTTGAGGCCTGTGAGGAAGCACACGTTCGTGTTCAGATAGCCTCAGTGCTATAGATGGTGGTTTTCTCTTTTCGACCCATGTGAATGCTATAGATAACTACACATGCCAACTGTGTATATCTGGCTAGAATTCTTTGTTTATTGTAGAGGAGTATGGATTAAAGCAATCCCCCCTAGTGGTCAGAGTGGAGCAGTACAATTTGAGTGACAAAGGCTTTCATTACTATTATTGGACTTTCATGTAAGCTTTCATGACTTATATTTGTTTTTCCTCTTCTGTAGGTATACCTTTACTGACAGCTTTGACACTGCCAATATGTCAACTTCTACCTCCTCACAGCAGTTGCCGGGACTAAACCCCTCGAATCGAAGCATACAAGACACAGAGGGGAGCGCGGTATGTGAGAAGACTCTTTGCCTGTCTTCTAATGGAACACAATTACATTTATTTATTTTTATATGTATACAATTTTTTTAAACATTTTGTACACAATTTTGCTGGTAGCAGGACTTCATTTTAGTAAAAAGTTTAGTTTTTTGATAAGGCGTTCCTGGCTTGCTGGTGCTCTTGACACTTGCGTAGTGATTCAGTGAAGCCGTCTTCTAGGTTTTGTTGGACTTCTGCTGGACCTACTGCAAATGTGCAGTGAAGCCTGTGTAAACTAAAGTTGAATAATCTACTAAACTAGAAGAGGATCTTGTGCTGTTAAGCCACTTGCAGCCTGTCAAGCCCCATTGCAGCCCACATCCTCCTGATAGTCGCAGTCCCATCAGTGCAACTGAGAAGTCCTCACTGCTCCCAGGTCATATCTTGCTGCTCTGTGCCCTGACACTGGTTGTATGCGTCATCCCAGGACCCAGTGCAGAGTGGAACCAGGAGTGGTAACTACTTGTCAGCTGTACTTTACTGTTCTCTGGTCCTCTTCTGCAGAGCGACACATAGAGGAAAGCAGAGTTGTTTTATGTTATTGTTTTCCCTGGGGTCTCTTCATTATTATGATCTGCTCTGGGATATCAGTACTATTGTTGTGTGCTCTGGGGTCTCCACTTTTGTAATCGGCTCTGATTGCAGTATTTGGATGCTGGAGTGGCGTTTATTGCTGTACTGTAGTATGTGTAATTACATGGGTGAAATTTTTTGCACACTCTTAACCCTTTAAAAAAAAAAAATTGTGTACAGAGCTGTGTAAGGCTTAATTTCTGCATAATTTGTTTATTTTGTTTTATATCAGTTCTAGGGAAAGGGGGAGTGTTTAGAATTTTTGTTTTTTTATTCTTTTACTTCGTTTGTTTTAGACCCTTTAGTTACTTTAACCCCAGATGGTCTGATTGTTTCTAACATACACTCGCCGGCCACTTTATTAGGTACCCCATGCTAGTAATGGGTTGGACCGCCTTTTGCCTTCAGAAATGCCTCAATTCTTCGTGGCATAGATTCAACAAGGTGCTGGAAGAATTCCTCAGAGATTTTGGTCCATATTGACATGATGGCATCACACAGTTGCCGCAGATTTGTCGGCTGCACATCCATGATGCGAATCTCCCGTTCCACCACATCCCAAAGATGCTCTATTGGATTGAGATCTGGTGACTGTGGAGGCCATTTGAGTACAGTGAACTCATTGTCATGTTCAAGAAACCAGTCTGAGATGATTCCAGCTTTATGACATGGCGCATTATCCTGCTGAAAGTAGCCATCGGATGTTGGGTACATTGTGGTCATAAAGGGATGGACATGGTCAGCAACAATACTCAGGTAGGCTGTGGCGTTGCAACGATGCTCAATTGGTACCAAGGGGCCCAAAGAGTGCCAAGAAAATATTCCCCACACCATGACACCACCACCACCAGCCTGAACCGTTGATACAAGGCAGGATGGATCCATGCTTTCATGTTGTTGACGCCAAATTCTGACCCTACCATCCGAATGTCGCAGCAGAAATCGAGACTCATCAGACCAGGCAACGTTTTTCCAATCTTCTACTGTCCAATTTCGATGAGCTTGTGCAAATTGTAGCCTCAGTTTCCTGTTCTTAGCTGAAAGGAGTGGCACCCGGTGTGGTCTTCTGCTGCTGTAGCCCATCTGCCTCAAAGTTCGACGTACTGTGCGTTCAGAGATGCTCTTCTGCCTACCTTGGTTGTAACGGGTGGCGATTTGAGTCACTGTTGCCTTTCTATCAGCTCGAACCAGTCTGCCCATTCTCCTCTGACCTCTGGCATCAACAAGGCATTTCCGCCCACAGAACTGCCGCTCACTGGATGTTTTTTCTTTTTCGGACCATTCTCTGTAAACCCTAGAGATGGTTGTGCGGGAAAATCCCAGTAGATCAGCAGTTTCTGAAATACTCAGACCAGCCCTTCTGGCACCAACAACCATGCCACGTTCAAAGGCACTCAAATCCCCTTTCTTCCCCATACTGATGCTCGGTTTGAACTGCAGGAGATTGTCTTGACCATGTCTACATGCCTAAATGCACTGAGTTGCCGCCATGTGATTGGCTGACTAGAAATTAAGTGTTAACGAGCAGTTGGACAGTGTACCTAATAAAGTGGCCGGTGAGTGTATGCTTCAATACTACTGAATTGCACTATATGGCATTTTACATAGGATTCGCTACAATATGCCACTGTCACATTGTAACAAATCTACAGAAACCATACAGCCTCTCATCTTCCAGAGACCCATGAGCCGTCTTCATACCTCTTTAACAGCTCTCTGACAGATATATCCTTTGTTGAGGGTTCAGTTAAGGACGCAGCCTTTTTTCGTTTATTTTCTGCTACCCGCCTTCAAAAATCCATAACTTTTTTTAAATTTTTCTGTCTACAGCGCATTTGAACCATTTTGTATTGACCTCTGTATTTACAGCTTGCACTGTGCGCTCAAAATAACTCTACTTTAATCTTTGGTTTGGTACGATCACAAGGATACTAAATTTATACAGGTTTAATTGAGTTTTATTACATTTAAAAAAATTAAAACCTTGTGTGCAAAAAAAAAATATATTTTTTGTTTCACCACTTTTAATAACAACTTTTTCATACTCGGTGTATGGAGCTGTGTAACATCATTTTTGTGAGATTTGCTGACTTTTTCATTGCTAACATTTTGAGGACTGTACAACAGTTTGATCATGTTTTTGTTCATTTTTATTTGAACATTTACTACGTTGTAATAATGTGCTAAAACAAGACCGCCTTGGATCTTTGTAACAGATCGCTGCTCCCCAGTGACATCACAGGGAGCTACGATCAAAATGAAGATGGCGGCACTCACGTGCTGCCGTCTTTTAAATGCTGCAGGTGGCAATTCAAGTGTTAACGCCCATGAGTCCTCTTCAGAATTTTTTAGCCCTCCCTGACATACATACAGTCATAGCTAAAAGTTTTGAGTGACACAAATATTATATTTTCACATGATCTGTTGCCCTCTGGTTTTTATGTGTGTTTGTCAGATGTTTTTCTCACATACAGAAATACAAGTGCAATCATATTAGGAGTAACAAAGCTTTTATTGACAGAATGAGTTAATGCAGCAAGCCAATATTTGCAGTGTTGACCCTTCTTCTTCAGGACCTCTGCAATTCTCCCTGGCAGCTCTCAATCAACTTCTGGACCAAATCCCGACTGATGGCAGTCCATTCTTGCACAATCAATGCTTCCTTCGCTGGAACATTGTTTGTTTCCCGAAATGTGGAAACCACACTGTGTTTGACAGATTGAACCCCCTTTTTTGTTTTTGTTTTTTTTTTATGTGCTCTAGGCCCTATTCACTTCAACTGAAGAATCGGTCTGTGAAAATGGGTCACTTTGACCTATTTGCAAAATAATTGTAAAAGGCAGGTGCTGGCTGGTAGTGGGCAAGGGGTTTATTGTATACAGCAGTTTTATGGTTAAGTGGGGCCTTTGCCGCGATTCAGGGCAAGATACTTTTTCTTCTGTTTACCCTTTTTTTTTTTTTTTTTGTCATTCATCCATAGCATACAGAACTGCATACAGAAATAAAAGCAAATGTGGTGAATCCATCAGCGCATTGTATTGGGCAACAAATTGGTAAAATAGAAATTAGGAGCTTGACCTTTACTTTTTATCATTTGTATAATGAGATTTCCTGTACATTATGAAGGTCTGAATGGAACCTTCAGAATGAATAAACTACTACCAGTACCTTACTAAGCAGAGCAACTCCTTTCAGATTCTTTTACTTTAATGGGCCAGGGTGGTGGTGGCATTCAGAAATTCAGCTTTGATGTGATATGAGATGTATGGTCCTTTATGATACATTTTCAGGACTGACTGAACCCACAGCATCTTAGTGATCGGCGAGGATGTGGGTTCCACCCTGACGGTATAAGCATGTCCTATACACACAGCATGATTCCAGTCAGTTCTACCTAACACAGAGCCAACAAGCTGTCACAAATCATCATAATGCACTTTATATAGGTCCTAATTTGTAGCACAATCCATATAGAGATGAATCCAAGTTATGCTGTGCAAGTGGTAGCACTTTCTTTTTCTCAGAACACTGCACTGTGTGGTTTCAGAGCATGTAGCTCTTACATGATTAACTTTTTTTTTTCTATTCTTTATGAGGGAGTGCATCCAATAGTAGTTTGTGTTTTTTTTTTTTTGCAATTTGTCAAGTCCTATGGAGCTGCCTGTGGGAAGAAACGCCATCCCCAGCCCTGAAATAATTGTAAGTGCTAGCTTATTGCTAGCACTTGCATTATTTCCCCCTTTCTGCCACCTCCATGCCAGGTGGGCATGATGGAGACGCACGGCTGTTGGGGAGTTGGGCGTTCCTGTCCCCATGCCTGCCCCTTCTCTAAAGTAGGCATGGGAAAAAAATGGGGCACAGGCCCCTGCCGTTTACGCCAAGAGGCTGGAGCCGGGCAAAAATAACAAAAAAGCTGAATCACTTTTTGGTACATTTGCTATTAATAACTGAAACTCTCCTTTTGGTTTACTCAAGCAGTGTTACACTATACCTAGTTATCTGATTCTGATACGAGATGACCTACAAATAATGTGTTTTGCAGTGCTGTAATATAATGGAGCAATTTTTGATATTTGAAATTATTTTGAATGTTCTAGGTACGACCACAACCAGCTTTACTGAAGCTTCTTCATACAGCAGGGGCAAAGGGAGATACATTTACTCTGAAACAGGTGAGATTTTCATCACTCAATCCTCACCACTTCTCCTCTTTATTTTTTCGGTATATACATTAATTATAACGGAGCCTTTATTTTTTAGTTTAGTTGCCTTTACTGTGTGCTTTATAAGGAAAAAACTGTGGCTGGTTGAAGCCCTTGATTAGATGGCCTGTCTGGGGCGAATTGAACACTATGCCACCCACAGGTCCTTGGAGGCTGCGTACACTCATGACATTTACATTGCGTTTTGGAACACAATACAACAGCTGTGGAGAGGAGGCTTGCCGAAATGCTGTGGAGGAGCACAGCATGTTTATGTGAATGTGTTTGACCAAGAGGGAATTTTTAATTGGTGGCAAATATATTTTTTTCTTTTATTAGATTATTAAAGGAAACATACCACCACGGATCTACCTATAAAGGTAGATCAGGTGGTAGGTGCATCTATAGGACGTGAGGATAATTCTGAAAATACAGACAATCCATATTTGATTTGTAAGCCGCGCGACATCAAAATAGATTATCCAGACATTTCAAAAATTATGAAAATGTAAAGTAGACAATGCTATTCCGCAACTTATTTAGATGATAAAGCTGTCTGCCTAAAAACGCAAAGATTTTGAATTTCGAAAATGGCAAATTTTTCAAAAGATGCATCATTCTTCTCCTTTTTTAAAAAAAATAAACACTAAACTCATCAGCCAACATTAACCACTAAAATGATGTACAACGTGTGATGGAAAAGAACTATCTCAGAATAAGTTTGATAAGTAACAGTGTTCAAAAGTTATAACCATATAAAGTGACTGAGCCTTAAGCTACAAACTGGCTGGGTTAATATTATTTAATCATTGTTTCTAGTTATTTCCATTTAAGATTATAATTTATATGTCAGGATGAGTTTCCCCCATCTACTTTATTTAATCAGTAATTGTTTGTATTTGCAAATATTTTTCCAATATACTGATGGTTTTTGTAGGTAGCTGGGAGAAGCATATTAAGGACACTGTGCTTTCATCCTTTACATATTACAAAGCCATGCATGTGTTTGAATTGACTAGAACTGAATGAAATTGCTCGGATGATACAACCTTGAAAATAGAATCCAGTGTAACATGAGGTTTTCCTGAGTGGATTGTGCACATATAGAGAACTGTAATGATTTCATTCTCTGTTGAGTAGAAGACGGTCTATTTGCTCCCCAGTAAGAGCCTGTGTTTTTGTGAGCTGATGAGAATATGACGACCCTGCTGCTGCTGTTAATAAGCAGTGCTCTCACGCTTTATCAGTGGGATTTCTGTACTTAACCCCTCTAGGGGTTTTCAGTTTAGTTTTTCAAGAATCAGAACTTTATTTAAAGTATTCACATTTTAGATTTCATATTAGAATGACTATTGTTGACCCAGCAGAATATCCAAAATGGCAAAACGTACATTTTCTCAAGCGATATTCAGAGCAGGTACTCTTTATCTTCTCTGCCTGTCGCTAACCCCCCTAGAACCACAACATTTTTGTTTTTAGCTTTGTCAAAATATTTCTGAATCCTCTAGCACAGCCTGATATTATATATTATATGTGTTTGTATATGAATGACCCTTTGCTCCAGGCTACTTAACTTTTGGAAAATTGATCCATGGAACAAGTCTCCTAAAGCTGCTACCATATAGTCTTGTAAAATATATACTTCGGCTATGTTGCCAGTATTTTATTTAGGAATGGTAGATAAAATCTCCAAGTGTCTTCGACCTTCAGTCCCTTTCGATAAGATGCTTTTGATGAGCACTTTGTATGGAGAAAGCAATCTCCTCACAATCGGCCATTCTAATCCCTGACAAAGAATTTAAACAATAGATTTATTGTGGTGACAACTAATCCGTGTGATTTATCTTGGATGTCTCTGACTTGGGTCCTAATGCAAAGTTTGTGGAAGATAAAAAGTGGAAAAAATATATAAAATATAAGAATAAATAAGCAAGTGAAGGTCACTGGCAGAGTGTTCTGTCAGCATGGAATTAAATATACTGTGCCTTCATTACTTGTATGTCAGTATCAGCAGCAGCTTTGTGACTTATTTGAAACACTTTACATTTTAATAACTTGCTTAGCTGCAATTGATGCTGGGTGGCAATAAAGGCAATAAAGCATTTAACAACTCTGACCTTTCATTGGGATAAATCTACTTTCTTCTAGTTCCTATCTAGAAAGTGTTGATCTTGTTCTCTAGGCCTAATAAAACATCACAGCAACACCATATGTCCTTTAATGGCTAAAATTGTTAAAAAAGTCAAACAGTGAAGGTGAATGGTCTCTGCTTTTGAGTATGTCCGTGTTGCATAATTGTGATTATTGCGACTTCTACCTTTGGCGTGTTGGATACTTCATCTATTTTCAACTGTGAAACCTGCCAGCCAAGGCGGAACTGAAACATTCAGGGAGGTAAAACTACAGCACTGGAGCCTTTGGTTTTATCCTCAGTCAACTTAGCCTCTTACCTCACTGCCCTCTAGAAATATAAAATGGTGGTTAGCCGACATCCTAGCAGGACACTCCAGGCAGCTACCACTCCCTCTGCTGTGGTAAAGATACAAGAGACAAAAATATGAGATGGGGCATAGAAACGTGAGCAGGGTAGACTTAGATGAATCTCAGAGCAAAGAGTATAGGTGCACAGAATAGTGGGGGCCTGAACATAACAGTGGAAACCTAGAGAGTAGTAGTGGGGGGCATCGTAGAAGGCCATGAGCAGAATTCAATCTTACATGGAATCCTGTGCCCCTACCAATTCTTCTCAGATACTCTCCCTTCTTAGACAGAAATGGGTCTACTGAAGAATCAGGATTCTAGAATCTTCTATTTGTTTGAAACAAATGGATTTTATTTTTCAGCAGAAGTAGGCTTCACACTAATGGGTGGGCAGGTAAACGGGACACATGCTGGAGAAGAGCAGGGGTGAGCGGTGCACACCCCTTCCCTCTCCATTGGGATGCACAGAACAAAGATAAAACATGTTCTATCTTTTCCCTGTTTACGGTGCAGAACTGTGAAACACGTGTATGGCACTGTACCGACATCGGGAGCCTTTTGCAATCTGTGTGACCATATATAAACGTCCCCATGACAGTCATGTGAATACAGCCTTACCAAGCCTTTTGAATTCATTTCTAAAGTATTTGTGCTTTTATTCATTTCCTTTCTTCAAAACCCCCTTTCCAGAACAAGTGTTTGATATTAATGCTACAGTTTTCCAAATGTCTTGATGCTTTATGGAAGTGCCAAAGCTCCTGCTACATTTTTTGTATGTCTAGCATTAAAACACCTGATGTGCAACTTTAACCTTATGCTTTATGGTACACATGATTTGTCTCTCCATAGGTTATGCATTTCTTGGGACAGTATATTATGGTTAAACAACTGTATGACAAGCGGCAGCAGCACATTGTTCACTGTGGTGATGATGAACTTGGACAGTTACTGGGCATCACAACCTTTTCTGTCAAGGACCCCAGGTAATGGGCGATAGAGGAGGCAAAGTGTATGGTCGGGCCTTCCTGTGAATCACTATTATATGTTGTAGCCAGTGTTTGATTTATCTGGGTTTATTTTCGTTTTACAGATATATTGAGCATCATATGGTGGTATACTTGGCGATCAAGTAATTAACTCTTAACTTTTCTTTTGCAGTCCATTGTATGAGATGTTAAAGAAGAATCTTCATCAAGTTTCTTGTACAGGTAAATATTTCTGCTCGGTTTATCAAAAGCTTACATAAAAATATGCTTCTACTTTTGAATCTATTTTCTGTCGTTTCACTAGAGCAGGTAATGGTAAATTTTGTTTCTTTTATTTTTTTTGGAAGCACACCCTACCAGTGGTGCTCTGAGAGATGCTTTACTTCTATTAGCCTAATTTTTAACAAACCTGGAAAATATTTCACTTTATAAATCGGTTCTTTAAGGGGAAGTCTATCAAGTTAAATTCTAAGTCTGTAAGGTGTAAACACCTCTGTCTGCTCTTTGTGTAAGGGAAGCTTTTTTATTAACTGTGCCGCCCTATTAATTCTCAGGGATTATGCCTTGTGAGAGTTGGGGAACCCCAAAGTTGGACTACCATTGGCCGGAAATGTTATACTTATCTGGTGAATAGGGAATAATAATTAAAGATGAGGGACAACCCCCTTATTTTATCTAACCTGTGTGTGAAATTTCTAAGCTAGGTAGCATCCCTGTGGTGCTGTGTATTCATACTTTTTATATATGCTATTAGTAGCAGCATCAGTAATATAAAATGGATTTATATTGCAGGATTGTAACCTCTCCATGTACTCACCCTGTGCTCTTAGCTTTGAGCTCTTCCGCAGCTGCCAACCTCTGTGAGAAAAAAGCTGCAGCAGGCTTTAGGACAGGGAGGTTAATCAAATCAACTCCTAAAGAAAGTATAAGCAAAGAGCTACATACAAGTAATAACTTTTACTTTAACTAGTTTTTACTTACTCTGTGCAAACGGTGGCATATCACTAAAACACTGCGAGTTTTCGGACAAATATTGCCAACCATAACTTCAGCTCTACAGCACGAACTTGAGCTCAAAACCAGCACAAGCAGTAAGAGGAAACAACCCCAGTGCATTTGTAGAAGCTACAATCCTGCAAAATATTACCATCCTGATCTTGCTAACATAATTATCCAGCTCTCCAGGGCCAATACCCAACACTGCTGGCAGACTCCCTTTTAAAGTGATATTATAGTTTCTACAAATGTGTGGTATTCTTTCTATGATGAAAAGCTATACAACATTTCTATGTACGTTCTGTACAAATTCTTCATGATTATTAAAATCTCTGCATATACAAGTCTTCATTATTCTGTTGGATAAAAATCATATAGCTTTTCATTGTTGACTAAGTAGCCTTTTCTTATCCAAAAACTGTAATACCTCTTTAATTCTGCTTTTAACTTGCATTTACTCTTTTAATACGAAAAGCCAGGTAGTACATACTGCACCTTTGGTGTATTCTGTCAAGTTTTCATTCAGTGTTGATCACAAGAATTCTGTTATCTGATGCAACATTCTTTTTTGTGGGGAAACACTTAAAGGGGTTGTCCACTTTTTTTTTGTATTGTGGAGGGATAGTGGGTTATTTCCCAATTTACAACTATTACATGTTCTGCACTACTGTCTTGATATGTAAAGTGAAGCCTCCTGCTTCAGAAATGTCTTTTACTTCATCAGCTGCTACTCCTGTCCATAAAATGTCAACTGTGTCATGTGATCCATGACCAATCTACATTCCAGGAATTTTACCATAGTATATAAGGCTGGTAGACGCAAGTCCAATCTTTAAGAATCAAACAAATTTTTTGCTCTCCAGAAAGTCATCCAGGCCCCTCTTGAATGCGGCAGAGAGTTCCATAGTCTCACTGCTCTTACAGTAAAGAACCTTTGTCTATGGTGATGGTATAATCGCCTCTCCTCTAGGCGTAGAGGATGCCTCCTTGTCCTGGTCACAGGCCTAGGTATAAACAGATCTTTGGAGAAATCCTTGTACTTCCTGATCAGTTATTTGTACATTGTAATGAGGTCTCCCCTCAGTCGTCTTTTTTTTTTTTTTCTAAATTGAATAATCCCAAATTTTGTAATCTGCAATTCTATTGTAGTCCCCCTCCTCCCCACCATTCCCCTAATAATGGTTGCTCTCCTAAGCAATCCATTCCAGTATGTCCTTTTTATACACTGGTGCCCAAAACTGTTCACAATATTCCATGTGTGGTCTGACCAGGGATTTGTATAAGGGCAAAGCTATGTCTTTATCATGAGAATCTATTCCTCTCTCGATACATCCCATAATTTTATTTGCTTTAGCAAATGGTCACTAAAATTAAGTTTACCATCCACCAATACCCCCAAGTCTTTTTCAGCTCTAGTTTTACCAAGTAATTGACCTTTTTATGCACTTGGGCCATGGAAACAAAAAGTACATTTATGTTCTAAACAGTCATTAATAAAAAAAAATATTAAAGGACACCTGTCATCAGGTCTGTGTCACTAGTCCTGTCACCACTACCTGTTGGAGCAGCTCACAAGGATCCCATCCCAGCATTTATCTAGTTATTTCATACATTATTCATTGTAAAATCATCTATTTTTTATCATGTAAATGAGGCTGGTCACATGGTCAGAGGCAGTGATGTCACCCCTGTTACCCCCCCCCCCTCTCCTCCCCCTGCTCATGTCTGTGTGTAATGTATAGTAAAGCATGGCTGGTGTGTGCTGTATCTGCTGACATGCTGCATCCTCCTAATACACAGGTGAGAGACAGACATCAGCTACACATGAATCTGACATGTTCTGCTGTAACATGGCTGCATGGAGCTGCTGTATCTCTCCTAAACACACACACATGCACACACAGGCTGCAGGGGGCGTGGCCACCAGCAGCAGGAAGCACATCATTATACAGCCTCACATCATTATACAGGCTGTCAGTCATGCACTGGGGGTGTGGCTGTGCCTCCCACTCATGAATAGAGTGGACAGCTTGAATATGCTAATGCTTCATTGGACATTTCACAGGTCATTTGCATACAGCTTTAGGACCTCATTGCTTAGGTTTACAGGCATGTAGAGGGACAATGAAGGGATAGAGGCAATGCTCTCTAATGGCAGTTTATGAAAATATATTTAGTTTAGGGGGGTTATTTTGCATGACGGGTTCTCTTTAAAAAAGGGTCCCCACACTGACCCCTGTGGCGCTTCAATGTGAGAACGTGCCATTAATGACGACCCTCCGTTTTCTGTCACTAAGCCAATTGCTAACCAAAATATGCAGTTTTCCCTTTGGTCCTAGCAGTCTCATTTTATGTACCAACCTGTTATGCGGCACTGCATCAAATGCCTTGGAAAAGTCCAGATATACAACATCCACAGCCTTTCCCAGGTCGTTTGAAACTTACCACCTCATAGAAGCCAATCAAATTAGTGAGACAGGACCAATCCCTCATCAACCTAGGATAAGATTAATGCATACAATATTAAGGTCTGGAAAGGTAGGTCATGGACAAATAATCTGGCATGACCCTCCATCTGCTGTCATTTTATGGACAGGAATGATAGCTGCTGAGCTAAAAGACATTTCTGATCCAGGGGCTTTACTTTACATATGGAGAACGGTGCCGAAATTTTACTAGATGTATGTTGGTAAATTACCTAATATTCTGCCCTCATTACAGAAAACTTAGTGGCCAACCCCTTTAAAGATAATTGGCACTCATTATGTTTCATAACAGATCTATCATGGCTTGGCTTATGTGAATAGGAACCATGTCAGGTCCTAGGTCACCAGAATTGAATTGCCCAAACGACCAGTCATGATATTTGTGGCTATGTACACGCACACCACCCATACCTTTGTTTTTATTGTCCACCTGCTCCTTCCATGCCAAAACTGCCTTTAATACAAATTAGGCAAAAAATTATTTGGCAGAAGAAGAATGAAGAAATCAATACCTTTTTGAGGCTGAGTATTTGATGGTGAGCTTTCGAGAATACTAGTTCCCTTCGTCAAATGTTATGCATGAAACAGGAAAAGCAGATAAGAGCCAGGGCTCATGTGTCTCGCCTCAAAGGTTTTTAATGTTTTTATTGCCATCCTGTTGTAAATAAGATGTCCCTGTTCTTATCAATCTGTTTGAGTGTTTTTTTAATATCCTTTGATAATCACTGTTTAGTGTGTATAAAATGCTGTGAATTTTCTGTTTCATGCATATAACATCATGTCTGACGATGAGAACTAGTATTCTCCAAAGCTCACCATCAAATATACTCAGTTAACCTCAAAAAGGTATCGCCTGATTTCTTCACTCTTCTTCTGCTCTCCATGGCTAACACGGTACAAATCTACACTAATAGTTCTTTAGCAGAGAAATTCAGGGATCCACATCTTGCTGGACCCAGGGGTGATATAGCTAAAGGGGGAAGGATGACAGCAGCTGGGTTGTGGAAGTTTAGTGGGGAGGCTTTAAGCTGTGGATCTGGAGCCCTCCAATGCACTTCTGCCGCGTTTAAATGTTTATTTAAACTGAAGTTTGTAAAATAAAAACAAAGGTGGGGACAAAGCCCTACATAACATAGCAGTCGGGGTATTTAAATTATTTGGGATGTGCCGCAAACAGATTTGTGGTCCATGTTGAATGACAGACCAAGCTACAAACACAGGCAGCAATAGCAACTGTTCTGAGTTTTGAGGCTCAAGCAATCAGCGGAAGCCTTGGCATAGTGTATGAGCCCATGGAAATGAATGTCTGGGTGCGTCAGGGCTTACCTTAAAGGGGTTATCCAGCTGTTAAAAATTACTGAGGGCTGGGCTAGTTAAACATAATAAACATGTACTTACCTCCTCCGGCGCCACCGATGTCCTGCGCCGCGGTCCCTTCGATCCTTTTTGTTTACAGGGGCACAGAAGCTTCCTGTCCGGGATGTGGCGGATGGGAGTTTCTGGCTGGCCGGAAGCTCCCTGTGCGCTCCTGTATACAAACCGGCTCACAGATGAGACTGACCGTGACGTGGGACATCAGCAGCGCCGGACGAGGTAAGTACATGTTTTTTTTTTAACACCCGGATAACCCCTTTAAGATATCTTAGATCCAACAAAGCTGTGAATGTTCAGTACATGGAAACCAAAATAATTCCAAATTTTGTTGTAGATATAAATTGAGGAGTGCATGTAACTCAATCCATAAAAAACACATTT
Organism: Engystomops pustulosus; assembly: GCA_019512145.1. Lineage (NCBI taxonomy): Eukaryota > Metazoa > Chordata > Amphibia > Anura > Leptodactylidae > Engystomops > Engystomops pustulosus. The sequence goes on along the minus strand of CM033642.1, from coordinate 191,693,692 downwards.
GTAGGTCGATTTTACATTAGATGTCTTTTATGAAAGGATCAAGGGAAGAAGGCACATTAAGCTTTCCCTCTGCCAGAAGTGAAGTTTTATTTAGAAAAATACGAATGTAAAACTTGTTGTGTTCGCTATCCCTGTAATAATTCACTCTTGTACTAATATAATCTAATAGTCTCCAGGAACTGGTTTCTGAAGATAGTAAATGCATTTCTTTCCGCTATTCTTCCAGATCAGTCTCAGGATCTTTTTTAGCTTGTATACTACATAGGTAGCAAACACAAAGCATCTTACTGTAATAATGTTATCAGGGCTCCCTCTGTACAACTTTCATAGCCAGTCTGGATTAAAAGCACAAATATTACTGGGGAAGGGATTTTTTTTTTATCCAATTTACAGATGCTGCTCAAAGTCCCTCAAGCGACCTAACGCAGGATACAGGCGGTTTGGAGCGGCAGAAGGTAAAACCCGGTGTTTGTTGACCTTGTACAGAGCCCCCCCTTCTCTGTACCTGCCAGCGTCGGATTTCCAGACCGCATTTATAAAACCATTCAGGTTCTGCTGGAGTCCACGGAGCAGGGACAGAGTCACCCTTCTCTGTTCCCTATTTACTATCAGGCCCTCATCTGAGGCACTGAACTGATGCAGCGCTTATTTACTGGCCACAACAAATTCTGAGGTAATGGAGAAAAATTATTCTGCTCATGAATACTCAAATTTTCTGCAGTTAACTAAATTAACTAAACTAAATTTATTTGGGGATAACACATTTTCTTGGCAAAGAACTACACATAAATAAATTGTGGAAACATTAGAATTTTAAAGTGTGTTTTATATAAAAGAAATGGATAAAAAATACATTTTATTGTCAGGAAGATAAAAATACACAAAGGTGTAATGTGTTCACACAAGTGCTGATCTCCATAGAAAAGCTGATGAAATGTAAATTTTCAGGTATTAGGTAGGTGGCCAGTATGTAAGTGCTGCATCTCTTCTGCATTGTATCACCACTCTGGTGTTGATGTGTTTGCCTTTTGTTTCCTTCCGTTTTTATAGACTAGTGATGAGTTTGGAAATGAAGAAATCATGGATGTTGGGGTTACATCTTCCTCATATCATAAGCCACTTGCAGGTGTGTGAAAGTTGAAATTGATGGTTATGGGGGGGTTAAGCACTTGGATTAGTATGAGAACAGATCTGAATTTGCCTTGGCCACTCACTGCAAATAATGGATATGAGCTTACACCACTGTTGTACATATCATGAAATTGTCATGGAATCTTATTATGCAAGTCCATCTGTGATGTTTGTCCTTCTCTTATTACAGCATGGGTTTTGTGACACTTCATGATTAATGCTTGTCCGTATAGAGTAACCAGCATTGACTAGGAATATGTATGTTGCACTACTTTATGCATCCCATACCTTTTTACTATGGCATTCAATGCTACATTACAATGTTTTCTTAGCTTTCATTCACAAAAGACCTTTGAAAGAAAAGAATTACACGTGCATGAGGCAAGGTAGAATTTCTTTATATAGGAATAAGGTACCTTAAGATAATAAGATAATGTCTACACTGCAGAGATTGGCTATTATAATACCAATGCTGATTTCCTAAAAAATGTTAAGAAAAAAAAATGCCTTCAATCACTGGCTTTTTGTAAATAAAAAGCTATACATCTGAGTACTCGCACTGTTCTCCTTCCCTCATAAAAGTGTGTTACTTAAGAATTCATAATAACTTTCACATTTAAAAAAGTAATTAATATAATAAGATTTATGGTCATTTGAAATAAGTAATATTGAATGCTGCTGCACAAATTTTTGTAATTTACTTTAGTACCAGCTTTTATCTTTCTGTTGATAAGATTCATTTTCCAGTCAGAAAGTTTCTTTCTTCTCTCTATGTTTTAGTTTACACAGGTCTGAGCAGTGAGATTTAATCATTTCTGCTTTTTCCCAGGCTGTAGTCTGAGCATTACTTTCAAACAGAATTTATTTTCTTGTTTTAGGCAATGCCAATAGAATACAATTTCCAGTGGATAGTGGAAAGGGTTCATTCTCACACCTCAGGTTAGATGTAAGCCTTTAGTCAGCTACCAAAGACGCACTATACAGGTTAGAGAGATAAAAGCTGTTATGGAGGATGTGCTGCAGCCTGATTTATTATAATGTTTCTGAGCAGAATTTCTTAAAGTATATTAGAAGAATGTTCCATGCGACACAATATTAAAAATAATCTCGATCAGCTTTAAAACCCTTGAAAACCAATTAGAAAGCTAAAAGCTTAGCTTTTAAATAAACTTGTACAAAGTAACATGTAAATGTTTTGTTGGTAGTAAAATCCATAAGTTTTCTTTTTGTGTCTCTTAGATGATGAAAATCTAGGCATTCTGAAGCACAATGTGTTGGATTTATCCTTTGAAGAATGGGATTGTGCCGGTCTACCTTGGTGGTTTTTGGGGAATTTAAGGACAAATTATAATCCCCTCAGCAATGGTTCTACAGACATCCCTTCCAACCAGGTAATGGTGACTGTTATGGTGAATGGTTACTGTTTTGTGAGTTTAAAACAGTTCAGCACCCTACATTCTTCTTTTGGGAAGAACAGTGGAGAACATATATTCAAAAAAATCTTGTACGTTCTTCCTGGCTCATTTCCTGTGTCTTTCCAAATCATTCAACATCCTCAAATTCAAAGTTGGAGAGCTCAGGCTTCTTTTATTCTTAAAACAATCAAGAAATCTAAATTACAAAAAAGAATCTGGTTAAGGTTTTCCTTTCTTGGCCAGAATGTGAAGAGCAGTTACCCAAAGTGTATTGTGCAACAAGCAATTGTCTCAACAAAGAAGGCATGAATTGTCAAGGGACGTTTCTGATAAGTAGTGTTTGCTTAAAGAGAACCTGTCACCAGGAGACCCATTTTAGCACTCCCCCAGTTCTCACAGAGCATAGTACATACACTGCCAAAGTGTTTTTGTATAAAAAAAAAAATGGTTTTACCGAAAAAAAGATATGTTATATTGTACCTTTCATTAGCATCTGCTGTGTGACTAGGCAGTTGCCAAAAGGGAGGGTCTTGTAAGGAGCAGTTCCCCCCCCCCCACCCTTGGGAAACATGTGACCTTTTCAAATATATGAATAACTCCCCACACTTGGGATTGGCTGTAGAGCAGCAGGGGGCGTCGCTCAGTGATGGGTGTTTTTCATATATTTGAAAAGGTCACATGGAGAAGCTGTTCCCCAAGGGTGGGGGGAACTGCTCCTTACCAGAACCTCCCTTTTGGCAACTGCCTAGTCACTTTTGGCAACTGCCTAGCAGATGCTAATGAAAGGTACAGTATAACATATCTTTTTTTCTGTAAAACCTATTTTTAATACAAAAACACTTTGGCAGTGTATGTACTATGCTCTGTGGGGACTGGGGGAGTTCTAAAAATGGGTTTCCTGGTGACAGGTTCCCTTTAATGTGAAAGACCTACATTAGTCATCTTGATGTTATTATGTTAAAGGGGATATCTAACCTAAAATAAAATCCACACATTTATTTAGACTGTTGTACAAAAACTAAAAAAAAAAAACACTTGTAAGATGATATGCAATGAAATGTTGGCTCTTGGTGAATAAACTCAACTTTTTATGCTGCAGGACATAGATACAGCCCTGGTTTCTGATACCACCGATGACTTGTGGTTCCTAAATGACAATCGGTCTGATCAAATTAACATGGAGGTGAAAGTGGAAAGTCTGGACTCTCAAGATAGTGAAGAGGGAGATGGTAAAGATGATGAAGGAAAGAAAGTGAGTTTTCTTAGGACGGCTAGCTCTCACATGTACACTCATCTGGGTACTACTAACAATGTAGTTAGAAAGCTACTTTCCTTACAACTGCACGGGCTAAACATTCACCCATACACAAGGAAAATACTCCAGCACATTGATGGGAATCCGTATAAAATAGTAGCTTTATTTCATCCACTTAAAAATCCAGGCATCACGATCATGGACACAGCAAAAAAATGACGCGTTTTGTCCTATCAGACTTAATCATGGTTTCGCATTCACCCATGTCTCAAGGAATTTTTGATTTTCAGACTGTCTGCTTGTGTCAAAACAGAAAATAAACATTTTTGAGACACAAAGTGACACTGGGACCTTTTTTTAATGTTCTCTTTTGGTCAGTTATGAAAAACTGATGTTGCAGTTTGAGTTATGCTGTGTGTACTTGCTGCTTCTCAGGTGATCGAGCTAACAATTTATGGAGACGATTTAGAAGACACACAAAGCCTGAGTGACACAGATACAGAGGTTGGATCTGAGGTTTGTCATCTTTCATTTAGCTTACTGCATGTTTACACATCCTCTTCTATCTAGTTGATATTATGAGAAGTTTATTATACAAGTTAACATCTTCTTTCTGTCTCTTCAGGACTGTTGGCAGTGCATCAATTGTCATAAGTTTAACTCCCCTTCAAAGCGCTACTGCTTCCGCTGCTGGGCATTACGCAAGGATTGGTATGCAGACTATCCACCTCTAACTCATACACTTTCCACACCCATTCTGCCATCTAAAATAAATTCCCTGGAAATAAAGAATGGCATTGACATTCCTGACTGCCGCAGAACAGTTTCTGCCCCCATGGTCCGCATGAAAAGTAATGAAAACAAATCAAAAGTTCCTTTTCTAGAGCCCTTAGATCTGGCATCAAGTGTCAGAACATTTTCAGAAAGCACTGATACTCTTCTTGGCTCTGAAGAAGCAACGCTAGAGTCTAGTCGTCCCTTATTGGAACCCTGCAATTTGTGCCACCGGCGCCCACGTAATGGAAACGTAGTACATGGACGTACAGCCCATTTGGTGACATGTTTTCTCTGTGCATGTAATCTGAAAAAAACTCGGAAGGGATGTCCAGTGTGCCAGAAACCAATACAGATGGTGGTAAAAACATATGTGGCGTAGCCTGAGAACAGCACTGCTGTCTGGTCTGTAGACCCCCAGTTGTCTGCGGCTTCTTTCTTTTGCACCTTTTTTTTGTTTGAAGGAGACGTGGAAGCTGCATTGTGAATTTTTTCTTTTTTGTTTACCAGAACTAGGGGAATGTTTCCCAAGATCCAGGCTCAAGACCTGACCATGCTTTATCACTGCCATGATATACTGAAGTGTTTTCTGTTGCATGACCTTACAAGTCAACGTTGTGAGCAGAAAGTAAAACTTTTCCAGAGAGTATTTATAAAGTTATAAGAATATATAAAGGAGAAATATGTATATCTTATTTATACCTGGACTTCAGTCTTTATGGTTGGCTGTGCCTGGAATCTGTTCAAGCCCTTCATGGCCAGTATTTTCTGCAACTTAACACAATGCAACAAACGTCAGCAATGCACACAAGGAAGTTCTTGTCTTCCAAGGTTCAGCTCTTTTGTTCTCAATATTGTGTATCAGTTTTTTTTCTCTTATAAATATGAAGAACTTTTAATGTTGGGATCACATGCCCATGGCACACCTATACCTTCATTCTAAAATAAAAAGCTTGTTTTTTTTTTCTTTTGTATTGATTTCTCATACAAATAGCTTAAAATTAAAATAACTGCAGTTGTCAACAAATCTGACAATTGTCTACCATAAAGCATAACAAATCCTTTTGAAGCAATTCAATTTTCGTAGTGAATAGTCAAACTTTGTTATATACTGCATTTAGAAGAAAAAAAGCTTTTCTGCCCATTTCTGCTCCTTTTTTCTCATTCGTTAAGAAAAGATTAACTCTATCCTTAAGCAAAATATTTATATATAATTATTAGTTAATAATTCAGCTATTTAAGCAGGTAAGTCAAACAGTTAGTCTAAACCAGATTTCCCTCCCGTTTCACACTTTAGCTTCTTTTTTTCCTTAAAGGACATCTGCCATCCGTTTTACAGATGGTAGATGTGTTCTACTAAGAAATTCCTGAGGAACTATGCTCCTCAGGACTTTTATTATAACTTGATAATGCCGCGTTTGCGCCGATGTAGTTATAACAATTATACTAATCGGTTTGGGTAGCGCTGTGGATGTAGCCTGGGGGCCCCAGACTGATTTTGTATAATTTTTATAACTCTACATTGCGTATGGAATTCTGAGGAGCATAGTTTTTCAGGATCTTCTTGGTAGGACACGTCTACCATTTCTAAAACGAAAGGTCCTTTTAAAGTATGTTGCAAAGTTAAGTTTTGAGGTGAAATTCACATACAAACTTTCATATGAATTTGTCTGCAAAATCTGCAAGCTTTTTTTTGGCAAAGGCACATGCAGCTCCACTACAGCCAAATACAGTTTAAAAATATATATACATAAGTCATTTAGCAAGTCTGGAGCAGTTTATCTGTTATTCTTCTATACAAATATAAAGTCAATCCAGGCATGATATGCAAGAAATTACCACATATCCCCTCTTGTTTGAAAAAAAATGTGGTAATTTTGGGGTTTTATACAACAGCCTTTTATGACAAAAAAAGCACTGATCAGTTTGGGTTTGTTTTTATTTGCACTTTAATGGCTTTCACATTGGGGTTTTTTTTTTCACGTAAGTGAACAAATGTATGAAAAATCTCATTTAAAAGAATGGTACATAACGCATTAGTGAAAAAGCACAGGAGCCTGGAATAAAAAAAAAACCTCTGTGTCCATAAGCCTAAATGACTTCAGTGAAAAATCACTGATGTAAATGCTTTGTGACCCAGACTTGTGGTGCAATCTCCTTGACAGATGGCATAGAGAGACATATAATCAAACCTTGTAGTCCCAACCTTATGAATACGTTCTCAGGAGGAATAATGGTGAAACCACAGAATGAAAGCTAATGAAAAGGATGCTCCAGAATTATTTAGTGGTGGATGGAAGTATTTACTAATATATACATATTAGGAATAGCTATGGGGAAGGTAGTAGTATAAGCTACTTACCAAAGTAATATATATTTTCTGTTCAGCTTTTTCAGTCAATAAGGGCCAAAACCAGATGAAATACATTTTATTTTAATAAAACAGAATACAAGGGTTTAAGTGAGTTATTAAAAAAAAAAAAAACCCTAGCCCGGTGTAGAAGGGAGGTAGTTGGATGACTTGTCTTCAGGACAGTCTTTTAATACACATGTGAACACTTTGCTAAATGTTGTGACTGGGTTATGAATGGATACATATTTTGAAGTTTTGTGCCTCTGAAGCTTTGTAATGAGGATCTGATATACATGTGTTGTCCCATAGAGCTTGTGATTCTCCAGATACAACAAGCCTAGTACTAATTCATTTTGAGCTCTTTATTTTGTTATGTATGCAAGTGAAAACAAGGCTTATTTGCACTGTGATCCTTCTGTAGCAACTCATCTACAGTTTTTGACACCAAGAAAATATTAACGCTTTTAGACTGTGATAACATTTGTTGTGTTTTTCTCTTCTGGTTCTAGAAAATAAAGTGTTTTACAAAATTGTTTTGCTTGTTTCAAAATGTGTTATCTCCAAGCTGGTCTTTGGTCCTCCCAAGAACCAATCACTATAAATGTATAACACTTGGTTTTTTAACGCTTTCCCAACTGAGTGACCTAAGTCTAAGGCGGCCGCAATGTGCCAATTTACAGATTTGCTGTATATTTAGTGTCCCACACATCTCACATAAAGTTTTTCCTACCCCTCATATTTCCTCTTCCCACAGTCTGTAGCCCTTTCATCCTCTTCTATTGGCCGATGCCTGTAAAGTTCATTTTCGATGTGGGTCATGTGATCATCGCAGGTCCTTTTAGCTTTGAGAATATAGAAAATGCATTTCTGTATCCTTGAGGGTCAAAGACCTGAAATGATATCATACCTCCCAACTTTTGGGATGGAAAAAGACGGACAAAAGGGTTGACAAAAATTTCTACCCTAAACTACGCCTATGGACCTTTTATACAGTGAGTACAGAAAGTATTTAGACCTCTTTAATTTTTCCATTGTTTAATTGGTAAGACCAAAAAGTGTTTTTCTTTTTATTAACTGATGGAGGGCTGTAGTGTGGAGCTTTCTTCCTTCTCCCTACTGCATCTCTGAAACTCTGCTATAGTGATCTTGGGGTTGTTCTTTACCTCTCACCAAAGTTCTTTGCCCAGGATTGCATAGTTTGGCTGCATGGCCAGGTCGAGGAAAAGTTGAGGTTGTCCAAAACTATTTCCATTTAAGGATTATGGAGGCAACTGTGCTCTTAGGAACCTTGAGCATTGCAGAAAGTCTTGGTCTGTGCTTTCCACAATTCTCTCTGAGCTCCTTGGGCAGTTTCTTAGACCTCATGATTCTCATGTGCTCCGACATTCACTGTGAGGTCTTATATAGAAAGGTGTGTGCCTATCCTTATAAAGTCCAATTGGTTTAATTAAATGAAACAAAACTGAACTCAAAGCAGTAGAACCATCTCATGGAGGATCAGAAGGAAATGGAAAACTTGTGAGTTAAATGAGTGGCACAGCGAATACTTATGACAATGTAATCTTTATTTTTAATAAATTAGCAACGATATCTACATTCCTGGGTTCTTTTATGTCAGGATGGGGTGCAGAGTGTACATTAATAAGCAAAAAAAAAAACTTGATTTTACCAATTGGCTGCAATGAAAGTGAAAAATTTAAAGGGGTCTGAATACTTTCTTTACTCACTGTATAATACCCCCTAATTCCTCACATTGTGTCCCTTTTGTTGTCCTCCCTTTGTGCATTTTAACCCATCATCCATAATACTCTTCATATTGTTGCCCCTGTCCTCCTCCCCCTCTGAAAAATGTGGCCCGTGTCCTTTTTCCGCTTTTAAACAATGTGGCCCCTGTTCTGATCCTCATCCAAAGGAGGGGAAAAGAGAGCAGGCAACTGCGTCTTCTACACAAATCTTGCATTATTATGGTATATGATAAATCTTCAGACACTGACATATATTATGCTAGGTGGTGCACTCCTTGGAAATCCAAAATCCTATATAATCCAAAATGGAAGAAAAGTGAAGACGGGTCGCTCACCAGAACTGCAGTCTTTATTCGTGCCAGGCATGCCGCAAACATCAGGCAGTTTCGCGCGTAACGTTCTGATCCTCCCTCTTTGCATAACATGGTTGTCATCCTCCTCCACCTTTCTTTCTATATAAAATTACATTTGTTACTTCTCCCTGTTCCCCGCAGCAGCCATACTTTCACCTCTGCTGCTGGTAAATGCTGCTCTGAAGCAGGCAGTTGCCATTACGTCATCACATTGTGCCTGCCGGCCTCTGCTCCACGTACCAGTGGCGGAATGATATTACGGGCTGATGGCTCTCCTTATTGTCATTGTAACTATCTCTCATCATTTTCACAATGTGCACAGGAAAACTGTATGTTTTAGAATTTTTTTATTTTAGCAGTAAGCTTCATTGTAATGAAAGTTTTACTGTCCCTTAAATAATACAATGAGTCTCAGGTCAGACTTTGTAAAGACCACAGAACTTGCCGCAGTTGCTACTTCCATATATTGAACTGTATGGCAAAAGGAAGAGCTTTTGTATTTCATTTTCATTATGCTCTACTTAAACTGAGAATGGAAATCCCCCAATGCCGGTGTGTAATAGGCCTTACAGTATAATATATTTTATATATAATTTACTTTATATTAGCTCCTGGGATCTCACAAAACAAAGTGTAAGGAAAAACCCCTTTGCATGTGTGAACTGGACTTTACACTCTAACATACAATGGATGTTCTTTCTCCTTGGAGCTCACAATTGAATATAGAGTAAATTCCCTGCTCATTGGAGCTCACAGTTTAATGGCCTTGCTCTTAGGAGCTCACAATTTAATAAACAATTAATGACTGTTCCTAGGAGCTTACAATGTAATATACAGTATAGCAGATAAAGTATTTTCTCTGAGCTTATATACAGTAAATGTCACCCTCCTAGGAGCTAACAATCCAATGTACAGTTGATGGCCGGCCTCAAAGAGCATAAAGGGAACCTTTTCACAAAGCTGGTTGTTTAACCGGTTCCCACAGAGCTGTATTACCACAAGGGCACCTTTAATTTACCTTTCTTTTACCTAAGAAATCCTTTCCTCACAACCCCTTAAAGTTTGTTTCCTTACCTGGTATTCTGGCAGACATTGCAGTGAGTTAAGTGGCCCCTCCTGTCTTACACTAAATCCCCTTGAGATGCGTCATTTGGCCTGGCTGGATGAATTCCCATGCATGTCAACTCTTCTTCAGTATCCTGTCATGCTCAGTGAGCAGCAGAGCGGGGTTGTTTCCTGCGCATGCACGGCTTTACTGATAGCGTTGCTGAGCAGTGAGATTGGTACGCAACTCTTTCACCAGCCGGCCAAATGACGTGTCTCAGGATACTTTGATACAAGGAATCAAAGTTAATTTTATGAAGTTGTGAAGAAAGGATTTTTTTTTTATTTTAGGTAAAAGAACCTGTCATTACTTTTTTTAAAAGCAACCTGTCACCAACTTTTTAAGGGGTATTCCTGGTCCTGGAATATGGAAAATCCTAAGGGGCTAGGGGGTAGGGAAAAAAAATAATGCATCCTAACCCCGATTCCCACATCACTGGTACTTTCCAGTCTATGGGCTTGCATACATGGCCCAAAGTTCAAAGGATCCACTTAAGCCACTCTGTTTTCATGAGGAGTTCACTTCCTATGTCTCCTCGTCTGTGAAAACTCATTGGTTGAAGTGGATCTCAAGACCCCCTTGGATTTCTGGCTGGGTGCATGTTTGTAAACCGGAAGTATCAAAGCAAAATAGTTACATTATTAGAATGCACCTAAATTTGCCGAGGTACCTTAGATAGCTGTGAGTGAGAGACAGGCAGAGAGAGTGAGTGAGTGACGGAGAGAGTACCCCTAGTAGTCACTTATAGCCCACAACTGGAGATCCTGCGTCACATTGCCAAGGAACTCCAACCGATTCTACATAAAGACACAAGATTAAAAGAAATATTTCCAGTCCCTCCTCTCCTGTCCTTCCGGCAACCACCAAACCTGAAACAACTGGTTGTCCGGAGTGCCCTGAGACCTCCATCAGAAAATGGTACCTCACCCTGCCTGCAAAGCAGATGTAAAACATGCCATCACATTCGCACAGGTGACCAGGTACCTGTACCCCAATCACAGCAGGTACATCAGATCAAGGGGACCTTTTCCTGCAGGTCCTCTAATGTGGTCTACCTTATCATGTGTCAGCAGTGTCCAACCACAGGCCTTTATGTTGGGGAAACAGGTCAGAGACTCCATCAACGTATGAATTCACACAGATCTGACATTAAAAATGAAAGAAAAGATCTCCCAGTGGCTGCACATTTCTCCAGAGAGGACCACACTATGGAGGATTTGCAGATTACTATTTTAATGGGACATTTTAAGACACAGAGGGAAAGGAAAGAATGGGAGTATAAATTAATGAGGAGATTCAACACCTTGCAAAGTGGTCTTAACATTCATGCCAGCTTCATGACCTCCTACCTCTGACCTCGAGGCCACAAGCAGATAAGGAGCCAGGGCTCTTGTGTCTCGCCTCATAGGTTTTTAATGTTTTTATTGCCATCCTGTTGTAAATAAGATGTCCCTGTTTTTATTAATCTGTTGTTTTAGAGGTTTTTTTAATATCCTTTGATGATCACTGTTTAGTGTGTATAAAATGCTGTGAATTTTCTGTTTCATGCATAACATCATGTCTGACGAAGAGAACTAGTCTTCTCGAAAGCTCACCATCAAATATACTCAGTTAGCCTCAAAAAGGTATCGCCTGATTTCTTCACTCTTCTTCTGACGGAGAGAAAGGCAGAGATTCCCATGAGAATAGAAAGAAAAAGTTGGCATTCACTGCATTCTTTATTTTGTCTTCATAAAAATATAAGCGACCAATACATGGGAGATTCCTCCCACAGAAGGATCAACTTTAGGGACAAATCATTTTGCTTCTTCTTGCCTGCTCTGTTTGGCGTCCGGACCTGAATTTAAACGCGGCGCCATCAGTTAAAAATATTCTATTGGTTAAAACAAAAAAGGGGTGGAGCCATATCGCTCATAGCTCCTGCCTACTTATCATTTGGCAAGAAGCTGAGTCAGACCTAGACTATCTGCTAATCCAATCATATTCTAGTGAGCGTGTTTATACCAAAAGCTTGGTCGGACTCTAAAGGGAACTTAATGCTTTTCCTTTGACCAATCATCTAGTAGGCAGGTTCTGACAACAGAAGTAGGCATGGGAAAAAAAGGGGCACAGGCCCCGTGTCCGTTAGGCCAGAGGCCGGAGCCGGGCAAAAATAACAAAAAAGCTGATGAACACTTTTGGTACATTTTGCTATAAAACTGAAACTCTCCTTTTGGTTACTCAAGCAGTGTTACACTATACTAGTATTGTGCTGATACGATGATGACCTACAATAATGTGTTTTGCAGTGCTGTAATATAATGGAGCAATTTTTGAGATTTGATGAAATATTTTGAATGTATAGGTACGAACCACAACCAGCTTTACTGAAGCGTCTTAATACAGCCAGGGGCAAAGGGAGATACATTTAATCTGAAACAGTGAGATTTTCATCACTCAATCCTTCACCATTCTCCTCTTTATTTTTTCGGTATATACATGAATATAACGGAGACTTAGTTTAGTTAGTGCCTTTACGTGTTGCTTTATAAGGAAAAAAACTGTGGCTGGTTGAAGCCCTTGATTGAGCCTGTCTGAGGGCGGAATTGAACACTATGCCAACCCACAGTTCCTGGGAGGCTGCGTACACTCATGACATTTAACATTGCGTTTTGGAACGTACAATTACAACAGCTGTGGAGGAGGAGGTTGCCGACGAAATGCGGGCGGAGCACAGCTGGTTATGTGAATGTGTTTGACAAGAGGGAATTTTTACTGGTGGCAAATATATTTTTTTCTTTGATTAGATTATTAAAGGAAACATACCACCACGCATTTCTACCTATAAAGGTGATCAGGGTGGTAGGTGCATTCTATAGGGGACGTAAGGATAATCTGAAAATACAGACAATCAATATTTGATTTGTAAGCCGCGCGACCATCAAAAGAGATTATCCAAGACTTTCCACAATTATGAATGTAAAGTAGACAATGACTTATTCTGCAATATTAGATGATTAAAGCTTTGTCTGCTAAAAAAACACGCAAAGAAGATTTGGAATTTCGAAAAATGGCAAATTTTTCAAAAAGCTGCTCATTCTTCTCCTTTTTTAAAAAAAAAATAAACACTTAAACTAGCAGCCAACATTAACCACTAAATGATGTACCAAAAAACGTGTGATGGAAAATAACTATCTCAGAATAAGTTGATAAGTAACCGTGTGCAAAAGTTATAACCATATAAAGTTGACTGAGCCTAAGCCGACAAACTGGCTGAGTAATATTATTTTAATAAGGGTTTCTAGTTATTCCATTTTAAGATCATAATTTATATGTCAGATGAGTTCCCCCATCTACTTTATGTAATCGTTAATTGTTGTATTTGCAAATTATTTTTGGTTGCCAAATTACTGATGGTTTTGTGGTAGCTGGGAGAAGCCATATTAGGACCTGTGCTTTCATCCTTTACCATATTACAAAGCCATTAATGTGTTGAATGACTAGAAAACTGAATGAACTTGCTTCAGAATGATAAACCTTGAAAAAGAATCCAGTTGTAACATGAGGGTTTCCTGAGTGGAGTGTGCACATATAGAGAACTGTAAAATGATTTCATTCTCTGTGAGTAGAAACGGTCTATTTGCTCCCCAAGTAAGAGCCTGTGTTTTTTTGTGACTTGCTGATGAGAATAGGACGAACCCTGCTGCTGCTGTTAATAAGAAGTGCTCTCAGATGTATCGTGGATTCTGTACTTAACCCATCTAGGGGTTTTCATTTTAGTTTTTTTCAAGAAATCAAGAACTTTATGTAAAGATTCACATTTTAGTTTCATATTAGAAGACATTGTGACCCAGCCAGAATATCCAAAATGGAAAACGTACATTTTCTCAAGCATATTCAGAGCAGGTATCTTATCTTCTATGCCGTTGATAACCCCCAGAACCACAAATTTTTGTTTTTAGCTTTGTCAAAATATTTCGATCCTCTAGCACAAGCATGATATTATATAGTATATGTGTTTTATATATGGACTGACCCTTTGCTCCAGGCTACTTAACTTTTGGAAAATTGATCCATGGAACAGTCTCCTAACGCTGCCATTTAGTCTTGTAAATATATACTTCGGCTATGTTGCCGTTTTATTTAGGATGGTAGATAAAATCCAAGTGTCTTCGACCTTCAGTCCCCTCGATAAGATGCTTTTGATGAGCACTTTGTATGGAGAAAGCAATCTCTCACAATCGGCCATTCTATCCCGCAAAGAATTTTTAAACAATAGATTTATTGTGGGTGAAACTAATCCGTAGTTTGTGATTATCTTGGATATTATGACTGGGGGTTTCCTAAAATGCCAAAGTTGGTGGAAGATTAAAACGTGGAAAAAAATATATAAAAATATAAGAATAAATAAGCAAGTGAAGGTCCACTGGCGAGTGTTCTGTCAGCATGGAAATTAAATTTTTTTTTTTATACTGTGCCTTCAACGTGTATGGTCAGTATCAGCAGCAGCTTTGGACTTATTTGAAACAATTTACATTTTAATAACGTGCTTAGCTGCAATTGATGCTGGGTGGAAATAAAGGCAATAAAGCATTTACCAACTATGACCTTCATTGAGGATAATCTACTTCTTCTAGTCCTACTAGAAAGTGTGATCTTGTTATCTAGGCCGAATACAAACATCACAGCAAACACCATATGTCCTTATGGCTAAAATTGTTAAAAAAGTCAAACAGTGACGGTGAATGGTCTCTGCGTTTGATATGTCGTGTGCATAATTGTGATTGATTGAGGACTTCTACCTTTGGCGTGTTGGATACTTCATCTATTTTTCAACTGTGATTGTGTGAAAAATGCCAGCCAAGCGGAAATGAAACAATTTTCAGGGAGTAAAAACTACAGCACTGGGACTGTGGGTTTTATCCTCAGTCAACTAGCCTCCCTCACTGCCCTCTAGAAAATAAAAATGGTGGTTAGCCGACATCTGCAGGACACTCCAGGCAGTACCATCCCTATGCTGTGGAAAGATACAAGAGCCAAAAATATGAGATGGGGATTAGAACGTGAGCAGGGTAGACTTCGATGAATCTCAGACAAAGAGTTAGGAGTCACAGAATAGTGGGGGGGGCAGTGAAAATAACAGTGGAAACCTGAGAGTAGTAGTGGGTGGGCATCGTAGAAGGCCATGAGCAGAATTCAATCTAAATGAATCATGTTGCCCCTACCATTCTTACAGATACTCTCCCTTCTTAGACAGAATGGGTATACTGGGAAGAATGCAGGATTCTAGAATCTTTCTATTTGTTTGAAAACAACTGGATTTGATTTTTCAGCAGAAAGAAGTAGGCTTCACACTAATGGTGTGGGCAGGTAAACGTGACAAATGCTGGAGCAAGAGAAGGGGTGAGAGCGGTGCAAACACCTTCCCCTCCATTGGGATGCACAGAAAAACAAAGATAAAACATTTCTATCTTTTACCCGTTTAAGGTTTGCAGCAGAACTGTGAAACCACGTGTATGGGCACTGTACCGAACGGAGCTTTTGCATTTGCACATCATGTGTGACCATATATAAACGTCCCCATGACAAAGTCATGTGAATACGGCTTACAAGCCTTTGAATTAATTCTAAAGTATTTGTGCTTTTATTCATTTCTTTCTTCAAAACCCCTTTCCAGAACAAGTGTTTGCGATTTAATGACTACAGTTTCCAAATGTATTGAGGCGTTATGGAAGTGCAAAAAAGCTCACCTGCTACATGTTTTGTATGTATAGCATTAAAACACATCTGATGGTAAATTTAACCTTATGCTGTATGGTACACATGATTTGTCTCTCAATAGGTTATGCATATTCTTGGGACAGTATATTATGGTTAAACAACTGTTATGAAAAGCGGGCAGCAGCACCATTGTTCAATGTGGTTGATTGATTTGAACTTGGAAAGTTACTGGGCCCCACACAACCATTTTTGTCAAGGACCCCAGGTAATGGCCCCCAGTTTTTAGAGGAGGGACAAAGTGTATATGGTAGTGGCCCATTCCTGTGAATCACTATATGTGGTAGACAGTGTTTGATTTATCTGGGTTGATTTCGTTGTACAGATATATTGAGAATCCATATTGGTGGTTTATACTTGGCGATTCAAGTAATTAACTCTTAACTTTTCTGTTGCGTCAGTGTATGAGATGTTAAAAGAATCTTCATCAAGTTTCTTGTACAGGTAAATAGTTCTGCTCGGTTTATCAAAAGCTTACATAAAAAATGTTCTACTTTGATTCTATTTCTGTCGTTTCACTAGAGCAGGTAATGGTTATAAAAACATTTGTTTCTTTTATTTTTTGGAAGCACACCTACCAGTGGTGTCTGAGAGATTCTTACTCTATAGCCTAATTTTTAACAAACCTGTAAAATATTTCCACTTTATAAATAGGTTCTTAAGGGGAAGTCTATCAAGTTTTAAATTCAAGTCTGTAAGGTGTAAACACCTTGTCTGCATCTTTGTGTAAGGGAAGCTTGTTTTTATAACTGTGCCGCCATTAATCTAGGGAATATGCCTTGTGATGGGGGGACCCCAAAGTGAACTACCATTGGCGGAAAAAATGTGATACTTTATATCGGTGAATAGGGAATAATAATTAAAGATGAGGGCCAACCCCGTTAGTTGTATGAACCATGCGGTGTGAAATTCAAGCTAGGTAGCATCCCTGGGGTTGTGTGTATCATGACTTTTTATATAGCTATTAGTAGCAGATCAGTAATATAAAAATGGATTTATATTGGCAGGGATTGTAACCTCTCCATGTACTCACCTTTGTGCTCGTTAGCTTTGAGCTCTTCGCAGCTGCAACCTCTGTGAGAAAAAACTGCTGCAGCAGGCTTAGATCAGGGAGGTTAATCAAACAACTACCTAAGAAAGAAAGTATAAGCAAAGAGCTACACTAAAAGTAATAACTTTTACTTTAACTAGTTTTAACTCTTACTCTGTGCAAAACGTGGCAATCCATAAAACACGCGAGTTTTCGGACAAATATTGCCAACCATAACTTCAGACTCTACAGCACGAACGAGCTCAAACCAGCACAGCAGTAAGAGGGAAACAAACCCAGTGCATTTGTAGAAGCTACAATCCTGCAAAATATACCATCCTGATCTTGCTTAAAATAATTTCCAGCTTTCAGGGCAATGCCCAACAGCTGGCAGACTCCCTTTTTAAAGTGATATTATAGTTTCTACAAATGTGTGGATTCTTTCTATCTTTGATGAAAAGCTATACAAACATTCTATGTAGTTCTGTACAAATTCTTTCCGGATTATTAAATCTCTGCAATACAAGTATTAATTATCTGTTGGCCTCTAAAAATCATATAGCTTTTTCATTGTTGACTAAGTAGCCTTTCTTATCCAAAAACTGTACTACCTCTTTAATTTGCTTTTCAAATTGCATTTACTCTTTTAATACGAAAAGCCAGGTAATACATACGCACCTTTGGTGTATTCTGTCAAGTTTCATCAGTGTTTGATCACAAGAAATTCTGTTGTCTGATGCAACTATTCTGTTTTGTTGGGGGAAACACTTAAAGGGGGTGTCCACTTTTTTTTTTTTTTTTTTTTTTGTATTGGGAGGGATAGGGTTTATTCCCAATTCCAACTATTACATGTTCTGCCTACTGTCAGATATGTAACTGAAGCATCCTGCTTCAGAAATGTCCTGTTTACTCATAGCTGCTACTCCTGTCCATCAAAATGTCAACTGTGTCATGGATCATGAACAATCTAACTTCCAGGAATTTACCCATAATATAAGGCTGGAGACGCAAAAGGCCAATCTTTAAGAATCAAACAAATTTTTGCTCTCCAGAAAGCATCCAGGCCCCCTCTTGATGTGTACATGTCCGCCATCCATAACAACCTCCTGCGGCCAGACAAGAAAGTTCATAGTCTCACTGCTCTTAAGAGTTTAAGTACCTTTGTCTATGGTGATAGTAGAATCGACTCACACTCCTCCAGGGTAGAGATGCCTCTTTTCCTGGTCACAGGCCCAGGTAATAAACAATGCTTTGGAGAAAGAAATCCTTGTACTCCTGATCGTTATTTGTACATTGTAATGAGGTCTCCCTCAGTCGTTCTTTTTTTTTTTGTTTCATAAATTGATAATTCCAAATTTTGGAATCTGCAATTCTATTTAGTCCACCGCCTCCACACCATCTTCCCCTAATAATGGTTTCTCCTAAGAATCCGTTCAGTATGTCCTTTTTATACACTGTGGGCCCAAAAATGTTCACAATATTCAGGTGGGTCTGACCAGGGATTTGTATAAGGGCAAAGCTATGTCTTATCATGAGAATCTATTCCCTCTCGATACATCCAGAATTATTTAGCTTTAGAAAATGGTCAATAAAAGTAAGTTTACAATCCACCCATTCCCCCAATCTGTTTCAGCTCTTGTTTTAACAAGAGTAATTGACCGTTTTATGCACTTGGGCCATG
Organism: Engystomops pustulosus; assembly: GCA_019512145.1. NCBI lineage: Eukaryota > Metazoa > Chordata > Amphibia > Anura > Leptodactylidae > Engystomops > Engystomops pustulosus. The sequence goes on along the minus strand of CM033642.1, from coordinate 191,675,093 downwards.
GAAAACAAAATTACTTTATGTTCTAAAAACCGTCATAATAAAAAAAATATAAGGACCACCGGTCATCAGGTCTGTGTCACTAGTCTGTCACCACTACAGTGGGAGCAGCTCACAAGGATCCCCATCCCAGCTTATCTAGTTATTCATACATTATTCATTGTAAATTGTAAAATCATTATTCTTTATCATATGGCTGGTCAATGGTCAGAGGCAGTGATGTAACCCCGTTACACAACAAAAACAACTATAATCCACATGATAATGTCTGGGGTAATGTTATAGTAAAAGAATGGATAGTGGGTGTGCGACATTTATGAGACATTGCTGCATCCTACTAATTTACAGGTGAGGGAGACACAGAAATCAGCGACACCTGAATCTGACATTGGTTCTGCGGTTGTAACATGGCTGCTGGAGTTCTGTATCTATCCTAAACACACACACGAATGCATACACAGGCTGCAGGGGCAGGGGCCAACCAGCACCAGGGGAGAGCAACATCATTATACAGCTCAATCATTAACAGGTGTCAGTCATGAACTGGCCATTGGATTACAGCTTTAGGACCTCATTGCTTAGTTTACAGGCAGTTAGAGGGACAATGAAGGGATTAGAGGCAATGCTCTCTAATGCCAGTTTATGAAAAATATTTAGTAGGGGGGTTATTTTGCATGACGGGGGGTTCGCTTAAAAAAAGGTCCCCAACTGACCCCCCGTGGCGCTTCAATGTGAGAACGTTGCCATTTAATGACGACCCTCCGTTTTCTGTCACTAAGCCAAATTGCTAACCAAAATATGAGTTTTCCCTTGGTCCTAGCAGTCATTTTTAGTACCAACCTGTTATGCGGACACTGCATCAAAGGCCTTGGAGGAAAGTAGGATATACAACACCAAGCCTTTACCAGGTCGTTTGAAAATTAACACCTCATAGAAGCAATCAAATTAGGAGACAGGACACAATCCCTCATCAACCTAGGATTTTTTAAGATTAATGCTAAATATTAAGGTCTGGAAAGGTAGGTCATGGACAAATAATCTGCATGACCCTCCATCTGCTGTGTCATTTTTATGGACAGGAGATGCTAGCTGTGAGCAAAAGACATTCTGATCCAGGGGCTTTACTTTACATATGGAGAAACGATGCCGCCGAAATTTACTAGATGTATGTTGGTAAATTACCTCATATTCTGCCACCTCTTACAGAAAAATTAGTGGGCCAACCCTTTAAAGATATAATGGCACTCATATGTTTCATACCAGATCATCATGGCTTGCTATGTGAATAGGAACCATGTCAGGTCCTAGGGTCACAGAAGTGAATTGCCCAACGACCAGTCATGAATTTTGTGGTATTGTACAAGCACAACACCCATACCTTTGTTTTTATTGGTCCACCGCCTCCTTCCTGCCAAACGCATTTCATACAAATTAGGCCAAAAAAAAGTTTTGGCAGAAGAGAATGAAGAAATCATACTTTTTGAGGCGGAGTATTTGATGGTGAGCTTTCAGGAATATAGTTCCCTGTGTCTCAAATGTTATGAATGAAACAGGAAAAGCAGATAAGAGCCAGGGCTCATGTGTCTCGCCTTCAAAGGTTTTTAATGTTTTATTGCCTCTTTGTACATAAGATGTCCCTGTTCTATCAATCTGTTGGAGTGTTTTTTTAATATACTTTGATTAATCATTTGAGTGTGTATAAATGCTGTGAATTTTAGGTTTCATAGCATCCAAACCTCATGCTGACGATGAGGAGAACTAAGTTTCTCCAAAGCTCACCATCAAATATACCAGTTAACCTCAAAAAGGTATTGCCTGATTTCTTCACTCTTCTTTTGCTTCCATGGCTAACACGTACCAAATCTACACTAAAGTTCTTTAGCGAGAAGAAATTCAGGGATCACCATCTGTGGACCAGGGGGGAATATAGTAAAGGGGGAAGGATGACAGAAGCTGGGTGGTGGAGGTTAGTGGGGAGGCTTAAGGTGTATCTGGAGCCCTCCAATGCAAGTCTGCGCATTTAAATTTTATTTTTTAAACTGAAGTTGATAAAAAAAAAAAAAAAGCCGCTTGAAAATAACAACAAAGGTGGGGACAAAGCCCCTACATAACATAGCATCGGGGGTATTTTTAAATATGTGGGAGTGTGCCGCAAACAGATTTTGTGGTCCATGTTGAATGACGACCAAGCTACAAACACAGGCGAAATAGCAACTGTTCTGGAGTTTTGAGGCTCAAAGCAATCAGCGGAAGCCTGTGGCATAGTGTATGAGCCCATGGAAATGAAGGCTGCGGGGTGCACCTCAGGGCTTACCTTAAAGGGGTTAGCCAGCTGTTTAAAAATACTGAGGGCTGGGCTAGTTAAACATAATAACATGTACGTACCTCCTCCGGCGCCACCGATGTCCCGCGCCGCGGGTCCTTCGATCCTTTTGTTTACAGGGGCACAGAAGCTGCGCGAGGGAACTTCAGGTCCGGGATGTGGCGGAGGGAGTTTTCTGGCTGGCCGGAAGCTCCCTGTGAGCCTCCCTGTATACAAACCGGTCACAGATTAGAGACTGACAGTGACGTGGGACATCAGCAGCGCCGGACGAGGGTAAGTACCGTTTTTTTTTTTAAAACCCGGATAACCCCTTTAAGATTCTTCGATCCAACAAAGCTGTGAAAGTTCAGTACATGGGAAACCCAAAATAATGCCAAATTTTGTGTCGATATAAATTGAGGAGTGCCAGTAACTCAATCCATAAAAAACCACATGTGTGAGGTCGATTTTACATTAGATGTTTTATGAAGGATAAAGGAAGAAGGCCTATTATGCTTTCCCTTGCAGAAGTGAATTTTTCACATTCTAGTTTAGAAAAATACGAATTGTAAAAAACTGTGTGGTCGATATCCCTGAATTAATTCAATCTTGTACTAATATAATCTAATAGTCCCAGGAACTGGTTCTGAAGTAGTAAATGCATTCATTCCGCTTTCTCCAGATCAGTCTCGATCTTTTTAGCTTGTATACTACATAGTAGCAACACAAAGCATCTAACTGTTAATAATGTTATCAGGGCTCTCCTCTGTACAACTTATAGCCAGTCTGAATTAAAAAAAGCACAAATATAAGGGGAAGGGATTTTTTTTTTTTATCCAATTTACAAGATGATGCCTCAAAGTCCCTCAGCGAACCCCTAACGCGGATACAGGCGGTTCTTTGGAGCCGGGCCAGAAGGTAAAACCCGGTGTTTGTTGACCTGTACAGAGACCCCCTTCTCTGTACTGACAGCGTAGGATTTCCAGACCGCATTTATAAAACCATAAGGTTCTGCTGGAGTCACGGAGCAGGGACAGAGTCACCATTCTCGGTTCCCTATTACACAGCCCTCATCTGAGGCGCTGAACTGATGCAGCGCTTATTTCATGGCCACAAAAAATTCTGAGGTATGGAGAAAAAAATTATTCTGCTAATGCATTACTAAAATTTTCTGCAGTTAACTAAATAAACTAACTAAATTATTGGGGATAAACAACATTTTCTTGGCAAAGAAATACACATAAATAAATTGTGGAAACATTAGAATTTTGAAACGTGGGTTTATATAAAGAAATGGATAAAAAAATACATTTTATGTCAGGAAGTTTAAAAATTACACAAAGGGTAAGTGTTCACACAAGTGCTTGATTCTCATAGAAGCTGATGAAATGTAAAATTTCAGGTTATTTAGGTAGGGCAGTATGTAAGTGCTGGCATCTCGTCTGCATTTATCACCACTCTGGTGTTGGATGTGTTTGCCTTTTGTTTCCTTCCGTTTTATAGACTAGTGATGAGTTGAAATGAAGAAATCATGGATGTTTGGGGTTACATTGCGTCCTCTATCATAAAGGCCACTTGCCGGTGTGTGAAAGTTGAAAGTGATGGTTATGGGGGGGGGGGGGGGGTGGTTTTTTTATTTGGTTTTAAGCACTTGGATTAGTATGAGACACAGATCTGAAATTGCCTTGGCCACTCACTACAAATAAGGATATATGAGCTTACACCACTGTTGTACAATCATGAAATTTCATGGAATCTTTATTATGAAGTCCATCTGTGAGTTTGTCATTTCTTATTTTAGCATGGTTTGTGAAACTTCATGATTAATGGGCTGTCCATATAGATCACCGCATGGACTAGGGTTAATTGTATGTTTATGTTGCATACTTATGCATACCATACCTTTTTACTATGGCATTTCAATGCTACCATTACAATGTTTTCTTAGCTTTCATCACAAAAGACCTTTTGAAAGAAACGAATTTACACGTGGCAATGAGGCAAGGTAAGAATTTCTTTATATAGGAATAACGGGTACTTAAGATAATACGATTAATGTACCACTGCAGAGCGTGGCTAGTATAATACCAATGCTGGGCTGAGTTCCTAAAAAAATGTTAAGAAAAAAAAATGAATTTTTCAATCACTGGCTTTTGTAATAAAAAGCTTATACATCTGAGTACTCGCACTGTTCTCCTTCCCTCATAAAAGTGTTGTACTAAGAAATTCATAATAACTTTCACATTGAAAAAAGTAATTATATAATAAGATTATGGTCATTTGAAATAATAATTATTGAATGTGCTGCACACAAATTTTTGTAATTACTTTAGTACAGCTTTTATCTCTTTAGGTGATAAGATTTCATTTCCAGTCAGAAAGTAGTTTCTGTCTTCTCTTCTGTTTTAGTGTTGACACAGTCCATGAGCAGGAGATTTATATTCTGCTTTTCCCAGGCGTAGTCTGAGCATGACTTTCAAACAGAATTTATTTTTTGTTTAGCAATGCCATCCGAATAAATTTCCAGTGGATAGTGGAAAAAGGGCTTTCTTCTCACACCTCAGGTTAGATGTAAGCCTTTAGTCAGCTACAAAGACGCACTATAAGGTTAGAGAGAGAAAAGTGTTATGGCGGATGTGCTGCAGAATGATTATATAATGTTCTGAGCAGAATTTCTATAAGTATATAGACAGAATGTCCACGACAGCAATATTTAAAAATAATCTCGACAGCTTGAAAACCCTTTGAATGAAAACCAAATATTAGAGAAAGCTAAAAGCTTCTACTTTTAAATAAACTTGATACAAATTAACATGTTAAATGTTTGTTGGTAGTAAAATCATTAAGTTTTTCTTTTTGTGTCCTCTTAGGTAGTGATGAAAATCTAGGCATTCTGTATTAGCACAATGTGTTGGATTAGCCTTTGAGAATGGGATAGTGCCGGTCTACCTTGGTGGTTTTTGGGGAATTTTTTTTAAAAAAACGGGACAAATTATAATACCACTCAGCAATGGTTCTACGGAAACCCTTTCCCAACAGGTAATGGTGACGTTAGGGGAATGGTTTACTGATTTGGTGAGTTTTTAAAACAGTTTACAGCAACCCTAACATTCTTCTTTGGAAGGACAGTGGAGAAACGTATATTCAAAAAATATCTTGGTACGTTCTTACCCTGGCTCATTTCCTGTGTCTTGACCAAACATTCATTCAACATCCTCAAATTCAAAAGTGGGAGAGCTCAGGCATCTTTTATTCTTAAAAAAATCAAGAAATCTAATTACAAAAACGGCATTGGTTAAGGTTTCCTTTCTTGGCCAGAATTGAAGAGCAGTTGTATCCAAAGTGTATTGTGGCAACAAGCAATTGTGGGCTCAACAAGGAAGGCATGAATGTAAGGGACCCTTTCTGCTAAGTAGTGGTTTTCTTTTTATAAAGAGGAACCTGGTCACCAGGAGACCATTTTTAGCACTCTCCCCGTCCCCCACAGACATAGTACATACACTGCCAAAGTGTTTTTATATAAAAATTGTGTTACAGAAAAAAAGAGATGTATATTGAACCTTCATAGGATTGCTGTGTGCTAGGCAGTTGCCAAAAGGGAGGGAGGGTCTGGTAAGGAGCAGTTGCCCCCCCCCCCAACCACCCCCTTGGAAACATGTGACCTTTTTTCCAAATATGACATAACTCCCATCATCAGGATTGGCTTGTGAGGAGCAGGGGGAGTTGCTAAGCCCAGGATGGGTGTTTTAATTATTTGAAAAGATCCACATGGAGAAGCTGTTCCCAAGGGTGGTGGGAACTGCTCCTTACCGACCCTCCCTTTTGGCACACTGCCTAGTCACACAGGCAGATGCTAATGAAAGGTACCCAATATAACATATCTTTTTTTCTGTAAAACCTATTTTTAATTTAAAAAAAAAAAACCTTTGGCAGTGTATGACCTCTGCTTCCTGTGGGGACTGGGGGAGGCCGTGCTTCTAAAAATGGGTCTCCTGGTGACGGTTCCCTTTAATGTGAAAGGACCTACATGATTCATCTTCTGATGTTATATGTTAAAGGGGATATCAACCTAAAATAAAAATCCACACATTTATTTGACTGTGGTAAAAAACTAAAAAAAAAAAACACTTGTAGAGATATGCAATGAAATGTGGCTCTGGGTGAATAAACTCAACTTTTATGCTGCAGGACATAGATACAGCCCTGCGTTTTCTGATACCACCGATGGACTTGTGGTCCTAAAAATGACAACGGTCTGATCTCGATCAAATAACAGGAGGTTGGAAAGTGGAAAGTCTGGACTCATAAAAGTAGTGAAGAGGGAGATGGTAAGATGATGAAGGAAAGAAAGGAGTGTTATTAGGACGGCGAGCTCTCACATGTACATCATCTGGGTACTACTAACAATTTGTAGTTAGAAAGATACTTTCTATTACAACTGACGGGCTAACATTCACCCATACACAGGAAAATACTCCAGCACATTGATGGGAATCCCGTATAAAATGTTAGTTATTTCATTCCACTTAAAATCAGGATCACGTCATGGACACAAGCCAAAAAATGACGCCGTTTTGTCCTATCAGACTTGAATCCTGGTTTCGATTCACCAGTATCAAGGAAGTTTTGATTTTCAGACTGGTCTGCTTGTGTCAAAAAGAAAATAAAACATTTCTGAGACACAAAGGACCACTGGGACTTTTTTAATTTCTCTTGTGGTCAGTTATGAAAAACGGATGTTGCTGCAGTTGGAGTTATGCTGTGGACTTGCTGCTTCTCAGGTGATCGAGCTTAACAATTATGGAGCGATAGAAGACACACAAAGCCTGGAGGACACAGATACAGAGGTTGATCTGGGTTGTCATCTTCATTTAGCTTATGCATGTTCCACATCCTTTCTATTAGTTGATATTATGAGAAGTTTATTATACAAGTTAACATCTTCTTTCTGTCTCTTCAGGACTGTTGCAGGCCATCAATTGTATAAGTTTAACTCCCCCCATTCAAAGCGCTAATGCTCCGCTGCGGGCATTACGCAGGATTGGCGATGCAGACTATCCACCTCTACTCATACACTTTCCAACCATTCTGCCATCTAAAAATAAATTCCCGGAAATAAAGAATGGCTTGACATTCCTGACTGCCGCAGCAGAAACAGTGTCTGACCCCCATGGTCCGCATGAAAAGTAATGAAACACAAATCAAAAGTTCCTTTTCCTAGAGCCCTAGATCTGGCATCAAGGTGTCAGAACATTTTCAGGAAAGCACTGATAATCTTATTGGCTCTGAAGAGAACAACGCTAGATCTCGTCGTCCCTGATTGGAACCCTGCAATTTGTTGCCACCGGAGCCCAGTAATGAAACGAGAGGATACATGACGTACCGCCATTTGGGGGACTGACATGTTTCTTGTGCATGTAATCTGAAAAAAACTAGGAAGGGATGCCAGGTGCCCGAAAACCAATACAGATGGGTAAAAACAGATGTGGCGTAGCCTGAGAACAGCACTGCTGTCTGGTCTGTAGACCCCCAGTGTCTGGGCTTTCTTTCTTTTGCACCTTTTTTTTGTTGGAAGGAGACGTGGAGGAAGCTTTGCATTGTAAATTTTTCTTTTTTGTTTACCAGAACTCGGGGAAGTTTCCCAGACAGGCTCAAGACCTGACCCCATTGCTTTTTCACTGCCCATGATATACTGAAGTGTTTCTGTTGCATGCCCTTACATAAGTCAACGTTTCCCTGGGAGCAGAAGAAGAAAGTAAAAACTTTTCAAGAGAGTATTTATAAAGTATAAGAATATATAAAGGAGAATAGTAACCTATTTATACCGGACTTCAGTCTTTTATGGTTGGTGTGCCTGAATCTGTTCAAGCCCTTTCATGGCCAGTTTTTCTGAATTAACACAATGCAACAAACGTCAGCAATGACAAAGGAAGTTCTGTCTTCCAAGGTTCAGCTCTTTTGTTCTCAATATTGTGTATCAGTTTTTTCTCTTATATTAAAATGAAGAAAATTGTTAAGTTGGGATACATGCCCATGCCACACTATACCTTCATTCTGCGAAAATAAAAAGCTTGTTTTTTTCTTTTGTATTGATTTCTCCTCCACAGAGCTTTAAAATTAAAATCATGCACGTTTGTGTTTGAACCAAATCTGTACATTGTCTACCAAAAGCATAACAAACCTTTTTGAAGCAATTAATTTTCGTAGGAATAGTCAAACTTTGTTATAACTGCATTGAGAAGAAAAAAAAAAAGCTTTTCTGCCCATTTTGCTCCGTTTTATCATTGTTAAGGAAAAGTTAACCTCTAGCCTTAACAAATATTTATAGATAATATTAGTTAATAATGCAATATTTAAGAAGGTAAGGCCAAACAGGTTGGTCTAAACCAGATTTCCCTTCCCAGTTTCACACTTTAGCTTCTTTTTTCGAAGGACATCTGCCCCCATCAGTTTTTACAGTGGTAGATGGTTCTACTAAGAAATTCCTGAGGAACGATGCTCCTCAGGGACTTTGTATAACTCGATAATGCCGCGTTGTGCGCCGATTTGTCGTTCTAACAATATACTAATCGGTTTTTTTTGGGTTGCGCGGTGGATGTGGCGCTGGGGCCCCCCAGATGATTTTGTATCATTTTTATAACTCTAAATTGCTGTATGGAATTCTGAGGAGCATAGTTTTCAGGATCTTCTTGGTGGACACGTTATACATTTCTTAAAACGAAAAGGTCCGTTTAAAGTATTGCCAAGTTAAGTTTTGAGGGTGAAATTCACATACAAACTTTCATATGAATTTGTTGCCAAAACTCTGCAAGCTTTTTTTTTTGGCAAGGCACATGCCAGCTCCACTACAGCCAAATACAGTTTTAAAAAATATATATACAAGTCATTAGCAAGTTGGGCAGTTCTATTGTTATTCTTCTATACAAATATAAATTAATCCTCCAGCTGATATGCAAGAAATACCACATACCCATTCTTGTTTGAAAAAAAAGTCGGAGTAATTTTGGGGGGTTTTATAAAACACCTTTTAGACAAAAAAGCATGATCAGTTTGGTGTTTTTATGTGCACTTAATGCTTTCACAATTTGGGGTTTTTTGTTTCACGTAAGTGAACAAATGTATGAAAAAATCTCATTTTAAAAGACTGGTACATAACGCTTAGTGAAAAAAGACAGGAGCCGGAATAAAAAAAAAAACCTCTGGTCATAAGCCTAAAGGACTTCAGTGAAAAATCCTATTGTAATGCTTTGTGACCCAGACTTGTGGTTGGCAATCTATCCTGACAGATGGCATGAGAGACATTATAATCCCAAACCTTGTAGTCCCAAACCTATGAATAAGTTCTCAGGAGGAATAAGGTGAAACCACAGAATGAAAGCTAATGAAAGGATGTGCCCAGAAATGATTTAGTGGGTGGATGGAAGTATTTACTAATATATACATATTAGGATAGCTATGGGAAGGTAGTAGTATAAGGTACTTACCAAACAGTAATATCTATTTCTAGTAGCTTGTTCAGTCAATAAGGGCCAAAAACCAGATGAAATACCATTTGATTTTAATTAAAAATAATCCAAGCGGTTTAAGTGGTGTTATTAAAAAAAAAAAACAAACCCTGGCACGGTGTAGAAGGGGGTAGTTGATGACTTGTATTCAGGACAGTCTTTTAATACACATGGAACACTTTGCTAAATTTGTGACTGGGTTATGAATGGAACAATATTTTGAAGTTTGGCATTCTGAAGCTTTGTAATGGGATCTGATATACATGTGTTGTCCATTAGAGCTTGTGATTCTCAAGAACAACAAAAAGGCCTAGAAGAATTCATTTGAGCTATTTATTTGGTTATGTATGCAATTGAAAACAAGGCTTATTTGCATGTTGATCCTTCTGTAAGCACTCATCTACAGTTTTTGACACAAGAAAATCTAACGCTTTTAGACTGTGATAACATTTGTTGTGTTTTTCTCTTATGGTTCTAGAAAATAAAGTGTTTTACAAAATTGTTTGCTTGTTCAAAATGTGTATCCAAAAAAAAGCTGGGTCTTTGGTACTCCCAAAGAACCAAATCAATATAAATGTTATAAAACACGGGGTTTTTTACGCTTTCCCAACTGAGTGACCTAAGTTATTAAGGCGCCGCAATGTGCCCAATTACAGATGTGGGATATTTAGTGTCCCACACATCTACATAAAGCTGTTCCTACCCCTCATATTATATTCCCACAGTTTGTAGCCCTTTATCCTCTTCTATTGGCGATTGCCGGTAAAGTTCATTTTCGATGTGGGTCCTGTGATCATCGCAGGGGTCCTTTTAGCTTTGCGAATCTAGAAAATTGCATTTTCGTATTCCTTGAGGGTCAAAGACCTGAAATGATATCATACCTCCAACTTTCTGGGATGGAAAAAGACGGACCAAACGGGTTGACAAAAATTCTACCCTAACCTAACCTACTTGGACCTTTATCAGGAGTACAGAAAGTATTTAGACCTCTTTAATTTTTTCCATGCTTTAATTGTTGGTTAAGACCAAAAAGTTTTTTTCTTTATTAACTGATGGAGGTCTGTAGTGTGGAGCTTCTTCTTGCTCCCTACTGAATCTTCTGAACTCGCTAACAGTGATCTTGGGGTTGTCTTACTCTCACCAAAGTTCTTTGCCCAGGATGCATAGTTTGGCTGCATGGCCAGGTCGAGGAGGAAAAGTGAGAGATTGTCCAAAACTATTTACATTTAAGGATTAGGAGGCAACTGGGGTCTTAGGAACCTTGAGCATTGCAGGAGAAAGTCTTGCGTCGGTGTTTCAACAATTCTATCTGAGCTCCTGGGCAGTTCTTAGACCTATGATTCCATGTGCTCGACATTCACTGTGAGGTCTTTATAGAAGGTGTGTTGCGATCCTTATTATAAAGGTCCAATTGGTTTAATTAAATGAAACAAAAACTGAATCAAAGCAGTAGACCATTAATGGAGGATCAGAAGGAAATGGAAAAACTTGTCAGTTAAATGAGTGGCCCAGAGATACGTATGACATTTAATCTTGCATTTTAATAAAGTAGCAACGATTTATCTACATTCCTGGGTTCTTTATGGTCAGGATTAGGGTGCAGAGGTGTACATTAATAAGCACAAAAACACACTTGATTTTACCAATGGTGCAAGGTGAAAGTGAAAAAATTTAAAGGGGTCGGAATAATTTCTTTACTCACTGTATAATCCCCCTAATTCCCACATTGTGTCCTTTTGTTGGCCTCCTTTGTGCATTTAACCCATCATCCATAATACTCTTAATATGTTGCCCCGTCCTCTCCCCCTGAAAAAATGTGGTGGCAAGTGTCCTTTTTCTGTTTTAAACAATGTGGCCCGTTCTGAGCCTCATTCCAAGGAGGGGAAGGAAAGAGAGAAGGGCAAAATGCGTCTTCTACACAAATCGTCACTATTAGGGTATATGATAAATCTCAGAAATAATATAGTAGCTAGGTGGTGCATCCTGGGAAATCCAAAAAATCCTAATAATCCAAAATGGAAGAAAACTGAAGACGGGTCATCCCAGAACTGCAGTCTTATGTGCCAGGCACGCCGCAAACATCAGGCAGTTTCGCGCGTAACGTTCTTATTCTCCCTCTTTGCATAAATGGTTGTCATCCCTCCTCCACCTTTCTTTATATAAACATACATTTGTTACTTATCCCTGTCCCTGCAGGCGCCATACTTTCACCTATGCTGCTGGTACATTGCTGCTCTGAAGCAGGGAAGTTGCCATTACGTCATCACATTGTGCGTGCCGGGACTCTGCTTCCACGTACCGGGTGGCGGAATGATATACGGGTGATGGCCTCCTTATTGTTCATTGTAACGATCTCTCATCATTTTCACAATGGCACAGGGAAAACTGTATGTTTTAGATGTTTTTGATTTTAGCAGTAAGTTTCATTGTTAATGAAAGTTTTACTGTCCCTTAAATATACAATGAGTCTCAGGTCGACTTTGTAAAGACCAAGAACTTGGACCGCGTTGCCACTTCCATATATTGAAATGTATGGCAAAAGGAAGGCTTTTGTATTCCTTTCATATGCTCTACTAAACGGGAATGGACAAATACCCCAATGCCGGTGTGTAATAGGCCGTACACGTAATCATTATATTGTATATCATAATTTACTTTATATTAGCTCCTGGATCTCACAAAACAAAGTGTAAGTAAGGAAAAAACAACCCCATTGCAAGTGTTTGAACGGGACGTTTTTTTTGTTTACTCTAACATAAAGGGAGTTTTCTTCTCACTTGGAGCTCACAATTGAATATAGAGTAAATTCCCTGCCATGGAGCTCACAGTTTAAGGCCTTGCTTGAGGAGTGCACAATTTTTTAATAAACAATAATGACTGTTCTAGGAGTTAAATTGTAATATACAGTTTATAGAAGAATAAGTATTCTTTGAGCTTAATATATACAGTTAAATGTCACCCCCTAGGATGCTAACAATCCAATGTACAGTTGATGGCGGGCCTCAAAGGCATAAAGGGAACCTTTTCACAAAGCTGGTTTTTAACCGGTTCCCACAGAGCTGTTTACCACAGCTTATTTGCCCTTTATTTTACTTTCTTTTACTAAGAAATCGTTCTCACAACCCTTAAAGTTTGTTTCCTTCATGGTTATTTGGCAGACATTGCAGTGAGGTAAGTGGCCCCCCTGTCTTTAAACTAAAATCCCCTTGAGATGACGTCATTTGGCCTGGCTGGACGAAATTTCCCATGCATTTGCCATCTTCTTCCGATCCGTCATGTCAGGTGAGAAGCAGAGCGGGGTTGTTCATGAGCATTGCACGGCTTTATGATAGCGTTGGACTAAGCAGTGTGAGATTTCGTACGCACTCTTTCACAGCCGCGCCCGCAACCAAAGGACCGTTGTTCAGGAGACTTTGATACAAGAATCAAAGTTTAATTTTATGAAGTTGTGAAGAAGAAAGGATTTTTTTTTTTTTGTTTGGGTAGTACAAAGAACCTGTCATACCGTTTTTTTTTAAAAGCAACCTGTCAACCAACTTTTTTAAGGGGTATTCGGTCCTGGAATATGGAAAATCCTAAGGGGCTAGGGTGGGAAAAAACTAAGCATACTAACCGCAGATTCCACATCACTGGACTTTCAGTCAGGGCTTGCTACATGGCCCAAATTTCAAGGATCCACTTAAGCCACCTGGTTTCATGAGGGGAGTTCACTTCCTATGTCTCCTCGTCTGGAAAATATGGTTGAAGTGGATCTCAAGACCCCCTTGGATTTCTGGCTGGGTGCATGTTGTAAACCGAAGTATCAAAGAAAAAAATTAGTTACACTATTGAATGCACCGCAAATTTGCCGAGGTACCTAGATAGCTTGTGAGTGAGAGAGACAGCAGATGAGAGTGAGTGAGTGAGAGAGAAAGGCAGAGATTCCCATGCGAATAGACAAGAAAAAAGTTGGAATTCAATGCAATCTTATTTTGTTCTTCAGTAAAAATATAAGCGACCACTAAAGGTGAGATGAATGTAAAGAAGGATACACTCTTAGGGAAATCATTTGCTTCTTCTTGCCGGCTCTGTTGGGGGCCACCGGAAACCTGATTTAAACGCGCGCAATCAGTTAAAATATTCTATTGGTTTAAACCAAAAAAGGGGTGGAGACCATACGCTCATAGCTCCTGCCTACTTATCATTTGCAGGGAAGCTGAGTCAGACCTGAAGTCGACCCCTAGAAATTTTATAATCCAATCATATTCTAGTTGAGTGCTGGGTTTATACCAAAGCTTGGTCGGACTATAAAGGGAAATTAGCTTTTCCTGACCAATATATAGTAGGCAGGTTCTGGACAACAGCGGATCTAACATAATGTAACGCAATAGAATACAGTAGATCGTTATACTCAATTAACTTTACTCTTTTATAAGGAGTCTCCCATAATCTGCTGTTTTATATGGTTATATTATACTCATAGAATCCCGTGATGTTCTAAACTGGTTTATTAGACGAGTACATTATAAGAAAACTCCCATATCGTTGTATCATTAGCCATAGCGCTCCCAGTGCCTTCTGTTCTCTATCCACTATGCCTTCTCCCCGTTGTTGGGTACCTGAAACTGTTTAGACCTGCAAACATTGTGTTGGGAATCCCATTTATGAATAGTCCTGACACGCTCTTATGAGGCCATTTCCATTTGATTATGGAGTGCTTTTTCTATGGTAAAGTTTACATGGGCAAGCACATGAGGTACACAATTTGTAACATATAGATACAATATAACAGTTGTATTCCTTCTATTTGGAGTTCTCTTATATCAGTTTGTGCAGTTCATTGCAACCCATCCCCTTTTTGGTTGCCTTTAGGGATCAATCTTGATAACCAATGGTTTTCTTTAGAATGGTAGGTAAATGACTACGACATTGTGGTCTTTTGAGTCATTGAAAAGTTATTAATGGGCCATTACCAAGCTAGAGGCTACGGCAATATACGGATCTGCTTTATTTAATCATATGCCGTTTTATGGTAGCAGTTCGGTATTTTTGAGGCCATCGAATTATAGTCAAATGGAAATTTTTTTTTTCTTTAAGACTTCACTGGAGTAGTTAGAGCACCCACTGACTACAAGAGAACACTCCACCGGCCACTTTATAGTACACCATGCTAGTAACGGGTTTGGTGTTTGGAAGCCCTTGCCTTGAGAAATGCCGCACTTCTTCGTGGCAGAGATTCAACAAGGTGCTGGAAGCATTCCTCAGAGATTTTGGTCCATATTGACATGATGGCCATCACACAGTTTGCCGAAGATGTGTAGGATGCACATTTCTATGATGCGAATATCCCGTTTCCACAATCCCAAAGATGCTCTATTGAGTGAGATCTTGGTAGACTGTGGAGGCCACTTTGGAGTATCAGGTGTGCACTCAGTCAATGTTCAACGAAACCAGTATGAAGATGATTCCAGCTTTATGACATGGTGCCGTATACTCTGAAAGTAGCCATCAGTTTTGGGCGTACATTGTGGTCATAAAGGGTATGGACACGGTCCAGAGCAACAATACGCCATAGTAGGCTGTGGCGTTTGCAACGATTGCCTAATATGGTACCAAGGGCACCAAAGAGTGCCAAGAAAAATTCCCCAACCATGGACACCACACCACAGCCTGAAAACCGTTGAACAAGGCAGGAGGATCCATGCTTTCATGTGATGTTGATGGCCATAATTCTGACTCCTACCTCCGAATGTCGCAAGTCAGAAATCAAAACTCATCAGACCCAGGCAACTTTTGTTCCAATATTCTATGTCCAATTTAATGAGCTTGACTGCAAATTGTAGCCTCCAGTTCCTGTTCTTAGATGAAAGGAGTGGCACCGGTGTGGTCTTGCTGCTGTAGCCACACTGCCTAAAAGTTCGAAGTTACTGGGCGTTCAGAGAGCTCCTTCTGCCTACCTTGGGTGTAACGGGGTGGCGGATTTGAGTCACTGTTGCCTTTCTTTAGCTCGAACCATGTCGCCCATTCTCCTCTGACCTCTGGCATCAACAAGGCATTTCCGCACCACAGAACTGACGATCACTGGATTGTAGTTTTCTTTTTTCGGACCATTCTCTGTAATCCCTAGAGAGGTTGTACGTGAACAATCCCAGTAGAATCAGCGTTTCCGAAATACTCAGACCAAGCCTTCTGGCACCAACAACCAGCTGCCACGTTTCAAACGGCACTCAAATCACCTTTATTCCACTACTGATGGTCTCTGGTTTGAATGCAGGCGATTGTCTTGAACCCATGTCTACATGCCCAAATGACTGAGTTGAAGCAAGTGTGATTGGCTGATTAGAAATTAAGTGTTAAAGAGCAGTTGGACAGGTTACATATAAAGTGGCCGGTGAGGATGTCTGGGGCGGGCAGGGAGGGGCAGGGAGCATTAATTATATGGTGGGGGCCATTATGTATATCTGGGGCAGGCGGGGGCATTAATCTATGTATCGGGAAAGGGCGGGGGCATTAATCATGTTTGGGCGGCTGGGCACATTATTCTATGTCTGGGGCAGCAGGCTGGGGCATTAATTATGTATGGGGGGGGCTGGGGTCCATTCATTCTGTGTCGGGATAGGCTGGGGCCATCAATTGTGTCTGGGAAGGCTGGGCCATTATTCTCTGGTCTTGGGGTAGGCTTGGGGGCATTCATTCTTATGTCTGGGTTAGGCAGGGCTTGGGGGCATCTATTAAGGTCTGGGGTAGGCTGGGGCCAGTCATCTCTATTTGTCTGGGGGGAGGCTCGCGGTAGGAGAGAAAGAAGAATATAAACTACCCTTAAATTACTGTGTGTTACATTATGGGGCAAGAGTTCGTGTCGGTAATAATATTTCAGAGGCTCTATTAAGGAGTTGGGGCACAAAATTGGTGGTAGCCCAGAGAGAAGGGACAATGGGAAAAGGGCAGAACATAGACGTCTTGTGTGGTAAACTCTGCAGGAAAGCTGCTTTGTGCGTACCAGGAGGAAGGAAGAGACAACGGTGAGGGTTGGTGGAACTAATAGAGAAGATGAGGAACGAGAACCAATCCCGAGGACATGTCACTGATGTTACTGGACTGCATAGGTGAGGAATCTCGTGTTGTCTGTAGCTGTATATGATAACTATGATTTTTTTTCCCTGTTCGTTTCTGATTGTAAATATGTAGTATTATAGTAGTTATATGCCTGTACATAGGGGGCAGTATTATAGTAGTTATATTTCTTGTAAATAGGGGCCAGTAGTTTAGTAGTTATTCTTTGTACAGGGGGCAGATTAAGTGTTAGATTCTGGTCACATAGGGGGGCAGTATTATAGTAGTCTAGAGCCTGTACATAAGGGGCTAGTATTATAGTAGTTATATTTCTTGTTCTGTATATAGGGGGGCAGTTATTATAAGGACGATTATATTCTGTACATAGAGAGCAGTAATTTATATATAGTATGTTATATTATTGTATAAGGGTGGAAGTATTATAAGTAGTTATATTCCTGTTTTTTTTTTTTTTTTTTTCTTTTCTTACATAGGGCAGTATTATAGTAGTTATAGTCCTGTACATAGAGGGCAGTATTAAGTAGTTATAGTGTTCATAGGGGGCAGTGGCCCAGGCTAGTGGCAACAGTTATTTATAGTAGTTATATTCCTGTACATAGAGAGGGCAGGATTTAGTGTTTATATTCTGTACATAGGGTGGCAGTAGGGGCAGTCTCTTAGAGTTAATTGAGATTACAGAGGGGGCCGGTAGTATAGTAGTATATTCGTGTAACATAGGGGGCAGTATTATAGTAGTATATCCCTCTTGTACATAGGGGGGCAGGATTATAGTAGTTATATGTCTTGTAAACAGGGGGCAGAGTATAGTAGTTTATCTTGTGCTAGGGCAGTTAGATTATAGTAGTTATAGTTCCTGTCCATAGGGCGGTGGCAGTCGTATGTAGTATTATGTGTTATATTCCTGTATATAGGCGACAGGTATTATAGCTAGTGATATCTCTGTACATAGGAGGGCAGTATTATGAGTTATTATTCTTGTACAAATAGGAGGCCAGATTATAAGTGGTTATATTCTCTTGTACATAGGAAGCAGTATTATAGGAGTTATCTCTGTACAGAGGGGACAGTATGATAGTAGTATATTCATTGTAAATAGGGACAGTATTATAGTAGTTAATTCTTGTACATAGGGCCAGTAGTTGTAGTATATTCTTTGTTAACAGAGGGTGGCCATTTATTATAGTAGTTCTATCCTTTACATAGGGGGCAGTATTATAGTAGTTATATTCGTGTACATAGGAGGCAGTATTATAGTCCGTTATATTTTGACATAGGGGGGCCCAGTCGTATGTAGTTCATACTTGTACATAGGGGGCAGTATTATCGATAGTATCGATTCATGTACGTAGGGGGACCAGTATTTATAGTAGTAATATTCCTGACATAAGGGGCAGTATTAGAGTCGTTTTCTTCGTTGACATCGGGCGGCAGTATTATAGCAGTTATTTCGCTGTACATAGGGGGCAAGTATTATAGTGGTTATATTTTGTACATACCAGTGGGCAGTAGTATAGTAGTTATATATTGTAATAGGGGCAGTATATAGGATTATATTCTGTAAATAAGGCGGCAGTTATTAGAGTGTTTATTCTTGTACATAGGGGGCAGTATCTATAGCAGTTATATTCTTGTACATAGTGGGCCCGTATTATAGTAGTTATATTCTTGTACATAGCGGGCTAGTATTATAGCCGAGGTTATATCCTGTACCATAGGATGTTGTGGTCGTTCTATTATAGTAGTTATGTATTCCTGTACTAGGGGGCAGGTATTATAGTAGTTTATTCTTGTGCATAGGGGGCAGTATTATAGTAGTGATAGTATTGTACATAGGGGGCAGTATATAGTAGTTATATTCTTGTGACATTAGGGGGCAGTATTTATAGTAGATATATTTGTACATAGGGGGCAGGATTTATCCAGTAGTTCTATTTATTGTTGCATGGGGGCAGGATTATAGTATTATATTCTGTACATCGGGGCAGGATTATAGTAGTTATATTCTGTATATAAGGGGGGGCAGTTTATAGCAATATCCTGTAATAGGGTGGCAGTACAGTATTATAGTAATTGGCTTGTAATAGTGGAGAAGTATTGTAGGAGTTTATTTTGCATATAGACAGCAGGATTGATGTGTTATTCTCAATGTGTTATTGTAAGCATGTTCCTGTACTAGGAGGGCAGTATCAATATATCTTTCTTGATTGTACATTGTTATGACAGGGGAAAGGTATTAAGGCTTACATCGGGTTCGCATCAGTACGGACCGACAGGCACATTCTGTGCACATTAGATTCACTTACTAGCAAAAGATGTTACATTGTTTTGCATAGAGGCTCTACAACCAACATTGTCTGTATAACCCTCCCACATTATATGGACCACACCCACTTGTTTGCATCCCGCTCATAATAATGGGGCCCACTTTTTTAGTTTTTCACCAGGGGCCATTTTAAATTCCCAGTCCGCCCCTGGGCACACGTCCATAAAAAGGATAGCCTGGAACCTGGAGACGAGAGGGTTCAACGTAGAGCACAAAAATGATAAGGGGTATGAGGGTCTCAGTTATGAGGAAAGATTAAAACAACTAGTTATTTAGTCTGAAAAGAGGACGACCTACGAGGGGACGGGACATGATTAATTTATATAAATAGCGAATGGTCCATACAAAAAAAATGGTGGTAAATTGTTTTTCAGATAAATACAAATAAAAGAGGAGGGGCAGGTCTCCATCTGGAGGAATTAAGGTTTAATCACCAGAGGGCGGACAGGGCTTTTTTGCCTAGGAGGAACTGTCAACTGTGGAATAGCCTGCTTCAGGCGCCTGGTCACCAGCAGGAGGGACCAGAAGAGAGCTTCAAGAAGGTGTCAGATGTTTTTTACAGTTGCCCATGAAAATACAATGCAGAGATCAGCTGTAATTTTATCAAAGCTGTGGGAAATTAAAGTTGCTCTTGATTGGTTGCCAGGTCAGGAGACATAGATAGTGATAGCCAGGCAAAGACCGAGACCGGTTCTGAGAAAATCCGAGAAAGTAGGAGACAATCCGGCCAGACAGAGAAAGAAACCAGAGTCCAGAGACATAGTCACAGACAGACAGAGAGGAGAAAACAGAGGACAGTCGGGACAAAGACAGAGACAGGCAAAAGCACAGGCGACGCAGTCAGAGACACTAAGGACATAACAGAAACAGTGGTAGGACAGAGACAAAAGTCTCAGAAAAAGTAACACAGTCAGAGACAGGGACCGTCAGTGCAAAACCAGCGGAAGACAGATCACGACCAAATAGAGGGCGATAGATAGATACACAGAGTAATATATAGCACATGTCTTGCCTCCTTGAGCTTGGACTCACAATCTTAATATGTAGTGACTATATTTACTTTAGTACTAGTTCTAGGACCTACATACACCACATTCCTTGCTCATAAGAGATAACAGACTATTTTAACCTGTAAATGCCCCACATTTAGAAGGGTTAAACACATGACAGTTACTAAGAATTCATAACTGGGGATTGCAATGTGCTTGTATTCAGTAGTTTCCATGTGGTTTCAGGCCGCATAACAAAGATGCTGTGAATTAAGTATATAGACACCAATTATAGCCCAGTGAGGAGTGAGGAGGTGGGCCCAATTGCCGGGGGGGGAATGGAGTGTTTTGGTGTGTGATTTTTTGAAATTTTAGACGAGCATATTAAAAAACATGTGGGAGAATGAATTAGGTGCAAATTCAGAATAACCACTACATGATTGAACCACCCCCTTCCCCCATTGCCAAATGTGATCACAGACTAAAAGGTGGGTTTAAAAAACAAAATGTCTTCATGCAAAGATTCATGTGAACTATGCTGATAGAAAATGGGGCATTTATCTTCGATAAAGTGTTTAACGTTGTATTTCATGTACATTATAATTGATTAGTAAATCTAGTTGATAGAATGCAGAGAAAACTTATAAAGAAAAAAAGGGGAGGGCAGCTCTGATAAACAACTCCATAAAATTCTTGTGATTTTCTTCAGAATTGTACTAGTGTGTTAGAAAACAGAACATATTCCATAATGAACACGTCATGGAGCTTTCAGTCACCTATTAAGATCATATTCTTCTTGATTACCACAACACTGCCCCCAGGAATATGTTCAATGATGTATCATATCACTGGCTCTTTAACCCTTCAGGCCTAAGTTGCCTCTAGATTTTTTTTTTCAAATCTGCCCGGTGAACTATTAGTGGTTATAGCTTGGAACACATTCCAGGGGAATTTTAGATTGTTTTCTCATAACATATTGTACTTCATTAGTTTAAAAATTTGGTGAAGTGAAACCTTTTATGTTTGTTAGAAATGTGGAAAAAATTGCTCGTACAATTCTTAATTTTCTCAACAATTCTCTTCTTTTGAAGGCGATGGTCATAGCACCCAACTTTCATTTTAAACTTACATTATTCGCACCATGTCTGGGGCTTTATTGGAACTTGGTTAGGAATTTGGGTTGCATTTTTCACAATTTCTTTGAGAAAATTCGCCAAAAACCTGTATTCACAGGGACCTGCTCAAAGGCCTAAATATAGCAATACTACGAAAACGAAAATGACCCCATGTGAAAACTTAACAACCCAACTCAATGATGAGAAGAAAGACTTTTAAGAAGTTTGTTCAACCCTTTAGGTGTCTTTATAGGGGTTAAAACAACATGGGAGGTGCAGTCTGCACAAATTTTATACTTTGTGGACAATAAATTCATTTTGGAAATAAAATTAAAACATTCACATGGGGCCCATGCCGGGCATAGAATGGAAATGAGACCATCCAGAGCAGATTTTGCATTGTCAAAATTTAAAGACTAGAATGTGTCTTGTTTTAAATGTTATATACAGGGGTAACCTACTTAAGGACACCCAAGTACGGACGACCCCTAGTTACAAAACAAAACTCTTTGCCCCCTCTGGTGAGCTCTCGGATGCTTTCTTTTAGTCCAAGGCTAAGGCTTCCTTATTGAAAATTCCATGTCAATAGGGCAATTGTTACAATTTATAATATATACAGTCGACTTACATCAAATTAACTTAAAAAAACAAACTAAAGACATCTATAAGTAACCCATAAAAGCCTATATAGGGGCTAAGTTTTGCCAAATGAGATGTCACTTTACTGATACACAATTTTGAGGGCATCTATAGCTAAGTGATAAGATTTTATTAACTCTATGTTAATATAGATTTCATTTACCATAAAAAGGATATATTAGTTTTATTCTATGGTCACCATTAGAGAGGAGCGAGCACTTAAAATTGCTCGGGTGCTCGTATCGAGCCGAACATCGTCAGATGTCGAAGTGCTCGTTCGAGTAACGATGCCCCATTGAAATCAATGGGAGACCGAGCATTTTTCAGTAAAAATAAACTTAACGAAGCAACCAGTGAAAATACACAGTGCAGAACAGATTGCAGATGTTCGGGAACACTGCAATCTGTTCCGGAGCGACACGCGTGCAGAACGGTGTTCTCGCAATAGTATTTGAAGAAACATATGTGTGAAAACACTGCAATGTTTGGAAACATCTGCCACGTTGTTCTTCACACATATTGTTCTTCAAATACTATTGCGGAGAACACAGTTCGTGCCACGCGGTCTCCGGACATCTGCGATCTGCTCCGGAGAACACGCGTGCAGAACGGTGGCTTCCGCAATTAGTATTTGACGAAACAATATGTGTAGAGAACAACTTGCAGTGGTTGCCCAAACATCTGTAAGTGTTCTTCACACATATTGTTACTTCAAAAATACTATTGCGGAGAACACCGTTCTGCACGCGTGTCTCCGGAACAGATTGCAGATGTTCCCGAACATCTGCAATCTGTTCTGCACTGTGTTCTTTCACTGTTTTCTTCAATTAAACAATTAAATTAAATGTTTTAATTGTATCTTTTTACTGTTCTTCACTTTTTTTTTTTAAAATTAAATGCTCGTTATCGAGCAGGGCAAATACTCGTCCGAGCAACGAGCCGGTCCGAGTATGCTAATACTCGACCGAGCATCAAGCTCGGACGAGTATACTCGCTCATCACTAGTCACCATAATTATGGAAATACCTCATATATATGGCTTTTTTATTTTTCCCAATTGTACTGAATAAAAACTATTTTGGAGAAAATCTTGTTAATTACCAGCTCTGATCGCAGGGTTTTGGAGCGTGGTGTCAGCTGTGACAGCTGACACCTGCTGCTTCTGGTGCCGGATCTGTCTGTGAGCTGGTGCTAGAAGCTGGACGTAAAGTACATCCTGGTGCGGGAAGTATCTTCCTGCAGGAACGTACTATTACACCCAGTTGAAATAATTCTCTTTACAGTTGGGAAAAGAGGTATGTATGTTGTACTATTAGAAAATCTAAAGCCTGGATCATTTAGCAGAAATTATGAATATTAACAAGAAAAATATTTTAGTACAGCTAAACATCTTATTATTTGTCACAATTGACAAAATATGAAACCCTGAAAAGTGAGGTTTTTAGAATTGAAGATGAGCAAAGAAGGTTTTTTTTTTTTTAATCTTCTAGTATTTTCTGCATGGGGCCACCTTCCCCTTAAAATATATACATATTTGTACACACATGTTTATACAGTCACACACATTTATATATTCATATATACTGTACATTTATACACTCATACATATATTATATACCCACATTATGTACACCTCCATACATTTATACACATACATATAGAATATATACAAAATATACATACACAGACAGTATATAGACATAGCACACACATACATACCATATATACACACCACCCATCATATACATACAGCATATACACATACATAGAGTATATACGTTTATAAACACACAGCAGGTACACAGACATACACATGATAAACACAAATACATTTATATACTCATACCCACATGTATGTACCATCTGCCAGAGACCCAGCAGCTGCAGACCAGATGGGGGAAGTAGACTGAAGCAAAGGTCCTCTGACAATTCTCATGTGACCTGCTGACTCAGATGTATACTGTGGAAGATGTGCCCTTTAATATAACAGCGCACCTTCTTCATTCTTTAGTGCGGCAGGGTGGGTGCAGGGCCCCCTGATACTGTGGGACCTTTAGCAGCTACTATGGCTGCTACCCTTGTTGTTACACCGATGACTGGAGTATATTCGTTCTTTTAAGAGTGATTAATACTTACTGTGGTGTTGCTTTCTTGTGGATGTCCTTTCCATTATAATGCAGCATATAAGAGATTGGAGTAGCTACAAAAGTGAATAGAAGGCCTATATGTAGGGATCTTCAGGTGAGGACCAGTAGCCTTGACTAAGAATGTTTTTCTACACTCATAACACCTAGGCTGGTGATCCGATAATGTGATTTGCAGTTGACAATTTTATGACCTTTTGGTGCTGGATGTTTACTGGTTTACTGATGAGAGCAGAATCCATTTCGTGTGAGCCGTTAGCCATCATAGAGTGATAAGCTGGCTTAATTTCATATTATGCAACAAAGAAAACCTGTCAGTTAAAACGAAACCACACTAACTAAACAAATCCGTGAAAACTTCTTTTATATGGGAGTATAAAAGTTCCATAGTCCATTCATAAAGTTGACTCACCATCTATACAAATGTCCCCATTAGAGATAAGCGAGCACTAAAATGCTTGGGTGCTCGTTATTCGAGACAAACTTTTCCCGATGCTCGAGTGCTTGTCTCGAATAACGAGCCCCATTGAAGTCAATGGGAGACTCAAGCATTTTTAAAAGGGGAACCAAGGGTCCTCACAGGGAAGCTTGGCCAAACACCTGGAAACCTCAGAAACATGATGTGAGAATACAACCACGGAATATGGACAGGAAATAAGCATGGGCAGCATGCATGGATGCCTCTGAGGCTGCCTTAATCGCGACCATATGCAAAATTATGGGACAAAGCATGGCCATGAAAACGGAGTGGACCGAGATAGAACTAGATATCATTAAAACAGTCCAATAATTGACCCTGACACTATAGAAGCACGGCATGCAGCGGCAGCAGGCAGGCCTAGAGATTGTGCATGGCGACATACCCCAAATGGACTCATGCTTCAAACCAATTAAAAAAAATTCCTTTGGTGATGATAAACCGTGTAGCACTGTAAGGTATCGTATTTTGCTGGTGAAGGCGGCATAGAGATGAACCAAAGTCGGTGAGCAAGAAGCGCTGAAATGATTTCCTATTTGAACAAAAGGTTACGGTATATTTTAGTCGATAACCACAGCCTGGTGGCGACATAGTGACCAAGTTCATAATCGTTTCTGGTGAAACAATACCCGAAAATGAGCCTGACAACAGCTTGTTTGATAAGGGGACTAACATGTGTAGGCAGCCATGGAGACGACTTTCCATGATTAAGAGCTACAGTCATGGGGCATGCCATCCCTATTGCGCTGTCTATGATTGAAACTTCATGTCTCCAGCATGTTGGCCCGACAGATGGGCCGAGTTTTTCCTTTAAGTATCTGTTGACACACCTGAAAATTCTGCCTGAACAGCTCGTTTGATATGGATGATGTGGCTGTATCCTCCTCGCGCTCACCGTCTGGAGTATAACGTTGAAAGTTGCGCATGGAGACCTTGGTGAACGCTGTGGAGATCGTGGAGGCGAAATTTGACAGGAAACAGCAGGGGCAGTATACAATGGATGCCTCTAGCTTCCGAATCTGGGATGGGCTGGCGTCCGCTCCAACGAGCTTTCGCCTGTCCAAGCCCCTGTCCTCTCTCGGCCCTCCCCCCCCAAAATGGGCCTGAGGGGCCAGAAGCGTTTACTTTGAAAAAATTATAATTTTCCAAAGCGGCGCGGGTCTTTTGAATATTTCATCTAGAATAATGGATGCCATAGCGGTTCTATTTTAAATTGTTTTTTCCGGAAATGGTTCCATGATTAAAGCGCAGTATGGAGCATCCATATGGCGCTGCTATTATGCAACTCAGGGTCTACAGCATGGCGTCGCCAGATGCGCTGGAGTTCCATTATGTATCTGGTGACAACGCCTGAAAATTGCTGTCCTGACACAGCTCGTTGAATAAGGGATGATTGTGCTGTATATCTTTCTCGCGCTCCCATGTCTTGGGTTATAGACGTTGAACGTTGCGCATGAGACGTTGTGTGGCGCTGTGCGAGGATCGGGGAGGCGAATGGACACGGATAAACAACAGGGGCATATCATGGAAGCACTCAGGCTGCCAACTCTGGATGGAGCCTGCGGTCCCGCTGCAGGCGAGCTTTCGCCGTGTCCAAGCCCCTGTCTCTCGGCTCCTCCCCCACCCAAAAGGGCCTGGGGGCCAGAAGCTTTACTTTGTAAAAAGTATCATTTCAAATGCAGGCTGGGGGCTTACAAACAGCACTTCTAGAACCTTTTTGTATAAGATCAATTGTAGTACTGTTTCTTATAAGTAATTGGCTGGTCATGGTGGGTGAGGGGGAATGTAAACATATACGCAGAGACGCGCTGAAATAAGATCGTAATGATAAAGTGTGCCAGTATTTTTTGTGATAACGCGCAGGGGCGACACAGTTTAACAAGTTTGGGAAGCCATGACAAACCCCAAATCTGCCTGGACACAGCTTCGTTTGCTAAGGACGATTATGGAGGCAGTCTATATGGCAGCTTTGGGAGGCACTATGGATGATTGTGATGTACAAACAGGTGGAGGCAGCTATTATACGAGCTTGTGGAGCTGCCTATGGACATTAAATTTGGATATGTCTGTATTGGCAGTAGATTTCAAAACCAAGGAACCGGTAAGGGGTCGGGGGCCCCAATAGTAAAATATTAGTCTCGTATACTTGGAAAAGTTAAACGCAACCGGGTGCCCAGATAAATCAGAACCTGGGCACTCAAAATAAACAGAGGTAGTGCCCTGAAAATTACACGTGCTAATGAGCATTTTCCGCCAAAATGCATCCTGTTTATCAAAAGAGAGGGAAGGAGAAAATGAGGAGGAGGAGTGCTACATTATTCAGAGTTTAGCTTTTTCATCTGTGGAAATGGAAATCCTGAGAAAATCCAGCTTTTATTCATCTTGATAACTGGCATCCTGGTCGGCGCTGTCAGTCACAGGCGTGTAACTGCTTATTCGTGGTGATCCACCATGCCCTGAAACTTCGCTCAGACAACACGCTGCGCAGGGCGTCAAGCACCTCAAGCGTACAGCCACCAGTTTTCGTCCACATGTTCCAGCTTTGAAACCCGTATTGTAGTGAGCTGTGTGATCATTAATGACGTGGTATGGTCACTAACGTACTCCCTCACCATCTTTCTGTAAAGATCAGCCCTACTCTGCCGACTGTTGGAACGGTGACAGTGTCTTGCTGCTGGGTGACATAAAACTGGCAAAGGCCTTTGTAAAGCAGTACCCCTGCCAGTGCTGGACAAGCTGCCTGCTCGCCTACCTCCCACCCCTACTTTGTCTCGCAGAAGTACTGCCCTCTTGCCCTATCGCCTGGTCAGAAGGGAAATACTGTTTCAGCTTGTGCACCAGGGCCTGCTGGTATCTGCAATTCTCTTCACTCCTTTCCTCTCCAGGGATAGAGTGGAAAGATTTTGCTTGGTACCGTGGGTCCGGAGAGTGAATCCCCGTAATCGGTGCTGGAATAAATTCTTTGAACGCAAGGGTATGGATAGGCAGCCTAGCCCCTGAAATCAGTGTCATATGGCTGCCAGAGTCCCACGCCTCAGAAGAATTTCGCTCCCCTCACTGGCCTGACTGTCCATTTCCTCCTCCTCCAAAATTCCTCCTCTTCTGTCTGCCCATAACACTCTGAGACAGTGAAGGACTGAGCAATTGCTCCCCTTGTTGTCTCGCCAACTTCTCCTCCTCTTCCTCCTCATCCTCCTCCACCTCCTCCCGATATGCGTGAGAAACAGACCTGAGGGTGCTTTGGCTATCAACAAAGGAATCTTCTTCCCCTTCTCTTGTGACGAGCGCAAAGCTTTCCGACTTTCATGCCTGGACCAGAGAGTTTTTTCAACAGGCCAAGCGAGCTGGATGGTGAGGCTGATGGATGGCGGCATCACCACTGACCTCTTTTTGACTCCTCAAGATTACTCACACCTGACAGATATCAGACAAAATCCCTCGTCCACTCCTCATTGTAGACTTGAGAAAGACTGACTGACCTGACACCAGTTCTGTTGAGAAGTTGACATCTGCATTTCTACAATCGCTCTGCGCGTGGGTAAACTCTGGATGCACATGGTTTTTAATGTTGATTTCCACCTCGTCGGCACTCGCACAACATCGGTGAGCGGGCAGTTGGAGGCTGGCGGCTTCAGCGCGCCTTGAGAGTGTGTTGCCACTTCGCCTATCCTGTCGTCTATGGACTTTCTGTTCTCTCGATTCAAACATCGCCGATAAGTGATTGCGTGTCGCGCTACCTTTTGTGTGAAGCAACACACTCAGTGACACGGATTTGGGGCTAACTGAGTACTTGGTGAGGTCTAACTGCTGCAACCTCACTAAAGATTTACTGCGACAGGGCGGCCAGGCTTATGCCATGTGTCAGTGCTTGCCGAGTTTTGCTATGAGCTACACCACCAGGGCCTATTTGTCCCACTACCTGCAATCCTATTGTAGCCAAAACGTATCTAGTTTTAGCCTGGCTTCATTTGGGGTCTTTCAAGGGCCGTTTCTTCTCTCCCGCCGTTTCCTCCGCGTTCTCGTCTTGCCTCTCGTTATCTTAGCTCTATGGCCGTCGCTGTCTACGCCGCCACGATCAGGTCGGCGCCTTGATTCGCCTCTGCTCTGTCCAGTCATTAGTAATGAGTAAGCCTGACCCTCCTCTTTTCTGGGTGGGTGTATTCCTTCGTTATTTTGGCTATGCTCTTTGCAGGCGAGTTTGTGACGTTGCACTGCCTCTCTCGCGCCCTCCTTCCGTTTTTTGGTTTTCCCTATGTGTCCCTCAGTGTTCCTTTTCCATCGGTTGCTTACCTCTCGTGCCTAAGCTACCTGACTAATTGGCGTCGGATGCCCGTACGATGATTAGCTTGTCGGAGAGAGGTGGTATGGTTTTGGTTGGGTTCGTAGGAGGAGGATGCGGATAGTAGGCCCTGAGAGAACCTGGACCGAGGTAGGCCCGCAATCCTGGCTCGGCAGATATGAGCAGCCCCAAGTCAGACTCATTCCCAGCCTCCACAAGTTAACCCAATGTCCGTCACGATATATATGGCCTGCCGGCAGCACTCTCACGTGTCATGGTCAGTGGACTTGTCAAACGCTTGGTCAGGGCACGGATGTGTTGTCTGACACGTGCTGGTGCAGGGCTTGGGATGGCACATCGGGAAAGTAGTGGCGGCTGGGACCGAATACCGAGGGGCGGCCGCCCCTTAGGTTGCAAAGGCTTGGTCTCTACCACCTCATAGGCAGCATCTCTCTCCACTAGTCGTTTTGAGATGTGGACATTGAGGGCTTGGTGCGTGGTGGGTGGTTGCACTGTACTTCCTCTTGCGCTCCAGCGTCTGGGGTATGAGAGCTGAAGCTGCGCATAGGAACATTGGTTGATGCTGTGGAGATCGTGAGGCCGAAGTGTGGTGTTTCGCACGGAGGTGTTGTGGCCGGGGTCCTGGGCAGGGGCTGACTAGCAGAGGCGCAGGTGACACAGGGGAAAGGAGCAGTGGGTGCCGCCGGAGAGAACGGCCTTGGTTCCATATGATGGGGTGTTTAGCATCATATGCCCTGCGCATACTGGTGGTGGTTAAGCTGGTTAGTGGTGGAACCCCTGCTATCCTGGTGTGGCACAGGTCACAGGTTGCACACACCCAGTCGTCGGTCATCCGTTTTTAACCTCCAGACTTCCAAAAATCTAGCCCTCACGCGGAGCTCACTACGTGAAACATTTGGGCCTGATGCACCAGCCTCTGCGTCTGGCCCCACGCACTGCCTCTCAACCTTCTCGTCGGGCTCGCCTCCGTCTCAGAAGTACTGTGTCACCCGGCCTATTAACCAGCTTGGTTCTGTCACCTCATCCATCCTCCGACCCTCAGTCTCGTCTCCCCCCTCGAAAACCTGGGCACTCGGAAAAGAGCTCAGCAGCAACCGACAAGTGGTTTTTGACTTGGAAGGGTCCAGAAAACAGTTCCTCGGATTATGCCGGTTCAAATGCAAATTTTCCTGAGGGCACATGGGGGAAGGAGGCGAGGGTGGAGGCTGGAGAGTGCTTGATTCTCGGTGGACATGGGTGGACGCTGGAAGACTGACTGGTGGACAAATGGCTAAAGCATTGTCCGCAATCATACTCACTGTTCCACGTCTTCAACAGTGTCTACCTGCTTCGTCCTCTTGTCCTCACAGTGCTCTCCCGACACGATTGGACACCTGACCCTAGGGAGTGTAGTCTGCGGCGTCCCCCTGCTCCCTCATCAGCAGTGATGTCTCACCCCCGCAGACCCACGGCCTCTGACCCCTCGCATAGTGGACGCCCAGCCTTTGCCCGTCCTACTCCTAGCCCTCGGTTCAACATTTTCAAATTAAGGTAAACTGTAAATTTTTTTTGTGTTTTTTTTGTGTGTTTTTTGTGTTTTTGTTTTTTAAACAAAACTATGCTTATCCTATTGCTATGGCTGAGTTTTCTAAACCTACACTGACAGCACACAACACGATTTTGTGCTGTGCCTGATGACTTTTAGTTTAGAAAAAAAATAACAAGAAAAGAAAAAGCAGACTGTGCCTAATTCAATCAAACCCCTAATAAATTGTCCCACTTAGGTGCTGTGCCTAATTCAATCAAACCCCTAATAAATTGTCCCACTTAGGTGTTTGAGATGGATATGTGTGTCACTAAGAGCTAAACAGAACGTTCGCAAGACTCCCTGCAAATTCGTCACAATATGGTACTAGCTGCACTACTAGTGCCAGCGAGGCCAGCCACAAGCAAATCAACCAAAGATAAAATATATAACGCTATTGTAGCCCTAAGAAGGCCTGTTGGGTTCTCGTATGGCTAGTTTCTAACCTACACTGACAGCACACAACTGGATTTTGTGCTGTGCCTGATGACTTTGAGTTAAAAAAAAAAAAAGTAAAAAAAAAAGAAAAAGCAGACTGTGCCTAATTCAATCAAACCCCTAATAAATTGTCCCACTTAGGTGTTTGAGATGGATATGTGTGTCACTAAGAGCTAAACAGAACGTTCGCAAGACTCCCTGCAAATTCGTCACAATATGGTACTAGCTGCACTACTAGTGCCAGCGAGGCCAGCCTCAAGCAAATCAACCAAAGATAAAATATATAACGCTATTGTAGCCCTAAGAAGGCCTGTTGGGTTTTCGTATGGCTAGTTTCTAGCCTACACTGACAGCACACAACTGGATTTTGTGCTGTGCCTGATGACTTTGAGTTATAAAAAAAAAAAAAAGTAAAAAAAAAAAGAAAAAGCAGACTGTGCCTAATTCAATCAAACCCCTAATAAATTGTCCCACGTAGGTGTTTGAGATGGATATGTGTGTCACTAAGAGCTAAATATAACGTTCGCAAGTCTCCCTGCAAATTCGTCACAATATGGTACTAGCTGCACTACTAGTGCCGGCAAGCCAGCCACAACCAAACAAAAAAAAAATATAATGCTATTCTAGCCCTAACAAGGGCTGTTGGGTTCTTGTAGACTCACTCCTGCCTAACAGTAAGCTAATATAACAACCTAACGCTATCACTGCAGCAGCAGCAGCAGCTCTCTCCCTAGCGGCATCCAGACAGAGAATGATGCGAGCAGCGCGGGCAGGGGCTAGTCTATTCCAGGGTCACCTGATCAGGCCGACCAACCACTGCTATCGACGTGTAAGGGTACCACGTCATGCTGGGTGGAGTGCAGAGTCTCCTGTGATTGGCTCTGTTTCTGGCCGCCAAAAATCAAAACGGCGGGAGATGCCATTTTCTCGAGCTGGCGAAGTATTCGTCCGAACAACGAGCAGTTACGAGTACACTAATGCTCGAACGAGCATCAAGCTTGGACGAGTGTGTTCGCTCATCTCTAGTCCCCATGTAAGTTCAATCATCATCTTTCCAGCATATTCATGTTCTTTCAGCTCAGCCATGCCTCCAGCTCATTCTTCCCTCCCTCAGGAATGAGAGAGATGCTGGCTATAGAGATAGATATAAGGGGCATATTTTCTTACCTGGTCCACAGAGTAACTTTCAGAGTAAGTGTCCGACGATGACTTTCTTCTTCCTGGTGTATGTAAGTGCATTATCTTCCGACACAATTTGAATGTTAAATCCCGCGCTCAATCCAAATCAGTTGGATTGCCCGACGGCACGCCCCCCGAATTCTGTTGCATGAAACCCATCATGCTGCGCCAAAAACCCCTGTTAAATACTTGTCAAAGCTGCTCAAATTCGGAAAATGGTGCGCAGTCCGGCGAAAGTAAATAAGCCTTCTGCGAGTCACACACAGGCAGCATCTTTCTGCCTTTGTATGACTTTTTCTGTGGAAGGGTGAGTGAGGTAGAAGAGCAGAGTTCACTCAGCTGAAAAGAAAGTAAGCCCCTTGTCAATCAGCAAGCAGGAGGCACTGCTGAGCTAGAAGAATATGAATACCCATAGATGGCGAGTCAACTTTAAAATGGACTGTAAAACTTTACAGGCATGTGGAGGAACAATATAGGAATAGTTGTTAGTTAGTTTAGTTAGTGTAGTTTACATTAACTGACAGGTTTCTTATAAAGAGGTTGTTCCATCTAAAGGACTTATGCACTTGAACGTGTGCTTTGGCTGTGAGATAGTCGAACAAACTGTGGCTAACTGAAGATTCCTTTGCCTTATATTGGACATCTTCACAATGCAGTGAGGTGCGGGGTCCATGCATTGTACCGAACCGTACTAGGAATGTGCCAACTGCCTCCACCACAATAGATAAGTCTTATTCCTGCCTGTATTTGTGGCAGGAACAGTCACTTTCTACAGGAATTCGGCAGGGTGAGAAATACTTACTGTACCTTGTAAAATGCATACCTTATTGTGTGCCCCATTGTTATTTCCTAAGCACTGGATAACAAACTGATTCGTATTTGTCCAAGTAATGTACTCCACAAATTCTTCTGGATCATTAGGGGTCCTAGTAGTTGTACCTCTAGCAATCAAATTGTTATCACCTATATTTGTATATGAGAAATCCAAAATGGTATCTTTGAATTCCACAATTTTAATAACACTAAGACATGATACACATGAATAGTTATGTACAGACATGTAATAAGACTTGCAGTCTTGTACATAGTTACTTTTCTGATTTTGTATGACTACTCCATGGATACACATTTAGTTTTTGTTTCTCTCTTATTCAAATAGGAAAATATAAAGTGCATATATTGTGATTTTTCCATAAAGCTCAGAATGGAGAACTGTACGGAGTCTCATGGCTCTGTAGAGTTGTTTGAACTCCATGCACCTCTGTGCAGACTTTCATTTAATGAACCTTATTTGAGATCTTAATTTGTTTCAATGTTATTTCTATACCATATACATAGTTTTTAATAAAGTGTAACTAAACTTTTAAGCCACATTTCAAAAATCCATAGTGCATATGATAATAATAATAAACTCTTTATTATACTTTATTAAAGAAAAAAAAATGTACCTTCTTTCCCCTTACCTTTTCTACTTGCTTTTAGCAATGTGAACAAAACATATTCCCCTCTGTACTTAGGCGCCATGCACACAACCGTTGAGGGAGAGACTTATGAACGACCGCAAGCTTGCGTCTGTACCTACGTCCCCCATAGACAGCTATGGCGCACATGTTCTGAGCTGTAGCCACAAAAAGATAGAGCCTGCTCTATCTTTGGCCATATCTACGGCCATGCAGCTAGTATTTTCTATGGATAGGGGTGGCGGCGAGCACCGCTCACCCGCTACTCCTCTCCTGTGCGTCGACGTGTGCCCACCGGGGCAATGGCCAGCGGGCATATGTTCGTGTGCATTAAGCCTTACACTGAAAGCTGATCTAACTTATCCCCCTTCAGACCTACAGAGCTGAATTATCAAGTGAAATTTTCTGTAAAGAGTTACTCTTTAGCATCCTGTTGTAGCAGGGCTATTTTATAAGTTTCTTACCAATGTAACATACAGGGATTTCAATGTGAAAACATGAGTTTATTCACTACTTCATTGTTTGTCTTACCTGTGTTACTCCTATTTAGAGACTTGCTGTCAACGAATGTTTTGTGTGAATACCTTATACTGTAAGATGCTTTTGCCCAGCTGTTTAGTCTTGGAGTTGGCTAGTCATACAAGCCCCATTGCATTGGTATTCTCATGAGCCTGCCTTGCTTTGAGGCCAGTCTTGGATGTCTCCACCACTTTCAGATTTAATATAAAGAATCAAGGTTTTGCCACATTGAGCTTCCAGAATAAACTGTTAATTCGACTTCTGGGAAACTATGAATGGCAGATAGGGCTCCCTAGACTGTAACTCAACTCATCACCACCACAGCTAAGCACAATAAACATTTGTACTTTTTTTATTGATTGTGTTTGTCCTTCAATACAAAGTATAAATCCCATAAATCCTGTAAATTTCACATTTCGTACACTTTTCCTTAGTTATCTGCCGTGTAAGGACTTGAAAAGGCTTTAAAGGACACCTGTCATTAGGTCTGTGTCACTAGTCCTGTCACCACTACCTGTTGGAGCAGCTCACAAGGATCCCATCCCAGCCTTTATCTAGTTATTTCATACATTATTCATTGTAAAATCATCTATTTTTTATCATGTAAATTAGGCTGGTCACATGGTCAGAGGCAGTGATGTCACTCCTGTTACCCCTCCCCTCTCCTCCCCCTGCTCATGTCTGTGTGTAATGTATAGTAAAGCATGGCTAGTGTGTGTGCTGCATCTGCTGACATGCTGCATCCTCCTAATATACAGGTGAGAGACACAGACATCAGCTACACATGAATCTGACAGGTTCTGCTGTAACATGGCTGCCTGGAGCTGCTGTATCTCTCCTAAACACACACACACAGGACATGGGAACTCAGGGGCAGGAACACACGGGAGCGGGAACATCCAGGAATGCAGGAGACACAGGAACGCAGGAATATCGCTGGGGAGCTTTATCTAAGGCATAGGCACAAAGATACGGCAGGGTTTGCAGGAAGAGGCAGGGTTAAATAGATTACCTGAATATGGGCAGTGCCAATTAGTGGCACACTGGCCCTTTAAATCGCCTGAAGCCATCACACATGCGCCCTAGGAGTCGCGAATGAGCACACGGCCGAAGAGGATGGAGCCGGAGCCGGGACCTGTGAGTTGCGCATGCAACTCGCTGGTGGGGAGAGCTGGGCACGGGTGAGCCTGCGACACGCGATATGGGTCGCGGGACCATCCGTGACAAGTATTCTAAAAGGTCTGAAATAATAGTAAAAAAAATTTTAAAAATAAAATAATGTAATATAAAATAATATAATGTAAAAGTTTAAATCCCTCCTTTCCCTAGAACACACATAAAAATAAACAGTAAAAATCATGAAATGTATTGCAACATACCAAAATGCCTGTTCTATCATAATATAAAAAAAAAAAGATTATTCCTGGCCCTGAACACCGTAATGGAAAATCCCGAATCGCCACTTTTTAGCCATTTTTCCATCCATGAATATTGGAATCCAAATGATTGAATAGTCATATAAGTCCCAAATTGATATAAATTAAAATGTCAGTACATACCGCAAAAAATGATACCTTACGTCTATACACCAAAGTCTGAAAAAGTTATTAGCATCAGAATTTGGCAAAATGGCTAATATTTTTATGTGAAAAAGATTAAAAATTTTTCAAAATCTACTAAAACCTATTAAAACATATATAAATTTGGTATCCCTGTAATCACATCGACCCAAAGAATAAAGGAATTGTATGCAAAAAATGCAGCAAATGTGTTTTTTTTTGCTGATTTCACTGCAGTTGGAATTTGTTTCCAGAAAGTGCGCGATTCGGACCCTTAGTAAATGAGCCCCAATATTTCAAACACAGCAGTCCATTTTTTTTTTTTGCTGCTTAGAGCTTTATTATAACAATCACGATTGTACATATTAGTTGGGAAAGGATTTAAAGAGGAGTCTTGCTGCCTTTTATTACAAAGTCCAAGATTCCTTTATTATCCAGAGGAGACAAAGTAAAGGTGAACCCAAACCTTCCCCATTTCTTGGAATCAGATGGATTTGAAAGGTTGGACAATGCCTTGCTCTTTAAATGTTGTTTTGCTGTTGTTTTCTTTCATATAATTTTTCAGTAGTATGGGCTAAACTGAGATTGTATTTCAGTCATATAAAATTAGCAAAATGATAACCCAGTGTATTGGGGCCCTTCAGGAGTCCAAGTAATGTGCCGGAAGTTCAAGAGGAAGTAACCACACAGCAATAGGTTCACAGCATTGTGTAGCATATACATAACTATACAACTTATGTGATTTAACATAACGTTAGACTTCAGTTTTCTTAACAAAAATGCAATATGTGTATTAGCTGTAAGAGTGATATTTGTTTGTATCTACTGTGTCCTTCCATGCTTGTAAAATGTTTGAGTACATTTTCTATTTTTTTTTTATTTTTTTTATTTTACATCTTTTATTATTTGCAGGTGTACATCAGGGACTCTTCATTTGTGCAACTACACATCTGTGTGAGCGTACACTGGGTTTTTCGATTTCCTGGTACGTAAATCTTCTTGTATATTAGTCTGCACTTGTCTCTACAAACACCTTTGTGCCCACATGTCAACTTTGTCCTTGCCTATCTGCCTATATTTTTAAGGCATTCTCTCACTTTTGGCTCCCTTCCAAGGCACTAATGTCCAAAGTCTATTTAATTAAAGTCTCTGAAACAACTTAGGCAAAAGTTCATTAGCACAAAGGAGTAGCTGGCACATTGATGCCTGACAAATGCTCATCCTTTTTGTTCTGGTTCCAGTGGTGTATAACCGGAGGGTAAATAACTCTGCCAGAGAGAGACCATGGGGATGAAGGGTCTGCTCTTCCACCTGGACGATATTTAGCAAGTAACCCAATAACAACCAGAAGTGAGCAGAAAGCTAGTGCAGTTAGCGCTTTTTGTCCTCTATGTTTGTAACCTGTGCCAGTCTCTCTAGTCCTGGCAGTAGCACAAGCTGTTCGCACTCTGCCACCAAGGATAGAGACACGTAAGCATACCCTGCATTCCTCGCCTGGAAGAAGTCTTGTTACATTGTATGAATTCAGACCAACAGGAAGCCTTGCACGTTCAACACTGGCCCCAGGTGTTAGGCAACTCCAACGCAGGCTGCATCCAAGTGTATTAAGAGGTGGGACCCAAGATAGCATTAAATGACGCTCACCTACTTCTCCCACATGAAGTTGTACAGGATCATCTCTTGCTGGGTACAGTTGGTTGACCATGAGGTGCACACTCTTGTAATCTGCCCCTACCATATTCTGTGCTACACATGTGTATACCCCAGCATGGGCTGATGACACTACCTGTATTTCGAGTGTCCCTTCTTCTAGTACTCTGTAACCACCCCAATTTGCAGCCACTCCTAGTCTCTCTCCAGAGGGAGTGACCCAATATATTTGCGGTTCTGGCTCAGCAAGTGCTCTGCAATGTAAGGTTATGCTTTGTCCACTAGATGCCCGAACCCGAGGTGAAAAGCTTGGTACTGGAATAAGGGGAAGACATCGGTCACTCATTTCACGAAAAGGGACCAATCTTAACTGGGTGCGCCTCAATTCTGGTGGCTCAGCGCACAGAGTTGATTGAGGTTCCATAAAACGGACATGTGAGGCTGTAGCATTGACCCATCGGATAACACAATCACATCTCAGAGGATTTCCATGCATAGCAATTTCCTGCAAGTTTGGCAGAGACTCTACAGTTTCTCTGTGTAAAGAACTCAGAGCATTGTTATTTAGCATTAGTGTTTCCATGCGTGGCAGCTTCTGGAAGGCCCTGGGATGGATGAAAGAAAGTTTAGGATTGTTAGTAACCTCTAATTTGGTCAGTTCTGGCAAGTTCACTAATGCCAATTCATCAATAGATACTAGTTCTTCCATGCTGTTTAATCCAAGTTCTTTTAACTGAGCCATATTTTCAAAGTCTTTTTGCTGGATTCTACTCAGTGGATTCTTATTCAAATCCAAAAACTTCAGGCTTGGTATCCTTTGCAGAGCACCTTTTGGTACTTTTATCAATTTGTTATCATACATAGAAAGACTTTCCAGGTTAAGTAATCCTTCTAATGCAAAGTCTGATATTTCTTTCAGCCCCATACCTGCCAGAACAAGACTCCGTAAATTGAAAAGTGCCTTGAAGTTCATGTCTAAGATTGAACTAACTTTATTGCCACCAACCATCAAGACTTCAAGGGATGGCATTTCTTTAAACCATTGGTTATTCAGCCTTGTCAGCAGGTTTGAGTTCAGATGAAGACGGAGTAAACGATGCAAACCAGAAAATGCTTGGGGCGATATATCACTCAGTTGATTGTGATTTAAGTACAACTCTTCCAGGCCCTCAAGTCCAGAAAAGCTATGGTCTGGTAAGTTTTCTAACTGATTCTCTTCAAGATGGAGGCTTACAAGGTTTGGGAGGTGCCTGGCATTAAAGTCTCTAATATGAGAAAAACTGTTTTGAGACAAGTCCAGCTCTGTCAGGTTTTCTAGGTAACCTATTTCTCCTTGCTCCAGGTGTGCAATATTGTTGCTCTGAAGGAGAAGTGTATGAGTTCCTGCTGGTAGAGCATTTGGGACAGCTGTGACAAATAGGTCATTGCAGTCAACTGTGTTGGCCTCTCTGTAGGCTGACCTTGGAGTGTACCAGGGGCGTATCTGACAAACACACTGTGAGGGACACTGCACCTTCCAAGGCACAGCTGGAATGCCTGCTAGAGCAGAGGATGCCCAAAAGAGAATTAATTTGACCACAAGAGGTCTCATCCTGCAGCCAGGAGAAGGATAATCAAAATTCATTTTCCACATCCAGACCAAGTAAACAAATTAAAGTGGCTTACAGAAAATGAGGCCGTAGATGCATTCGGAATACTTGAGTATCATCTAAGGCCACCTTTTTATCATCACAAAAACCAAGCTGCTTGGCTCTTCTTCTTGAGAACAAAATCATAATTTAGACCATCCAGCATGTGATAGGATCTGTTGAGACAAGGGATTTTTGTTAGAAATGAAAATGCATGTATTCCATTCAGCACATTGTATGTTTTCTGTTTCACCAATGCCCTCTTTTCTCTACACAATGGCCACTTACTTTTTTACCACCTGCCCCTAACTCATTCACGCACTTCTTTTTCTATTATGTGATTCCCCTTTTCTACCTCCCTTCATCCATAGGGTTTTTTTTCCTATTCTCTATCGCCTCCACCCTGTGCATCGCCCCCACAAGCTGAGTCTTTTCTTCTATGGCCTTTTTCTTTCCAGAGAGCCACTCACTTATCACCATGGTGACGGACCAGCAAGTATTAGATGTATTCAGTTTGGCCAGATACCGCGCTGGCCTCAAAAGGAAAGTACTGAGACTACTGAGATACAGTATTATTATTATTTGGTTTCTTTTTATAATGTAGTGTACAGTCTAGAACCATACATCTCAATCAATCTCTTCTCAATGACTGTTTTTAGTCTTTATCAATAGCAGCTGGTGACGGGTTCATTCAGCTTTATTCATCTATTTATTGATTTAATTATTCAGTCAATTAAGGAATGGCTGTATCATTGTACAAAACACCATGTACACCTTCTATGTCACCCTTCATCCTAAAAGACAGTAAGCTCTTGTGAGCAGGGCTCTCGTCAGTATTGTTTCGTCTGATTCTGTTCTTACCCTGTAATGTCTTGTTTTATTTGTATACGCACCCAATGATTCATGCAGCGATGCAAATATGATTGTGCTATATAAATAAAGCCTCATTATTATTTACTTATTTGTTCATTTTCTACATTTTCTATGCTCTACTATATTAGCTGAAGAATACTAACATGTATTCAAAAAACATTATCATAGAAACCAATGATGTGAAGAGTTTTACAAGAAAAAAAATATGGTCAGTTTTAAAACTTTAACGACACAAGACATACAGTTATGTCACAGTACCCATAGCAACCAGCAATGGCTTTGATTGGCCAGGGGTGTTCCCTTGGCCAATCACAGCCATTGCTAGTACCTATGGGAGTTAATTTTCTGGATTGGCAATATGTCTGGGACTGGGTCACGTGGGGCTCACCCAAACCCCGAATCCAGATGGGCAGTTGGGGTCGCTCATCTCTACTTTACAGTACAGCTTGGTTAACCATGTAGTTCTGCACCTACTTGTCAGAGATAATTCTTTGTTAAAACATAGAAACCAGACAGGACCTGGTGTAGAATTAATTTGGTATGAATCTGAAAGTCTCTTTGCATATTGGGCAGCATATTCACGACTAGGGGGACATGATGTGCCCGTAATCGATTAATTCCCCCCATTCAGCATATACACTGAGAGTGTACCTGGCATATAAGCTGAACATGTCCAAAAACTTGCATGTAACCTTATATGTGCATGCTTTGTGATACAGAGAGCAGCCCCATCTATTAGTCTTAAAGGGGTTGTCCACTTTTATCAAATAATTGATATGGTTTGTATAATTACAAGTTATACAATGTTCCAATATACTTTCTGTATCAATTCCTCACATTTTTCTAGATCTCTTCTTGCTGTCCTTCTTTAGAAAGCTTCTATGTTTACCCCCAGTGAATAGAAATCTGTCACTAGTCTTTTGATGGACATGCAGATGCACAAGTCTTTATTAATACAGAGAGTAATCAGAGCCGCGTGATACTAAAAGCTTGTGCACCTGTGTGTCCGTCACATGACATTTTACAAAGTGTCTAATGCACAATGATAAACATGTGTTTAAAGGGGTTGTCCAGGAATATTTTTTCTATATATGGCTTTGAGGCTGTACGAAAAATACTTCCCACCATCTGCAATTTCTGATATATTAAAATATGAAAATAATTATTACATACAGTGATTGCCATTAAGGATTCTAAAAGCCCAAAGCTTTTCATTATATCTTCATACAGCATGGTAAGAAAAAGTGTCTATGTATGGCAATAATTAAACATTTTATTATTTCCAAAAATGTAAATTTATTTTTTTTAAGGTATTAAAACAAAACAATATAAACTGCAAAATTCTTAGTTAAGTATATTCTTGGGAGGGCATAAACAAACAATATGACTACAGAAAGCTGTGAAATGTGCCACAACCTAGACCATTTAATCGGACTGCTGAAATTTGCTTTGTAGTTACAGTGAGAGCCCTTACAATTGTATTGTCTGGTAGGAGAGAGAAAGAGGGATCTGCATGGAAAGCCACCTCCTTCTCCAGACTGAAGCATTGAGCAGAGGTAATTTATAACCCCTGCAGTGTCAGCATCGGCACTTAATACCCAGCAATAAGGGGGAAGGAGTATCACAGTCAAAATATGTGAGACCTAAGCTGAGAGCATCAGAAGTATCGGTAAGAAGATATATATTACAAAATGAATGAAGAATATTAGCTGCTCTCAGCAGTAGGGAAATAACTGACACAGAAGTACCTAGGCAGAGTATACTGGTACACACACAATAGGATGCATTACAATCCAAGAATTTACTAGGAGTACTAAATAGGGTTCACATCCCACATGTAGTAAGATTATGTGTAACATCAAGCTTGGATTAAAATCTAAAGCCATACTCAGTCAATACTTTTTTATTATTGACAATTATAACACCTAGTTGTGAACACAACTGGTTATCTTGGGGCTCTAGAGTTGGGATTAAACTGTTCTGTTAAACTGTAATTCTAGATATTACCCAGTAACAAAGAGACACTGTGGGGTAGGGGGTTATTAAAAAGTAGTAGAAATGAACAAAAAACACAGTGATAAACCCCACCCCCTGTTTCTTTAAAAAAAAAAAAGGTAGTAGTTGTTAGAGGGCCTGGGACGCACAGCACATATAAATTAAGTCCCGGCCCTCTAACACCTACTACCTTTTTTTTTTTTCAAGAAACCAGGGGGCAGAGTTTATCACTGTATTTTTTGTTATTTTCTACTACTTTTTAATAACCCCTATCCCCCTTTCCCCTACTGTGGTTGCCTTATTACAAGGCCCCTCCAGCCCCACCCGTCTCCTCCACCTCCCATTTCCCTCCCACCTGTTTTCCCTGAAAATAAGAAAGTGTCTTATATTAATTTTTGCTCCTAAACAGGTGCTAGGTCTTATTTTCAGGGGATTTCTTATATTTCCATGAAAAATAATTCACATTTATTGTTGGACAAAAAAAATCAACTTCTCAAACATACTTATAACTCTCCAAACTTATTTCATGCTGTATTTCTTGTGACTCCATTTCTATTGGAATCATTGGCTCCAATGTCTCATAGCGTTATCACTTTCCTTAAATGATCCCAATGTTGTCAGTACATCTTGTCCATCTAGCTGCTTGTGTCACATTTGCAGTGCAACAGTCAGAGATTTTATCCCATGATTTCTTCTCGCATGTCACAACCTCTTGTGGTATCTAAATGATCTACTAATACTAATGTACAAAACGGGGGGGGGGATGTCCTATTTTAGGGGAAACAGGGTATATACCGTATATATATATGCATATACATGTGTGTACATATACTGTATATATATATATATACATGTGTGTAAATATATTTATGTTTGCTTGTATATATATAAATGCATTTATATACATGTGTGAGTAAATATATATATATATATAGTAACCCCTATATTTTTTGGAAAGGGCGGTGGCCCAGCTAACACTTTGCTATGGGGCACACTCATGTTTTGTTATGCCTCTGACCTTTTGTATTGTTACTATATCTTCTAATACAACATCTTTAACCCCTTAAGGACTAAGTCTCTTTAAGGCTTTCAGACCAAGCTCGATTACATCTGTCAGCCTATGTGTTCTGCATAGGTTGACAGGAAGACTGTGAACTGTCTAACAAGCATCTAATGAAGGCAGCCCTGTGGTCCTTCATAGAACTTCAGAGCTGCCATGGAGTAATTGGCACCACCCTTGCCTGGTGTGCTGAATATCCAGGTAAATACACTTTAATGCC
Source organism: Engystomops pustulosus (assembly GCA_019512145.1). Taxonomy (NCBI): domain Eukaryota; kingdom Metazoa; phylum Chordata; class Amphibia; order Anura; family Leptodactylidae; genus Engystomops; species Engystomops pustulosus. The sequence goes on along the minus strand of CM033642.1, from coordinate 191,632,103 downwards.
CTATAGACACCACAGTCACCATGACAGTACCATAAATATGACAAGATGCGGGAACAGACCGCATTTCCTGATGAACATGTACGTCGAATTGCTTTAAGGGGTTAAAGGAGTCCTACGATTTAAAGAAAATTCTATATTTTTACTTAGGAATTGTGTTAGAAGTAACTCTAGTTCTATCCCAGCATTCCCTGCTATATCTGGTGCTACCTTTGTCCTTCCCTTTGGAAGCAAAAGCCAGAAATGATGAAGGGTGAGAATGTGGGAGCACCAGCTGGTAAGTAAATGTATTATTTTATTTTAAGCCATAAATATAACAGTATTTCATTGGTGGTAAAATTTATTATCGGCGTACAAGGCTTGTATATATGATAAAGTTATGGACACGATGGCCAGAATATTGGGGGGGCGCCCAGAGCGCACGCCCTGGGGCCCCTGCCACTTTGCCCTTAAAGGGGCCCCCACCAAATGTGGCAATTTGCCCACGGTGTATTTGGGTCTGGGCTCCTCAAGACATACCCAACAGACGTGCCCGAATACAGTCTATAGCACAGCAAGGGAACAATAAGTTCCCTTCTCTGCCATAGACAGTCAGAGGTACAACAAGATGCCTGCAGCAGGGTCCTGCCATCTTGGTACACGCCGATATCCACTTGTATCCTGACAACGCAAGGGAAGGGAAGGAGGTCAGCGCTCATCGGGGGAACAATGGAAGGTAAGTACAATTTTATTATTTTTCCTAGGACTGTATATATCGGCAGTTATTATAGGGGTTGTATATAGTTATAATAGGAGTCTGTATATGGTTAGTTATTATAGGGAGACTGTATATAGTTATTATAGGGATTACTGGGGGCTGTATATATTTATTACTAGGAGCTGTATATAGTGATTACTGGGGACTGTTTACAGTGATTGATGGAAGCTGCTGGGAGATGCATATAGTGATAACTGAGAGATGCATATAGTGATTGCTGGGGGAGCTGTATATAGTGATTCCTGGGGGGTGTATATAGTAATTGCTGGGGGAGCTGTATATAGTGATTGCTGTGGGCTGTATATAGTGATTACTGGGGGATGTATTAGTGATTGCTGGGGGAGGTGTATATAGTGATTGCTGGGGGAGCTGTATATAATTATTGCTGGGGAGTAGTATATAGTGATTGGTGAAAAACAAAAAATGAACAGGGGCAGGGAATCCAGCATCCAGAGAAGGTAATTGCAATGAAAAAAAAACTGTTAAGACATATTCAAAAATTTAATGATCCCAAGTTAAAAAAGTACAAAAGTACAAAAAGCATGGACACAAAAAAACAAAAAACACGAGACAAAAAACATTATAGCGGTGACGCGTTTCGGGCTATTACATGTTTGTAGCCCTTAGTAGTGTTTTTTGTTTTTTTTGTGTCCATGCTTTTTGTACTTTTTTAACTTGGGATCATTAAATTTTTGAATATGTCTTAACAGTTTTTTTTTCATTGCAATTACCTTCTCTGGATGCTGGATTCCCTGCCCTTGTTCATTTTTTGTTTTTTCACAACTATATGTCTCTCTGGATCTCCGGACCAAGAGTGTTTTTTGGGACTCTCATCTGACCGCATGACTGCCGTGGAGCTACACGTCTCCAGGGGGTGAGCCGTTACCAATCTTTTTTCTCTTTTTGCAGTATATAGTGATTGCTGTTCCCTGTGTAGACTACATTCAATGGGGCCCCCACCAGATTTGCACCCAGGGGCTCCCACAAACCTTAATCCAGCCCTGATGGACACAATGGTTGGAATTTATCATAAGCTTGTTCATTATGTGCCAGGATATGATGAAATCCCCATCTCTCCTGGATTTATCAGTAGGCATTGTTATATCCGGCAGCCAGCAGCTCTGGCATACAATGCTAGAACCTGCGCTTGCTCAAGTGTACATAGTGTTTATAGTGCCTCCATAATAATAGTAATAGTAAACATTGCATCAATAAAAAGCTATAAAATAAATAGAGCCTTTCATAATTATTTATAATAGTTCAATGTGCCCCCTAATAAAATCTTCAACATAAAAAAAGATTTTCATACATTAAAATAGATTAAAGAGGGAATCTATCTATCTATCTATCTATCTATCTACATAATTTAATATTACAGTATAAACAGTATACTGTATATACCATTGTATAAGCCGAGTTTTTCAGCACAGTGAAATACCTGTGAAAAACCTCCCCTCGGCTTACACACGAGTCAGTAAAAAAATAAACTTACATACTCACCCTCCGGCGCCCTGATACTCCCGATTCTCGTCGCGGCTCCTCTTTGGACTTCTCTCTGCTGTATTAGCCAGCAGAGATGCTTCCAAGCGATCTGCCAGTTGGTGCACACTATGCTGCGGCGGTGTCCCCGCTGATGATGCTATAGTGCGCGCCAGCCGGAAGATCGGGTGGATGCTTCTCTGCCAGCTAAGCAGAGAAAAAACCAAAGAGGAGCCGCCAGGAGCTGCAACGAGCATCGGGGTGCCGGAGGGTGAGTATGTAAGTTTCATTTTTTTATGTGCTTGGCAAACTGCGGGCTGGCTGGCTGTGTACTATATGGGGTTGGCTGTATACTACATGGGGCTGCCTGTATGCTACATGGGGCTGGCTGGTTGTATACTACATGGGGGCTGGCTGGCTGTATACTTCTTTGGGTTGGCTAGCTGTATACTACTGGGGGCTGGCAGGCTATATACTACTGGGGGCTGGCTGGCTGGCTTTATACTACTGGGGGCTGGCTTACTATATACTACTGGAGGCTGGCTGGCTATATACTACTGGGGGCTGGCCATGTACTACAGCGGGGTTTGCTGGCTTTATACTGGGAGACTGTGACCAATGCATTTCCCACCCTTGGCTTACACTCGAGTCAATAGGTTTTCCCAGTTTTTGGTGGTAAAATTTGGGGTCTCGGCTTATACTCGGGTCAGCTTATACTAGAGAACATACGGTATATTACACCCACCGCTTCTACCCCTATTAACATATATTAACCCCTTGATTGCATTGAAAAGACGGTGTTGTTTGTGCAGCGTCATTGGGGAGCTGCAATTGGTTGCCATGGCAGTCTGCAGATTCAAATCCTGTATTAAAAAACACCATATACTGCAATACCAGTAATATTGCAGTATAAAGTAGAAACCATCAGTCCATCTAGGATTAAAGTACCACATAGGGTCTAGAAAAATAGTAAATTTTTTTTTTTAAAGTTATATAAAAAAAAATTTTAAACTAAAACTTCAAATCACACCCTTTCCCTAGAACCGATATAAAACTAAATAAACAGTAAAAATAACAAACATGTTAGGTATCGCTGTGTCCCAAAATGCCTGATCTATAAAAATATAAAAACAGTTATTCCTGGCGGAAAATAGCACCCAAATGTACGAAACTCTACTTTTACAGCATTTTACATAGCATAAAAAATTTAATAAACAAAAGGTTGCATAGTCCTCAAAATGATAGCAATGAAAATGTCAGCTCATCTCGCAAAAAATGACATCTTACATAGCTCCATACACCGAATTATGAAAAAGTTATTAGCGTCAAAAGATAGTGAAACACATTTTTTGAAATGTAGTAAAAAACACAAAAAATAAAATCATACTAAACAAAAAAATAAAGTGGACGTATCATTTGGTGCGCACACTGAAAGTCGTAAAAACAGCCCCCAAGGACTTCCCAGGACATGCCATGGAATAATAAATAAAGTCACTGAGATGTAAAATTAGCTACGCAGAAAATAACGCTGCATCCTTAAGGGGTTAAAATGCATTTTAAAACACAATTTAATCATTAATAATATGCACATGGTCGTTCACATTATGGGGTTTATTTACTAAGGTCCCGCGGCCGCATTTCTATCGGGTTTCCCAATGTTTTTGGGGATCGCACGCGATCGGATTGTGTCGCGTTCGCGTCGACTTTCACGCGACACAAATCAGGGGGCGGGCCGACGGATGATTCGGACTATGCGCAGGATTTATCATGTCAAATTGTTTCGCAAGACATGCACTTACATACACTGGGAAGAAGAAGGTGAACTCCGGCGGACCTGATCGGGGAAGCGACACATGCAGGATCTCGGGCGCACGATCTTCTTGAATCGCAGCAGACTTCATCCTCGACAACGCACCTCGGGGTTCGTGCAGGGACCAGGTAACTATGTGTTTGCATTGCACTTTAAAACACATTGCAAACGCACTGGGAAAAACACACCTCAAAATACATCCGCATTCATACAATAATTAATAGTGATGTGTTTTGGGATGCATTTTGCCTGATCCATTTGCAATGACAATGCATGCAGCCTAAGAATATACAGGAAATATTTCCATGTAGCAGAAGGAGAGCCCCCAGAATCAATTTCACTGGTGGGCTCTAGACACCCTCGGCCGACCATGCAGTTACTCTTAGATCCAGGCACTGTGACTGTAGTGATCTTCTTGTATTTGTTATCCATGGCCTCCTTCCTTCTAATATCAACTTTTACAATTATGCAAATGAGTCTGAAAGGCTACTAGTGAGGCTGCCAGAACTTCTCCATGCTGCAGATTCACAGGCTGTTACAGTGTGCAAGGAGCACTTCTATCTACTGCTGTGTGCTGAAATTTCCTGAGCTGCAGTGAGATTACATCAGGCAGAGGAAGAGGAAAGTGCCTAGCAGAAATAGAGGGGGAGGGTGAAACAGTGTAACAGCCTGTGAATGTGTATAATGGATGGGCTCTTGAACCACCCCAGTTCAGTCTCATTAGAATAATTTTAAAACTTTATTCCGGAAGAAAGGATGCCATGGAAAACAAATATAAGAAGTTTACCACAGTAACAGTGTTTGGGTCTATGGGTAAGGGCTTCGATTTTAATGGTAGATTTAAAGGGTTAATGTTATTTAAAGGGTTAAGGTTTATGTTATCTTGTAAATTGGGATTAAAACTTTTATTAGATTTGCCTAGTAAATGTAAAGGATATGATGTTGGCTAAGGTATGGAAACTTAAAGGGATGCCATTTCATACGAGGGATTCTATCTTTTGAAAAGAAGGTTCATAGCTATGTAAACTATAATGTATGCAAGGAATGGGGTGACCCACAAACTTTACCCTTAAATTCCAGACCTACAAATCTACAAATATTCTGGCTGTGTAGGAGTCATAGTATCACAGTAGATAAAGTTGGAAAAAGACACAGGTCTATCAAGTCCAACCCATAGGATTCAACTAATGTTATTTTCCATAACCCATGATATTTTTGTTCTCAAAAAGTGATCCAGGACCTAAACATTTGCATGTTATTTGAAATGACAACCTCTAGCGGCAGAGAATTTACAGCTCTTAGGCCCCTCCCACACGAACATATGCTGTTTTCAGTCATGTATTTCAGTGCCGTATTAGGCCGTACATACATGACATTTTTTTACCGTATGTCCCTGAAATAATTTTTGAGGACTTTACACCTACCTCTAACTTTAGGGTACCAGATCAGGACTAGACTCCCTGCAACTCTTCCCTCTACCCTGCCTTCTATATGTTACCCTACTAGCTGCCCCCTTATTCGGAAACCTCCATACTTCCATCCTCACACCCATCTTTCTCAGTGAGTTTCTGGTCGAGGGGCAGCAAACTGTGCTCCATATTGTCAACGGCATACTGCCTTGAAACTTGCTCATTTAGATATAGAATCTGAGTTTCCAGATGAGCAATTGCTCATTGTGTGTGTAGGGCCCAGCTATCAGCTTAACAAAGAAAAAACACCTACAGAACATGTTACTCAATTCATATATAGAAAACAGGACCTTGCCATCATATTTGGTAGGGATCCCAGTGTTCAGTCCAGACCCCCATCAACTATCATGTGATGGTGTGGATGTGGATAACTTGGCCCATTGTCTTTATCGAACTCATATAAAATCAGCTGCAGAGCAGCAAGAGTCCTCACATTACTCTGCTACCATTGCCCATGAGTTCCTAATTTTAAGCAAGGTGCCTTTGTAAACTAAGTGACTTCTCTATATCCATGATTTTTCTTTTAAAGTGTTCTTCCCTACTAATCACAGCACAAATACAGTTAAGATGAACAAGCCATCTATAAATTTAGTGGAAAGAAGAGAAACGCCTCCTATATGAAACAGAGTTTAGTCAGAAATGCCTTGGAAAGCTTTATCGTGTTCTACTGACATTAGATTTTACAGTAACAGGATGCATTGATCAATTTGTATGAAACTCTGTTGTATGGTTTTAGTCCCTTCTCTGTCAGATTTTAACTTGAATTTAAAATGTTTTGGAACTGTCACTTCTACTTTAGTTGCTGTTCCACTCTGTTGGATTCTGATAATCGGGAATGATCTTCAAGCATCACATTGTTCTTATGCTACCTTTCTTTAAACCATCGATCCAGGCAATCTTCTAATATTTGTTGCCATGGACTGTTACATTATCAAACCCTCCGCCATGCTCCTTCAGCACTTGTGCAGGAAGTTACTACTGTTACCTCTCACTGGACTTACTTCATGAGAGAACACAAAGCATTATGGGAAGTGAGTACAGCTTATAATTGACTAAGCTTTAAGTCAAATGCAGGAAAAGATTAGTCTCTGGCCACTTCACCGCTGCCAAGTAAAGTTTTTGACAAGTAGCTTGCTTCAGAACAGAAGAATTCCATAACTCTTTTCAGAAAAGGTTTGGTAAAAATCATAATGGAATCAGAGTTAATTTCTAACAATTATTTCTCACCCAAGAAATGTATGGAAGATTATGACTCAGCTTTACTGCTTTCAGCTCTAAAGTATTAAAAGAGTATTCCCGCATAGACAAGATTCTTAAATATACTCAGGGTAACAAAATAACACATTCTCTAATTCACTGTTCGCATATATATAATTCCAGCTTGTCTCTTTCAGTCCTGGTGTATACAATTTCAGTTGCCCCGGGATCTAGCTGACAGTGTGTGTTATAGCTGAGATATAGTGTAGCTGACAGTGTGTGTTTTAGGTGAGTTAGCAGGGTATCATCGTGTGTTATATCCATCTCATGGATCTCATCATTTCTCATCTCTGATCAGTCTCAACTCTCTTTTTCTATGTGTCAGATACTAGTGAATGTTCAGAAGCTAAATGAAAGTGTAGATAAACCATGGACCCTGATAATCTAACCACATTGTCAGAACACAGGGATCATAATGTGCTTGCTTAGAGAGTCCCCGTCCACACTCTGGAATTTTACACTAACAATCACTGAGTTATAGGAGCTAAGTCATCAATCAAACTGATTAAAATTGTAAAGAAATAGGGTTAAAAAAAGATTTATTGTGTAAACATCACTAGGGGGTTAACATTTAAGAACATTCTTTAATAGGCAAACCCATTTAAGCATCGAGCATAGAGATCAGTATGATTTTACTGAGTAAACTAACTTCTAGTGTAGGTTAGACACCAATATGAAATCTCCTCTTTTATTTACTAAAATTCAGTTACTCTACTATGAAATATTAATATTTCATTGCTTAGCAGAGTGCTTCACTTATTATTGTGTGTTCTATTGCCTATAGCAAATCTTATCTCTGTGCAATAATGCCCATTTCTACCTAAAGTGTTTTTCATTTGATTTTTTCACTATTTACATCAGATATCTGGCATTAATCATATTTATCAGGGCCTCTGCGCCACATCAGTTACTGTGCCCGCACCTGCACATGTGATAAGTCGCCGACTGCGTTTATTTCTATACCAGGCCCTGCTGCGCAGCAACCCCAACGGATACATCAAGAGGCTTCAGCCTCTTGATGTATTGCGCTGTGAAAAAAAATGAGCGCCGGCATATGATAAATCCCCCCCTCAGTCTCTATATCTATAGTAAAACCTCTCATGGTAGAACATCAATGGGCTGCAGATTTTGGTAGCAGCACAGGTGCACATAAGCCATTGTTGCCTTGATTGTTGTCTATTAAACTTTATTTTTCAGAACTTAAACAAGAAAATGTAAGGCCCACACAGTGAAAATTCTGTTGAATGTCTTCCAGCATCCAGCAGCGTTTTTTAAAAGTGAAATTTTGTAGTTTTGATACCATTTCACTCCCCCTTGTGGATTTCAAACTTTGCATTACAAAGATTGAAATCCACAGGTCAAGTCTGAAGCTTCAATTTAATAAATATCACAGTCTATAAAACTGAAAACATTTACTTGGCACATTCTGGATTTTACCTGCTCCTGTAAATGTAATTACATTTGCTTTGCTGAACTAAACACAGCAAAATGTTTCAGACTCATTGCAGTGAAGTGTACTGGATTTGCCTGTTTATAGGCCATAGAAGTTGGCCAGATAGGGAATAAAACTCCTTATGTAATTTGTCTTTGCAAGTTTTTCCAGTTCCCTATGTTGTCCTGCTGAGGTGCAATGACATAAAAACAACACTGTCTGCAGTTTGGTGCCTTACTTTTGGAAGGTATTTACTGGTTTTACTATAACCCTGTCATGTCACAACGCTTCTTGAAAGTAGACCATTAATCTTTAGGGAGCTGCCTTCTGTAAGGTAACTGGAGGCAAAGTTTTCATTTTCCCACCCAGGAAAACTTACTTGCATAAACCTTTCTATTTATAATATACGAGTAGTATATATCCACTTCAAGTAAATTAACATAAACAGTGAAAAATTTTTTAATCATATTTCATATACTGAACCTGTTTGAAACCTGGATTGTCATATACAGTGATTTCTTTAATTGAAATTATATAGATCGCATAGTTTATTATTTGGCAAATATTATTGAATATTAAAGCATGCTTGGACTATTTGGATGCTGTTTATGTGATGTGTTCATTGATTTGTTTCTGGCTCTACAGGATTTATTGTCTAATACGCAAATATACTTCAAATATTTGTAAATTATACAAATTGTGTATAAAGCACAATATATAACACCTGGGACAAATGTGCAAATGTCAGATTAATTAATTTCCGGAGTTGCGCTTCTAAACATGAGCACTGATTTACACAACATATGGACCAATGGCCTCTGCGGATAGATGGATGAAGTGTAAAAGGCATATTGCCATATGCACTATCTTTTACCATATGACGGAAATGGACTCAGAGGACGGATGAAATAGAAATGACATAATGCCATAGTGGCTTATTACAGCTGTTGCCCAGACCAGAATTCCTACCCTTGTAACATTAGTTCCATGCAATCCCAGTCTGGAAGAAATTGGGGCTTAATGAGAATTACTATTCACGCTATTTGTAGAACCAATATATGGTTATTAAATGTCCTCAGTAATAGACATCAAACAGTTAAATACATCACATTGTTAAATTACAAATCATTATGTACATTTTCACAGGGTAGAATCCTGAAACTTAGTTTTTGGTGACTTAGTTGTGACAATTGCACAATTAAAAGGAAACTTGTCAGGCACATCGAGCTCCCAAAACTGAGGGTCCTACCTCTTTACTGCAGTTAGTTACTCTACATGATGATATTGAAATGAGTCAGCGGCTCTTGTGAATCATAAAACGGACCCCCTTCTCTGCATTGTATCCTGTGAACTGAGTCAGCGGGGTGTTCCTGAGCTGAGCTGAGTCAGGCTGCAACAACTACTCTGACCGCTAGTTAACCCACACCTGCACACTTCCTGCATGTATCATTCATACCACATTCTGTGCTGCAGATTAGCAGGAGGAGTGTGCAGGGGGAAAGTTTACAAGAGGACAGAGGAGAAGGGGGTGTTACTGCCTGACTCCTATCTCAGCTCAGGAACACCCAGCTGACTGGATTACAATGCTGAGTGGGGGGTCCATTTTATAATTCATATGAGCCGCTGACTCAATATCATCATGCAAAGCAACTCACTACAGTGAATGACATGTTGGGAGGGGCTAAATGTGCCTGAAGGTTCCCTCTAAAGTCATAGGCCCCAAGACTCATTTACTTGAGACAACAAGCCGGTAGAACTGTCTGACTTTGAGTTGTTGGTTCTGAATCTAAGGAGAGAACCTGTCAATATCAAATCCAACTCTTTTATAGGTGCCACTTCACTGATTACACTGATTCTGCCATAATTGGAAATTTCTTTCTAGTCCCCTCTATTCCCAAATAATTAGAGCAATTATTTTCGGGTTCCTATTGGCAGATGGGTAGTGTATGCTGTATGCTATAAGCCAGGACCACCAATTTGACAGTATAGAGCCCACTAAATTTAGTGGGTACAGAAACTATCCTAAAACTATGTTAATAAGGCTCCCTAATGGCTGATGGGTGGTCCTTGACTGGAGAATATGGTTTGGCACCACTCATCTGACAGCAGAGAACTGAAATATTGAAAATTGATTGTTCTGGGACAGTAAGGTGAGAAATATTAAAAATCACTTTAACCCCTTGCCGCAAACTGCCATAATAATACATCAGCAGGTGACAAGGGGAGCATGGAAAGGCCTCTGGGTCATATTGCAGCAAACAGCTGTGGCTAACACCACGATCAAAATAGATCTGGCAATGCTGCCAGTGGCACATGTACTCCCATGAACTGCAATACAGTAGTATTGTAGTAGATGGTAAAAACAAACAGACCAGCCAGGGTTGAAGTACTCTAGAAGGTGGTGGGTATTGCCATGTCCCAAAAGTTGTGATCTATCAATGTATAAAAACAGTTATTCACGGTGGTAAAGCCCAAAATGGAAAATAGAGCCCAAATGTGCGGATCCCTGCTTTTTGCAATTTTGCAACACATGGACCATCAGAGTCATATATAGACATAGATCTTAAATTAAAGGCTTTTGATTCAAATTTAAATTGTGATATGCAATAACCAATTCAACACAAAGCTTAAGCTTTAATAGTTCCTAATCTATTCTTTATAATCAAAACTCAAAAACTTAAAAAAAAGGATTAGGCATTTTTTTGGGGTATTTTGTGTAATGTTGGGTGGTTATTTTTTTATTGTGGTGGTTGTGCTCTGGTGCGGTGTGCTTAATTTATTGCTTCCTTCATACAACCAAAAAAAATTTATAAAGAAGGGTTGTGTTGTCATACAGAACCAGTGTAAAAAACAGGTTTATCCAGACTAGTGCATAGTTTTATACACTACACACTATGTAGTTACATGTTACCAACTACAATAACCACATAGTGTCACACTACCCAATACAATACCTACCTAGTGACACACTGCCAGCTTCGCTATGGTACTCAGGTAGTGACATGTTACCCGCTACAACACTCAGGAAGTGACTACTCATTGCCTACTGCATTAACCTGGTAGTGATACACTGCCTGCTATACTGCTACCCAGGTAGTGACACATTGGCTGTTTGCCTTGTGACTGTGCAGGGTGCACCATATTTAGGTGCACATTTTTTTCTGCCTGGCGCATACACTTTATAAATACATGTGCAAGAAGCTTGCATGAAAGCTGGCAGAAAAGCTTTAATAAATGTGGGCCATTATTCATTTGTAAAGACGAGAGTGAACATTTTTACCTGTAGATCTTATATATAAATATCAATACACAGCTGTATATGAATCTTATTCAATTATGTTGCAAAGAATATTAAATGCTATCATACACCATGGAAGTCGGTATGGTTCTTACTATGCTCTAATTTTTTTTTTTAAATCAAAATCGGTAAAGGTGCATTGACATCATCCTGTGAAATATGCTTCTATTTGAAAATAAAATAAATTGTCATGAAAAATATCAGAGGTGTGAACAACTCTATAGAATAAAATTGTTACTGATTTGTCTTTTAACTCATATAGAATTTAAATAAATTAATGAAACTTAAATGTTTCCATAAAAATGGATCCTGTCATATCTGTCTGTTTAAGGCCAAATGATGCTGAAAAAACATCATGCATTTTGGATCCATCTACAACTCAATTATTGTGGAAGGACAATTATTAGGTGAGTTTTTGTAAACTGGCTGCTCGGTTACACAACAGTGGATGCTTTATCCTAAACGGCCCTTATATCTGCTGCTGAGACCTGACTGTATAGAATGAGTCATATCCTTCTCGTGCTGATTTCCGTTAGAGGCCACTCAAACAGACAATTGTTGCTAAGACTCCATTGTATAAATGCATTCAATAATAAAATAATAACCCAAGGTTTTTTTTACCCCCACAATTTACCTTTCCCTTACATTCCATTTCTGTCATAATTATATACATTGAGTACATAGCTCCCAGTATTCACTGCTGCAGTACCTCCCATTGCTTTCTGTATTACTGTTGTTTTTCCCTTAATGTTTGTAAAATTACCCCTTGGATAATGTGTATGTTGGATGGAATGAGGCAGAGCAAGTGTAAAGGCAATAAAAACAGATGAACAGAGGAGGCAGACACATTAATGGGAAGAAAAAGGCATAGCAGTATGATCATGAGACTGTGAGGGAGGGTGGCTCCATCTTGTGCTGAATGCTTCTCACACTGAAGCGAAGAACCATCAGACCTGTCACACAAATCCAAGATAGAAAATGTGCCGTTTCCATAGAAACAAGCATCAAATGAGGCCTGCTAAGGCATACAGCCAACATACAAGACCTCTCCATATATACTTGTGCTAGATACACAGACCTGCTAAAAAAGGGGAATAGGTGATTTATTAAATGGAAAATTTTGTGTAGTAAGCGGATGTACGGAAAAAGTCAAAGTAAATGAGTAAAAGCAACATAAAAAATAGCACAGGTAGAGATTGTCCTGTTAAACTAGCAACACAGAATCCACAGGGAAAGAAACAACCAAGCTTTAAAATCATGAAGACATATAGATATATGTTACCTAGAGATGTAATCATGTTAGAGCAAGTCTAACATTTGTATGACTATTACACAGTTGTGTATTTGTGAGTACTATCCATATATATAAATGAGTATATTTATATAGAAACTAGATTGATAAATGATACTTATGTAATCTATCTAGTGAATTCTGCATCTACATTCTTTTGAAAATCCAATGCAATATTCTTTTTGTTGCTCTGTATTCATACAGCTACCCTGCTTTATGGAGTTTGCCACAAATGAGGCCTGCAACATGTGGCACCACATCATGTCACATACACACGGTACTGAAAGACAAACTTATTCACTGGCCAATAACTTGATCTAATAAACGACTGTGAGAAATGCAATTAAAAAGAATATGTTAAGAAATGTATTTTCCAAATGTATAACTTTAGTAAAAGAGATTATTTCAGTTTCATATGATGTATAATGTAAAAAAAAATGATTGAAACAGCATGGGACTTACATGTGAGGACATTTAACAATAGCAGTAATAATCGTAATAGCGGTAGTTACCATCATAATGAGTTATACACTATAATCTTAGTTGGACATCACTTTACATTTTTATACACATTTTGTATTAATCCTATAGCTTCCATGATACAGAATACTGGGAATAGCCCCTCAAGGCTTTGGAAAATCATTGGTAACGATATCATTACTCTCTATAAACAATGATACAGTAATAAATCATAGAAGAAGAAATTGCTTCACTCCTTCTTTGAATAAATAGCTACAATGTTTTCCTCTGTGACACACAGACACATGTAGTATGTGCCAAACAGCGTGATGGCAGGGAATGCTAGGGGATAGGGCCGACAGACATTGCATGGTCGCTCAAATGGATATTTTTAGGTTGGTAAGTTAGTGATATCTCCAATCTAATCAACCCACCAAATATGTATTAGTGCCCATGTCCAGGGATATTTACCTTCAGGATACTTCTTCCAGCTGCAGTCGCTCTATACCATTTGCTGTCCACATAGGAATGATCTGTCAAATATCTGGGAGGATGGATATTTTGCTTTTCACCATCCAACCTTACATCTCCTGATGCCAAGTCCAGTCCTCCAGTGACACCCACACTGCCCTTTTTCCTTGGCACTGCAGACTGTATTCTCCCTCTCTCCTCTCTGGAAGATGTGAGTGGGATGCAGAAGCAGAGATGGAGGGGGGTGAGCAGGATGGGAGGAGGGGCAGCTTCCATCTCCAAGCCCACTGATTTGCAATCATACACACAAACGCAGGGCAAAGGTAGGGGGCAGTGCCAACCAGTCACCACTGCATAACTGTCCCTGCACATAAAACATCTGATGCCAACCTGTGGCTGAGATTTTGGTTGGCATTCTCTAATACACTAGAGAAATGGTTGTTTCACTTGTCATGATTTTTTTTTATTAAATTTCTCTTTTTTGTATCACATGGCTGGTCTATCATACACTCTAGAGGCAAAGGCATGATATGCATATAAATAAACCTCTCATTTTCATCCAGTACCTAGTTTCTAGAAAATATGCAAATCAAAATCCAAATACCATTGTTAAGGCCATAGAGCCCTATAAATATTATACCTCTGATAGGTAAATCTGCAGATTAAAATCTCATTACCACATTTCTTTTCATAAATCTTATGCAGGTAGTTCCCTCTTAATTCCCTCACCCCAACCTCTCCATGCAGACTGGTTGCTAGGAAACTAAGTGATAATTTGTGGGTGAGAGATGATTCGAAATCTGTAAAACGCATGACATTGACAGACAGCAGGCTAACCATTTATTATCATCGTATGGATTTTCAGCATTCTGCTTTGCACCTGTGAATATCATTGTCTTCGAGGGGCAGTGTAGCTTGCAGGTTCAGTATACAGAACAATGCTCTGGTAATAAAGGTCCGAAATACAGCACGTCTCTTTGTATGGGTAATGGTGGCAGATGTAATCTGAAGAAAAAGAAAAGTAAATGAGTGGGAAGAGATGAAAAACTGCGTACATCAGCAAAGCCACAAGAAAATCAGAAAAAAAGTGTGGTGACAGCACATCATGTGACATGTGGCAGAAACTTCAAGTCTGTAGCACACACATAAACAACAACACCATCTCATATACCTACATAAATATAGATGAATTCTGTCATAGGGGAAAATGTTTGACACATAAAAGCACACATCTACAGCAAAACTCAACACACTTTGCATCGTCGTAAAATATCTATCAAATGAAGAGTCACAATAGTTATTCTAGCAGATATACAGTATGTACAGACTTTATAAGTAACAGATACCTAGAAGTCGGCATGATAAAGTCTACAAGGATTCTAGTTTGGATTCTTCATGATGTGGCTCTTAAATTGGTATCCCAACCCTATTCCATCCCTATAATTAGATTGTGACAGGTGCAGTCTCATTGTATTCTGTGCTACCTTAGACTACGATGTTGAGCTGGATTGACATTGGCTGAGTTCACTAATGTGGATTTAGTTTTTTATTATTATGACAGTAGACATTACTCATCCAAAAACCTTTGTTACCAAGTCTACAGTTTATATTTGTGTCCTTGCACATGGGCCTACATAATATTTATTGATGAATAAAGGTAGCAGATGGCCATTGTGCAAGAATTAGTTTGGGCCCCTTGCTTTCCTTTTGGTAATTAACAACCCATTCTCAATATTTGTAACTGTGAGCTATGATATTTTTTTACTCCAAAGGATTTTTAAGTCCTTTGCATTCTGTCTCAGACTTCTGTCGATAGCTCTATTGATGATCTGTCTTATCTTCTCACAAAATCTTCAATCCAAGGCATCATGGAAAAATAAATAGAACATCAGGGAACAATCATCAGATGTTTAGCAGGATCTACTACATCTGCTTAATGAAATATTTTCTCTCCATCATTGCTGTGAAAGTAGACAACTGTAGTGGCCCACTACACGTGTCATCGCAAACTTCAATGGTTTATCCGGTCCTTGGTCAATCCAAGGAATATGGCCAATTCCATTGTACAGAACTACCTTCAAGTCCCTTGTATATTTGTCGCCATCCACTGCCTATAACTGGTAACACATCTGTAATATTATACTTGGGAAGAGAGGGTTAACATGTTAACCAATTAGAACTTCTGTTTTTACTTTGCTAATCTTTAACTACCCAGAGGTTCCTAATTGGTGGATGCCTGAAATTCTGCCCAGAGTAAAAGTTTACTTCCACTTCCTCTGGCTGGAAGTTTCAGAGAGTTCATTCATAGTTCTGAGAGAGAGAACAGTCTGAGACCTCCATGAGAGGACACAGTCCTGCAGACTATCAGCCTGCTGCTGTCTTATTTGAGGGCAAGCTCCCTCCATCATCTCTATATAGAGCCTTACCTAACCATGCTGCCCAAGCAGCTTCTATCTTCTCCAGCCCCAAGTTTCTGAATTTGGGCTGTGAACTTCCTTTCCTTTTCCTGGATCCAATATGCTATCTTGGACATTGGCAGATAGGACCAGTATCTCAGCCTGTTAAGTTTGCTGCATTGAAGTCTTGTAAAAAAAATAGACTATACATTTGATGTTCATCTTGTCTCCATGTGTGATTCTCTGGCTGCTTCTAACATCACGGGCCTCCCCTCTTTCATCTACCCAGGGATTCCTACATCACACATTCCCCAGGGAAAAATCTTCCATCTTATTTTGCTCTCCCCCTCTTCTTGCAATCCCCTCGCTGGACCTGCTTCGCATGGACGAGGCCTGTTCCTCCTGGATCAAGCGACTGACAAGCCTATGGCTATGCCAGACACTCAGGTACTAAGGCAATGCACAATGGACAATGCATTGTCGGTGAACTTTACGGACCGGGTAAGTAAAATGTGCTGCTGTGTGTTTCTTTTGCTTTTCAGCCATATGAAATTAAGCCCCCCTTCCATCAAGAAAGGGCCTTTTGTTAAGTAGACTCAACCATTGCACTCTGCCTTGGAGATAAAAAAGGGGAGCTGTCAGGGATATACATAGAAATCATGGGACCTGTGGAATAATTCGAGTTTGGAGGCCACTCCCGCCCACAAACACCATTTTGCAGTACATAGGATTTCTTGCTCTATGTTCAATGTGTCCAAGGCAAGAAAAATTTGGAATGGCATTACAGCATATACATTTATAATCTTTTCATATGCTGCAGTATTATCACAGTACACAGGACTTATTGCTATTTTACTTTTCATATTTTATCACCATTCCACCACAGTATATATAAAAAAATGTATATTGACAAAGTCGTACATGGCACAGCATCTCCCATTCAATGTAATATGTGCCTCAATGACGCACATACCAAGGATTATATCTTTGCGCTTAGAAATATTCATTAAAGTTGTGTATATGGGGGTTTCCATTTTTTAACAAGCATCTTTGTATGTATATCTACAAGACACATACACAGGGCTATACAGCCCCACAGTGCAAAGGTGTTTATGGACAGAAGTCAAATATTAGACTAGTTTAGCCAGACAAATAGAGGAAGCCTATAATCTCTTTGAAGTGAGTCAAGAATTATAATATTCTGGCAGTATGTAGCAGAGAAATACATATATCTTTATTGTTTCTGTCCATTATGTAATTCTCAGCACCTGCATCACTGCTATTGAATCATGTCCTCTTCTTCCAGTTTTGCCCCATACTTCTCACAAGACAAATTTCTTGCACTTAGGCAAGGGAAAAGTCGAGACAGCAATAGCAGAGCTCTAGGTGCTAAAAAGACGACCTGGTTTCCCTAAATGCCTCATTATCATAAGGATGAAAATGGGAAATTCATAATGGACAGATTTAGAAAGTTATTGTTGAAATCACAGTGCATGCCTGTACAACATGCTGCCCTCAGATTATAATAAATGGTTCGGTGTTAGGCTCACTTTAAAATTAACCAAACACTCCTTAGTTTTGCCTCTGAAAGTAAATACAGTCATAGAACCAGAATTGATCCTGACAGGATCCAAAAGCGAATAATCACAATGAATCTGGCTTCTTAGCAACAATTCCTAAAATTTTCACACTCCAGCATAAATAAGAGAAAAAGTGGTGAATGCTGTCACTAATAATCACAATAACAGCCACAGCAACGCACAGACAATTGTAAAGGATTCTAGACTCCCTTGACTTAGAATCTTTTTACAACTGTTTGACAAAGGGTTGATTAAAAAGTAACTACTGTATATTTACTTGAGTATAAGCCAAGTACAGGCAGTCCCCGGGTTACATACAAGATAGGGTCTGGAGGTTTGTTCTTAAGTTGAATTTGTATGTAAGTCGAAACTGCATATTTTATAATGGAAGTTCTAGAGAATTTTTTTTCTTTTGCCCCAGTGACAATTGGAGTTTCAAAATTTTTGGTGTAATTGGACCAAGAATTATCAATAAAGCTTCATTACAGGCATCTTACAGCTGATCATTACAGTCTGGGACTATAGTAAAGCATCCAGAGAGCTTCACCAGAGGTCACAGTGGGCAGAGGGGTCCGCCTGTAACTATGGGTTGTCTGTAAGTCGGGTGTCCTTAAGTAGGGGACCGCCTGTATAAACTTCGGCTTATACTAGAGTCAGCTTATAATTGAGTATATATGGTATATCACAAACAGACTAAGAATCTGGTAGACCTCATTATGAGTGTTAATGGGCTCTGTTTGATTTCCATCATGTTACTTTTTTTTTATTAATACCTTTATTAGTTTTCCCTATTATCACAATAAACAAGACAACATAAAAAGCATCATGTAACTTAAAATTTTAATGGACGCAATAATGGACTCCCCAATGGTGGTGCAGTAATTTTTTAACTGGGAATTTATTACTTTGTGTATGTAACAAACCTGTCAGCAGGGGCGTAAGTTGAGGGGGTGCAGAGGGTGTGGTCGCCACCGGGCCCAAGAAGCTTTGGGGGCCCATAAGGTCTCACTTTCCCATATGAAAAGACTAGTACACTATAAAACATACATTACAGTCGGGGCCCTGGCACAGACTTTACACTGGGGCCCATCAGCTTCAAGTTACGCCACTGCCTGTCAGACAACTGTATAACCACAACTAGGCGTGGCAAACTACCCCTGCAACGTGCGTGCAGGCTATGGCCCTGCCTACAGCATATATACCACCCTGACAAGGGCGAACCTGCTATCAGAAACCTGCTAGCAGACCCTTAGAGACCCTTCAAGGTGAAAGCGAAGACTTACTTAATCTGGCAGCTGCTGGATGGTGTGTACCTAATCAAGTCCAATCAGTTTAATTAAACACCGCATGACTCCAATGAAGGAGTAGAACCATCTCAAGAAGGATCAGAAAGAAATAGACAGCATGTGAGTTAAATATGAGTGTCACAGCAAAGGGTCTCAATACTTATGACCATGTTATATAACAGTTTTTCTTGTTTAATAAATTAGCAAACATATCTACACTTCTGCTTTTTTCTGTCAAGATGGGGGGCAGAGTGTATATTAACAAGCAAAAAAAAGGAACTTTTTTTGATCTTACCAATTGGCTGCAATGAGACAAAGAATAAAACTGTAAAGGGGTCTGAATACTTTCCGCACCCACTATATATGAAAACAACTGACACAATACAGGGAATTTATTTGTTATGTTCACTTTCAGTTAATTTGAAAATGTTAAAATATATGTATTATACATTAAAAAAAGACTTTATTCCACCAGCGACACTGGTACAATTGATCTAGGGAATGAAAAAAATTTGGGCGTGGAGAGCATCCGTGCCCCTCTCCGCGGCACTGGCCCCACTCCCCTGGACTTACCTCTCCACGTTCCTGCTCCAATCCAGACTAGGCCCCACATGTGTCCCTGCTCCCGTGGGACTCCGAGATTTAAAAGTCCAGTGCACAGAGGATTGGTGCTGGCCTCTTACAGGTGTGCATTTAATCCGGTGTCTCCAATCATTCCTCGCCAGTTGTTCGAGCCATTCCTGTGAAGAGAAAGCCCTTCTGTGTCTCCAGCCTATCCTTGTGTCTCCAGCGTATCCAGTGTCTCCAGCGTATCCTGTGTCTCCAGAGTATCCTGTGTCTCCAGAGTATCCTGTGTCTCCAGTGTATCCTGTGTCTCCAGCATATCCAGTGTTCCAGTTCCTCCTCCTGTGTTCCCGTGATCCTGCTCCTGCGCTCCTGTCCCGTGTGCCAGCTCATGTGTTCCTGACGTGAGTCCTAGTGTTTCTTCCTGCGCTGTTCTCCCGCTGTTACCCTGGGTTCGGACTGTCCCCTGCATTGGTATCTTGGATGCCACCGCGTCTGAGTCGCACCAGACTTAGGGTTCCAACCCTAAATAATATTTTAGATTCCAAAATGTGCACCAAGGTTATGCATGATAAGTAATTTATTCCATAGATTTGTTGAATCCAGGTTCTGACATTTCTGCCATATAGGCCTTTATCAAACACTGATAAGAAGACAAACAAAATATGATATTAAGTATTGCATTGATATATTGGATTTGTTAATTTGAATATCTGAATATAACATAACATGATTGCAATTCAGTGGCTTTACATCGTACTTAGAGGAAGGTCTAAAATATGGATGGCAAAATCAACCACCAATTATTAGGGTACAGACCTTATTAGGAAGTACACCAAAGCTACCTAAATAGATATATGCATAGATAGTACGGTAGTGATAACCTAGTCACCCATATGTTTAGGGAATAGTAAGTACAATAACAACATAAAGCACAACATATATGCTCAGAGTGTCACTAAGGTTCATGACAATTCAGTTAAAGATTGGTCTTGTAAATGTGAATCAAACAATCTGATGGTAGCTGGTATATATTAGCCACATTGGCTGTAAGAGAAAGGAAAGATATAATTGAATCGCAATACAATGTGAATATACAGTTGTCGATATGTATGTAGAGTAAGGAATGTCTGTGTGCTTTCATAGAGAATGATAAGTTATAGTGATGATGACTAAGGCTATAATTTATGTGTGCATTTTACATTTTATTCATCAGTTGAGAGTATAAGAAGTGTTAACGTCTCTGTAAAGGAAGAGAACACAGGATGTATTTATTGAACAGTAACATAAAATAGTACATAAATAGACATCTTCTACACCCAGATATTTCTCTTATTTTAAACGCAATGAATAGTCTTAGAGAAAACTATTTAGGTTGAGTCCACGTGGTTCCAATGACTGCAACATATGGATCAATTCGCCTCACGTTTTTTGTGAATTTGGAGGGGGAACATGTTCAATTACCTGAAACTTCAATTGTGCCAGGTTGTGGCAATGTGGAAATGGGGTGGAAGAGGCTATAGCACATTATTGTTATGTATGGTAGATTTATGTTGTCCTATGCATTCCTTGATACTCTGGGTTGTCTCTCTAACCTAGGTCAGTCTACATGGACACTTAATGAGATAAATTACATGTAGGGGCTCATTTACTAAGGGCTCCGTGGCGGCACTTTTGTCGGGTTTACCAACTTTTTGCGTTTTGTGCCGAATTTCGCCGGGATTTTGGCGCACGTGATCGGATTTTTGGCGCCGGATTTCATGTGACAGAAATCAGGGGCGTGGCCAACGGAAAACCCAATGAATTCGGAAAAACTGCGTAATTTAAAAAATGAATTGTGTCACAAAATCAAGCACTCGCACAGAGAAGCACCAGGTGAACTCCGGCGGACCTCGGCGCAGCAGCTGGTGGACAACGGGCGCACGACCTTAATGAATCGCCGGAAGACCCGAATCCTCATCGGAGAACGCGCCGCGGGATCGCGACAGGACCGGGTAAGTAAATCTGCCCTGTAGTCTTTAATGGTAAACTTTCTGCTCGTGTGAGAGTGAGTGAAGCTATCCCCTTTGAGTACATTTGTGTTCTGGCTGCCATTGAGGCATGCAAAGGTGCCTTTGTGGGGGGACCTAAGCAATTGCTGTCTTGGTACCCTACACTCTGAGCCAATGTCTGCACGTATAAGTTTGTCTTGAGATTTCGTGGTGGACATCTGCAATGGATTATTGAATTCCGTGATGTGGGGAAATGCTTTACTCAACGTAATGGATGTGAAGGGCAGAATGAGATCCCCTTCTGTATGACTGACATGACATTTCTTCCGGCTAAGAGACTGAGATGAAATGTTAATTACTAGAGAGTCTGAGATATAGGGAGAGTCAGTCCTACCCGTGATCAGATCTCCATTGGTTCTCCGTATGTTTTTGTGTCCCTGGCTACGCCTCGCCTTTTTGCCTTTGGTCGTCCGTAATACTCTAAAACGTTGGTAGGAAGATTGGCCCTCTGGTCCAGAATCTGTGTGTGAGACCTGTGGGCGATGATCTGCTGTATTTGGATCTATTTAGTGCATCTTTTACGTAAGAAACAGTGGGTTCATAGATACGGGTTATTGTACTTACTATTTTCTATACATATAGGTGACTAGGTTATCAGTACTGTACTATCCATGCATATATGTATTTTGGTAGCTTTGGTGCTAATCTATGGAATAAATTACTTTTTATGCAGAAATTTTGTGCACATTCTTGAATCTAAAAAATAGAGATATGGACTGTTAACCCCTTAACGACCTGGCCCTTTTTAGTGTTCTCGCTTCCAGAAGAATTGAGGCAGTTCTGAAGGCAAAAGGGGGTCCAACCCGTTACTAGCATGGTGTACCTAATAAAGTGGCCGGTGAGTGTCGATATGTATGTAGAGTAAGGAATGTCTGTGTGCTTTCATAGAGAATGATAAGTTACAGTGATGATGACTAAGGCTATAATTTATGTGTGCATTTTACATTTTATTCATCAGTTGAGAGTATAAGAAGTGTTAACGTCTTTGTAAAGGAAGAGAACACAGGATGTATTTATTGAACAGTAACATAAAATAGTACATAAATAGACATCTTCTACACCCAGATATTTCTCTTATTGTAACCGCAATGAATAGTCTCAGAGAAAATTATTTAGGTTGAGTCCACGTGGTTCCAATGACTGCAATATATGGATCCAATTTGCCTCACGTTTTTTGTGAATTTGGAGGGGGAACATGTTCAATTACCTGAAACTTCAATTGTGCCAGGTTGTGGCAATGTGGAAATGGGGTGGAAGAGGCTATAGCACATTATTGTTATGTATGGTAGATTTATGTTGTCCTATGCATTCCTTGATACTCTGGGTTGTCTCTCTAACCTAGGTCAGTCTACATGGATACTTAATGAGATAAATTACATGTAGGGGCTCATTTACTAAGGGCTCCGCGGCGGCCCTTTTGTCGGGTTTATCGACTTTTTGCGTTTTGTGCCGTATTTCGCCGGGATTTTGGCGCACGTGATCGTGCGACAGAAATCAGGGGCGTGGCCAACGGAAAACCCAAGGAATTCGGAAAAACTGTGTAATTTAAAAAATGAATTGTGTCACAAAATCAAGCACTCGCACAGAGAAGAACCAGGTGAACTCCGGCGGACCTCGGCGCAGCAGCTGGTGGACAACGGGCGCACGACCTTAATGAATCGCCGGAAGACCCGAATCCTCATCGGAGAACGCGCCGCGGGATCGCGACAGGACCGGGTAAGTAAATCTGCCCTGTAGTCTTTAATGGTAAACTTTCTGCTCGTGTGAGAGTGAGTGAAGCTATCCCCTTTGAGTACATTTGTGTTCTTGCTGCCATTGAGGCATGCAAAGGTGCCTTTGTGGGGGGACCTAAGCAATTGCTGTCTTGGTACCCTACGCTCTGAGCCAATGTCTGCACGTATAAGTTTGTCTTGAGATTTCGTGGTGGACATCTGCAATGGATTATTGAATTCCGTGATGTGGGGAAATGCTTTACTCAATGTAATGGATGTGAAGGGCAGACTGAGATCCCCTTCTGTATGACTGACATGACATTTCTTCCGGCTAAGAGACTGAGATGAAATGTTAATTACTAGAGAGTCTGAGATATAGGGAGAGTCAGTCCTACCCGTGATCAGATCTCCATTGGTTCTCCGTATGTTTTTGTGCCCCGGGCTACGCCTCGCCTTTTTGCCTTTGGTCGTCCGTAATACTCTAAAACATTGGTAGGAAGATTGGCCCTCTGGTCCAGAATCTGTGTGTGAGACCTGTGGGCGATGATCTGCTGTATTTGGATCTATTTAGTGCATCTTTTACGTAAGAAACAGTGGGTTCATAGATACGGGTTATTGTACTTACTATTTTCTATACATATAGGTGACTAGGTTATCAGTACTGTACTATCCATGCATATATGTATTTTGGTAGCTTTGGTGCTAATCTATGGAATAAATTACTTTTTATGCAGAAATTTTGTGCACATTCTTGAATCTAAAAAATAGAGATATGGACTGTTAACCCCTTAACGACCTGGCCCTTTTTAGTGTTCTCGCTTCCATTTTTCACTCCCCAGCTTCAAAAATCTATAACTTTTTTTATTTTTCCACATAAAGAGCTCTGTGATGACTTGTTTTCTGCGTAACAAACTGCTCTTCATAGTGATGGTATTTAATTTTCCATGTCGTGTACTGGGAAGCCAGAAAAAAATTCCAAATACAGTGAAAATGGTGAAAAAACGCATTTGCTCCGTTTTCTTGTGGGCTTGGATTGTACGGCTTTTGCGGTACGCCCCAAATGACATGTCTACTTTATTCTTTGGGTCGGTGTGTTCATGGGAATACAAAATTTGTATAGGTTTTATAATGTTTTCATACATTTACAAAAGTGAAAAACGCCTGTACAAAATGTTTTTTTTAAAAAATTTTTACCATTTCTGGCGCTAATAACTTTTTCATACTTCCGTATACGGGGCTGTGGGTGGTGTCATTTTTTGCGACTTTTGATGATATTTTCAATGTTGCTATTTTTAGGACTGTACAACCTTTCAATAACTTTTTATAGAATTTTTTATATTTTTTTAAAATGGCAAAAAAGTGCTATTTTCCGTTACGGAGTTAAATGTAGTGAAAAACCGTTATTATATTTTGATAGATCAGGCATTTTCAAACATGGCGATTCCTAATGTATTTATAATTTTTACTGTTTATTTATATTCGTATCAGTTCTAGGGAAAAGGGGGGTGATTTGAATTTTTAGGTTTTTTTATTATAATTTTTTTAAAACTTTTTTATTTTTACTATTTTTCAGACTTCTTAAGGTACTTTAACCTTAGGTTGTCTGATCGATGCCTACTACAGTATGGCAGTATATGGGGATTTTCCTCCTCGTTCATTACAATGTGCTGATAGCACATTGTAATGAAAGGGTTAAAACGAGGCAGCCTCGGGTCTTCAATGACGTCACGGGGATCGACGATCCTTGGAAAGATGGCGGCTTCAATGGTGACGGTGTTGCTGGCGGCGATCAACAACATAGCACCCGCGATCGGTGCTATGATTTGCTTTAAAGGACATCTACCACCACAATGAGGGATTGTAAACCAAGAACACTGACATTCAGGTATGTGCCCCCACTGACAGGATCTGGTGTTCTTTTAGCTTCTTATTCCCTGTTTTTTACAAAAAAAGGAATTTAAAATTATGCAATTGAGCCTGAGGGGCTCCAGGCTCTATAGGTTTTAATGGAGCCTGGAGTCCTTTAGGCTTATTTGCATGATTTCAAAAGCCATTTATTCTTAAAAACAAGGGCATAAAAAGCTTAAAGAAAAGTGGATTCTGCCAGAGGGGACACACACTAGTATGTCAGTGTGCTGGGTTTACAATGCTTCATCATGGTGGTAGATGTCCTTTAAGTGTATCTGCACGAATTAACAAGCGAAGAACTGCAGAATTCATACAGCTAAATGGACAAGCTATAACTACTCAGTACTTGACTTGGTTTCACCTCACTTAGCGCTTCATCTTGGATTCCACCTCAACAGCCCTGACTTGTAGTGTATCCACTGCCATGTGTAACCATCATTTCAAAAAACTTTTGATATGTTGTAGGGCAGGTAATTTTAAGCCCTTTTGCAATTGGATTAGTTACCCGAATCTTGCTTCTTCCTTTTGTATTCTGCAGACATCCCCTAGATGTCAGTAACTGCTCAGATAGCTGTTACTATGGACATTCTGTCTTCATAAAGATGCAAAGACTATGGAGGGAGAGACACGCCCCCATCCCCCTCTCTGCTCACAGCTGATTACCTCATGTGTCACTGCTCCAGCACTGTGCAGGGAGAAGCCCTCACAAATGTAATAACCACACAACTACACTTATCTCTCCCTCAGCTTTCCCTACACTTGTATATAAACAAATAATCCACATAGACAGAAACTGCAGCCCCCTCTCCCCCCATCACATCACACAAGGAAGTGGCAGGAGACTCTCCAAGTCTACAAGCTGTGCCCTCATGTGCTGTGCCGTCATGTGCTGTGCCCTCATGTGCTGCGCCCTCATGTGCTGTGCTGGAGTGTTACATAGATAGATAGATATGAGATAGATAGGCGGATAGATAGGAGATAGATATGAGAGATAGATAGACAGATAGATTGATGCATAAAAGATGGATAGATAGATACATATGATGTCATTGGTCAGCAGCATGTGCTTGTGATGAGGTGACAGGAGGCATGTCCCGCCCCTCCATCTTGCTGATTGTAGTTTTTTTGAGAGCTGGAAACCCTGGTTGCAATGGGCCAAAAAAGATACTAAATGAGAACCGAGAGGCAAAATACTTAGAGTTTTTTTTTTGTGCAAAATGATGGTTACACTTTAAATAAAGTAAAGGTGTCACTGTATCATTGTGTTTTTCGTAAATTTTGTAGGTTAGTAAATTGTTTCACCCCTGCTTTATGCTACTGGGTACTGTGAAATACTGTAGACCATTTACTTAATCTGATTCTGCACAGTTTTCATTTTTTCATTAGATTTTCAGTCTAACATAATTTATATAAAATACAACCTAAAGTAAAAGGCAGACCTGAATAGACAAGTTACTATTGTAAGGAATGGGGTTGCATACTGCTGTCCTGTCTGCATCCACCCTGTATAAATAGAGAATAGAGGACTGAACTGCCATTTTCCATATAGCCAACTGAACACATGGATTGGGGAATGGGGGTATCCTTTTAATAGCTTCTTAAAGTCATGGCTGTGTGTGGGCAGTGCTGCAATAAGGCAAGTTTTAGATTAAGGTAAAAATATCCTTCAAAATTTATTTTTGCACCATGCTCCTTTTATGATAATTAATGATGCCTTATAAGTTCCTTGCACCTTGAAATAATGTATATCCCATAGTAATCTTATTTCCTGCATCACTTTTAATTTATGCACCCTCTGTGACTGTGATACCAGGGATTAGCTCAGAGATTACATGCTGAATAAACATGATGTCAGAATCTCCAGTCTAAAGAATCTAGAAACACTGGAGCCCCTTAGCCTCTGTTGGAGTCCCATGTGGGCTTTCAGAGGTATGTTTTTAACAAAAATCTCCTATAGATATAACCTGCTAAAGATACAACATAAAAAAATTGCTGAATAAATAATGGGAGATATCTAAGATTATGTTATGTAACCCCCGTCATCGCTACAAATATGAAGCAAGACCATGTTTGACATATCTTAATTCAAAAGAAATAGATCATTTTTTATTAATGGATGCAGTTTCTATGGTAGAGGTGATTGTGTTGAAATGACTGACCACTTTGATCCCAGCGATAGAGGCAGGTAAATAATGAATAATTTATTACATGTAATTAGAAAGTGGATGAGGAGAAAATGAAAATGATGGTAGGATATTTTAAAAGCCAGTACAATACTATAATTCAATGTCAAGAACTGCTTCAGTAAAAACTTCATTGGGGAGCTCTGCATTCACTGAGAGGTACAGAATGGTGACCTACCCCACGCTAGGGAATGGACTCAAGGTTTTGACTCAATAAAACCAGATAACAAATTGTATCACCTTATCCTTATCTGTTTTTATTTTCAGAATACATTTGCAGGCTATAGTACTTTATTTAAAATATAAAAAGGGACCTGGAAAATTAAAAAGAAAAAACATTATTTCAGTGCAAGCTTTATTTCTAAAAGTAAATCTATCATCAAAATCAAGCCTGAAAAAACAAGGGGCACTTACTCATAGATCCAAGCACTGTGACTGTGGTAAGCTTCTTTTTGTATATTTGTTATCCATGGCCTCCTTCCTTCTAAGAATCAACTTTTAAAATTATGCTAAGTCTGAAAGGAACTGGGTGGTATTACCAGAGCCCCTCTGTGCTGTACATTCACAGGATGTCACACTGTGCAAGAAGCAATTCCCTCCACCAATTGTACCAAAACTTCCTCTTATGCCATGAAATTACATCAGGCAGAGAGAGCAGTGAAGGTTTCAGAGGATAAGGGGGAGACAGTGTAAAAGCCTATGAAGCTTCAACACTGAGGTTCTCTGGTAAAGGCCATCAAAGCCCTTCTGACTCATTAGCATCATTTTAAAAGTTGATTTCAGAAGGAAGGAGGCCATGGATAAAAATAGAAAGATATTACCAGTCTCAGTGCTTGGATTTGTGAAAAAGTGCCTTTGGTTTATCATGCTTCATTTTGTTGGTACATTTCCTTTAACTGTGGGTCATGCCCATTATGGAATATAAACTTGGTGTATAAATTACATTGAAAGCTAAATGTGATTCTGATATGTGATTCTATTTGAAGATGAGAGCTATGAGTGAAGCCCTTATTTGTTGTGAGAAGGACAGT
The DNA here is from genome assembly GCA_019512145.1 of Engystomops pustulosus. NCBI lineage: Eukaryota > Metazoa > Chordata > Amphibia > Anura > Leptodactylidae > Engystomops > Engystomops pustulosus. The sequence goes on along the minus strand of CM033642.1, from coordinate 191,603,672 downwards.
CTCCTCTGCACAATATAGGCATCAAAGCTCATCCAGGGACTAAAGGTGTGAACATGAAAGTGGTTCATTATTCACGTGTAAAGAATGTCTTATCCTCTGTAATTGAACCTTTGGTCTGCCTCATTTGGGCTCTGTCCGCTCCTTGTTAAAGGTGAATGAGAAATGATCCGAACCAATTAAATTAATTTGTCTTCTTTGTTCAGTGCTGCCAGGCAGTCGGTTTTGTTAGTTCCTTAGTAGGAGATTTTTTTTTCTTCCATCAGGTAAATTTGTTCCTTACACATTTTATAATAAAAAACTACACAGAGGTGTCTACCATAAATCTGAATTTAATTGGTGTTTAGTGACAGTTGTATTGTTGAGTTCATTTTAGCACTGTATAGTATGACACATAAAATGATACATTGTATTATTAAAGGTGCAATATCTACACAATGGCATGCCGTTTAAGGAAACCAAACATCAGGAATATTAAGGTAGATCTGATAGTAGGTTCCTAGTAGCATTCTAAGCCCTAAACTATTTTTCCGACTCCTTAGAAGCTCTGCGCATGCCCAGTAGCTCTGGCTTCAGTGCTGCACATGTGCATATTGTTGCTACTGCCACCACTGATGCCGGAACTACTGCACATGTGCAGAGCTATGACGCAGCCATTAGCGTGCGAGAAGTGCAAGTAGGGCGTGCAGATTAGCATATTAGTTAGATAAGGCTAGAAATAATTATAGGATTAGGGAAAGATCAATTAGGGCTTAGAATGTTACTAGGAACCTACCATCAGATCTACCTTAAAGGGGTATTCTCATCTTGGCATTCACATTCAATTTAATTCATCTGCCATATTTAGCCATATATATATACAATTCTTCAATTAAATGTTATTAAAAAAATGTACTTGTGTGAAGATAATTTCCCATAAATGTAGTCATATGGTCCTTTAGAAACAAGACTGTCCTTAGATATAGCCACCTCTGCTGGAGTGATTGCACTAAGAAACAAAATGTCTGGGAATTGCTGCATAACCCACAGCCGTCCTGTGGTAATGATTGCTGAATCCTGGTGGTCAGGCAGGACTCAATACACCATGTCTGGTCACTGCTGCCAGAGTGTGGGGTGGTCGTATCCCAGGAAGCTATCTCGTTTCTAAGGGACAACATGACTACATTTATGAGAAATTATCTTCACACAGTAACATTTTTCTTAATAACATCCAATTGAAGAAATGTTTAAAGATGGCAGATGAGTTGAATTAAATGTGAAAGCCCAGGTGGGAATACCCCGTTAGTAGTACAGTAGTCCAGACAGAAAATCAGGGTTCCTCAATAAGAGAGATTTCTTTGATTTTACTAATCTGTCCAAGTTACATTGGTTCACAATGGTATTATATAGATTTGTACTGTTTCCCTGATTCTGGGATATTGATGGCTATTAGTTTGTAGAGCAACTATAAGAACTGCTTAACTTTAAAGGGGTTTTTCCACCATTCAAGTTAAGTCCTATAGCGCCGCGCTATCTGTCAGCTCCATAGAGATGAATTGAGCAGAACGGACATGCAAGGTCGTCTGCTGCATTAATCTCCGGGAACACGAGGACTCCGACAGAAGTACCTGGAACCCTGTCGGACCCCACTTTCTCGTGATCTGTGCGGGGTCTCATCACTGAGACCCTCACTGATCAACAGATTAGGCCCTATACTGTGGATAGGCTGTAACTTGATTGGTGGGAAACCCCTTTAAGTTTAGGTTACACTTGTAACCTCCTCATGGAGGGGTAGGCATGCAGTTTGTACACCCCAGTAGTTCTGCCATCAGTTTTCCAATATGTTTACAACCATACTCCAGATATGTCTCTTCTGTTCCATAGTAATCTGCAATTTTAGAGAATTTCTTTCCGATTATGCTGTGTAATAGTTTGCTATTCTATGTGTTGAATACACCAGTAAAATACTTTTTCTGGATAATATTATGCCTTATAGATAAGACTTCTATTTTAATGTCACTTTCATATTGCATCAAACACCCACAGGTAACACCCAGTGGCATTTGCCCTGCAATCTTGGATTCAATTGTCACCCCACATGAGGTACTGTATATAGTGCACAGACCCCCAAAGAATTAAGTACCCTTGGGGTATGAAAAATAGTAAATAAAAGTACAAATAAAAGTACAAAAAATACAAAAAATAAAAACCTAAAAGTTCAAATCTCCCCCCTTTTCCCAAGAACGGATCTAGACATAAACAAATAAGAACATAAACATGTTAGGTATATACAGAGCCTACAAGAAAATGGTGCAAATGCACTTTTGACAGATTTTACCACATTTGGAATATTTTCCTACTTCCCAGTGCACCGCATGGAATATTACATACTATCATTGGAAAGTACAATTTGATATAGATTTGTACATTTAAAAATAAAAAATGTATGGATTTGTAAAGGTGGGGAGCAAAAAGTGGAAACACAAAAATGAAAGAGGGCCAAGTTGTTAAGGGATTAAATTGCTTCCCTACAAAAATTGGGAAGGAATTTTATATGAAGCCAGTACCTGTGATGACAGCACCATAAACGGAACGCATATTGCTTTCTTTCAGAGGGACTTCTTTGTAGAGGTACAGAAAAAAAGGATCCAATTCCTGGATATCAAGTAGTGCAGGACACTGGAGCTTTTGTATCACGTTATATCTAGAGCGCCTCAGAATGGCAACTTTGAAGACTATGCATTTCTTTGACACTTAGTAGATTAACAGTGACTAGATGCCTATGAGCAATGTGTAAGGAGACTGAATGCTGTTTCGGGAGAGGGCTAAAGCTATGGGACTTTCAAGCCTTGATATGTTGTGAGACGTTTTCTTACTTTCCTTTCACATGGGAGGTCCCGATTTTTGGGCGCTGTTCTGTGGTCCAGGTCGGTGTTAACATAGCGTTATATTCAAACCCTTCCTCCTCCCCATGGTGCCAAATGTATGCCTGTCCGGCTATGGCCTGGCGGGGATACCTTTGTGTGAATTCAGCCTAAGTGTGTATTTGCTGTGTGTATATGCTATATATACATATACGCAGTATGTGTAGATGCTGTATATACTATATGTATGTGTGTATATATGTATATATATATATATGTATATGATATATGCATACTATATCTAAGTGTATAATGTGAAAGTACTGTACAGTATGTGTGCAAATTTGATGTGTGTATAAATGTATGGATGTGTAAATACTGTATGTGTGTATATACTGTATGATTTTGTGTATACTGGATGTATTAGTGTATATGTCAGTGCATAAATGTGTGCGTATAAGTGTATATGTCTAGTGTATACAATATAAATGTCTGTATATGAGTGTGTTAATGTGTGTGATTGTATAAACGTGTGTGTACAAATATATTTATTTAATTTTTTAAGGAAAATGGGGGGCCCATGCAAAAATCTGCTATGTGGCCCAAGCTCTCCTAGTTACACCCGATCTCCGTGATGTAGTGATGCTGTGGCTCGTTGCTTAGGTAACAAGTCACATGATCTGGAGAAGGGGATGAGAAGAACTGTCCACCCACATGACCCACCCCACGTGGGGGATTCCGGAAGGGGTGGGGCCTTGGTCCGGGTTGTGGACGAATAGGCGCTGCACCAATCTGGACCCACAGAATGCTGGGGATACGTCACCATGTGGCAGGTGAAGCGACCAAACACATAGAGGTAAGCCTAGCCAATATTCACCACTATGGGCTAATAGCCTTCCCATTGGTCAAGAGTTCAGTGTGCCATTGGCCTGTTCTAACTGCATGGAGATGGGATACGCCCCAGGCAGGTGTGCTCATGTAGTCTGCTAGCATTTAAAAACCGTTCAGCTTTTAATCACTTCACACTAGGGCCGGAAGAAGCACAGCATAGCGAGAAACAGCCGTTGCCTTTTAATGAGCGTTCAGCTCCCATTCGTTACCTTGCACTTGTTATGTGAGTATATGTATATGTACTTTATTCAATAAACATAGCGTTATATTCAAAACCTTCCTCCTCTCCATTGCGCCATGTATTTGCATCTACAGTCTAGTGAGTGCCATCCTTGCTTTATATACTGCATCCCTTGTGTATTGGACTTTTGTCTCTTTTCCAAGGAAGATATATGTCTCCACACATATGGAACCCATGCACTCCACAGCTTGACATTGTACCCCTTTTTCTCTGTGAATAGGAGTAGTGCCGTATAGTATTTCTGTTTTACTAATGATGGAAAAACATGCAAGCTGTGTCATTGATTTAGTTATAAGCTCTAGCTCAGGGGTTGTTGAATAGCTGGGAAAAAAAGAAGCAGAATGAGGAGCTTTGCCAGTATCTTAAAAAATTTGGATATAGCAATCATCCGGATCTTTGAGCTACTTGCCTTAGAGAAAGCTTTCTATTGCTGTTCATGTTCCCGTTCCTATATCTGTTCCTGAGTTGATCTCCTGTTGTGACCTCGGACCTGACCTTGACTCTGCGTTGCCACCAGTCCTGACTATCTGCCTGTCCCCAACCTTGAGCCTGTATTGTGATTCTTTATCTTGACCTTGACTGCCGCCACAGGCAAGTGGCTGATCTTACCACCGTTGTGGTCCAGCAGTCCCAGCAGATTGCTTTGCAAGGAGAACAGCTAGAAAAAGTCACTGCCGTGCTGCAACAGTTGCTGGTTACTCTGTGTCAGACTCCTGTGACTAATCATGCGACTTCTCCTGCTACCCTGCCGTTGAACCTAGGCTAAGACTGTCTATGCCTGACAAGTATGATGGGGACGCCGAGTTGTGCAGGGGCTTTATTACTCAGTGCTCCTTGCACATTGAACTTATGCCATCTCAGTTTGTAACTGAATCCTCAAAAGTGGCATTCATTGTCAGTATCCTCTCTGGAAAAGCCCTGGGCTACCCCTCTATGGGACAGAGGAAATCCAGTCATGGCTACCCACACTGCATTACTGGAGGAATTCCGGTCCGTGTTTGAAGAACCCGCACAAGCTTCCTCAGTTAAGACTGGGCTGCTGAACCAGCGCCAAGGAGACTTGTCTGTTGGAGAGTATGCAGTTCAGTTCCACACCCTTGCTTCTGAACTCTCCTGGAATGATGAGGCTTTGTCAGCGACCTTTAAGAAAGGATGGTCTCATCACCTTAGCCACTCAGATTGACGTGCGGTTTATGGCGCATGCCGAGGAACCAAGCTTCTCCATGCTTGACTATTCCTATGCACTTCCGTTCCAGCTCTCGTTCTCCGATTCAAGTTTCAGCTTCCTTGGACTCTGGTTCTGTGGGGAACTTTGTGGATGCCGCTCTGGTCTCCTGTTGGTTCCTCTCGAGAAGCCTCTCGTCATTTACTAAGTGAGTGGACAAATCCTGTCCGATCTGGTCACGCACTGAGCCAGTCTCTCTGCAAAAAGGAGCTCTTCACAAGGAAAGACTATCCTTCTACTTGCTGCCACGCTCTACCTCGTCTCTCCTGCTGGGTCTCCTGTGGCTGCAACTCCACGCATTGGTCTTTAACTGGAAGACAGAGGAGATCCTTCTTTGGGGACCAGAATGTCTGTCCTGCTGTATGGTGGCGTCTTTACCTGTCTTGGCTTCCTCCGTGACTCCCAAGCCCTTGGAGGGCCTACCTACGTGTTACCAGGACTTTGCCAATGTGTTCTCCAAAAAACAAGCAGAGGCTTTGCCACTGCACCGTTCCTATGATTGCCCTCTGAATTTCCTGCCAGGTGCCCCTCTCCTAGAGGCAGTGTCTACCCCTTTTCTGTTCCTGAGATGGCTGCCATGTCCGAGTACATCGAGGAGAACCTGCAGAGAGGTTTCATACACAAGTCCTCCTCTCCAGCTGGCGCAGAATTCTTTTTTGTAACCAAGAAGGATGGCTCCTTGCGACCCTGCATTGACTATCGTAGGCTGAATAAGGTCACGGTTAAAAAACACTACCCCCTGCTGTTGATTACGGAGCTCTTTGACTGTCTGTGCGGTTCCAAGGTGTTCTCCAAGTTGGATCTGCGTGGGGCTTATAATCTCATTCGGATCCGCAAGGGTTGACTGGAAGACAGCATTTAACACTTGTGATGGACACTTCGAGTATCTCGTGATGCCATTTGGAATATTTAATGCTCCAGCTGTCTTCCAGGAATTTGTGTCGTGGTTTACCTAGACGACATCTTGGTGTTCTCCCCTGACCTCGAGACCCATAAGTCCCAAGTACAGCAAGTTCTTGGTCACCTCAGGGCTAATCATCTCTACGCCAAGCTGGAAAAAATGTCAGTTTCACCAACGGAGCCTTCCTGTTAGCCATCAATCTTGCTCTGAAAGAATGGCGATGTCTACTGGAAGGAGCTCACCATCCAGTCTGTGTATATAAAGATCTCCTAAAAGTACCTCCTATATCTCCTGACAGCCCAGCCCCTTAATCCCAGGCAAACCTGTCGGTCACTTTTTTTTTCACGCTTCAACCTGTTGATCCATTTCAGTCCTGCGGAGAAGAATACCAAGGCAGATGCTCTTTCCTGTGCCTCTGATGTCATTGGAGAAGAGCCGGTCCCTCGGCATATTATCTCTCCTGAACAACTGGTAGTTGCCGCTCTGGTGGATCTCCGGCAGCTTCCTCCCGCAAGACGTATGTCCAACCTGCACTCCGGAAGAAGATTCTGTCTTGGGGACATTCTTTGCATCTGACTGGGCACCCTGGGGGTGCAACAATCTGTGGCCCTGATCTCCCTGCACTTCCTGTGCCCAGAATACGCCTTCTCGCCCAAAACCGTCTGGCCTGTTGCTTCCATAACCGATACCCAGTTGCCCAAGGTCTCAAGTGGGTATGGACTTTGTCACAGATCTTCTTCTGCCTTGGCAATACTGGGTGGTCATCTGGGTGGTGACCCATGATGTCCCATTTTGTTTCTCTTCCAGGCCTTCCTTCTGTTGCATGTCTTGCCAGTTTGTTCATACAGCATATCTTTCGGCTGTATGGACTTCCTCAACACATCGTGTCCGACCTAGGGGTCCAGTTTGTGTCCAAGTTCTGGCGTTCCTTGTGTACCCAGCTGCAAGTAAATCTGGACTTTTCTTCTGCCTACCACCCTCAGTTGAATGGTCATTTAAAAAGGGTAAATCAGATTTTGGGCTGTTACCTCCGCCACTTTGTTTCAGCCCGTCATGATGACTGGTCCTGCCTGCTACCATGCTACCGAATTTTCCTATAACTCCCTGGATTCTGGGTCTGCTGGAGCAGTGCCTTTCTTTGTGGTCTATGGTCGAATCCCTCATTCTTCTTTCCTCTGTGTACTCCTTTGGAGGTTTCTGCAGTAGAGGAACTGGTACAGGATCTCAAATTGATTCGAGCCACAGACCGCACCAAGACCCAGGCTGATAAGAAGCTTCGGACACCTCCTGTCCTCTCTCCAGGTGACAAGGTGTGGTTATCTTCCAGATACGTCCGGCTGAAGATACCTATCTATAAGTTTGGTCCCTGGTTCCTTGGCACTTTTGAAGTCATTAAACGCATCAATCTGGTGGCGTACAAGCTCCGCCTTCCTCCTACGATACGCATCCCAAACTCCTTCCATGTCTCCTCCCTGAAGCCTGCTATCTTGAACTGCTTCTCTCAGCACTCTCCTCCTCCTGCTCCAGAGGCTGATTCCACGGATGTCTACAAGGTTAAGGAGGTACTGGACGTGAGGACCGTGAGAGGTAAGTGATTCTTCCTTGTTGACTGGAAGGGGTTCAGGCCCGAAGAGAGATCCTTGGAGCCAGAGGAGAATATTCTGGACCCTAGTCTCCTCCAAAGATTTCTTGGGACCAAGAAGAGGGGGAGGCCAAAGGGGGGTACTGTCACGAGTGTCCCTGCGATCCACGTCTTGGATCGCAGGCATACCTGTGCCCCTCTCTGTGGTGGCGCCCTGCCCGGACCCTCACTTCTCTCTCCATGCTCCTGCTTCCTCCCCATCCAGTCGTCGCTCAGGTACTGCTACAGGTAAATATTGCATGTACAATGCAAGGCTGCGATCACACAATGCATTGTGTTTTGAAATGCTCTGAAAAAGCGACTTGTGATACACTATTACGTCAACCAGTCAGAGCTGGTGATTTCTTTTGTATACAGCTATTTTCTGCTCTCAGACACTTTTGATACATCTCTCCCATGATGTGAACGCAGACTAAGGCCTCATGTAAGCAACAATATTTACAATATAGGCCACAAACAGAGTAAGTTCTGAAAGAACTGAATGCTCACGCATGTCTCATGGTTAGGTGAGACATGGTGCAAGCACTGTGCCTTACTGCGCTGTGACCATGCAAAATAAACCTATGGTGCCACGGCTAGCTTATGGCTCACAAATATGTTTGCGTGCATGGGGCCTAACGTCAGGTTCACAAGTTGCACTTGAATTGTGTTTTGAAATGCATTTCAAAGAACAATTCAAGTGCTACCTCCAAATATGGCATATAGCTAATAATGTAAACCTAAAAATTAAAATCACCCCCATTCCCTATAACGGATATGAATTTAATTAAACAGAAAAATCAAACATGTTAGATATTGCCACGTCTGAATATGTCTGATCTATCAAAATATAATGATGGAAAATGCCACTTTTTTGTCATTCATTAAAAATAAATTTTAAAAAAAGTGATTAAACGGCTGTACAGTGTTAAAAATGGTAGCATTGTAAACGTCATCAAAAGTCCCCAAAAATATGACACCACCCACAGCTCCGTACACCACAGTATAAAAAGCCATTAGTGCCAGAAAATGGCAACATTTTTGTAAATGTATGAAAACATTATAAAACCTATACAGATATCGTATCTACGTGATTGTACTGACCCAAAGTATAAAGGAGACATATCATTTGGGGCACATAGTGAAAGCCTTATATCCAACCCACAAGAAAATGGTGCAAATGCATTTTTTCACTAAATACCGTCTAACTTGCTACAAATTAGACGGGCCTGGGTGGAAAGCGATTAATTATACACTATACAGTGGCATAACAAGATACCTGTGAGCCCTGATGTGAACTTTGGATTGGGGCCCCCATATATCTAAAATTGCGCTGCCACCCACAAACTAATAACATATCCAGCAGCAGCCTCCCTTCACTAATAACATGTACAGCAGCGGCCTCCCTTCACTAATAACATGTTCAGCAGCGGCCTCCCTTTACTAATAACATGTCCAGCAGAGGCCTCCCTTTACTAATAACATGTCCAATAACAAGTTCACCTTCTTCTTCCCGATGTATGTGCATTGGTTGCGGCAAAATTTTAATATTAAATCCCGCGCTCAGTCCGAATTAGTCGGATTGTTCAATGGCCCGCCCCCCGATTATTGTTGCGTGATTGCACCAAAATCAAATCGCCCCTTCTTTTTTTTTGTTTTTTTTTTATCATTTCCTTTATTAATGACAAACAACAGAACAGATTACACAGAACTAACTTGCTACAAAATTTTTTCATATTAAATACCGTCACTATAAAGTGCAATTTGCTACACAGAAAACAAGCCGTCACATAGCCCTGTACAAGGAAAAATAAAAAAGGTGGGGAGTAAAGAAATTGAAACAGAAAAACTAAAACGGGACTGTGTGGGAAGGGGTTAATTATACACTATACAGTGGCATAGCAATACAAGCAGTGGCCTCCCTTTACTAATAACATGTGCAGCAGCGGCCTCCCTTTACTAATAACATGTCCAGCAGCGGCCTCCCCTCACTAATAACATCTCCACCAGAAACCTCACCTCATTAATAACATGTCCACCAGCGACCACCCCTTACTAATAACATATCCAGCATCGGCCTTCCCTCACTGATAACATGTCCAGCAGCGGCCTCCATTCACTAATGACATGTCCCAGCAGCGGGCCTTTCTTCACTAATAACATGTCCAGCAGTGGCCTCCACTCACTAATAACATGTCCAGCAGTGGCCTCCCCTCACTAATAACATGTCCAACAGTGGCCTCCCCTCACTAATAACATGTCCAGCAGTGGCTTCCCCTCACTAATAACATGTCCAGCAGTGGCCTCCCCTCACTAATAACATGTCCAGCAGTGGCCTCCCTTCACTAATAACATGTCCAGCAGTGGCCTCCCCTCACTAATAACATTTCCAGCGGTGGCCTCCCCTCACTAATAACATTTCCAGCGGCGTCCTCCGCTCACTAATAACATGTCTAGCGGCAGCCTCCACTCAATAATAACATGTCCATTGACAGTACCCTTGTGGCGTCCCATGCAGTAGTGGGGGCATAGACATGTCTGTGCGCTAACCCACTGCATACTGTATGATGTTACACAGTGGGGTACATTAACTTACCTGCGCCCGATATCCTGCATGTGTCGCTCCCCACTCAGGTCCACTGGAGTTCACCTTCTTCTTCCTGATGTATGTGCATTGGTTGTCGCACAATTTTAATATTAAATCCCGCGCTCAGTCCGAATCAGTTGGATTGTCCAACGGCCCTCCCTCCGATTTCTGTTGCATGAAAGCCGGCGTGATTGCGCCAAAATCCGATTGCGTGCTACACAATTCCCTTCTTTTTTTTTTATAATTTCCTTTATTAATGACAAACAGCAGAACAGATTACACAGACGAGAGTTCACAAAAGTATTTACAGAGCAGAAATTGTCAAATGGTGTCAAATGGCTATGTGACACAACAAAAGTAATGTCCATGGGATACAATACTGAAGATGATTTCCGCAAAACATTATAAAGTTTGAGATCGGAAATTGTGCAATCACGTCCAATCCGCCTGTCTGTCTGTCTATTTTTCTCCAGCGAGAAAAGAGCCAAAGCAGAAGTCCCCTGTGGTCCTATGGTCTGCCAGGGGCACGAAGAGAAAGAAAAAAAAAAGAGCAGGAGAGGGAGAAAAAGAAGAGAGAGAGAAGAGTTTTGCATTTTGCCGAGAAGGGGCGGCAAGGGTGCAGGGGGATTACTGAATAAGAGTGTGGAAAAAAGAGAGTGATGGAAGGGGAATGAGTGGAAAGGGAGGGGGGGATGTCTCAGCCAGGAGGAACGAGGGTCACTCAATATTTTACAATATTTTACAATAGCTCCCTGTATTCCGGAGATAGCTTAAATTGAATCCAGGGTTGCCATGTTTTGAAGAACTTATCGTGTGTGCCATAAAGAGAGGAAGTAAGATCTTCCATTTACATCAGATCGTTCACCTTCGCCGTCCACATAGCCATTGTCAGTGGTACAGTTTGCTTCCACAGATGTGGGATGCAGGCCCTACAATCTCCTTCTAAAGACATGTCACAGCCGCGCAAAACCCGAAAATTTCTAAAATCCGACGAAAGTGTAAATATGTAAATATATAAAAAAAATCTAAGTAAATATGCCCCTGTGTGCACGGGCAGAGTGCACAGAACTCAAATAATCAATTGTATGTGTGTTATCTTCCCGTAATAGACCCACAGGCATCGGGTCATTTCTATCACGAGGCCTGAATGTTACGCCAGTGACACTCTAGCTACAAATAGTGTATGTATATAAATATCATAGTCTATTTACACGTATAAGTACACCTTCATACAAATCTTTATAGAAAGGACACACTATATACACATGAACACATGCTGGACACACTATATACACATGAATACACACTGGACACACTATATACACATGAATACATGCTGGACACACTATATACACATGAATACACGCTGGACACACTATATACACATGAATACATGCTGGACACACTATATACACATGAATACACACTGGACACTACCAAATGTATAGGTCCACGCATCAATGGATAGATACCATATGAGAAACATCAAGAAGATAGATATGTTTATAGGACAAACAAAATTATACAAAGATTTATTTATTACATATTCCAAAATGACAGACATCAAATAACAGAGAATATTAAAACCACTAAAAACACAAAAGAAAAATTGTGTGTAGCAACCCAGGGCTATAAGTGTGGTAGCCCAGGAACCCCTTAATACACTCTGCCTAAGGGTAACAACATGAATCATATGAATGCATACCTAAATGCAGATAAACCATAAGGAAACAATATGCATTAAACAAAACACAACAATTCAGTATAATACAATACCAAATATAGGCCATGCAAATGGCAAATGAGCAAAGGCAGTAGAATGAGGAGGGAAGTAGTCCCTTTAAAGTTTAACTGATGCTCCTCCTAAGAAGTTCCTGAGGATCAATGTTACGTTGTTCTTTTATCAAAATTCTTTACACCGTGATTGCAGCAATATAAAGTTATAAGAATTATTCTAATTAGTCTGGGGCACTCTGGCTATGTCACCGAAGTGCCTCAGAGTGTCTCGTATTTTAATTTATTCACTCCCCCCGTTGTGCTAGCACAATAAATTAAAATACTGCTTTATGATACGTAACTGCAAATAGCACATGTAACTGCAAATAGCACTAATACTGGACCTGCATTATAACAGTCTATGAGTAGCAACATACAATTCTCGCACTATGGAGAGCAGTTGTTTCATATTTCCACTTGCTCACCTACCTAACTGCCCTTAAATGAGCAGTACATGGTGGCCTTGATTGGCAGTCTCAGTAAGGAGAACTCTTACTTCCCTACCTTAGTCACAAGCCTCTCAACCTCTCAAGCCAAATTAGTTCCCTACGCTGTACTGAGGAGACCCAATCAGGACGAAACAGTTCTGTCTACAGTTGGGAGTCTGTTCCTTCTGGAATAGATATACTGGTTTGGTTTTAATCCTGCATCATGTCATTAGGCCTCTTTGAGGTCGTTCTTGATGTCAAGGGAGCTGCCTTGGTAACTAAAAGAGGTGTTGTTTTCTTTATCCCATCCTGGAAAACTTTGCATATTTTCCCAGAATCCCCCTAGTGGAGCATCCATGGCTATAAGAATCCACATGCCTACATGTTGGCCTTAATTGGCAGTTTTCCTAAGGAGAACTCTTACTTCCCGAACCTATGAAGAGCAGCATCCTGTCTCTAGCTAAGGTTAAAAAGAGAAAAAGTCAGGTAACAGCTCACCCCTTGACGACTGCAGTCTTTTCAGAATGTTAATCCAGGCCAGGTGCACGGTGCATCCCCTATCACTGGTCCGGAAATTCACAGTGATGCATGATAATGGCAAGAGGCTTAAAAAGCAAAAAGGAAAGCTGGGAATCCAGCATCTGTACACAGAGAATCCAAGGTAGACGACTGTTTAAAAAGTAATTCCAAAATTTTTATTCTTCAAAGTTAAAAAGTGCTTGTGCATTGACATGGGCACAAGAAAGCAAGCAGTGCGAGACACAAAAATTGGCAGAGGTAACGCGTTTCGGACTTTTTTGCGTGTTAGTCCTTAGTCATACCTAACTGGCTCTGACCCGTGGCAAGATTAAATAGCATTAATCCTGTCTCTAGCTCTTTCTCCTGTCTGTAATGGTGCCTGGACATGTGATCCTGTGTCTTATACAGCAGAGTTACATGTCCCACCTAACCAGCCGCAGCCATGCTCAGATTGGTGTATGGCTATGGTTGCTGAGAGGCTGCAAGTTGAGTTGCTGTTCAGCAGTCAATCGACCATCTTGTTGAACATGAACCCAAAGTCAAAACGAGAGACTGTTATTCAGCTTTGGGGTTATGGTGAGGACACAAATTTGGCAGTTCAGGTTTGCTCATCACTACCAGAGAGACACTTTTGATAAATCTGCCCTTATGTGTTACTTATGCTACACAGTGTACTTTCCAATGAGGGCATGTATCAATCACCAAATGGCAAATAAAATGTCCCAAAACACTGGTATGTGTCTTTCTCCTCCATTTGTATAAACAATAATTATAAAAAAAATGTTTAGTCATTGTGGCTCAAAACAGGATGGTACCTAAGATGTTAATCATAAGAATCATTAAGAATCAGTTTAATACATTATTAGGAGACCTAAAATAAGCAGGTTGCCATAGCCTATGATTCATAATTAGCTGTCAATGCAGCAGACCCAGAGAACTTTCACTGCTGATTCTATTACTGCAGAGACAACTGCAAAGCATATTCATAAGTCATGTTCAACGCCAGGTGCCATTGTGTTAAATAAAATATGCTGCACTGATGTCCCTTTGGAACATGAAGCCAAATGCTATATAATTAGAGAGACAATCTAATGTGTCTTCCACCAGCCATGGTTTCTTATATGCTAGTGTCAGAAAAAATAAAAAGGGAAATTTATTATGCCCATCATCTCATATGCCAGTCTTAATCTGAATTAGAATGAAAAAGATGCGTCATAGTCTACAAAAGTTGTTGCATTTTTGGTTGTTTATGCACTAAAAAATAAAAAATATCATAAAATAACCCCAAAAAAATTTTATCAAAAGTGTCTCATAAGTAGTCCACCATGCTGCCGTCTAGGAAAATGTGGCTTGCTCTTCCAGTGTATTTCTATGTAGTGATTCACATGCCCACATCTATGGCATTTTGCAGAAATTTTATTCCTGCCCATATTTGCAGCCATAGAAGTTTGTGGTAAAATACTGATGCCACACTGGTGTCATCTTTATGTACTTTGTATTTGCGGATCAGCTCCATTAGGTAATCCATTAGATCAGCTCCATCGGGGCTACACATATAGAAAACATGAATGACTACATGTCAGCTTTACTGTACAAGAAATGATGTTGGCCCATTACAATTTGTTTATATGTTATAAAATGAATGGTTGGTAAGATGTTAATTTCTGTTTAATTATGTGATCAGTCTCCACGCGCCTATAAGGCAGAAATAATTGGCAAAGTCTCCATTAGGAAAACTTTTACTACCTGACCGTAGTTGTCCCCTTGGAATGGAAGGAGGTATGTCTTGATTTCAGACCGCTCGCCTTGGTTTTAGATTTAAAGGGTGTTTATGGTAATATACTGTATTTGAATCAATCTTTATGTCTCTAAAAATTATTTCATTAACATTTTTCAACTTTATATCCTCCTAGCAGAACCAAGTTAAATACCAGAGGCAGATTCATTCCATAAAAACAGCACCAGGAGCAAGTTTAGAAATATTAAGTCAGAACTGTGAGTTCATGGGTAATACCATCGCCTACTGCAAATCCGGCAACACACACATAACAGGAGAAGACTCTATCATTTTCTTCTACCTGGCCGCAGTCTCTACCACAACTTTTCTCTGCAGACTTCATTATCATCTTTTCTGTCTTCTTATTCTGTTTTATTGTTCCCCTAGAAATTCCTATTATGCTCTACAGCAGTTAATGTAGTATCCACAGTAGCCAATATAATATTTATGCCCCACATTAATCAATTTAATAAAAGTGCTACCACATAGCAGCTAAGATAGTCACAGCACCTCCACACAGAAGCCAACCGTCTAAGTGCCCCCCACAGTATCCAATATAGTAGCAATGCTCTCACATTAGTGAAGGTGCACCCACACAGTAGCAAATATAGTTACAGTCCCCCACACAGTAGCTAGTATTGCCAAAGTGCCTCCGCACAGTCACAGTACCCATACACAGTAGCCAATAGTCGCATTGCCCCCACATAGTAGCCAATAGTCATATTGCCCCAACACAGTAGCCAGTGCTAGCCCCACAAAAGCTAATAGTGACATCCCCAGTAGCCAGTTATCACAGTACCTGTCCTTAGACTCCCATAGTCAAAGTGCCTGCCCCCAGTAGTCCTTAGTCACAGTGACTGCTTCAAGTAGCCCACAGTCACAGTGACTGCTTTCAGCAGTGAACTGCCCTAGTGCCAGCCCTACAGTATCCAATAGGCACAAAGTCCAGTAGCCAGTAGTCACAGTGCTTGCCCTGGAAAGACAATAATCACAGTCTTTATCAACAGTACCCAAAATTGAAATTACTTGCCACTAGTAGCCAATAATCATGGTGCTTGTTTGATGTAGCTAAAAGTCACAGGGCATGCCCCAATAGCAAATACTCACCGTGGTTGCCCGTAGTAGCCTATAGTCACAATGTCTGCCCCCAAATTCTAGTAGTTACAATGCCTTCCTCAGTAGCCAATCATCACAGTGCTTGCCTCACCACAGTTCATAGGTAAAAAAAAATCACCTACCTTTTGGTTGTCAGTCTGAATTTTTTATGGTTGATTTCCTAAGTCCTCCATTATTTATACCTACAGTATACTATGACGTTCTCACTCTCATTCTTATGAATGGCAGAGCTTTCTTGGCGCACATCTAAAAGTGACTTTTGTTATCTCATTAGCTTGGATATATAGTTATTTTTTTGGGTTACTGTTGTGTAAGGGAGCAAACAATGATAGTCTGTGAAGCACAGTACAATTTTCTGCAAAAATTGTTTGGTGTCCCCTGTGGATTTAACTTTACCTTAGTAAGTGTTCTGGATTTGTACATATTTTAGAGGAAATTTAGAATTTTCTTGCAATTTTTGCATTTTAATGCTGTTTGCAGCAAAGTTGCATGACGGCGGTTAATTAAAGTTATTCTTGTTTACATGGTGATTTTGACAGCATAGGAGCTTTTTATTTTGTGTGTGATATATTTTTAAACACATTTGTGGATAGCAACTAAATATGTCATGGTTTTTGTTTTAGCATTATTGGGAGTGTAATTTTTTGATGTTGTGTTTTGTGGTATATATAAATCTGGTCATTTTGTTTTATTATTTTTAAATCCCTTTTTGTGCACAAACCTCCACTTCGATGTGTGTTTTATGTAAAAACTTATGTTATCAAGGCATTTTCAATGCACTTTTTGATTAATAATTTGTATTTGTTACAAAGTTACATGAGGGTGGTCCGGGCTGTCAACTGTTAATTAAGGCAAATGCATCACCTGGTTTTCTGCTTTCAAAAATATATAGGTTTTCTGTTAATCTGTTGTTATATTTTGCAGGTTGTGACTGTCTTAAAATTTCTATCTGAAAAGCAGATATTTAGTTATTTCAGTTTTAGTGATATTATGATGATTTATTCATGTGAACATATGACTATGAGGTATCTGTGAACTACACATGTCCATCTATTTCATTTAAGAGCAGGTAAATATTTTCTGTATGGAGCAAATTTTTTGCCATTATAGTCAAATTTTAAGTATTTTTTATAAAATGTTTCAGTTTGAATCAAAATTGCATGAAGGCGCAAATGTCTGTACACTCTTTATCCAATTTTGAAAATGGGGCAAGTGTCTGCTTTAATTCTTTTTGCTGTAATTTTGTTTTTATTTGTAAACGTCAAAACTCTAAAAATTGATCTGGCCAATAATGCAACAAAATATCTAGAAATGTCTGGCAGTGAAACGGTTAAAACCCCTTGGTTGAATTCCCCGGTGAAGATTCTTATCATCTATCTCCTGCCTATGTATCTATTATCCATCTGTGTAGTTATCTATCTCCTGTAATCTGACCATTTATATATCTCACTATATATCTATTTATTTATCAATCAATCTTCTATCTCTCTTTTACTGTATTTATCTCTCATATCTATCTACTGTATATATCATCTACTTTATAGATCTGCATCTAGAAATCTCTTTGATCTTTCATATTTATCTTCTATCAGAATAATAATTAATAATTTGTTTTTTTTAAAACTGTATTTATTGAATCATTTTCATTTTTATGAAAAAGAAACAAAACAGAACCCTAACATTGGGTCATCAATACAAACGTTGGGTCTGGACCCATAGGAAAGAGTGGGAGGGAAAGAAAAAAGGGGAGGGGGTTCATCAGGTCGTTGGGATTTATTTAATTAACTTTAGTTCTCTCCAGCCAGTAGTGAGGTCCTCATTCAGCTTAAAAGTCCAGATCCATAAGGTATAGGCTGGAAAATTGACATGTTTACGAAGAGAACATACAAAGTCTTTGCAGATGTTGACCTGGGACTTGAACCCAGGACCCTAGAGATGCAAAGCTGTAGTGCTAACCACTGAACCACCGTGCTGCCCATCTATCTCCTATCAATATCCCTATGATCTATCTCCTATAAAACTCTCCCATATTACAGTTTGTTTTACCATACTAAAGGGAGCCTCTTACTGACTGTGACTGGTCATAAAATAGTTTTATTTTGGGGCCCCACTTTGTCTAGAACCAGCCCTGCATATAGAGTGTTAAAGGTCTACTAAGGGTGTATCATACTTTGTGAATTTTGTGATTCTATTGGGATGGGAGAAAATAAAAGTCTCTCTCCACTTTTCATTTGTTTACATATTGTAATCCATCCTCGTAAAATACATGGTGATACTTTGTTGGCCCTGAGCCTCCTCTCCTTAGTGCTGGTTCAAGACCTTCCTTTTTGTTCTCAAGCAGTTGGGGACAACCAGGCAATAATTTTACAGTACAACAAATTACTCAATCCTGTCTATCTGGGAGGAAAAATTCTCTTGTGATGTCCACCAGGGTTTTTAGTTTTATTTCAGTGGTGAGTAAAATATGTTGGATGCGACTGATCTCCCCTCAGCATCAAAGTCTAAAAAGTCTATTTGAATTTGAGGATATGCTAAGGGCTAAGGTATAGGATAGTAGGTACGGCAGCTAAGAATGTTTGCGTAATACTGTTTTGTGTCCTTGAAGAGTAACAATTCTTTGGAATGTGGAGTACTGCGGCAAGCCCACAAGGGGTGCAGCAACACTTCCTTTAATTTTGTGTGAATTTTGTGCTATTAAGCCATTTAATTGTTGTGTAAAACAGGCCAAGCTGTATCACTTTACATCAGGGAAGTTTAAACCTCTAAAATGCTTGTGAGTAATTAACCACTTGCGGCAAACCAAAGTTATAGTATGACGGCTGTGTGCAGCAAGGGGTGTATGGAGAGAGCTTATTGGCTAAATGTGTGCTGTTGGCACATTGTAACAGATCATGTGCAAAAATGCTAAATGTTAAAGCAACCTGGGGGGGTCTAAAAAAAATTGTAAAAAAAACACAAAAAAAATAAAAGTTTAAATCATCCGCCTTTCACTAGAACTGATCTAAAAATAAATAAATAATAGACTCTATAAACATGTTAGGTATTGACACTTCCCAAAAGTCTTGATCTATAAATATATAAAAAGGGTTATTCCTGGTGGTGAGCCCCATAGCTGAAAATTGCACCCGATGTCTAAAACGCCACTATTTTGTCATTTTGCAACTCCAAAAAATGTAAATAAAAAGTGATCAAAGGGTCCTCCAGTCTCACAAATAGTATCAATGTAAACATAAGAATTATGGACTGTGAATACTAAAAAACCATCTGGAAAAAGGGGGATCTTCAGTTGGAAGTGATATTACTTTCTTTTATTTGTGGATTTTTATGAGTGGGTGTTGAATCGGCCCAGGACTGTGAATGTGGTTATCCTTCCTTCTAAAATAAACTTTTAAAATTATGCTAAAGAGCCTGATGGCCTCTTTGTCTTTTCACTGGTTGTTGCAAGCAGAATATATCTCTTCCTCCGCCTACTCTCTTCTTCCTCCCTCTGCCTGTGTAATTTAGCAGTAGCAGGAAGTGCAGGGGGAGATTAGACGTGTTTTGCTCATTATAGCAGCAAGTGAAAAGACAACACTAAGGGGCATTGGAAACACAACCAGAGCCCCTCAGACTCATTAGCATACCGTATGTATACTCGTGTATAAGCCAGATTTTTTTAGTAAAAAACTGTGCTGAAAATATAAAGCTCTACTTATACCGAAGTAAAAAATACCAATGCCCCCAAGTCCTCTTATTACTTACAGGAGTGGCAGGTCCATACGTACTGGCTGCGCATATACTATGATGCCAGAGGCAGCCAATGGAAGTGAGAATAGGCCCTGCAGAAAGGTGAATTTTGACTTTATTTTTTTAAGTGTTAGGCATACTGGGGGCTTGCTATATAGGGAGGCTGGCTGGCTATATATGGGGGAAGGTGCTGGCTATATACAGGGGGCAGGTGCTGGCTATATACTGAGGGATGTCTGGATGGCTATATACTACGGACTGGCTGGGGGGCATGGACTGGCTGTATACTAGAGGCTGGCTGGCTATATGCTGGGGGCAGGTTGCTGGCTATACACTGGGGGCATGGGCTGGCTAGCTATATACTAGAGGGTATGGTTTGCTACATACTAGTGACATGGGCTGGCTATATACTAGGGGGCATTGGATGGCTATATACTAGGGGGCATGGGCAGGCTGGCTATATACTAGGGGCATAGGCGGGCTATCTATATACTAGGGGACATGGACAGGCTGGCTATATACTGAGGGACAAGAGGCTGGCTAACTATATATTGGGGACTTGGAGGCTGGCTAGCTACATACTGGGGAACATGGTCTGGCACCAATGCATTTCCAACCCTAGGCTTATACTCGAATATAAGGGTGTTTCCATTTTTTCCATAAAATTAGGTACCTCGGCTTATATAAAAAAGCGATTAAAATACTGTATATATATATACCGCCGTATATATAATACAGCACACGTTTATGCGCACACACATATATATATATATATATATATGTGTGTGTGTGTATTTAAACACACATGTGTGTGCACACATGTATTGTATATGCATATATATTCATATATCGTGTATATATATATATGTATTTATATATTTATATAAACACACATGTATATGCATATATATACACACACATGTATATCCTTATATATTCAGTATAAATACATGCATATGCATTTATATACACTCACATGTATATAATAATAATAATTCCTTTATTTATATAGCACACACATATTACGCAGCGCTGCACAGAGTTTGCCAAACAGTCTCTGTCCCCATTGGGGTTTTTTTGGCGTGTGGGAGGAAACCATAGGCCCAGAGGAAATCCAAGTAAACACAGAGAGAGGGGGACTGTATGTAGTTATCATAGGGGGACTGTATATAGTTATAAGGGACTGTATGTAGTTATTATAGGGAAGCTGTATATAGTTATAAGGGACTGTTTATAGTTAGAGGGGGTGTATATAGTTATTATAGGGAGACTGTATATAGTTATTATATGAGGACTGTATATAGTTATTATAGGGAGGCTGTATATAGTTATTATAAGGGGACTGTATATAGTTATAATGGACTGTATATAGTTAGAGAGGGTGTATATAGTTATTATAGGGATACTGTATATAGTTATAATGGACTGTATATAGTTAGAGAGGGTGTATATAGTTATTATAGGGATACTGTATATAATTATTACATGGGGACTGTATATAGTTATTATAGGGAGGCTGTATATAGTTATAAAGAACTGTATATATTTATAGGAGGTGTCTATAGTTATTAAAGGGTACTATATATAGTTATAGGGGACAGGCTGTATATATTTATTGTAGGGGCATGTATGTAGTTATTATAGGGGGCAGTATATAGTTATTATAGGGGGCTGTATATATTTAATGCTGTGGGACTGTTGTTTGCCAGGGGGCTGTATACAGTGATTGATGGGGGAGCTGTATATAGTGGTTGCTGGGAACTGTATATAGTGATGCCTGGGGGCTGTATATAGTGATTACTTGGAGGCTGTATATAGTTACTGCTGGGGAGCAGTACATTCAATGGGGCCCCCCATAAGATTTTGCACCCAAGTTCCCCCACCAACCTTAATCTGGCCCTGATACAAACTCTTTGCAGATGTTGACCCTGGGACTTTAACCCAGGTTCCCAGCGCTGCAAGGCTGTAATGCTGCTGATAGATGAGGTGGGCAGGCAGCTGGTGGCGAATAAGGTGGACAGGCCATGGCTGCTAGAAGAGGTGGGAGAGCAATGGGCAGCAGATGAGGTGGGTATGCCCAGAGGGACCTTGATGTAATAAGGAAACCACAGCAGGGAAAAGGGGGTTGGGCCCGGGGGCACTGCATGAATAAATCAAAAATTGGTGCCCACGGCGGTAGTTACGCCCCTGCTTGACAGTACCAAACAAGTTTGTAGTCATTATACATTCCTAGGATCTCAGACAAGATGGCCCATGCTACTTTGACTAAAGACGTCTCTATAAACAGTTAAATGGGTGGCCATCCTCCAGTGAAAATGTCACCCTTGTGAGAAGTTCATTCAGTAAAAACTCTTCTTAGTCTTAGTAATCCCAGCAGCACAATTTCCCAGAGTGTATGCATCCATTATTTACAGCATTAGATAAGAATGCAAGCCAGTCTCTTGTTGTCATTACTATCAGCTGTCTGACTGCTGTTTAGGAAGCTGTGATCCCTTCCTAAAGAAAATGAGACAATTAGTGGCTCCGCTGTAGAAGAGTTCACAGCAGTCAGTTAATCAATGCAGAGACAGTGTTTAAAGACAGAAGTACTCTGACAAGGTGACAGCGAGGCTCCCCCTCCATCATCCAGCAGCTTTTTCAGGTGCTTGCAATGTAGACACAACACTGAAAAGTTCAGGTCTGTATAACAGGCTAATTGCTCGTTGTAATCAGTAACGCCGGCTACATTCCTTATTATTGTCACTTATTATGAGTTAATGCTCCTAAGGGCTCATTCACACTGCCTTCTGCAGGGCCGTACATGTGGCCGCAAATTTGCGGCCGCATGTATGTCCACATAGATGGCAATAGCGGCACCGATCTGGGCCGCACACCGCAAAAAGATAGAGCCTGCTCTATCTTTCGGCGGATGTGCGGCCATGTGCCGCTATTTCCAATGGAGGGAGGAGGGACCACCTCCTCCTCACCTCCAGCACACGGCGGTATGCCCGCACGGCGGGCATACCGCGTGTGAATGTACCCTTACCTTTACGCGTGGTCAGTTAAATTGTCAAAAAAACAAACAGCATATTGCAGATAAATATATATATGAATCTACACAAAATGTAATTCAAGCACTCCAATATGGAAAAAGGGGTTTTAATGGGGCATATGGCCAAACTTCAAGCGTAAACGATTTCAGCTGGTACAACAGCCTTTATCAAACACATAGGCCAGTAAAGAGTGCAGAATGGTGGCACCTGCGAACAGTACTACAGTACTCCTGTACTGTAGTACTACCCCCAGGCTATTAGGAATATTTTTATTGTGCAGTACAAAACATCATCAGATTTTTGACAAGAATAGTCAATAGAAAGAGCATATGAACCATCATGTTTTATATGCTTTGCTTGTGTCCTCTATTTCTGTGTTTACACCATGTAGATCATTCAATTTAGTCCATCCTCCTGATGTCCATAAAGCACAGAAGCTAAATAAAATCAAAGCAGATTCATAGTAAAGACCATTCAAGCAGGAAAATACCATTTAAATTGCATTTATTATACTCACAGATTTCTAATGAAAAATGTTTTGCACATAAATCCTGGAAAAAGCTTGAATTAGCAAAACCTGGCTCAGGAATGTTTTTGCTGGTATCTTTCTGATATGTTCAAAGTTCTTTTCTATTGGAAATCTTCGACTATAATAAATACCATTTAATGCTTACTCCAGTGGTCTCACCTATAGATTTGTGATTACCACAGAGGGCAGGAACTGATTTGATTTTCAATTCTCATTACAAAAATCTGGTGAAACGTAAACTTCTTTTGAAACCATTATTAATGATTAAATATGTTATGAGTTTAAGACTCTTAAAACATTGGGGCACATTTATATACCTGGACACTGGAATTCACAAAAACTGCATTGCCCGACTATAAAGCACTGTGCAGCGATTCACTAAGATTGTGCCCCAAAATCATGAATGCGTCGCTTCCCCGCTCAGGTCCTCCATCAGTCTGAATCAGTTGGACAGTCTGATGGCACACCCCCTAAATTGTGTCACAAAAAGGATCGCGTATGCCACATTCCCAGCGCACACACTTCTTAAATACCTTTCAGCCTCAAAAAAGGTGCACAGTCCGACAAACGTGTGCACCCAACCCTTAGTTAATGAGCCCCATTGTGTGCTATGCACACAATTACATTTTATTGCTCTTGGCACTACTTTGCTTTGGATCTTTATATTGGAGCACACAACCAGACTGAGGACCCAGGGCAGAGTAGGGCCTGAACCAATCATTGATGGTCTCTTATGCTGCCACTACTGGATAGGAGGGTGCACACTAGAGGATGTGTGTTCAAGTCCCTTAATCAGCTGATGATGGCAAAAGACCACACAGGACCACAGCAAACCAACTGCAAACCCCCTTTGGACCCCAAATTCTGGACCTCCCTTCATTCCTACCCAACTTAACTTCTTTATGACCTACAGTACATAGTAACTGTGCTCATCAGATTTGTCTATGCAAATAAGTTGTCCCAAATGTGTACCTCTTATAATAGTAACGCCCCTTTTAGTGCCCACAGATACAAGTATCACTCTCATTTGTGTCCCACTAATATTACCGCTTAGCAACCAGCCTGTTTTGATGATTGCCCCCCTACCGCTTGCA
Source organism: Engystomops pustulosus (assembly GCA_019512145.1). Lineage (NCBI taxonomy): Eukaryota > Metazoa > Chordata > Amphibia > Anura > Leptodactylidae > Engystomops > Engystomops pustulosus. Next base: position 191,579,369 of record CM033642.1, on the reverse strand, counting down.
ATATGAGGCACAATGCATGGAAAATAGTGCTACTAATAGGGTTTACAGAGGTCTTTACACAAGCTGAATAAAAATGTAGGAAACAGATTTTCAGACACAAAGATTTCTGCAATAAATCTGAAAAGAATAAATATTGTGTCAGATCGTTCATTTACATGAATTTTGGATAAGAACCAAACTAAATTCAGTAGGTCTCTTCTGTTCTGGAACTCAGTTTATATATATATATATATGAAATAGAAAACTATATTCACTCCACCTAGTTATCCCTTAAATGGCTTTTAGGCAATGTTTTTTTTGGGAAAGGCAAATTGGGCTATGGCTCATTCCCTACATGCTCACTGGTTGCAGAGTTGCAGATAACCAGACCACAAGGTTCTCGTACACTGTATATAGATAGCCCCTGCATTGCAAATACCCCCTAAGTATATAGACAGCCCAACCACATGCCCCCTCAATATATATATAGCCCCAGCTATATAGCGCATGTGCCCCTCAGTATATAGATAGTTTCAGCAGATGCGCCCTTCAGTATATATATTGTTACAGCACATGCCCCCCTTGGTATATAGATAGCCCCAGCACGTGTCCCCTCATTATATAAATAGCCCCAGCAACTTCTCCCCTACTTAAAGGACACAGGCAGCGGAAACATCTAGAAAAATATAGATTCACATAGATCATTATTGAGGACTGTGACTGCATTGGCAGGTTTGTGGGCTCTGTGCCTCCTGTGGGTATTCTCTTTAATTGCAAAACAGGGGGTCCCCAGGAACACATTACCGTGGTTGCAGGGTTACATTATGACCACTGCTACATTCCTAAACTCCTTAATCTAACATGGGATAACATGGGTAAGCAGAGCCACTGCTCTACAATGTGTAAGAAGGGAGGAGTAAGTAAAACCTCATGTGCTGTGTTAAAACTACCCCAGTCATCAGGGAACTTTTTGTTCTCCCTAGCTGACCTGACGTGTTTGGACCCTAAGGACAAATCATTAGCACATGAATTGCTGTCAGTGGCATATTTTTTACATGCATATAACGGAAATAAATGTGAACCCGCAGAGGATATTAAAGACAGAAATACATGGAACTATAGCAATGAAAAAGAGAGTCAGCCCATCACACACCATCTGTTGGACTCCGCACGCCAACAAGTCCAAAGGCCATAAACAAATGAGCACAGACAATGGAAAGTATCCAGTACTTCGAAGTTGTAAGTAAAAAAATTTCATATCTTTATTTAAATATCTTCAGATAAAATAACAGTGCCCATCACAAACACAGTAGGTAACACCAACTCTAGAGTACTGGATAGCGTCCACTTTACCTAGGACTAAGGTATAGACACATATAAATGTATATGGGCCATATAAAGGAGCTATACAACTTGGATACAACAGTGTGCATGAACCTTAAGGGCATCAGAAATTAATTTTAATTTTATGTTGCTTCTGTGCCTTATGCCTTGCTGATGCTGCCAGCTAAAGTTCTCTGGCCATTAATAATGGATTGGGAAATTAAGAATAAAGCACCTCACTACCTTTAAACTGTTAGAATTCTATAATATTAAGCAAAAATAATTATATCCTGTAGCTTATACTATCTGGTACAATAACTAATAACGCACCAGTGACATCTTTTGGTCAAGGGGCATATTTACCTTATTTTAGATTTAACCTTTTTAGATATGTTAAATTATCTTTATTATTTTTTTTAACATACAAAAAAGAGAATAAAATAATTATATTGTTCCATGAGAAGAGTGAAGAAATCAGGCGATACCTTTTTCAGGCTTACTGAGTGTCATGGGTGGCCGGAGCCATGCTCGCGCCACTTACCTGTCCTCGTTCCTACTCTGGCTCCTGCAGCCCAGCATGTGCAACCCTGTCTTCTAGGGCGTGCATGCACCGGTGCTCGAAGATTTAAAGGGCCAGCGCACCACTGATTGGTGTTGGCCATCCCAAGGAAATTACATAAAAGCAAGCCTCTCCCAGCATTCCCTGCCGGATTTTTGTGCCTAGTGCAACTGAGAAAGCTATTTCATGCGATTTGCTGTGTTTCCGAATTCCCGTTGTGACCCTGGATCTTGACTCTGATCCCGTGCTGCCTGCCTTGACCTGTTGCCATGTCCCCAAGTCTGATCCCGTTCTGTCCTAAGATCCTGCCTGTCCCTGACTACGATTTCTGTCTAACGTCTGTGTACCTCACCTTGGCTGCCACCGCGGATCTGTGCAAAATCTGTCGAATGACCTGATAGTACCACGCCGGAACAAGTCCAACTCAGCTTTGTGGTGGGCTCGGGTGAAAACCGGGTGCCACTTAGATTCTGGTCCCAAGTATCACCTTAAGTCATCACCCCTGGAGCCTGACAGTGAGTATATTTGATGGTGAGCTTTCAAAAAAACTAGTTCAGACACGATGATATGCATGGAACAGAAAATTCATAGCATTTTTAACACCTGAGGTAGTGACCATCAAAGCATTTTTTAAAAAAAATGTAAGACATCAGATTTATATATGCAGAGACATCTTATTTATGACATGATGGCAATAAACAATGATCAACAACAAAAAGAAAAAGCTCCACAGACAAAAGGTCACCATCACCACAGACACAAGAGCTCAGCCAGGTCAATAGAGCTGCGTTTTGAACCTTTATCCTATGAGCAAAGTCGGGCTGGCCCACCCGAGGACCGAGGAGCCCACTGGTGGGCCCGCAACAGCTGGAGCTCTGGCAGGAACCATTGCCCGTTCCCACAGGAGGCCAGTGATTATTATAGTACTTTGAAAATTATGTATGTATATATAAGAAGGATGTTCAAAAGAAGAGGGTCTGTAAAATTTTTTATTTTATTGATACAAAAAAAAACACTTAAGCTCAACATCGTGTGCACAGAACAGTATAAAAAGTCCCTCATATCAAAAAGATTATACAAATACTATAAGGGGCATAAAGACATGCATACGTCCTACAGCACAAATAGATATAGTGTATATCAATCAAGGTACATAAGCTATGGGCAGGGATGTAAAACAACATACAAGTCAATGGATAATATGCATTATTAAGTCTATTTGTCACCCTGTCCAAAGTGTACAGTTACCTGATCAAACATACTAACCCCTGCTCCAACTAGGCAAAGGCCTATTAGAAATTCAGAGAGTCTCCACTGTTGTTAATGCTGCCAACAGTAACCTACAGCATCAAGAAGGCTGGTAGGATTGTGGTGGAAATAGCAGGTGTGTAGAAAAAACTGTTTTTGTTTTACCTGAATGTCTAGAAGGATCTTATTGACATCAGAAAGAAAGCCGGCAATGGATGATTTTCTCCTGTTTCACATGTCTATAAAGAGAATTATTGGAATGGACAGTGCTGTTTGTTTTGCTTACAGCCCAGTTAATTTAATTTAATCCAATTAATCTGATGATTATAGAAGCCCCCTGTGGTTTAAAAACTTTTTCAGGCAAGTGGGCTGTGGGAGTAGTGATTTTAAAATAACGTAAATATGTATTTCATTATTCTCCTGTATTACTTCTTTTAGTTTGAGGAGACATCAGGGGGTCACAAAGCTGCGTAAGCTGCGTTCTAATATTGTGCTAAGTCAGGGATGGCAGCATTCCAGCACAAAGCCCACAGCACAGTGTTATATTGTCTTTTTACACACAAGGTCAAAGAGGGGGGACTATGAGATTCTCCTTTCCTTTGTAGTAGCAGAGAAAAGAAAGATTATAGAAAAACGCTTTGTAAAGCCAATTACATTTTATTAGTCATTAGTTTATTTTACTTTTATTAGTCATAAGAATTGTTAACCAGTGAAATTATAACTATTGCAGTTGATTTTTAAAAAAAGTTCATTTTTTTATTTTGTGGGCAAGTATTGAGTACTAAATGATTGTGGTTTACTCTTATTAGTCCTGTGGAGTTATATTCCTGAGGAAATATTCTGCAGTCCAGTTAAAATATTCCACGTTTCCAGGTTTATTTGCAGATGTTGAACTCAAACCACAAAAATGAAAGTGTTTCTATTGAAATTGAGTATTATACATTTTATTTAAAGTATTCAGGATTTTCTGTTTACAGAAGTAGTGTGCCATTATTTTAGAGCAAGCAGTTGCAGCTAGTGTCCACAACACACACATTTTCTGGTTTAAATGCTGTACCTTTTGCATTTTTGCATCCAGAGTTTTGGGGTTTTTTTGTTTTCACACATTAAGGAAAGTATTAAGTGTAGAAAGTCTTGCCACAAAGTGGTCAGGATGCTTTAAGTATATAGTAGTTATTCTCTCAAAGAGTAGAACATCGGTCCAAATAAGGGGCATTGCTAGGTCAATAGATCCAGGGCCCGTGCCCTGGATTTTTTTGGCCTATGCCCTGAATGTTTCAGTGCAGTATCAGTTTCTATGGTGTCCCCTACCTCCTGTCGCTTGCAGTGCCTCTTTTTCATGTAACTGTAAACGGTGCCTGAACAGAGATAAACACTTTCCTCTGTTCTGGACACAGGCCATGCCCCCAGCTCCTCCGCCTTCTCTAAAAATCCTGGTTACCGATTTACCATCTGTGGAGTAGTCTAACATTGTGCAAGACAAGCTCTCCACATATGAGCCTTTCCTTGAAATGCAGTGTGATAACAGAAGTCCACATGGAGGAAGAGAAAGGATTCCTTCAGTTACTACATCAGCCCGAGTGCTAGACACCTTATGCAACAGAAAGCTAGCTACTTCCAATTATCCTCCATTAAAGGACAACTACCACCAGGATGAAAGACTGTATGCAAATGTGCTGGAGAAACTCCAGGTGGTAGATGCCCTTTAAACGTAGTAAGTGTGTTATGTGAAGAAGTTCATACTGTAGTTGATGTTCACACTGAATCCATATTTGTATTTATGTATTTCTGTATTTTATGTACATTTATAGCTGACTGTGCAACAGGAGCACAGGAGCTCACTGCTACGGCCTAGAGCAGGAGGCGTGATATAGAGACATCATCACACCTCGTCCTTCACAGCAAGAAGACAGAGAATGAATTGGGAATAGAGGCAAGTATTAATATTTATTTATTAAATTATACAGTTGGGGGTCTAATGAATGGAGTCTTTGGTGTGGGAACATTATTCAATGTGAGCATTAGTGAATGTAGGGGAATTATTCAGAGTGGACGGACAAGGCGCACATTGAGGGGACTTTTGTGTGCCAGCATTTTTTAGTGGGAGCGTTATTTAGTATTTTTATTACTAGGTGGGTGGTTTCTTACAGTCTGCTTTATTAGGAAGTGGGACACTTTTAGGTGTCCAATATGGATTTTTCATTGGTGGGCTTTATATGGTGAGGAGCATATCCACAGGACATGTCATAAAAACATGACAGGTGCAGATCACCTAGGCCTTCTCTAAAACAGGGGTCTAATGACACCATTTGTGCGGCCAGACCAAATAAAAAGTCAATTTGTTTGGCTATCTTCATAACTCCCATAGGAGTTGAATGGAGAGTGACCATGCATGCATGTAAAATGCTGCATTCTGCCATCTGTGTGAATGGGCGACACCTGCAGGACCCGAATCCTCATCGGACAACACACCGCGGGATCGCGACAGGTCCGGGTAAGTAAATCTGCCCCAATATCTTTTAAATATCTAGAAAATTCCAGCAGTGAGCTTTTTCCAAGGTCACCTCTGTCCAAAAGTACTGGCCCTAAGTCAAAAGCAGCAAAGGAAAAAGATAAGCTCACTATTTAGTAAGATGAGACCCTCTAGTGTTAGAGCAAATAGTGGCAGCTCATTCAAGTTTTCTTTTTATTTCTGAGCAGTTTATGTACTTTTTTATGTATCTAGTTGATTTACTGCCTTTGGAGCAAAGGGGTTGAAGACAATTGTGTGGCCCATATGGAGACGGTTGGATTTTCTTTTTGTTACAGGCTGTGAAGATGAAGGCCCCCTCCTCTTCCCCGGCACACCCAAAGACTTTTTGTACCTTTCCCAAAAGTGGGAGTACATGAGTATATTTTGGGGCACATTGATTTTTTTTCAAGTTGGCCCAAAGACAAAACAAAAATCCTTGTCAAAAGTGGTCTACATGTATGAGTTACCAGAAGTGACCAAAATACCCACTTCTCAACATATGTAAAGCTTTAGGGACAGATTATGCAATTCACATCCCAAACCATCCACAAAGTAGCATGAAGGTTGAGGGTTGATTGGGACTCAGAAACTAAGGATCCAAAAGGCAATGGTGGAAACCGGGAAAGCATGGACCGAGGGTCTACCATTAGCCATTACAGTAAGTAAAAAAGACAGGTATTGAGTCCCTTTGAAATTTAATTTGGTTTGGTTCCTAGATTAGGATGTCATTATTCATAGTGCTCCAAATGCAGTATGGAAGATTTACAGACTATATGATAATCTTAAACATGCACTGTACATGCACTAAGTATGTTTTTGTATTTTCTCTTCCATTCTAGATAAACCTCACTGGCGCAGCAAGTTTAATATATGTGGCCCATAATGTTTATAAGCTATACTGTTGCCCTGAGTTGAATACCTATATTTTATAATGTGTATTTGACCCTGCCCTGGTAGTACACTGTTATTTTATTTACATATTTCTGGTTTCTAGTGGAAAGGGTTTGGACGTACTAGCCACCTTTTGACAGTCATCTTGTAACAGAAATGTGACAGACTTCACTGTATTGCATTTATAACAATGCTTTATAGTGTAACTGCAAGTTACTTGACAAAAATTACTTTTAGTACAGCAAGAGAAAGCATTTCACAACCATTCCAACAATACTTATATCATGCGTCTGGCTTCTTCCTATCCTGATATATATCCTCATATATCTATCAGCCCTATCTGTAAAATCCTCTCAACTTTTCCTGATGTGTGCTGAACTTCCTGGTTGTGACATTTCCATAACTTATGTGCAAAGTGTGCCAGATTATTGAATTCTGATGCGCGGTCTTCAAAAATCAAGTGCACCCTGCGTGCGCCAATGCACTGAGACTGAGTGCACTAGTTTTTTATGGTGCACTCAGTTTAATGGGTGTGCGCCACAATTATGTCAGGACTTCTGGTTTAGGTGCACAGTTTTGTGTTGCGGAGGACACACATTAATGTGAAAAGTGCCCTAGAACACTGGAGCAGCCAGTTTGAAAAATGTGGGCCAATGTTTTTCTTTTTTTAAAAGCTGTTACCTAATGAAAATTAATATTATATATCACAAATATTGTCAGCAGTAAGATTTTAACTTTTCACTGATCCTTTGCCCATTGTTTGCATTGGAAATGAATCGCGGCTTTACCATTTAAGTCACTGTAAAATTAATAAATTCACATAGACTATAATAAAAGGTGACACTTAAATGCTATTTTAACACTAACCACTAGGTGGAAGGAAAGGATTAGACAGATTCACAACTTTTCCTATAATACTGATGGTCTAAAAGAATCTGTTATAAATAGTTAAGAGCTTTCAGCCTTAACATTTTATAGAAGTATATATGTATTTATATATTTAAAGCTCCTGGCGTGGAGGTGGCGTAGTCACGTTGGCGTAGAAGCTGGGATAAATCTCCCCCATGATGTCTTGCATATAATAAGCATATACACAGACATCCAGTGGGTATGGAAAGTATTCAGAACCCTTTAAATTTTTCACTCTTTGGTTCATTGCAGCCAATTGGTAAGATCAAAAAAGATCTTTTTTTGCTCATTAATGTACATTCTGTACCCCATCTTGACAGAATAAAAACCAGAAATGTAGATATTTTTGCTAATTTATTATACAAGAAAAACTAAAATATCACATTGTCATAAGTATTCAGCCCCTTTGCTCAGTATTGAATAGAACCAGCTTTTGAGCTGGTACAGCCATGAGTCTTCTTGGGAATGATGCAACAAGTTTTTCACACCTGGATTTGGGAATTCTCTGCCAGTCTTCCTTGCAGATCTTCTCCAGTTCCCTCAGGTTGGATGGTGAAGGTTGGTGGAAGGCATTTTGTAGTCTCTCCAGAGATCCTCAATTGGGTTTAGGTCAGGGCTCTGGCTGGACCAGCCAAGAATGGTCACAGAGTTGTTCTGAAGTCACTACTTTATTATTTAAAGAGTACCTGTCACTCCACCCCCCCCCCCCCCCAAAAAAAAAAAAAAAAAAACACCAAATATGTTCCCCCAATCCTCTCCTCACCCTCGTTATATTTATTCAATTTTAATTAAAATTTTTGTGTGGAAAGTTTGTTTTAATGGAACAAGAAAAATGGTACAAGAAATACCTACCAGATGTGCCCCTTCAGCCTTTGTCTGGACATGTGTGGGGATTGAGTGAACATAGCTACCCATACAGAGGATATGTGTCTTTCATACTCCGTTTTCCAAAGACAGTTGCTGGAGTGGATAAAGAGATACCCATCATAGCACTAGTCTGCCCAGAGACGGAAGGAGACCAGAGATCTACACCTGTCATAATAGGGACGAATGCCAACATCTTCCGTACCCTGGCGCAGTGGTGCAGAGAAATTGGGGGCGATAATTATTCACAAACCTCAACATTCACCTAGCCTGTCTAGTGCTTACCTGAGAAAGGAGGAAGAAAAACAGGAGCTACAACCCCCTTGCGTGTTTTGTTCCCTGCTTTGAAGACAGTGACCTGAGAAAAGATGAAATGGAGTCACTGGAGACTTTTGGAGTCACTGGAGTCAATGGAGAAATTTGGATGTGTGTAGACTACCGCACTTTGAATTGGCGCACAGTCCCCGACCAGTATATTGTCCCTAATATAGACGAAGCTCTGGATTGCTTACAGGGCAGCCAGTGGTTTTCTGTGCTGGATCTTCGAAGTGGTTATTACCAAATACCCATGAACAAGGAGGATCAAGAGAAGACTGCTTTCATTTGTCCCATTGGATTCTTCCAGTTTCAAAGGATGCCTCAAGGGGTTTCCGGTGCCCCTGCCACTTTTCAAAGATGCATGGATCGGGTGACGGGAGACATGAATTTTCAGGAGGTTTTGGTCTATTTGGATGACCTGATTGTGTTTGGGCAAACTCTAGAAGAGCACAACCAGAGGTTGTTCAAAGTACTTGACCAATTACAGAACGCTGGGCTAAAGTTGTCCCTTGAGAAATGCCGGTTCTGCCAGAAGGCCGTGAAATATGTGGGACACATTGTCAGCCGGGAAGGGATCTCTACAGACACAGCCAAAGTTGAAGCTGTTATCAACTGGCCCAAACCCACCAAGTTGGGGGAGCTTTGGTCCTTTCTAGGATTCTGTGGGTACTACAGAAGGTTTGTACTACAGTACTAAAAGATTGCCAAGCCTCTAACTGCTCTCACCCAGGGACATCCTCCTCCCAGAAGAAATATGCACTCTATGAAGGCAGAGAAAAAGACCTTCTTCAAGGTCAATGAGCCATTTGAAGATAGATGGACATCTGCTTGTGATGATGCCTTTGAGAACCTGAAATCCTGCCTAACCCAAGCCCCAGTGTTAGCCTATCCAGACGCTAGAAAGAAATATGTTCTGCATGTGGATGCTTCCTTTGATCATCTTGGAGCAGTCCTATACCAGGATCATGGTGGCGGTTTATGGCCTGTCTACTACATCAGTCGAGGATTAACTCCCAGTGAGTGCAACTTCCCGGCTCACAAGCACGATGATCATGGGCACCTTGGTGTTGAGAAGACTACAGGTCTTTTTGCAGAAACATTTTACTCGCCAAGGATGAAAGCTGACCTTGAGGGTTATCGCAAATCATGCACACCGTGTGTTCTGAGGAAAACTTTGCCAACTCGGGCAGCTCCTTTGGAGAACATCAACAGTGGCGGTCCAGTTGACTTAGTATGTATTGATTTCCTCTCCGTTGTGCCAGATGAGGGCAATGTCAGCAATGCACTCTTTATGCACAGGCCTACTGTACCAAAGACCAGTGAGCTGTCACTGTGGCTAGAACATTGTGGGAAAGGTTTTTTGTACATTATGGTTTGCCAGCCCGTATCCATAGTGATCAAGGAAGAGACTTTGAGAGTAGATCGATCAAGGAGTTATGTGGGATTAACAAGTCTAGAACTACACCTTTTCAAGCTCATGGGGATCCTCAACCAGAGAGGTTCAACCGTACCTTTCTCAATATTTTGGGTACCTTGGACCATAAGGAAAAGGGACGTTGGAGCCGTCACATATGTCAGTTAGTCCATGCTAACAATTGCACCAAAAAAATGAGTCAACAGGGTACTCCCCCTACTTCCTCATGTTTGGGAGAGAAACTAGGTTACTGGTGGATATAAGCTTTGGAGAGTCTTCTGACCATTCATCTAAGAAGACCTACATGAAGTATGTGTTTCAGTTAAAGGAAGAATTGAATAAGGCCTACAGATTGGCTGATCAAACTTCTGGACGAGCCGGAACAATAAATAAGGTTCGTTACGATCGCAGAGTTCGAGAACACATTCTGCAGCCAGGAGATAGGGTTCTCATTCAACAGTTTTTCAGGGAAAACACAAGATTGCTGATCGTTGGAAACCAGAATCCTATGTGGTGGTGGAAAAACTGCCCAGTGTTCCGGGCAGAGTAAGGCCTGAGAATGGAGGTGGGATCACAAAGACCTACCATCGCCAACATCTGTTGCCTGTGGGACAAAACATCAGATTGCAACTGTCCGAGGAAGATGGAGTCCAGTAACTCGCCCGGCCTCCAAGAAGAAGTCACCGTCATAGGCACATGGTCAATCCAGTTGTCAACCCTGAAAGTAGTGATAATTAATCCAATGATGAGTGGGGGCTAAACTATAGAAGGACTAGAGCCCCATACCCTATCATTGATGACAATATTCATCAGTGTCTTCATGTGGACAACCAAGATAAATACCCTCCAAAGGCTAGCATCCACTGTCCACAGTCGGGTGAGAACTTACAAGAAATAGATTCACCAGGCGAAGAAGTCGCCATCACAGAACCTGAGCCTATAAGCCAAGAGCTGGGGGTTGAGGAGGGGACTCCTGCAGTACACACTCATCCCAAAAGGAACAGTAGAACACCCATGATGCTAACTTATGATAGAATGGGTAACACTACTGAGGCCTCTAGAATTGTACACCCCAACTTCACTGGTCAGTGGCCATATTTTCTCTCTACGTCTATGTGGCCAAATGATGTGTGTGTGTCTGGTAGTGGTGTTAGTCAGGTTGCTTTAACACCCATTTACATTTCCGGCAGGTGAATCATCATATTGCGGTGGCCTTTTAGTACAACTCACCAGGGGGAGGGTGTAACCCCTTCTGGGAGCACAGCATATACACTCACCGGCCACTTTATTACGTACATCATGCTAGTAACGGGTTGGACCCCCTTTTGCCTTCAGAACTGCCTCAATTCTTCGTGGCATAGATTCAACAAGGTGCTGGAAGCATTCCTCAGAGATTTTGGTCCATATTGACATGATGGCATCACACAGTTGCCGCAGATTTGTCGGCTGCACATCCATGATGCGAATCTCCCGTTCCACCACATCTCAAAGATGCTCTATTGGATTGAGATCTGGTGACTGTGGAGGCCATTTGAGTACAGTGAACTCATTGTCATGTTCAAGAAACCAGTCTGAGATGATTACAGCTTTATGACATGGCGCATTATCCTGCTGAAAGTAGCCATCAGATGTTGGGTACATTGTGGTCATAAAGGGATGGACATGGTCAGCAACAATATTCAGGTAGGCTGTGGCGTTGCAACGATGCTCAATTGGTACCAAGGGGCCCAAAGAGTGCCAAGAAAATATTCCCCACACCATGACACCACCAGCCTGAACTGTTGATACAAGGCAGGATGGATCCATGCTTTCATGTTGTTGACGCCTAATTCAGACCCTACCATCCGAATGTCGCAGCAGAAATCGAGACTCATCAGACCAGGCAACGTTTTTCCGATCTTCTACTGTCCAATTTCAATGAGCTTGTGCAAATTGTAGCCTCAGTTTCCTGTTCTTAGCTGAAAGGAGTGGCACCCGGTGTGGTCTTCTGCTGCTGTAGCCCATCTGCCTCAAAGTTCGACGTACTGTGCGTTCAGAGATGCTCTTCTGCCTACCTTGGTTGTAACGGGTGGCGATTTGAGTCACTGTTGCCTTTCTATCAGCTCGAACCAGTCTGCCCATTCTCCTCTGACCTCTGGCATCAATAAGGCATTTCCGCCCACAGAACTGCCGCTCACTGGATGTTTTTTCTTTTTTTGGACCATTCTCTGTAAACCCTAGAGATGGTTGTGCATGAAAATCCCAGTAGATCAGCAGTTTCTGAAATACTCAAACCAGCCCTTCTGGCACCAACAACCATGCCACCTTCAAAGGCACTCAAATCACCTTTCTTCCCCATACTGATGCTCGGTTTGAACTGCAGGAGATTGTCTTGACCATGTCTACATGCCTAAATGCACTGAGTTGCCGCCATGTGATTGGCTGATTAGAAATCAAGTGTTAACGAGCAGTTGGAGAGGTGTACTTAATAAAGTGGCCGGTGAGCGTACATTGGACAATGTAATTAATGTGAAGAAGGGGTTAAGACCAGCAGTCATAAGCACATGTTTTCCTAGAGTAAACTGAACTACATATCCCAGCACCACCTGCTTCCCTGTGCCACTGCCACTCAGAGGGCTGAGAGGAGAGGGATTGTGGGGAAGAGAAAATGGAGAGACCTCATGTGCAGCAGAGAGGACTGACAGCACATGGCAGAGTGTAGAGAGTCCTGCACTGAGACTGACACTGAGAGGACTACAAACAGCCCAGCAGCTCAGCCCCAGAGAAGAGGACCTGCTAGAGAAGTTCCCCCTTTGCACAGTAGCTCAGCTTCATAGAAGAAGAGGACCTGCTGGACAAGCTTACCTCTACACCAGAGCCTGATCCCAACGAGGTCTTCACATCCATCACACAGGAGGTTCCTGCCTGCCCCTCCATTACCATCCAGGTGCCTGAACCCTGCAGCCACAAGCAGAAGCCTGGGTGCGGTTACTAAGAGTTGTGAGTAGACTTTATTGTTAGTAAGAAGTTTTCAAGAGTACTAAGAGTATTATGTGCACCAACTTAACAGAAAGCGTGCCATCGTCCGCAGCAACCGGGCCCCAACAATTGGACTGTGTCATATGCATAGCTGCAGCATACGAGTATAACCCTGTGCAGGTAGAGGGTGCATTTTGTCACCAAAAGGATCCCTCTGCACTATTATCCCATCCAGGCCTGGGGAGAGCAGATACCCTTTATTGCCACTAGCAGTACATTTTAGTAGATTATGTCTGCAAATACTTTATCCTTATTATCATTGCACTTGGCTCATCCCTATTCCGTCCCCTTACAATAAACCTGCCAAGTTGTTTTACTCTTACCTATTGTGAATGTGTGCTAAGCTTAGGCAGGGGTATTCCACCATACAGTGACCATGTAATGGTAGATACTGGTTCTCCTCAGCCCTTTTTATTAATACACAAAGGACATAACATGGTGACTTAGGGCTCATTCACGTGAACGTAATAGGGACCGATATGCGGACTCATATTGGTCCCCATTGATGTCTATGGAGACCGGTCACTGCGGTGAGCACACATTGTCTCACTGTACCATGACCATGCACGGCGAAATATTGTTATTTGTTAATAGTGTTATGCCGCTGGTCGCTCGGTTCTCTTTGGAGAGAGGAGTAATGAGCAGCACCTCTCCTGCGTGTATGAATGTACCCATACAGGAGAAATCTCTGTCCCATACACATGTCCTGCCTCTTCAGTCTGACTTATACCAGCACCATCTTGGATTTGTTAAAAAGAATGGGAGGCATATATCAATTTGGGCGCAGGGTGACGCTGGAAGTGTATATTATTCAGTGCGAGTTAAGTTTGTGGCTCAAGGGATTAATGATTTGGAGCAGGAACCAAAAGATTAAGCACATTAATAAAGGTGAAAATGAGTCGAAAAAACTGGAGCCCACCAGCTTCAAGTTACGCCACTGGGTAGGACTAGTGGTACTAAGTTGCTCAGAGATATACAAGATAAGGGGTTGTAGTACTGAGATGTACCCATATATAGAGGATAAGGGTATTAGTATTGATATGTGCCCATATTTACAAGATAGAAGTTGCAGTACTAAGCTTTGCCTATATATACAGGATAGGCAGTCGCATAACTGCCGCCCGTGAGGTTAAGGGGCCCGGGGATGTGCCCCTCCCTCTGTGTCCCTGCTGCGCTGTTAGGCTTATGTGCCTGACCCGGCCACTGCCTCTCATCTGTCGGGCGACACAGGCGACAGTCCGCTTACCCCATACATGACTGACACAGTGCATGGTCCTCCTCCCTGCCTGCCCAAACACTGAACTTTCCTCCCAGCAGAATGCCCGCCCACCCAACTTGCAGATCTCCCGCCTGCCCACCGAATTTGCCGATCTCCCGCCCGAGCACCAAACTTGCCGATCGCCCACCCATTGAACTTGCCACCACCCACCGAACTTGCCTATTGATCAGAGGCCCACCCGCCCTCCGAACATCCCACCCACTGAACTTGCCGTCTACTCACCGAACTTGCCGCCGACTCACCGGACTTAGCAAATTTACCGCCCATCGAACGTACTGCCCGCACGAAATTCGAACCACCAGCCTGATGGCCTGCCCAAACACCCACCTGCTGACCTACACAGCCGCCTCACTGGACAAAAAGCAAGTACCATTATTTAAATGTATGCATATATATGTGTGTATATGCATATACAGGCGGTCCCCTACTTAAGAACACCCGACTTACAGACGACTCCTAGTTACAAACGGCCCTCCGGATTTTGGTCATTTACTGTACTTTAGCCCTAGGCTACAATAAACCGCTCTAACAGTTATCACATGTGTCTGTAATTAAGATTTATTGTTAATCCTGGTTCTTATGACAATCCAATATTTTTAAAGTCCAATAGTAATAAAGACCTAAAAAATTCTGCCTGGAGCTACAGTTATAAAGTATACAGTTCCAATTTACATGCAAATTCACCTTAAGAACAAACCTGCAGAACCTATCTTGTACGTAACCCGGGGACTGCTTGTATATGTGGGTGTATATACTGTATGTATGCATATATATATATATATACACGTGTGTGTATCTATCTATATATATAATATATGTCCAAGAATAGGCAGCACTCTGAGGTAAAGTAAAAAAATCAAGGGTGAAGTTTTATTCCATTGCAATGTTTCGGTGCTTGAAAAAGGTGTGTGCCACCACTGAAACGTCACAATGGAATAAAACTTGTGTATGTAATTGCTGTATGTACTGAATGTATGTGAATGTATGTGTTTGCTGTATGTGTGTGTATATGGTATATATACTGAATGTATGTGTGTAAATGCTGTAGATACTGTATGTAAACACAGTATGTGTGTATATGGTGTGCTTATAGTGTATGTATAAATATATGATATATACTATGTGTATGTCTGATTATGTAATATACAGTACATGTGCAAATTTGATGTGTATATACTGTATGAGTTTGTATATACTCAATGTATTAGTGTATAAATGAATATATGACTACATTAATGTGTGTGTATAAATGTATACATGTGTGTATGTGGGTGCAAGTATGGAAAAGTGATTGTATTAGTGTATAACTTTATATGTGTGCAGATATGTCTGTACAAATTTGCATATATCTTTTTAAAGGGAAAGGGGGACCCATGCAGAAATCTGCTATGGGGTCCAGCCTCTTCTAGTTACGCCTCTGAGGAGAGGAGTGGTAGTATTGATCTGTGCCCAAAGAGTGAATGAGTTACAAAGACAGAAACAGCATACACACAGACAAGACACACAGTATGCAAAGTATTGAAGATCTACCTGGAATCTACAAAGCGTGTACATAATTCAGCAGGTGGGAGGTCCCCAGTGATATGACTATTCTTATATGAACAGTGACCTTGCTGGAGGAAATACCCTAAACATTGGCAGCAGCCAGTGCAAGTGCCACTACTACCGACTTCCATTTATCTCAACCACAAAAAATAAACAAACAATACAATAAAGCACATATAAAATAAAGTGTCACATAACTGGAACAGTGAACAATCTAAAAAAAAAATTGGACCAGGCCATTTTGTTTTTTTTTGTATTTCCATTTTTTACTCCTTAAAAATCCAGAACAATTTTGTTTCTCTTTGTACCAAGCTCTTTGATGGCTTGTTTTCTGTATAATAAATTGTATTTCCAAGTGTCAGTATTTAATATTCTATGCCATGTACAGGGAAGAGATTATAAATTCCAAATCCGGTGAAGTTAATGGCATTTATGCCATTTTTTTGTTTTTACAGATTTTATTGTGCTTCAAATGACAGCTCCCCTAAATTCTTTGGATTGGTATGATCATGGAAATAGCACATTTATATAGTTTTTTTTTCATCACTGTTTCATACTGTAATGTGCAAACCTGAGAAAGGTGTAATATCTTGTGGCACATGATGATGCTTTCATTATTACGATTTTGGGGACTGCAGGACCTTTTGATCACTTCTTATTATTCAAATTATGTGTTGCAAAATGAAAAGGTGATGTGATATTGGGGCAAGATTTTCTGCTACAGAGTTCAGCATGGAGAATAACAATTTTTATATTTTGATAGATTGATACTTTTTTATTTTTAGACTCCCCCTAGGTACTTTATGCCTTGGGGGTCTGATTGCTCCTACCAAATACTACACAATAGGCCTGGTTATCTCATATAGACTCCTGGCTGCCACTACAACAGATCGCCGCCCCCAAGATTTGCTGAAGGCGTTTAAAAAGTTAACACATATTGGGGCACATTTACTAAGGGTCTGTGGACTGCATTTCTGTCAGGGTTTCCCGACTATTTCCGATGTGTGCTGGATTTAACGTTTTTTTGGCGCTGACTTTCATGCGACACAAATCGGGGGGCGTGGCTGTTGGACAACCAGACTGATTCAGACTAAACGCGGGATTTAAAATTCAAATTGTGTTGCATGACATGCACTCACATACACTGGGAAGAAGAAGGTTAACTCTGGCGGACCTGAGTGGGGAAGCAACACATGCAGGATCTCGGGAGCACGATCTTAGTGAATCGCGCCAGACTTTGTCCTCGTCGGACAACGCACCTCGGGGATCGCGAAAGGACTGGGTAAGTAAATGTGCCCCATTGTATGACACATAGGGCTAGTAAATAATTAACATTTATTATAGATACTATGGACAGTGATGTCATATATGCACAGTTAAATACTTGAGGGATCAGCTTCTCCAGGCTAGTATGGGCTCTATAAGACATATACTTTAAAAGCAGGATGAAAAAACGCTGGATGAGGTCTTTATTGATCAGAAGGAGGTCTCCGTCTGATAGTATGTGTCTAAGAACTCATTAACTTGATACGCACTGTTAAGGAGGTCGCACTGGTTTCGGACGCCATCTTGACTACTGTCCGCCATCTTAGATACAGCGGCCACCTTGGGGGGGGGTATGCTTCCCTTTTAGAACCTATAGAGTTAAATGTTTTAATTCAGCTATTTTTCTCATTTAAACTGTTGTTTGCCTTTTCACAATATCCTTGGCATTTCTTAGCGTCCTTCGGGCCTCTGTATTCTTGTTATTTATTTTGGTTATGAAGAAGCTTCTAGGAGCCATTGTGTAGATAAGCATGGCTGTAAACAAGGCCTAGTCATTTTTCCCAGAATGTGCTGGTACAAAAACATAATGGCCAATAGAATCTAAGTCCTTATCTCCATTCATACAACACCCCTTTGATGACTCTTCTGTCTGATATATATTATGCATTTTGATTATTAAAGAGAGAAGATCCTGACTAAGAGATTGACGTGTATGTCTTGGTCTGTATGTTCAATCATGAAAGGGTTAATTAGGACTCACCTTACAAAAGTCAAGAGGGCTGTTGGGGCCCTGCATAAAAATCCCTAACAGCACATATCCTAATATTGCTACAAAGTAACAAATCAGCATCAGACACTGAAGTAGTGTAAGGCCCCTTTCACATTAGCACTATTATTTCCATTATGCTCTTTTCTATTGAACAGGTTTATGGTAGTCTTAAGTTCCCCAAAGAGGTGCAGAAGGCTATTTTCCACCATATTTCCAATAATAATAACTGCAAAAATGACTTTTCAGATTTATTTATTCAGATTTTATTTTTTTGACATAAAGGTGATAATGTGAATTATCACAGAAAGTATATAGATCCACATTTACACTATCTCTTGCTATTGTTGTTCCTACTACAACCCCAAAAGCATAAAAGGAGGTGCTAGATATATGTGTAACATTTCTCCATTTTACCAGAACCAGAAATTTTCAACTAATTTGTAGTAGAATGCAAGTAGTAAAGGAGTGGATGTGGTGACATCCCCAAAGCTCTGCATGTACTGGTGACAATGATGCAGCTGTAGTAAGAATCCTGAATGCTTGTCTAACTAACCCTTAGTGTCTATATAAACAGGACTATTAAGTGTTCCACAGCTTTGCATGTTTCTAGGGGTTTTGTGTTGCAATTATGTACAGGTGCTGATCAAGTAAAACATAAGCATAAGTTCTTGGTTGAATTTTCCATATTATTAAAGGAAACCTACCATCTGAAACCTATGATTTGATGCAAACTGAGAATGCTGTAGCTACACTGATGCAGGATCATGTCTTGTTTAATCCATGTGCTGAGTGGTTTTTCTGAGAAAACAGATATAACATTATGATAAAGAAGGTCTGTCGCTTCTATGGCTGGTTCAGCGCTTCTCCTAGCACATTAGTTATTCACAGGATGATGTAATCCCTGGGATGTGCCTGAAGGCAGAATAATAAATTGCTGCAGCATCCCCCAGCTGCTGTGTATGAGTCATCCAGCACAGGTTGATTAGTCATGTCTTGACTGAATGTTATAATTTTTTTTTTCAGAAAAACCACTCAGCTCAGGGATTAACCAAGATCTGATCCTGCATCAGCGTAGCTACAGCATACCTCCCAACATTTCCGGAAGAGAAAGAAGCCACACCCCTAATCACGCCCAGGCCACGCCCCACATTTTTATTACTAATAATCATCTCCATAATAATAATAAACTCCATAATAATAAGAGTAATATTCCTCTCCATAATAATAATAATAAAAAATTGCCCAATTTGGATTTTGAACTCACAAACTTTATACTCCACATGCAATAGAGATGGAAGCCTCTATCCACTAGACCAGTGATGGCTAACCTATGGCACTGGTGCCAGAGGTGGCACTCGGAGCCCTTTCTGTGGGCACCCAGGCCATCACCAGAGATGACTCCAGTTATATTCCTACAGTCCCAGACAGCCCAGGACTTGCTGTGCACAGAGCTATATTAAAGTGACAGCTCAACCTGGGACTATTTTCTGCTTTATTGGTGTGCTTAGGGTGCTGGTATCAATGAAAACTGTGACAGAGAAAGGAGTATATATCACAAATTAAATTTCTGTGTTGGCACTTTGCCATAAATAAGCGGGTCTATGTTGTAGTTTGGGCACTCGGTCTCTAAAAGGTTTGCCATCACTGCACTAGACTATTGGCTTAGTGGATATCAGAGGGAGGATTTTATGTAACTAAGTCTTTTACTGTTACACAGTGACACTGGCTTCATGCACAGGACTGGACTGTGGGCACCTGCTGCGACCACGATTGTTATGCCACTGGTAAAAGGAATTATTGTAATAACTGTTAGGTCAAATTGGTCCCTGTGCCCCTTGATTATTTAATTGAGGGATGTAGTTTCTATTTCCCCTCCAAGACTCTGGAATAGTTAGCACATCCTTTGTAATTCTCCAAGTTGTGCCTGAAATACACATGGTGCTTTATCATTGCGGAGCCCTGTTGTATTTTCTGGCTAGCGTTAAGGATCACATGTTGTGTTTTCTCATGTCAGGAAACATGATTCCTAATCAGAGACCTGACACTTCACAGAGGCACAAAATGGGCATCACATAATGGACATCAAACTTTAGTATTTCCAGAAATAAATGCAATTTCCATCTTAGGCATCCATTGCACATCATATTTGGAAACCACCTGCAGAGGTCGCACTAACAGTTTGCCAGAAGCTTAATAATACTTTCACCGTTTTTGAGGAGTATTTTAAGCTGAGAAGGAGTATGAAATTTTCAATAATACAACTATATAACTCCTAGTCGTATATAGTTCTAACCCCTCGCATTGCAGCATTTTTTTCATTCATTTTTCGCTCTCCACCCTCAAAAATACCTTTCCATGAACGGAGCAGTGTAAGGGATTATTTTCTGGTAACAATTTTTACTTCTCAGTGACGTTATTTATAATTCCATGTTGTGTACTGGGAGGCCGGAAAAAAATTCCAAATGTGGTGAAATTGGTAAAAAAAACATATTTGCGTCACTTTCTGGAGGGATCAGTTTTTACAACTTTCACTGTGCAATACAAATGATACATCTACTATTCTTTGGTTCTTTAGGATCACAGTGATACCAAATTTATGTAGATTTTATTAATTTCTGAAAATGTATTCAAACAACATTATGCCATCTGACGCTAATAACTTCTTCATACATTGGTGTACAGAACTGTGTAAAATGTCATTTTTTGCAAAATGAGATGCCATTTTCATTGCTGCCATTTTGAGGATTGTACAGCCTGTTGCTGAATTTTTATAAAAATTTTTCTGTAATGTAAAATGGTGTAAAAGTGGCGTTTTACACATTTGTGTGCTATTCCTGTGCTATAACCGGTTTAATATTTTGATAGACCGGGGCATTTTGTGACCTGACGATACCTAACATGTATGGGTATTTATTCGGCTTATTTTTATGTCAGTTCTAGGGAAATGGGGGTGATTTTAATTTTTATTATTTTTTACAGGGGCAAATTTAGCAAGGAACACATTATATATGTGTTTCCAGCTTTTCTGTTATATAGATCACAGATAACAGTGATCTAATGGTAACAGCCCATTGAATGACTGTTATCAGTGATCTGTATAGAGAGACCTGCAGAGAGGATGCATATAGCATTCTCCCTGCAGCCTCTAACTGTAAACAGGGGTAGGGTAACAGGGGACTGATAAAATTGGCCCCCTGTCACAGTAAAGGATCAGGCTGTCACATAGATCGCACATAGCCATGGGTATGGGCGGACATACTCACCATGGCCGCTGTAGCACATCATGTGAATATAAGCTCCGGTCACATGACCTTCCATCTGAGCCGCAAGCAGGCCTGGCAGGGGGCTCTGGTGATGGTGTGCGCTGCGATCCGGATCGCAGTGAGCGCTGGCACCGCTCGGAGTTGTCAGCCAGTGCCTAAACAAGAAAAACACCAAGCGTATTTATACACTTGGTAATTTTTTGGGGGAGTAAATCAGCCTCTACATGCGTCAAAGACCTCTGACTACCTGTATGTTCAAAATGCTCACTCACCACATATTACACCTTGCTAAATTCTCTGAGTGTGCGTTCAAAAATTAGGGTCACTTTTTGGGTTCTCCTCTGTTTTATACCACTAGTGCTCTCCAAATTTTCACCTTTTTCCCTTTACAGGCAAATACCCATATTACACCTTGGTAAATTCTCTAAGGGGTGTACTTTCCTAAATGGTGTCACTTGTTGGGTTTTCCTGTTTTGGGCTCTCCAGATGCATCCTGACACGCGTAAAGGATTTCTGTAAAATTTGGCTTCTAAAAGGCCAAGGTCCCTCTTCCCCCTTCTGAGCCCTACTGCTTACCCATAAAACATTTAATATGCACATGTGAGGCAATCAGGAGAAATAGTTTTACACATTTTTGGGGGTTGTTTCATCTTTTATCCCTTGTGGCTTATGAAAATTAGGGTTAGGGTAAAAATGACTATTTTGGAAGAATGTCATCTTTTTCCTTTTTTAGGGCAAAATTGAATCAACTGTAGGGGCAAATACACATATTACACCTTGCTAAATTCCCCAAGGGGTGTACTTTCCAAAATGGTGTCTCTTGTTGGGGTTCTCCTCTGTTTTGGTACCACTAGGGCTCTTCAAATGCATCCTGACACATGAAACGTTTTTCAGCCATATTTGTCCTCCAAAAACGAAACAACGCTCTTTCTCTTCCAAGTGCCCCCCGTACAGCAATGTACAGTGACAAAATGGGTATCGGAATACTCAAGAGGAATTATGAATTGCACCAAACATTGCAAAATTTCATTTTCCTTATTAACCCATTGTAAAGGTGCAAATTTAAATGTGTTCAATAAATATATTGTTAAATAAAATATCCAGCCCTCTCTTGAACATGTACATAGATTCCGCCATAACAATCTCCTGCGGCAGAGAGTTCCATAGTGTCACTGCTCTTACAGTAAAGAATCCCCGTCTATGGTGATGGTAGAACCACCTCTCCTCTAGGCTGCTCTCACCCCTGGGCATATAAAGATCTTTGGATAGATCCTTGTACTGCCGATTCAGGTATTTGTACATTGTAATGAGGTCTCTCCTCACAGTCTTTTCTCTAAACTGAATAACCCCAAATTTTGTAATCTGTCATTGTAATCTAGTTCCCGCATTACCCTAATAATGGTTGCTCTCCTTTGCGGCCGTTCCATCTCTATGTCTCCTTATACACCGTTGCCCAAAATTGTACATAATATGCCATGTGTGGTCTGACCAGTGATTTGTACAAGGGCAAAAATTGTGTCATTTGTGGGGGTTTTCTATCATATAAGCCTTATAAAGTCACTTCTAATTAAATTGGTTCCTCCAAAAATAAGTTTGATGATTTTCGTTAAAGTCTGAAAAATTGCAAAGTTATACGCCTCCTAACATCCTAAAAAAGGGAAAGGATGTTTGAAAAATGATGCCAAGTTAAAGCAGATGTATGAAAAATGTTATATGACTAACTTTGAACTAAAGTTGAACATTTTGAATTTGGAAAACATTTCAGATTTTTTCATAAATACAAACTAAACATATTGCTTACATTTCTCAACCAACATAAATTAGAATGCGTCACGACAAAACAATCTCCAAATCACCTGGATATGTTCAAGCGTTCCAAAGCTAAAACCACTTATAGTGACACAGGGCAGATTAAAAAAATGCCATGTCAGGAAGGTGCAAAATGGTTAAGGGGTTAAACAATGTAAGTGTGAACAGAGGCTTAAATTTCGCATCACCTTATTAATCATGTCATGTTATACAAATCTCATTCATTTTGGCCCAGAAATCTGACCTGAGCGCATTGATAGCTCTACCCTATGGACAATGCAGTTGACTCCCACCTGATTGGTAATGGTTTCTCGCTATAGACTGGCAGGGGGTGCCCGGGGCTGCATTCACCATATGGCCTTATGCTCTCTAGCTATAGGGCCGTGCATTGTTCCGCTGCCATCCATTCCCACTCCTCTCCACACGGGAGCGCGCACCCCCCACAGCAGCTGTAGAGCGGGAGCGCGCTCCGCTCTGTCCTCGGGCACGCGCACGCAGGTTTCTGCCCTAATGCGGTGCACGAAGAGAGGAACAGCTCCCTGACAGCCTGTCACAGAGCACCTCGTCCTATTCACCTCCAGTGCAGCCTGGCAGTGTGCACGATCCCAGCATCTGGATAGAGCAGCACTGCAGCGGCCATCGTGCCTGCACATTCCTGCATCATCCAGCATCCTCATCCAGCCCGGGGATTGCGCAGTCATAGGACCATCGGGCGGCCGGAGACATGACAGGTCAGCACTGCGGCTCCAGGGTGCAGGGAGGGGGGTTCTGCGGATGTGTCCCGGGCTATGTGTCCTGTATCCCCCTCCTCGTACCTGCCTCATTGTCCCCGCTTTGTTTCAGGGCCACCTCTCAGCTTCCTTCTGTCACACTGGGTCTTTGTGCGATCTTCTTGGTGTCCTGTCCTGCTCCATATCCATTGTCCCTCTCTATGTATTCTGTCAGCTGGGATGTTCTCAGGGTGTCTATACCCACTACCGCTGGCATTTAAGAGGTTAATCTAAATTCCCCTTTTTCTGTGTCTTTGCCTTTAAACATGCTCCTCATCTCCATGCACCCTTGACTATGTATACCATGGGTGAAATCAAGGTGTATGCAGTAGGGGTGTGCCTGGGGGAGAGGGGCCTCATAACTGGTGCAGAACCACACCGCCATACTGCTCCATCCTAGGGTACCAGGGCCCAGACTTTACTCACCCTAAAGTCTTTGAGAGAGAAGGACGTGACCCCGGGCCTACGGCGTTGGGGGAGAGGTTCACACCTGGACACCCCAATCACAGGCTGTGGGGGGCCTCACAGTAGCTGCTCAAACTGCTGGAGTTTGGACTGTCCTTCTGTGATAGTTACATGAAGAATGTTTCCAGCTCATTCTATGGTTATTTTCCTTCTATTAGTCTGATGATATTAATTGGATGAATAATGATGGACCATTTATTACCATTTGTAGGAATATGGTTATATTGATGGCAGAACGTATGTAAACCTTTTCATGAGATGTTGTATGAATAGTGGTGTACAAAGTCAATTCTGGTTTAAAATTATTGACGTACTATGCAAATATATGGTAAAAGTGTATATCTGGTGTATATGAGGAGTTAGTTTTCTAAAAGTGGAGGTATTCTGGAGAAGATGGATGCAATTTACACCTGAGTTATTGATTACCTATCTATAAGTTCAGAGAATTGAATCAGTTAATCGGTGGAGTCATCTGATCAGTGGGGGTCTTAGTGTCAGATGCCCTCTGATTTCAAATTGATGACCTGGACAATGGATAGTTCATCAATATTTCAAAGGATAACCCCTTTAAGTATCCCAAATTTTACAAGGTAAATGTTGTGATCACTTTCTCTTGAAGATGACAAGTCAACACTTCCAAATATGCTAGTACCCGTTCCTATATTAGATTAACTTAGATTGCCTTATACACACATTGGCATGACATGAATACACTACCAGTGACCCTTATATGATGGGAGGCTGGGGTGATCAGTATTTACAAACAGAACAGCATAATGACAATGGTGCATATGGCCCTTTATGGGACATCTTTAGCATAATTTTAAAAGTTTATTTTATAAGGAAGGAGGCCATGTATAAAAAATATAAGAAGATTACCACAGTCACAGTGCCTGGATCTATGGATAAGTGTCCCTAGTTTATCATGCTTGATTTTGATGGTAGATTTCCTTCAGAACCTTGTTATTTTGATAAAAAAAATTAAATCTTTTATTATCACTACGTTCACATTTACTATGATTAGTGAACACAGTTGAAAAAAGTGGTTGAAAAGACATTGGGGCTTATTTATTAAGGGACAGGGATTTAGGCATTGCGTCTCACGCGATCAGATTTTGGCGCAATTGCGCCGGTTTTCATGCGACACAAATCAGGGGGGAAGGCCGTCAGGCGATCCGACGGGTTTGGGCAAACCACGGGATTTAACTTTAAAATTGTGTTGCAAGCCAAGCACTTACATGCTTCTGGAAGAAGATGGTGAACTCCGGCGGACCTGAGCGGGGAATCGACACATGCAGGATATCGGGCGCACGATCTTTGGGAATCGCGGCAGAGTTCATTCTCGTCGGACACTCCGGATCGGGGTTTGTGTAAATGTGCCCCATTATGTAAACATGCATATGTTTTTTTGTAATTTCAAAAAAGCTTCAAAAGCAGTAAAGAAAAAGTCACACATACCCCAGACAGTACCAATGAAAATGACAGCTTATCATGTAAAAAAAATCTTCACCTAGCTTTGTCAGCAGAAAAAGGAAAAAAGTTATGACTTCAAGGGGATGGCAATGTAAAAACTCATTGGGGCACATTTACTAAGGGATTTGCCCCGCACTTTTGTCGGACTGTGCACCTTTTTCTAGGCTGAAACGGCTTGCAAAGGTACTTAGGAAGTGTCTGCGCTGCTATTGTGTCAAACGTGAACCTTTTGTGGCGCAGCTGCGCTAGCTTCCATGCAACAGAAATTAGCGTGCCGTTGGTCCAACTGATTCAGCCTGAGCGTCGTATTTAACTTGTAAATTGTGTTGCACGCCCTCTGTTAAAGGTGCACAGCAAAAAAGAAGGTGAACTCTGTCGGGCCAGTACAGGGAAGCAACAGATTCATGATTTCTGGCGCACAATCTTAGTGAATCACTGCACGCAACATTTTACATGGAAATTTACTGAATTTCTTAGTAAATGAGCCTCATTATTTTTGTAAGAAATGTGTTTTTATCTTAAAAAAAACCCTGTCAAAAAATAACTAAATAAATAAATTAGGTAACACTAGAATCGTACTGGCTCAAAGAGCAAAGGTAAAATGTTATTTATGCAATATGGTAAATGATGAAAAATTTTTTTACTAAAAATAAGATGCTCGAATTAGTGGTTTTCTTTCATCCTGTCCAGAAATTTTTTTATAAAAGTCAGTCTATAACTTATAGGCACCCAAACGGACACACATACGGCATTAATATACATACAGTTTATACCCACCAAATATACATACATACATTATATACACACAGACAAACTGCACCATACACACCCAAGCAAAATATACACAGACATACAGCATAAACACATCACATATGCACACACCTATAGAGCATGTACACATCACCATATACAGATATACAGCATATACACACCCAATACCCCAGATGCCAGGGCCCCATGTCACATACAGGGGTATAGTTACGCCCCTGATCGTAGTCCATAATATTCTGTGTGCTAAGGCATGTCATAGAGCATGTTTTTCCCTAGAAGTATGAACAACAGTCTGCCTATCCATGAATATACAATCACCGGCCACTTTATTAGGTACACCTGTCCAACTGCTCGTTAACACTTAATTTCTAATCAGCCAATCACATGGCGGCAACTCAGTGCATTTAGGCATGTAGACATGGTCAAGACAATCTCCTGCAGTTCAAACCGAGCATCAGTATGGGGAAGAAAGGTGATTTGAGTGCCTTTGAACGTGGCATGGTTGTTGGTGCCACAAGGGCTGGTCTGAGTATTTCAGAAACTGCTGATCTACTGGGATTTTTACGCACAACCATCTCTAGGGTTTACAGAGAATGGTCCGAAAAAGAAAAAACATCCAGTGAGCGGCAGTTCTGTGGGCGGAAATGCCTTGTTGATGCCAGAGGTCAGAGGAGAATGGGCAGACTGGTTCGAGCTGATAGAAAGGCAACAGTGACTCAAATCGCCACCCATTACAACCAAGGTAGGCAGAAGAGCATCTCTGAAAGCACAGTACGTCGAACTTTGAGGCAGATGGGCTACAGCAGCAGAAGACCACACAGGGTGCCACTCCTTTCAGCTAAGAACAGGAAACTGAGGCTACAATTTGCCCAAGCTCATCGAAATTGGACAGTAGAAGATTGGAAAAACGCTGCCTGGTCTGATGAGTCTCGATTTCAGCTGCGACATTCGGATGGTAGGGTCAGAATTTGGCGTCAACAACATGAAAGCATGGACCAATTGAGCATCGTTGCAATGCCACAGCCTACCTGAGTATTGTTGCTGACCATGTCCATCCCTTTATGACCACAATGTACCCAACATCTGATGGCTACTTTCAGCAGGATAATGCGCCATGTCATAAAGCTGAAATCATCTCAGACTGGTTTCTTGAACATGACAATGAGGTCACTGTACTCAAATGGCCTCCACAGTCACCAGATCTCAATCCAATAGAGCATCTTTGGGATGTGGTGGAACGGGAGATTCGCATCATGGATGTGCAGCCGACAAATCTGCGGCAACTGTGTGATGCCATCATGTCAATATGGACCAAAATCTCTGAGGAATGCTTCCAGCACCTTGTTGAATCTATGCCACGAAGAATTGAGGCAGTTCTGAAGGCAAAAGGGGGTCCAACCCGTTACTAGCATGGTGTACCTAATAAAGTGGCCGGTGAGTGTACATCAGCTGTGAGGCCAGGCTTCACAAGTTATGAAAGTACACACCTGGCTACCTGGTCTGCTACAGGAGTATGACCTGCTTATTTATGATGATACATTACTGTGTTACTCAGCCTAGGAGGACCTGGTTGCAGCAGCCACAGGAGTATGAACTCCAAATTTATAATAGTAAACGTTATTGTGCTAGATACACTTGAGCAATGGTTTTCCATTCATTTTAGTAGATACTTTTGTAATAAAGATACATCGGCTGCAGGAATCTGGCCTCCCAATTCATGATAGTGCGTCATTTTGAAATAAAGGTAGTAGTTCTTGGTTATATCAGCTGCAGGATTATGGCAATCTGATTCATTAAAGTTTATACTATCATTATTTATGTACTGGTGCCCTCATGTTTTTACAAAAATAAGACATGGTCTTATACTGTTTAGGGCTTAATTTTAGGGGATTTTCAGGGTATTTTTTCCATGAACAAATCCACATTTATTGAAACACAATCATATATTTTATACTCCAAACATTGATTTTAAAGAGGAGAATCTCACCTTTGAAATCACATAAGAATTGTGTTTTCCACAGACACAGAGGTATCTACTGTTAAAGTTACAGTTGGAAGTGAGAGCTGCATATGAGAATGCAACTTTAACAGTGGATATTTAGATGTCTATAAACACAGTATTTAAGGAAAATCTACCATCAAAATGAAGCATGGATAAACCACTTACTCATAGAGGCACCGTAACTCTGGTGATCTACTTATATTTGCTATACATGGCCTACTTCCTTTTAAAATCAACTTTTGACCCCTTACCAACGCACGCCATAATAGTACGGCGCGCTTCGGGTGCGGGTACATGAAAAGGGCCCACGGACTCCATAGCCGGTAAGTCGATAGTATGGCAGTATATGATAGGATCGATCAGACAACCTAAGGTTAAAGTACCCTAGGAAGTGTGAAAAATAGTAAAAATAAAAAGTTAAAGAAAAAAATTATAATAAAAAAACATAAAAATTCTAATCACCCCTTTTCCTAGAACTGATATAAATATATGCCCGATCTATCAAAATATAATTTTTTTTCACTGCGTGTAACCCTGTAATGGAAAATAGCACCCAAAGTCGAAAATGGCAATTTTTTGCCATTTTGAAAAATTTTTCTAAAAATTATAGCATTGAAAATGACACCACCCACAGCTCTGTACTCTAAAGTATGAAAAAGTTATTAGCGCCAGAAGATGGCAAAAAAAAACGGAGGTACAGGAGGTTTTAATTTTTGTAAATGTATGAAAATATTATAAAACCTATACAAATTTGTTATCGTCATGATCGTACTGACCCAAAGAATAAAGTAGACATGTCTTTGGGGCGCACAGTGAAAGACGTAAAATCCAAGCTCACAAGAAAACGGCGCAAATGCGGATTTTCACTGCATTTGGATTTTTTTTCCTGCTTCCTAGTACATGGCAAGGAATGATAAATACTGTCACTATGAATTGCAATTTGTAACGCAGAAAACAAGCCATCACAGAGCTCTTTATGTGTAAAAATAAAAAAGTTATAGATTTTTGAAGGTGGAGAGTGAAAAATGGAAATGAAAAAACAAATAAGGGCCAGGTCGTTAAGGGGTTAAAGTTATGCTAGTGAGCCTTAAGGGCTCTGGGGCTTTACCAGAGCCCCTCAGTGCTGCAGATTTACAGGCTGTTACAATAAGCAGAACATGTCTTACCCAACCCCCTGCTCTCTCCGTTCTCCTTCTTCTGTGTAATCTAGCAGCAGTAGGAAGTGCAGAAGAGGGGAGACCTGCTCTGCTCATTGTAACAGCCTGTGAAGCTACAGCATGGAGAGGCTCTGGTAAGAACCCCCAAGCCCTTTCGGCTCATTATCATGATTATAAAAGTTTCTTTTAGAAGGAGGACGGCAATGGATAACAAATATAAGTGTCCCTGGTTTTAAAATGACACCAGGGACACTTGGTGTCAGAGTATTGAATTTTCTTTTCTTTTTTTTAAAATTTATTTTATATTATAGCCCGACTCTGAAAAGGCTGGGAAATCTTGCTAGGTGTTATTTTCAGAGGAACATGGTACTTGGTTACACCTGCTGTAGGTGTATGTCCTCCTGATTCATGTTAGTACATTCTCTTGTCATAAATGCACTTTTACTTGGTTACAACTGCAGCTTGAGGATGGCCTCTCCATTCATGATAAATATAGTAGTGCCTGGTTACATCTGCTGCAGGAGCATCCCAGGCTACCGATTCATGTTAGTACTTACTGTACACATATTACTGTAACAAAATTAATGGCACCTGCTTGGTTCTTTGTTAGGAAGTGGCAGATAATCAGTATTTGTGGACTATTATGTAATATACGGTGACTGTATTATCTATCTGTTTTGCTCCAAAACATTTCAGTAATAAGCAGCCTTTGATGTGTAAACATAAAAATACTGGTGTTATTGCACAATAAATACTTAAGTGGCTAAATAAGGAATAACTAACTATAATGGATATACGCACTAGGAAATAATGTATAAATAATATCTTTTATGTGGCAAGTGGGACTGCAACCCGGTTAGCAGTGTATTATGGATGGATTATAATAAAATATTCAGTGAAATGGCAGGGAGGATGAAAAGGATTTAAATCGGCAGATTAGGGGAAATAGAATAATTTTTGGACATCATCTTTTTTTATCAACATACGAGTGCTGGGAAGCATGATAGAACTGTAGAGTAATGATATGTTAATTCCAATCAGGGATTACTTAGAAGCAGGATAGTCATTTGCAGTGTTTGTTTCATTCTAATACTGGATTATCCATATTTTATTCCTGGCTAATCTCTACATTATTAATCATATGTATGGAAAAAGGTCACCAAATATACAAAGAAATTATATCAGGAACATACAAAATTCTACGGAATACCATGAAGATGTTTACACAGTATTGCTCCATGTACCTGCTCATTGCTATTTCATACTAAACTTTCATGAACTTGAGTTTCTAAACATTTCGTTCATGCTATAATGTTTCTTTATTTATGGGTATTTTGTTCAGTTCATTATTAGTTATTATAAATTACAATATATTTTAGCATTTGGAACCTGAAATTGAATAAACTTTCATTTATTGCCTCTGAAATATTTTTATAATGAAAACCCTTTTTAGTAGAATTAGATCCCGTGCAAGGCTGCAGTAGGGGATTTCTTACCAACTACACTCATCACCTACATCATAGAGAATAAGTGATGGATCAGCTATGGAACCTCTGGAAAACACTTGGCCAAGAATGGGAGTTTCCTAAGTTCCATTTTTATATGAAGAAGTATTGTAATAATGTATACTTTACTATACAGGGGTTTCTTGGTTTAAAGGGGATTTTTGAATACAGACTCTGTATAGAAAATGTATAAGAAGCAGTGTTGTACTTCTTACATGATAACACTACATGTTGATCTACTTGTTGATCCTTTCTTGACATGCCGGATGAAACTTCTCTGCCATTCACTTCAGTGTCTGGATGAGAGGACATTTCTGTGTCTTTATTGGGTATTTCTTTTTAATTCTTTTACCTGCTGGACAGCGCCTATTAAACAGCAATGTACTTTACTTTGGATATTATAATAGTAGTTCTAGTTTCCTTGTAGCTGACCTACCGTATATGATTCTGTGTTCTTTACTTTTAAAGCCACTAAGAACTTCAGGAATAGAAGCCAGTGTAGAGTGAAAGTGGTTTCTTGTGTCCTATAGTCACTTCTATCAACTTTTGTTAAAATAATTGGTTGATAATGACAACACTCTCTTTTAATTCCTATGGGTTGGAAATAGCCTCCTAGTGAGGATTATAAAAAATAGATCTCTCAGGTCATGGAAATAAATCTTGTAATGTCTTTAAAAAGATGTAACAAGTGAAAAGGAAAACATAGCAGTGTGTATATTTCTTTCCAGTACCATCTAGCAAGTTTCCTTATTTTCCCTCCTAGACTCCACCTCCACATATGTCCTGTCCCTCTTTTATCTCACTGTATCCTTTCTCCTTGAGCCTATTTAGCTTTTTCTCCCCATTAGTTTCCATATCCCTTTCAGTTGTTTCCAAGTACCCCTGCTGTTTCCCCTTCTGTCATTCTCTCAACTTCTTCTACTGGATGACACATTGATTCCCTTCTGTCAAACATTTCTTTCAATTTGGTGGCATGTACCTCTAGTGTGCTACATGAATACTGCAGTGCTGATAGGGTGACAACAAAATTTACTGAAAAGAGTGGGACCAACTCTGTGGAATCTTCATCTATTAGCTGTATTGGCAACCAAAACCATCCAAGATGACCACTAGTGGATCACATAATATGTCAGTGTGGGTTTTCAGTAGTGTCCATCATCCTTTATTAATAATTAATAATAATAATCTCTTTATTTATATAGCACCAACAGATCATGCAACGCTACACAGAATTTGCCAAATCGGTCACTGTCCCCAAAGGGGCTCACAATGGAATCAACCTAGCAGTATGTTTTAGAGTGTGTAACGTTAAAGGCTGTAACGCAACAACACAATCTGTATTTAGTTTTTGCCAGTATTAGTAGGGTTGATCCAAAAATTTTCCATTTCTAGTTGTTTGTTTGAAACATTGGCCTTGTCTGTTCATTCTAGTTGTAAAGAATATCTGTTTTAATGGGATAAATCTCTGCCTTTGACTACATTCACACGATGTATGCCCGCCGTACTGAAGTATGGCGGGCACTCATCGGCTCCAGGGGGAGGAGGCGCTGCTCAACCCCGCCCTTCTACATAGTAATATATGGCGTACGGTGCCGTATTCCGGAGAAAGATAGGCACCGTGCGCCCATTGCTGTCTATGGGGGACATATATACACCATATATTCGTTGGACGTATATACGCCCCCCCCATACTTTCGTGTGAATGTAGCCTTTATTTGTATGGATCAGACAAAAAAAAATTATCACATATAAATTCAAGCAGATACATTATGCTGAATAGGAAGCTAATTTTCATTACGCATCAGCAGGTCATAAAGAATGATAATTTATTGGCCTCTTTTATTTGATCAGGGCCTTTCATATCCATAACCACATCCACAATGTAATTATAAGCCAGGTAGTTTACCCTCCTCAGGGCCTTCTAGAAGAGACTAGGAAATAAAATGATATCACAACCCCTACAGCTGCACTATACAGCACAATTATTACACAGGCATCTATGACATGTGAGCTCATGGACTCGTAACCAATTTGATGAAATTTGACAATTGCCAAACTCAGATTGACTATTTGGAAGGTGTCAGAGCTAGAGAAATAGAAGGGAAATATCCAAGGCAGTAATATCTGCAGATACATTCTTGTAACACCATCTGGAGGGACATGAACATTGCTCAGTGGTCAGAAGGCAGAAACTTCTCTCTATTTTGTATTGTAAAGGACAGATGTCCAGCAGGAGACAGCTGGAGTCTTATTGTCCAGTTACATCACTGGGACCCCACAAGCATCCGGCCAGTGGATAGCAGCTGCACAGAAACCATGGATAGAGGGATGTGTACTATAGGAGATACAAGGGTAAACAATTTTGTTTTCAAACATGAAGGACATTTAGTGGTCTACAAATATATGTTTGGCTTCCCATGAAATATATTTGTAGAATTAGTTTGCTTTATACATATTGTTATTTTCTAATAATGACATACTAAAAATACATTTTTTACATTCTATCTGTCCACTGTAAGTCTGCAAATTTTGTACAATTTCAGTGTCACTTCCGTCTGGGAAAGTTACCCTAAGCACTCGGATCCAGATCTTCCTGGTTCACAATCAGGACACCTAAACTTCTATAAGGATTGAGGGAAAGGAAAAGGTTTTATTTACTATTATGACTGCACATAAGATTATACAGTTTCTACATCACATATTGTCACGTTTGCTTTGTGTTTATGCAAGAAGAGTACCAGTAATAAATGCCTAAAAGGATAAAATAGTTTCCTCTGCTTACTGTCTCCCTCTGTTTCCTTCTGGAAAATGTTTCCCTTAGGGCTCATTCACATGGACGTATGGGGGAAATATGTACAGCCGCAAGCTTGTGCCATGGCCCGGTTGGCAAGTGTTCCTGTGAATGTAGCCTTAAAATGTATGGTACATATTTTTACATAGACAACTGTGGACAGCAGGGGAATCTTCATGGCATTTGTCAGGGCGTCTGTTAAATGTATGTGTTGGCAGTGTTTCCTGGCATATGTGTTCAATGAAACTCTTTAATATGATGAGAATGTAAAATTATTTATAGGAAGCTGTGCAAAACAAGTCTAAAATATGGACAGCATTTGCTAAATTGCAATATATATAATTCTGTTAAAAATAAATTCCTATGTCAATAAGTTTGGCTTAATTTCCTTACCCATCCTGGAAATAAAAATATGGCATGTGGTTTCACTGGGTGACATGGTCCCCACCTTATATAAGAGATCATCATATGGTTACTAATAGTGTTCTGCTCATATAAATATGAGCTGAAATATTAGGCATATAATATAGCAGTAATCCACCAGGCAACATTGAGAAATGGTTAATTAACCTCATCATTGTATGTGTGCATTGCCACTCCACAGATGTCCCATCCATATGCAGTGGTAGAAGGGGGTAGTGTTTTCTGTGTCTGGCAGATGTAGGATTATAAAGAATGAGGCAGTGATGGGAGGCGGGGGTGAGGGATGAGCTGAAGAAGGAGCAAGCACCAGCCTGGTACCCAGCACTTTCTGACACTGTCTGCAAAAAAGAATTCCTCCACTCAGCCATTATACCAAGCAACATTTCATAAGCTGTGAAGACACAGGCTAATAGTAATTCCCATTTAATGTCTATCTCTAAATATCATTACATAGGCAGAGTTTGCAGGGTGTATTACCCGGGAATGACTGTATTTTATAATGAGATATAATGTATCACATAACGCACATATTGATTTCATCATTCGTAGTTGCCACAACTTATATTTAATAATAGGACTTTGTTGTGTTGTACTTACCTTTTCAGTGGGTATCACTGTACATGAAAATTGAACAAACAGCAGCATGACCCAATGCCAGGGAGATCTCAGATATTTTATTAGTATAATATGGCTACAGCTAGTCCACGTGTTACGTACAAGATATGTTCTGCAGGTCTGTTCTTAAGTTGAATTTGTATGTAAGTCAGAACTGTATACTTTATAATTGTAACCCCAGTCAAAATTTGGATTTAAAAAAAATTGGGGAGTTCATAAGAACCAGGTTTAACAATAAATCTTCATTACAGACACCTTTTATAACTGTTACAGCTGTTTATTGTAGCCCGAAGCTAAAGTACAGTAAATCACCAAAATCCAGAGATCCGTTTGTTACTAGGGGTCGTCTGTAAATCAGACGAATGTACCGGATAGCAGGATGGGACTTATTCCCAGCAGAATTGGATGTATCTGGACATATATTTAATAGTTTTAGTGCTTTTGTGTGTCCATTTTTAGCCCCCCCCACTTCCCAAAAGCCTTAGCTTTTTTATTTTTCTGTTTACAGAGATGAGGTAGAGATGAAAAGACCTCTTTTCGGTGGAGCAAATTCCTAGAGGTACCATTTAATAT
The DNA here is from genome assembly GCA_019512145.1 of Engystomops pustulosus. NCBI lineage: Eukaryota > Metazoa > Chordata > Amphibia > Anura > Leptodactylidae > Engystomops > Engystomops pustulosus. The sequence goes on along the minus strand of CM033642.1, from coordinate 191,543,858 downwards.
TTTACACAATGGCCCACATTTATCAAAACTAATGCAGTCTGTACTATGTGTAGTTTGCCTGTGGAGTGTGCAGGGAGCACCAGACTGTTAAAAACTGGCGCGCGGTCTTCATAATTTGGCGCCCCCAGCACTGCTCGGGAAGTGTGCACTTTTTTTTTCTTGGTGCACTTTGTTCATGCTGCAGAATTATGGCTCACATCAGTAATAAATGTGTCGCACGGTCCGACTAAGCACTAACACGCCCCTTTAGGTGCACATTTTTTCTTCCATGTTGGACACAGTGCATCCAGGACACAAAACTTCATAAATACATGTGTAAGCAGTTTGCGTGTTCTTTCTAGTGAAAAGTCAGACAGAAAACTGGTGCAAAAGTTTCAATAAATGTGGGCCATTTTATTAGGAAACTGAAAGAAATCGTCACATTTTGGCATATTTCTTTATATACATTGGGCTACTTGTTTTATATACATATATATTCTGGACACCACTGACTGGTGCTCATGCTGTATAGACATTGCACTGTGTGCTCACCAACATTTCACTAAAATATTCCTGCTGTTCTATATCTGGTTTATATTAACTGTTTCTTGCAGTAAATGTAACTGTGAATGTAGAGACCAGAGACTATGGACTGAACAGTGTCTGTGCAGACCCCAAGGAAGCCTTTTACAGTGAGCTATTTGATATTATAAAGTGACTTGGATCCTGTAGCGATCCTTCCAGGCCCTTCATCTTCTACAATACAAGTCTGTTCCTTCTCCAATCACTGGTAATAGATTGCATACACAACTGATACATTGATTGATACAAAGTGACACATCATTTTACATGATATATTTCTCATCAGTTTTTAGACATTGGGCACATCTGCGATGCTTGATAAATAGCGCCTTCATCTTCCGAGGAATAAATAACATTTGTAAAACCATTAGCTTTGTACCATATGAGGGAACTGTGTATGTCAATTTTCCACACAAGAGATAACTGGTCTTTATCAGCATACACAAAGCCTTATTTGTGTGCATTATTTTATTTGTAGGGCATTCTGGATGTGATACATGTGTGGCACACTGTCTACTAAAGCATCCTTGTGGGCTTTATTCTGTCTTTTGTAAAATTACTATATAAATGATATAATGGAAGAATACTCTGTAACAATGATTTCTTCTAAGCAGAAATAGGTTCAACCAATCACAACCATCGTCTTCCTCATGGTGGTTCCATAGACTGTATGACCACAAAGCAAATGGGCAGTGTGGAGGTAAAATGCTATAATGACCATGAAAGTGCAACACTAGATGAGTGAAAAGCTTTGTACATAAACACAACAGCAAAAAAAAATATTTCTACAATTTGTAAAAGTCACAGCCTTGATGATGCCTCATTTTACGTGTCAGCCTTGTGGCCTTTATGGAACAAATCCACTCCATTTATGGGCCGTGACCTGGAGACCTTTTCTAGTAAAGTATATATATTATGCCCTATATCTTAACAGGGATCTTAAAGGACATCAACCATCGGTGGTAGCATGGTAGCTCAGTGGTTAGCATTATGGCCTTGCAGCGCTGGGGTCCTGGATTCAAGTCCCATTCAGGGTCAACACTTGCGAAGAGTTTGCATGTTCTCTCCATGTTTGCATGGATTTCCTTTGGGTCCTCCGCTTTCCTCCCACACTCCAAAAACATACTGGTAGGTTAATTGTGAGCACAGTATAAATAACGTCATTATTATTAGCAGTTTTACTGATGGTTCATGTCCATCATGACATACTCGTTTCTTTATGCACTAATCAGAACAGTTTTTAGTGCATAAAGAAACAGCATATTTGTTGCTAAAACTACTTTAAAAATTGTCAAATCATCATATTCCTTTAAATGTGCTTTACTCTACAACATTGCACTCACATATTAATAAAGCTGTCCTCTGTGACCTACATATTTAATTCTCTTGCTTCTATAGTGCCAAGATGTTCTGCTGTTCTGTAATGACTCACCATCCTTACCAGGATGGATCTTTACACAATTCCACGTTGAGTCTCCAGTGCATTGCAAACTATAGCATCTCCTAGTTTCATCTGATCACTCATAGACAGTCATTCACCAGGAACAGTGAAAATGCCACACACATACAAGTCAGCCATGAAAAACAGCGATCTCGGTCAGCTCCATAGAGATGAATTGAGCAGAACTGACATGCACGCCCGTCTGCTTGGTGGGAAAACCCCTTTAAGGATACAAAAAAAACCTCTTTTTGACCTCCAGGGTACCCACTGACCATCTCAGTAAATAAGACTGTACTTACCTTTATGGTTTTTAGCAATACGGTGCTTCCTGAAAATAAGACCTACTCCCATAATAAGCACTAGTATGATTTTGCATCCTTTTTCGAGAAGGGTTTAAAGGACACCTACCACCAGGATGAAGGATTATAAACCAAGCACACTAACATACTGGTGTGTGCCCCCTTTAGCAGGATCTGCTCTTCTTTAAGCTTTATAAGGGGAAAAAAATATTAAAAGCTTTTAAAAGGCATTAAAAGCTAAGAGAAGAGAAGATCCTGCAAGAGAGGGCATACACCAGTATGTCATTGTGCTTGGTTTACAATCCTTCATCCTGGTGGTAGATGTCCTTTAAATGCAAGCCCTACTCTGAAAATAAGCCGTAGTTACTGGGAGGCAGACTATCAGACTGCTACGGTATATCTTCTGAACTGTAACGTTACAGTCTGCTATGGTATTTTTATATACAGCACCCACTTCCCACTGTAACTTTAACTGTGTTTGTGGAATGGAAATATCCATAGTGCCATTAAGATGACATGAGAACCGTGTTTATAGGTGACAGAACTTATTACTGTTTGAAGTGTGCACCCTCTAGTCTGTCATCTAAAGGCAGCTTGGAGGAGGATGAGGAAGCTGCAAGGAAGAGGGAGCTGACAAATGTAATGCGCTACAAGCAGCTACATAGACAAGTAGAGAGAGCTCTTTCAAGGAAGTGACATTCAGGGGCGTTGCTAGTGTGGTAAAAGATCCGGGGCATGGGCCCCAATGCATTTGTATCAGACTTATAGTAATGCCCGCTCCTGTACATAACCCCCTCACATGTGGTTGTGCCAATAACAACTTTACTGAGGGTATATACAGCTACAGAAACACAGGAGAAATCCTGACTTACATCCAGTGACTGCAGGTGACATGTCCACTTCACTATTAGGGTGGTGGCACACGTGACGTTTTGAACCCGCTGTTAGTCAGGGCGCGTTCACACATTGAGTTTTGACCTGCGTTTTCATTGCGTTTGAAGCGCATATACAACAGCTAAGGAGAGATGGTTTGCCTAATTACATCACTGTTAACATTTCCGTTTACAAAACACATGCTTTAACAACGTGTTAATGTATACGTTTTGTTAACACATGCGTTAACATTGTGTTAACAAATGTAAACGGTAATTTAATTAGGCAAATTACCTCTCATCAACTGTTGTAAAGCGGTTCAAACACAATCAAAACGCAACGTGTGAATGCGCCCTGACAGTGTTATCCTGCTGCTGCCCCTAACACTCTCCCAAAATACTGTAAGGGTGATGTCACACGTGGCATTTTGAACGCTTTTTTGGCCCGTTTTAAGCAGCCTGTCAAAAAAGTTTTACGTTTTGACCAGTTTGAATTTAGATAATTGATCAAACCTGTCAAAAACTGATGCGTTTTCAAAAACAGACAGCTTAAAAACGGGCCAATACACGTTCAAAACAGCACGTGTGTCATCACCCTAAGGGAGGTGGCACACGTGCCGTTTTGTCTGCATTTGCAAACACAAGCGCAGACAAAGCCGCACCCACCGGGGCGGGCCGCGGCATCGGTGTTTCTATGGTAACGCCTGTGATTGGGAACGAGCCACGGGTGTTTTGCTATAATTTAATGCAAAACACCAGCGGCTCGTTCCCAATCACAGGCGTTTGCAAACGCAGACAAAACGGCACGTGTGCCACCACCCTAAGGTTGCGCTCACACGAATGGATTTAAACAAATACAAGTCACCAGGCGCTCCTTATGCATCTCATGCATTTCACTGGAAACTCATGTGAGATCAAACCTAGGTCCTTCCTACTGCCACATGTGAACACGCCCCAAGGAATGTCCTCACACAGCCCCCAGTAATGTCCCCCACACAGATCCCCCTGTAATGTGCCCCACACAGATCCCCCTGTAATGTGCCCCACACAGATCCCCCTGTAATGTGCCCCAATACATTTTAATACTCTGAAAGACAAATCATTTTGCAGAAATTCTAACGGCTTTACATTTTGTACATATACAACGATTTATTATTCAGTGAAATGTATCTACACAACTTTTATACTTGAAGGAGGGAGCCACAGCACCAAGGATGAAGTTCAAGAAGATTTATTTACATGTGCAACCAAACATGTTCAGCGCGACGTTTCGATTCGCAATGAATCTTTATCAAGCATAAAAAATGGCTGACGCCCGTACATATATATACAAAACACACTCAGTGACGTCATTTCCCTTGTGACGAAATACATAATTAATGAGGTATACAATTCATATAAAATACATTGAAAAAAGAGGAGGGCTATACTCCATAAGTGAATCTTAATAACAGTGAATATTGTGAATTTCATAATCAATAAAAGACACCAATGACGGACAATCCAAATCAGATAGTCCTTGGTAGTCATAGGTGATTAAAAACACATGTGTCCCCGTCAGATATTTGTTGATGGGAAGCGTCTCCATGGGGCTAGTCCAGAAGCTCTGCAACCGCGCATGCATAGTGGGCGAGGTTGTCATAGCGACTCCAGTCACCTGACCGGTATCGGCATCCATAGTGTTTGCTCCGATCATGTGATGTCCACGAAGCGTACCAGAGATAAGTATAGTCATCTCATAATCAGACTGTAAATGGCATTAATATCTAATAACTTAAACGCTACGTGGCAAAACCGGGGTCCACAACTATACGGCAGAAGTATATTGAAGAAATATCTAAAAGGAAACCCTATAATACAAGAATTAAATTTGATTAGAGGGTCAAGCATTCACCAAGAGCATACATAATAGGCCTCCTGAGGTACGTGGGGCTAACCAAGGCAAGTCAACAAGTGTCCAAATGGGACCAGGTCACGACCGGCACAAAAAGGGCCCCAGTTTTAGTACCTATATATGGGCCATATAGGACCGAACGTAAAGGGTTATATCTGGTGGCGTTTGTCCGTATACACAGACTAATTCCGCACATCAGTGATTTTACCCACGTATTTGTCCTAATAATGCTATAGGAGTAGCTGGTACATATAGAGTCCCGAACACGGGACACGGCATGTAAATCTAAAGTATCATCATGCGACTTCATACATACACCCCCAAGCTACAAAAACAGAAGAAGGGTATCCAAATAGATATATCATATCCATAAGGGAAGCTCCGTTGAGTTCAGCTTCCGGCCGGCCAAGGTGGACAGACACACCCACCCATCCCAATTCCCAGTGCTGTATCATGCGCTGAGATATGGGGACAGGAATGCACCAGGAATTGTGACTATTGTGGCCAGAAAACTAGTGTACAAGCCCTGCATCCAAATGTCTATGGAGGGAGGATAAGATGAAGCTGAGTAACAGTGAAACCCACCACTCACGAGCAAGTTAGCAGAATGTTAAGAAAGCTTGGTCTGGTAAATTCACAAGTACAGAAGATATATTCTTCTTCTCAATGGATGAGGAAAATGTCAGTGGATTCCCTTTGTCAAAGAAGGAACCAAAGTGTCCTGGAAAATAGTAGTCAATAAAGTTTTTGGTATTAAAGGGGCGCTGGCTGGTAAACCAATGATGTAATGATTTATATACTTTGAGTGGGTCTTTATCTAAGAATATGTTTGTCAAGAGGACTTTTTTATGTATTTTATTCCAAAATAAAGCAGTTTTGTATATTCTGGGAGTTGATTTATTTTATTCCAAAATAAAGCAGTTTTGTATATTCTGGGAGTTGATTTAGAAACTTGCTGATGTTCATATTCATGTATCCTTTGGAGCCAGCACATACTTCAATGCCAATAGAAAACACACTTTTATCTGTGTCTATGCACTACCGTCCTCCTCATGAAAATAGATCTAGACAGTGAGTGACCAGTTTAGAAGGCAGAATGGAGCTAATAAGAAGAGACACAGGCATTTTCTTCTAATATTACACATATATTAAACTGAATTACCATATTAATTTAAAAAATAATTAACGACAGCTACTCTTGAAGCTGTTTATTATTATTAGTTATTAAAGGACATCTACCACCATGATGAAGGAAAGTAAACCAAGAACACTGACATAGTGTTCCTATGTTATACCCTAGTTTTTACAAAAAAGGCTTTACAAATTATGCAAATGAGTCTGAGGGGCTCCATTCTCCATAGAGCCTAGAGCCCCAAAGGCTAATTTGTATAATTTTAACTTTAAGCTTAAAGAAGAGCAAACCCTGCCAGAGGGAGCACACACCAGTATGTCAGTGTGCTTGGTTTACAATCCTTCCTCCTGGTGGTAGATGGTAGATGTCCTTTAAGATCGTTAAGTGGTCACGATTTTATTCCAGCATCTGTCAGTAGAAGAACATATCAGTACACAGATTAACAGATGGCAGATGTTGTGACGGCTTATTTCAGATCTGTTCTTTAACAGAACCTTTCACTTAAGATGCTGTGTGGTGGAATTATGCATGAAGTAGCACAAGAATTTTGTCTTGCAGAGTTTTTCTCATCTACAAAAATAAGATCTTAATACAATATTTGTCTTTGCGTGTTGAGTTCCGTAAGTACATTTTATGCTGTGTTTTTTTTATTTCAAATAATTTTTTTTATTAAGAAAAAGCAAAGTTCATATTGCATTGGGGATATTATTTTCTATGCAATAGGAGATGGCAAAGGCAAAGGGCATGGGTTACAAATCTTCATATAACGATACATGAATGTGCAATTATTCTCACTTAGCATACAGATCCCCCTGTTATGTGCCCATATAGATCCCCCTGTTATGTGCCCCATATAGATCCCCCTGTTATGTGCCCCATATAGATCCCCCTGTTATGTGCCCCATACAGATCCACTTGTCATGTGCCGCACACAGACCCACCTGTCATGTGGCCATATATATAGATCCCCCTGTAATGTGCCCCATACAGATCCACTTGTCATGTGCCCCACACAGACCCACCTGTCATGTGGCCATATAGATCCCCTGTTATGTGCCCCACATAGATCTTCCTATGTTCTCCCTCTCACCTCACTCCTGCAGCTCCGTGCACTGCTTCCCCCTGCAGGTCATGTGATCGGGACATCATCACAGGTCCTGCAGGGAAAGCAGTGTACACTAGGAGTGTGAAGAGAGAGAGGAGGATGCCCGGGCAGCAGGGCTAATGTCCTGTGCCCCGGATCTTTTGACCTGGTGACGCCCCTGGTGCCATTGTTAGACATGAAAATTGGGCCAGTGATTCTAAATGCAATAAAGTCACAAGAAATTCACAATGGAATTCAGGGTTTGGAGAATTTTAATGTTCCAGAATGTAATGAAATGGCTATATATTAATAAATGTTGATTTTTTTAAAATTATTATTTAAGAATAAATGCAAGACATTTTTTTGGAATAAAAAAATAATATAAGATCCTGTCCTATTTTCCAAAAACAGAGAAATTCTAAGATGTACATATCTACTTGAAGTCAAAGACTTGAGTGTTTAAACTTGCTCATATTTTGCTATCACAAACAAGTGCCTTTCTGGTGGCAGTATGGACTAACACATGTGTGTCACCGTATCGCACCATAAATGGGGAAAAGATAGAACATGTTATAACTTTCCATGTTCATACGGCTGTGCGCCGTGCATCCATACATTTTAATACTCTGAAAGACAAATCATTTTGCAGAAATTCTAACGGCTTTACATTTTGTACATATACAACGATTTATTATTCAGTGAAATGTATCTACACAACTTTTATACTTGAAGGAGGGAGCCACAGCACCAAGGATGAAGTTCAAGAAGATTTATTTACATGTGCAACCAAACATGTTCAGCGCGACGTTTCGATTCGCAATGAATCTTTATCAAGCATAAAAAATGGCTGACGCCCGTACATATATATACAAAACACACTCAGTGACGTCATTTCCCTTGTGACGAAATACATAATTAATGAGGTATACAATTCATATAAAATACATTGAAAAAAGAGGAGGGCTATACTCCATAAGTGAATCTTAATAACAGTGAATATTGTGAATTTCATAATCAATAAAAGACACCAATGACGGACAATCCAAATCAGATAGTCCTTGGTAGTCATAGGTGATTAAAAACACATGTGTCCCCGTCAGATATTTGTTGATGGGAAGCGTCTCCATGGGGCTAGTCCAGAAGCTCTGCAACCGCGCATGCATAGTGGGCGAGGTTGTCATAGCGACTCCAGTCACCTGACCGGTATCGGCATCCATAGTGTTTGCTCCGATCATGTGATGTCCACGAAGCGTACCAGAGATAAGTATAGTCATCTCATAATCAGACTGTAAATGGCATTAATATCTAATAACTTAAACGCTACGTGGCAAAACCGGGGTCCACAACTATACGGCAGAAGTATATTGAAGAAATATCTAAAAGGAAACCCTATAATACAAGAATTAAATTTGATTAGAGGGTCAAGCATTCACCAAGAGCATACATAATAGGCCTCCTGAGGTACGTGGGGCTAACCAAGGCAAGTCAACAAGTGTCCAAATGGGACCAGGTCACGACCGGCACAAAAAGGGCCCCAGTTTTAGTACCTATATATGGGCCATATAGGACCGAACGTAAAGGGTTATATCTGGTGGCGTTTGTCCGTATACACAGACTAATTCCGCACATCAGTGATTTTACCCACGTATTTGTCCTAATAATGCTATAGGAGTAGCTGGTACATATAGAGTCCCGAACACGGGACACGGCATGTAAATCTAAAGTATCATCATGCGACTTCATACATACACCCCCAAGCTACAAAAACAGAAGAAGGGTATCCAATTAGAATATAATGCCTATCCTACCTGCCAATACGAATAGGGACTAACCTCATAATCGAAAGGAGACATGCATCCACGGGGGATAGGCTTATATATGGTGGAAGTGGACAAAATCACATCGTGAAAGAGATTTTAAAAAATTTTATGTGACTCAAAATGAGTACAGTATTCATTTATCCCCAAGATAGGGGATCACAGTAAACCTAAGTCCTGGGTACACAACTTAATTTTAAGTACATCCAGAGCACTAGACTTTAAAATTTTAAGTTTGTACCAGTATTTAATATTTTACAGGATAGCCCCCAATTATTAATGAAACCGCTTTGTATATTAATTGTTAGAAGTTATAGCATTTGGTAGTTAAATGAGATTACCGCAATATGTAGAAGAATTCTTATAGGCCGTCTGCAAGAGTAAGAATTGACGATGAATTTTCAACAGATATGATTCGATGAACAATTCAGGGAATATGTGTTTAGTGTGTAAGCTATACATCAGGACAGCACAATAGTAAACCCAAAGTTTTAGAATGCCGGGCTTCATACTGTCTTATGTGTTTAAGAGATTCAACACACACGTTTTGTCTTAGATTCTGATATTAAGAACAACTGTAAATAAAAAACTTTTGCTAACTCTGCACTAAGCTAAATAAGCATTCTCTGATTTTATCTGTTAAGTATCTGCACGCCGTTTGCCTGCTAGTAGGGGTTTCACCTTGTCCTTCTCGGCCTTTGTTTGGTTGGTTGCCATGGGAATCCATATCTAGACAGTGGAGAGGAGTAGAAGGTGGGTGGATCTTGCTGGAAGGGAGATGTGCACACTCCTGATCAGTAGCCTGCTGTAGTGGTATCCCTTTAAGAACCTGATCATTTATGTGAACAATGGGAGTTGACTACCTGGAGTTAGCCAATGCCTCACTAAACTCTTCCCCTAAGAAGGGAAGCTCCGTTGAGTTCAGCTTCCGGCCGGCCAAGGTGGGACATACCACCCACCCTACCCATTCCCGAGTTCTGTATCACTGTCGCTGAGATATTGGGACGAATGCACCAGGAATTGTGCACTATTGTGGTCCGACAACTATTGTACAAGGCACCCTGCATCCCAATGTCTATGGAGGGAGGATAAATGAAGCTGAGTAACGTGACCCACACACACTTCACGAGCAAGTTATCAGAATTTAAAAGGGCTTTGTCCTGTAAATTCAGCTCAATAACAGAAGATATATTCTTCTTCTCAATGGATGAGGAAAATGTCGTGATTCCCTTTGGTCAAAGAAGGAACCAAATGTCCTGAAAATAGTAGTCCAATAAGTTTTTTGGTATAAGAAAACCTAGGTAAAGTACAAATCACAAGTACGACTGTTTATACTATCGTAGATCAGCTCAACCAGATAGTCCAGACAATCCTCTTTTCTTGGCTCCAAATGGCTCCAGCACGGCCCTTGCCACGTGCACACGAATCAGCAATCCGAGCAAAGGAAACTTTTATCCCTATATGCGAGGAGCCAGTAGAATCGTAAAAAACCATCAAATTTATTTAAGCCTACGCGTTTCGGTCCAGGACCTTATTCATGGCTTCAGAAGCCGTTGTTAGGTCCTTTCCGAAACGCGTGGCCTTGTAGCCTTCATGTTCCCCCCCCCTTTTTCTTTCCACATTATGCTGTGTGCTGGTATTTTTACCGTTTTATGGATTAAATAAATTTTGATGGTTTTACGATCTACTGGCTCTCGCATCTAGCTGGATAAAAGTTTCCTTTCTCGATTGCTAAAGAAAACCTACCACTGCTCGCATGATAAAATCATGCGAACAGACCACCTGGTAGGCTATTTAATACTAATGCTGGCACATACTTTAGTTAGGCACGGCGATCGTTAGTTTAGCTAAAAAAAAGTTTTACTTACATATGTAAATAGCCCTCCAGTGCTACCCTACGTCATCGTCGGAAGGGAGATGGCTTCCGATGTCTAATTATTCATGCCTCCTTCATTGTATCTGTCCTCCTTCGGGTGCCAAGAGCTTGGTGACGTCACGGCTCTCGGAGGAGGACCCGAAGGAGGACAGCTACAATGAAGGAGGTGGGAATAATTAGAGATCGGAAGCCATCGCCCTTCCGAAGATGACGTAGGGTAGCACCGGAGGAATATTTACATATGTAAGTAAAACGTTTTTTTAGCTAAACTAACGATCGCTGTGCCTAACTAAAGTATGTGCCGGCATCAGTATTAAATAGCCTACCAGGTGGTCTGCTCGCATGATTTTATCATGCGAGCAGTGGTAGGTTTCCTTTAAAGGGGCGCTGGCTGGTAAACCAATGATGTAATGATTTATATACTTTGAGTGGGTCTTTATCTAAGAATATGTTTGTCAAGAGGACTTTTTATGTATTTTTATTCCAAAATAAAGCAGTTTTGTATATTCTGGGAGTTGATTTAGAAACTTGCTGATGTTCATATTCATGTATCCTTTGGAGCCAGCACAACTTCAATGGCAATAGAAAACACACTTTTATCTGTGTCTATGCACTACCGTCCTCCTCATGAAAATAGATCTAGACAGTGAATGACTAGTTTAGAAGGCAGAATGGAGCTAATAAGAAGAGACACAGGCATTTTCTTCTAATAGTACATGTATATTAAACTGAATTACCATATTAATTTAAAAAATAATTAACGACAGCTACTCTTGAAGCTGTTTATTATTATTAGTTATTAAATGACATCTACCACCAGGAAGAAGAATAGTAAACCATGAACACTGACAGTGTTCCTATGTTATACCATAGTTTTTACAAAAAAAGCTTTACAGATTATGCAAATGAGCCTCCATAGAGCCTAGAACCCCAAAGACTAATTTACATAATTTTACCTTTAAGCTTAAAGAAGAGCAAACCCTGCCAGAGGGAGCACACACCAGTATGTCAGTGTGCTTGGTTTACAATACTTCCTCCTGGTGGTAGATGGTAGATGTCCTTTAAGATCGTTAAGTGGTCACGATTTTATTCCAGCATCTGTCAGTAGAAGAACATATCAATACACAGATTAACAGATGGCAGATGTTGTGACGGCTTATTTCAGATCTGTTCTTTAACAGAACCTTTCACTTAAGATGCTGTGTGGAGGAATTATGCATGAAAGTAGCACAAGGATTCTGTCTTGCAGAGTTTTTCTCATCTACAAAAATAAGATCTTAATACAATATTTGTCTTTGCGTGTTGAGGTCTGTAAGTACATTTTATGCTGTGTTTTTTTTTATTTCAAATAATTTTTTTTATTAAGAAAAAGCAAAGTTCATATTGCATTGGGGATATTATTTTCTATGCAATAGGAGATGGCAGAACGTTTAGAGACGACGTGCCCAAACTACAACAGACCCGCTTATTTATCGCAAAGTGCCAACACAGAAATTTAATTTGTGATTTATACTCCTCTCTGTCACAGTTTTTCTGATCCAGCAACCCCTGAGACACCAATAAAGCTAGAAAATGTCCCAGGTAGAGCGTCACTTTAAAATAGCTCTGTGCACAGCAAGTCCTGGGCTGTCTGGGACTGCAGGAGAGATACCTGGAGTCATCTCTGTGATGATGGTCTGAGTGCCCACAGAAGGGCTCTGAGTGCCACCTCTGCAACCAGTCATAGGTTAGCCATCACTGCAATAGAGATGGCAAGGGCAAATCTTTCTATACAGATACATGAATGTGCAATTATTCTCACTTAGCACAGGTAATATAGTCTATTTTACAGAAAATGAGACTAGTGCATCAGACTATTCTGCCATTTTAGAGTTAGCTTTATATGACATGTCCAGCACACTTTTGTACCGATTGACAATAAAATCTTACGTGCTCTGTTAATAGGTGGTACAGCGGACTCACAGTTGTGGGTACACTGTAATTGTGAGAAAACTGCTTGCCCGCCTCCCACCCCCTCACCAATAATTGGTGGCTCTAACTATGAGTCAGCTTTCATTTTTCTAGGGGCTATTTACCAGATGACATATCCATGTTTTTTTGTTATAAATTCACAGCATCGTGCCTTTGGTACATGTTGCCCTTTAAGGGGTCACCAAAGTATCATCATATTCTGATCTGTTGGCGTCTGTTGCCAGGATATCTATAGGGCAACCCAGCCCCTAGAAAGGTTTACATAGGCAGTAATTATTGTTTTTCCTTAAAGCAACAGAGGGGTTAATTGTATCATGACAAAGAAGAAAAGCTCTTTTGTAAAAATAGAATATGAGATGGAAGCTTTGTCTTGGACTGAAGGAGAAACAAATAAAAGAAAAGCTCCTTTGTATCAAAGAAGTATGGCCCAGCGCTATAAATATTTTAAAGCCCTCATCCCAGTGACCGACTGTAGAGGCTCCTGGGCTCTGTGCGGCTTGCACGAATGACACTACACAATGCACATTAGCATTCCTAGAAAACCCAATGGTCACAGAATCTGAAAAATGAGGGACACGTCTTAAAAGTATTGACATAGTACATTGCTTTATAATGTTATGTACACCCAACTGTGTTTAATGTGTTTAAAACTATGGTGATTTCTTCTTGTTTTCAAATTTTGATGTCCTCGGAGAAGCGTGGTGTTGGTTTCCACGGAGACCAAATTTGAGCTGGTCCCTTGAGGAGATTCAGAAGATTCACAGAAAGGATGGAGTCTATTGATTTATCCGTGACAGGTGCATACATGCAGAAAACTGCAGATTAATCCTGCCCATAGGGACCCGTCATGTGTCTCCTAGCTCTACATGGACAGACACCATAGAAAGCAGGATATGTCAGTGGTACGGACAGAAGAATATTTTTTTTATAACACACCATGAATTGACTAACAGATCCATAACTGCATAGGCTGACTACTCCCACTCAGCAGCCACAAATCCATATGGATGAGGCTGTGCTGCCTGTGGGGAGAGGGCAATGTTCTGTACTCATCTGCATATTAACCGGTCTGCCTGCTGATCTGCTGAAACCAGGCCCTCTGGCCTCGCTCCATCTACACAGCATACACTCAGACCCCTGCTTGGTTTCTTCTTTTCTTTCCTAGAAGTACCAGGATTGAATATTTGTAGCTAGTCTGCCGGCAGAAAAGGTTAGAGGGTAAATGGATTCATTTTATGCCATAAAAATAGAGGCAGAACGAAGAAACTATTTAGGCGCGGGCCAGCTGCTATGTAAATAGTGGTTAATGAATGAGGGAATGCATCCTCGTACATTATAAATGTTAGTAAATGCTGCACAGATTGTCTCCAGAGCGCTGAGAAATATGTGAGTAGGATCCAGGAATGTCGCACTGAGGAGACTGAGGGAGTAGTCTGCTACATTTATATGGAGTATCCACAGTTTCCATAGCAGAGCAATTGAGGGAATGGAGATTGTGTCTGTGGATATAGTGTTTACTGAAATATATTATGTAACTGAGTAGCATGCAGTTTCTGCTAAAATGCTTTCCGGGGATTCTCAGACATGTCCTATCTAATATTTGTCAGTGCCATGCTTATTTATAGAGGTGGGAGGACTCAATAGGCATTCACACTGGAGGCTCACTGTCTCATAATGTATACATTATGGACCCTAACCCTTTATGCTTTATAGATTTTGAACCAGTCATCAAATTATCATTGAATATAAATTTACAGGTCCAGGTAGTGACTAGACACAAATATAATTACAAAAATATATAGGATTATATATTATCATTTCCTTATGTGTCGTTAAAATGTAGATTTTTTTTTATATTCCTGTTTCATAGTTCTATTTCAATCAGCACTTATTCTGAAGGCTGCCATGAAATACTTGGGTGTTTTATAGTGATGTATGAAAGCCTTCAGAGGTTGAAAAACAAAAGCAAAAGGGCATATTCACATTTCCGTTTTGTGTGGAGTGTCACAGACAACACATGGATGGCATCCAAAAGTTTTATAGATATATTTACTTTAATGCAGCCTGTATCTGGTGATTTACAGAATTTTTGGCACCAGACTGCAGTGATCAACATAAGAGTTATCAAAGGTGTCTGCAATGAAGCTTTAGTGTAAATCAGGACTTACAAAATAAAATTCAACTTAAAGGGAACCTACCACCACGATTCTACTTATAAAGGTAGATCAAGTGGTAGGTGGATGAATGGGACGTGAGGATAGCCCTTTTTTATCTTTAAGAAAACTTTAATCGGGGGATATGTAAATTTTTTTAGCCTCTTTTCTCCGCCTACCATTGCATGTGCAGAACGCAGGCCTGCGGGTGCGCGACCACATCTCCGAGGCTGGAGCTACTGTGCATGCGCAGGTGCCGGGTACTCGGACAAGGGCGCGCAGCTCTTCGTAGCCGAAGATGCAATGGTAGGCGGAGAAAAGGGGCTACTGGGGCGTGGAGTAGCCGCGATGTGTAGCCTCATGTCCGGCTAATCCACGCCCCAGCAGCCGCTTAAAAAAATTTACATATCCCCCGATTAAAGTTTTCTTAAAGATAATCGGGGCGTGAGGATTAGCCCAAAAAAGGGTTAATCCTCACGTCCCATTCATCCACCTACCACCCGATCTACCTTTAAAGGAAACCTACCACCATGGATCTACCTATTAAGGTAGATTCGGTGGCAGGTTCCTCTAATCATTAGTAAGATAGCCCTTTTTAGGGCTAATCCTTTAGTCCCCCAAATCTTTTATAATTCTTAATGACCCTAACATGCAAATTTACTAAAGCGGCTACTGGGGCATGGAGTAGCCAGAGCTGAGGCTACACAGTTAGGCTACCCCACACACCAGTAACATGGCCTGTTCGGGGCTGGGGTTCACAAGACTAGTGAGCGGAACGGCAAACTTAACTGTTTAGTAAAGCAGCAGGGTGCACGTGTTATCATTGCAATATTTAGGGTTTTTTATTATTTTTTTATTTATTACTGCCATATGTAATGCTCTAGTGATTGGTGGTAGACCTCACAGTAGTTTTACTTTTATTTTTTATTTGAATAAGGCTAAATGCATATAGCCATCCACGGTCCATAGCCCATAAATGAAAACAGTACATGCTTAATTTTTCACAAACCAATTCATGTTAAAGTTATTTTTTGTGATTAGATTAGGTTATAGGAGCCACTGTTTTAACAAGGCAACTTGTGAACTTTGTGCTTACTGAAGCTTGTTGATCTAAACCCAGTAATATTAATTTAATGGGAAAATCAAGGACATTATACAAAAAAATATGTGGGAGGGGAACAAAGTGACGTGCAAGGACTAAATGTGGGTAACATTCCATTCCATTGATGACCACATTGTGGGCTGCTGAGAACATTTCCCAACCTACTGAAAAACAGAATTGCTCAATGAAGTTAAACTTGTCCTTTGTATGAAATGCCAATGGTGTGGGGTGTAAGGGTGGAGCTAATGCTCAGGGTAAACATGGACAATCGGAGTCAAAATTTATTTCCAGGCAAACAGAGCATGGAAGGGCTGTACAGCTTGTTCCAGGGAGGCTGGAAAACCCCAGCATGATCTCATGTTTTAGCACAAGAACTGCAAATAATAATAAATATAGCAGATTCACTATTTTCTGTAAATGATTACCTTGAAATAATTGTAACAAAGTCTCAGTTATAAGAAGTATCAGGTCTGTAGCATTTCCATCCTCTGGATGTTGTTGAGAATGTTTCCATTCCCTGAGAACTAGCAAAAAAAATGGGCTTCCTCCTTTTACACTGCCCAGTACAACAAAGATTCATTATTTGTAAAAGGCATAGGAAGAAGAAAACATCAACAGAAAATGTTCGACCCCATTGCAAAAATATTTTTGGAACACATTCTAAATAGACAAATATCTTAGAAACATGAACATGTGTGTTCATTAACACAATGCTGATGTGCACACACAGGGGGTCATTTACTAAGGGCCCGATTTGCGTTTTCCCGACGTGTTACCCAAATATTTCAGATTTGCGGCGATTGTACCTGAATTGCCCCGGGATTTTGGCGCACGTGATCGGATTGTGGCGGATCGGCGCGGGCATGCGAGCGACGGAAATCGGGGGGCGTGGTCGAACGAAAACCCGACGTATTCGGAAAAACCGCTGCATTTAAAAACGGAAAATATGTCGCTCGGGGCGCGCTTACCTTCACTCAGCTGGCCTCGGTGAATTCCGGCGCGTTCAGATGCTTTTCAGCGCCACCTGGTGGACGGCGGAGGAACTACCTTATTAAATCCCGGCCGGACCCGAATCCAGCGCAGAGAACGCGCCGCTGGATCGCGAATGGACCGGGTAAGTAAATCTGCCCCACAGAGTTTATAGTACTTGTACAGTGGATTAGAGTCCTTGCTGTGTTTGTAGGAATATCGTGGAGCTGATGCAGAGGTCAGACATAGAAATGTTCTCGTCTAAACTGTGCCTGCTTTCCTTTGTAGGAGAGCAGTTTATCTGCAGTTTACATTTGAGGTTATGACATGTATTTAAGGTGTTTTCCTGGAGGGAAACTTGTTCTTTGTGATGATAATACATGCTGATGGATGCCACAATGTTTTAACTTTAGCTTATAAAAGCAACTGATAAGGAGATGCCTTTTATTTGACAGAACCTGAGGGAAGAGAATGTAAAAATAAACCTAGTGTGAGGGCAATGTGTCCCAGGAGCTATGAAGATCATGACAGGTCTAGCACTCACTGTAAATCACAGCTGCACCTCTCCCTTGCTGCTAATTTATTTCCTATTTCCTAATTTATTGTCACTGGCATTGCTTATATATCATCGGATACCTCTCTCAGGGATGTGGATTTGCCTAATTTTACTTCCAGATTTGTGTGCCATGCAAAATATGACAGGTTTGTCGTCAGAGTGGGATTTATTGGTCAAAAAGGAATTTGCATGTAAAAGTGCACAATACAGTATACACCCTATATCTGACAGTATAGTATCTACTGTAGCTTAGTGAAAATCAGGTCGACATCTCTTCTCGGTTTTTCATAATTGATAATTGTGGAAATTGATAAATAAGCCATTGGGGATACAATTAATTGTGGGAATAGGAATAGTCACCAAGGACCTTTTACTTATCACCACTTCTAGTAGGTCTTTTTAACTCCTTCCCGCCATTGCCCTTTTTCGTTTTTGCGTTTTCATTTTTCACTCCCCACCTTCAAAAATCTATAACTTTTAAAATTTTTCCATGTACAGAGATGTGTTATGGCTTATTTTCTGCGTAACAAGCTACACTTCAAAATGGTGGTATGTAATATTCCATGCTGTGTACTGGGAAGTGGGAAAAAAATTCCCATGCGCCGCCCTTGCTTAGCCATCTTTTTGAAGCCGCCGGCAGCTTCGGCAGCGGCGATCGGTGGGGAAACAGCCACAATTGGTGCTAGCACTGATCAAGGGTGTTTCCGGTAAGTCTTTGCTAGAATATGCCCGTGAGCCCTCTCCATGCACCCGCACCAGGCATGTGATGTAAAACTACATCACATGTCGGTAAGGGTTAAATGCATTCATGCAGTTTCTACTTCCACAACATCTCTTTACGGATACATGAGAGTAGTTTTCCATGGTAGTGTTATAATATTTTTAATGTACATACTTTATATGTTTATATGAGTATGTATCTGACTATTTAATATACCGTAACCTGCACTTACCACCTGAGGCATGAACATAATGGGCATAGCCCCTGTGCATTAAAACCAACTTTATTAATATACAAAAGAACAATACACTGACATATATTCTGTGCAAATGTCGCCAGTAGATCCAGTAAATTTATTATTAGCTTTCCTAGCATTTGTTACAAATATAATATAATAACACCTATCCAGATTATTATAGGATCTATATGACATTCTTTCATCAGATTTGTGGCCAAAAAGATTGTCCCTTTCCCCTGGGTTATTTAGAAGTAAAGACAGCAAAGGAATTTGTGGTTGGATCATCCAGGATGTTACAAATACGGGCATAGCTGTTGTAATACATGTGAAGATAAACAACAACAAATTTAAATATTTTGCTACCCCAAAAAATAACGTGAAATCATCAATCAATTGTAATTCAACTTACATT
Source organism: Engystomops pustulosus (assembly GCA_019512145.1). Lineage (NCBI taxonomy): Eukaryota > Metazoa > Chordata > Amphibia > Anura > Leptodactylidae > Engystomops > Engystomops pustulosus. Next base: position 191,524,760 of record CM033642.1, on the reverse strand, counting down.
GTATATTTGACAACATGTTACCAATACAGGCTACAGTATGTGGGATGCACCACATGTCCTTTGAAGATGCAGGCACCATATATTTGATGTTATTAACACATCGGTAGGGGTATTATCCCTGGCTCATGATACTAGGTTCGTACAAAATAGATTCTTTAGGTTTGTTCCTAAAAGGATATTCCCCTGAAGACTGGATTCTTAAAATATATTCCGGATAACAAAATTACACATTCACTTACGCACTGTTATTAACAAAAATACAGCATTTTACAGATATAATTCCAAACTGTCCAAATCCATCCTGATGTTAACAATTTTGGTTGCCTCTGGATCCGACCATAACTCTTCTGACTATGGTTGGATTCTTCTCATGAATAGTTTCTCATGTCTGCACACTGCAGTGCTCTCTGCCTCCTGCCTTTCCCTCCCTACATTACAAGACCAGCTCAGACACATGCACTTCCTGGCAGCAAGCAGTCTCTATAGATAAAGGTCTTTATCCAAGAGGTTAAAAATTATCTTTATTGTATAAACATGACAAGGGGATTAAAATTTGAAAACTTTCTTTCATTGACAAATAGCTTTAAGTTGAATTTGTATGCAAGTCAGAACTGGCATATCTTATAGTTTTTTTTTGCCCCAGTGACAATTTGATTTGTAAAATTTTGTACTGTTTTTAGAACAAGGATTATCAAAAACCTTCGGTAACGCTATCTAACACTGCGGCTGGGTACATTTTAATTGTCGGACAGCTCGCAAAGCTGTCCGACTTATTCATGAGGGGGCGGGGCTGGGGTGTGGTAGGGCACAGCAGTCACCGCCAGCCTATGGAGTGAGCGGGGCGGTCCGGGGAAGAGGCAGTGCTTTGATTTGCGAGCAGTCCGATGATTATATTGTACCCTGCCGCAGTGTTAGCGTTACCGGAGGTTTCCGTTAACGCTATCACTCTAACACTGCAGCGTTTGTTCAAGCACTAGGGGCCGCTTACTTTAATTTGGGTGACATGTCCTGTTTAAAGTTATTTTTCTTTGAGTGAAGTCACATCTCACCACACATATTGCATTATACAGAAATATGGCTGTCTATGTAACACATGGATGGGTCTCATGTGCCAGAGTGTCTCTCTATCCTGGCTCTTAGGATGAGAGGGGATTCCAAAGATAGCACTAATTGGACTTTATGAGACAAACCGATTAAAGAGGTATTCTCACGAAGACAAGTTTCTTAAATGTACTAAGCACAACAAAATAACACATTCTCTAATTCACTGTTATCAACAAAAATACAGCATTTCACAGATATAAATCCAACCTGTCTTTATCAGTCCTGCTGTACACAATTTCAGTTGCCCATAGACATGACCCTTTAACTTCTGACTTCTGGGTCGGGTGCCATCTTGGAATTCAGTGTGACAGCGTGCATATGAGATTTCTGTGGCTTGTGCCTGTAGCCACGCCCCCTGCACGGAGCCCAGTGACACGTACACTGATTCACTTCCAAGCAGGAGATTGTGAGGAGAGACAAGCTGCAAACTACAAGAAGATAAGTGATCCGGGAGAAGGGGGAGGCAGGCACATATCTTTGAGTAGATGTAGCAGTGCTGTGTATGTAATATGCATCTAATGGATCTCATGCATCTCTGATCTGTCTCATCTCTCTCTATGTGTCAGTTTGTTAGTAGAATGTCAGAAGCCAGATGAAAGTGTATATACACCTTGTACCATGATAATGTAAAGACAATGTCACCCCACAGAACTAGATGGATCATGAAGTGTCCCGCCCACACCCTTGGATTTTTAAAATTGTGAAGTAAGGGGTTAAAAATTATATTTATTGTGTTATCACTAGGGGATTATGATGTGAGAATTGTCTTTCGTAGGAAAACCCCTTTAAATAATATTTGGTAGAATAATCAAGCTTCCTCTACTTAACAATAATATCTTCTCTTGCAGATTAAAAGAAAATCCAAGTAATAGGAATACATCTAAAAGTAAGTTACTGTAAGATATTGTTGAAGGAAATCTGTTGTGAGTATTATTGCCCACAGACAACCACCAACATTTTATCCAGGACAGTGACAGAACCACAGTGATATCCTTCTATATTCTGGGAGATTCACCATTACATAAAAATAGACATAAAAATTCAAAATACCTGCAAGGAGTTACCGGGGGGGCATAGCCCTCCTGGCTTGAATAATGTCCTACAGTACCAGCAGTTGCCATTGATGCTTGTGATGATTTACCTGGACTATAGGACATGAAATAAGGTAAGAGAAACTTGTGTATGTGTTCTGCACTCCTGTTATATGGTATTTAAATACATCCTTCAAAGTTTATGTGTGTTATGCTGAATCTCCCAGACATTATTAACTTGATGCTGTCCTGTTTACGGTTTGTGGGCTTAGCCTCATGACAGGTTTCCAACTCTTTTTTACACCAATTTGCAAGGTATATTGATACTTTGTGATTTATGTTTTAGTGAGTGTAGATGTAAAAATATCAGACTCTAACTATTGGAACATATAAACATATTTCTTTACTAAAACAATGCATTTATGTGCCCCTGTCTTTAGGTCAAGTTTTACAGAACTTAATTATTATCTTAAAATTGTTTTATAAAACACATGAAAGTGAGAATAGACTTGTTTTATGGTGCTTGTAGTTTGTATATTAACCTTTTGAGGTGTCCTGCACCTTTAAAGGGAACCTTTCACCAGGAGACCCATTTTTAGCACTCCCCCAGTCCCCACAGAGCATAGTACATACACTGCCACAGTGTTTTTGTATAAAAAAATTGGTTTTACAGAAAAAAAGATATGTTATATTGTACCTTTCATTAGCATCTGCTGTGTGACTAGGCAGTTGCCAAAAGGGAGGAGCTGGAAAGGAGCAGTTCCCTCCCACCCTCGGGGAACAGCTTCTCCATGTGACCTTTTCAAATATATGAAAACACCCATCACTGGGATTAGCGACGCCCCCTGCTCCTCTACAGCCAATCCCGAGTGTGGGGAGTTATTCATATATTTCAAAAGGTCACATGTTTCCCAATGGTGGGGGGAACTGCTCCTTTCCAGCCCCTCCCAATTGGCAACTGCCTAGTCACACAGCAGATGCTAATGAAAGGTACAATATAACATATCTTTTTTCTGTAAAACCTATTTTTTATACAAAAACACTTTGGCAGCATATGTACTATGCTCTGTGGGGACTGGGGGAGTGCTAAAAATGGGTCTGCTGGTGACAGGTTCCCTTTAAGGTAATGTGCAGTATAACCTGTTCTTTTCTGTTCTATCTACAGAATGTTGCAGACAGAACAGCAATGTATCAATAACTAACATGTATATAATGCATAAATAACTAATGCACAGACTAGTATACACTGTAGAAGGTGATCTTACATTACATAAATCTTACATAAATAAAATGCTACAGTACATAGTTCCATAGCAATAGGTCACTACTTGCATAATGCACATGCAAAGTTGATATGGATTTGCATGTGTGTTCAAAAGGGAGATGGCAATAAGCTGTACCTCCCAAAATAATCAAGGATGGCCATGCTGACATCCTTCTTTACACCAACATCTGCTTTCGGGGAGATTTAGTATATCTCTATACACATTGGGGCACATTAACTAAGAGTGGTGCAAACTGCACTAAATGTGGTTTGCCTGTGTATAGTGCACCTTGCGCCAGATTCATGGGCACCAGAAATAATGAATCTGGTGCTCCCTGCACTGCCCCGACAGAGTTCACCAACTTTTTTGGTGCACCTTTAACATAAGGCATGCGACAGACTTCTTAAATACCTGTGTAAGTAGTTTGCACCTAAAAGAATCTGCAAAGTCCAAGAGAAAACTGGCGCAAAGCCCTTAGTAAATGTGCCCCAATGACTGCTTATTGAAAATCAGCAGCTTTCATATGTAGGACTACCAATAGATGCAGAGGTTGCCTGAGCTACTCTTTGACATTGTAGGAAGGGCAGTCTAAATCGTTGTTTCTAAATACCAATAATAAAAGGGGAAACCCTTTCTTCCAGCTTGTAAAAGTATCATTCTGAAAACTTCTTAGAAGATTTTGGTCAATATGTTAGTGATAGAGCTGTTCCAGATTTTACATTTCTTGCACATCAGCTTGCCATTTATGTCACATCTGGAAGGTGTAAGTTTTTCTTTACTAATTCTGTATATGGCACCTGCAGTATCCAAGCCACCTTGTGATGAATGATAAGATAATGTTTATTCATGCTTCATTTGCCCAAGTGACATCTGAGAATAAGGAAAGTACTTTGACTTCTCAGCTGGAGATGTTGTCAGGTTATTGTCACACAATACCTGCCTCTCATTGGATGTGACATCTTGCATGTGGGTATGCTGCATTGGTCAGATGAACTTTCCAGGGTTAGGACCACAATAGCACTCACTCCAGATGGGGGTAGTGCTGTGACGTAGGCAGCAGCTGGCTTCTCAAGCAGATGGGCGAGAGCACAGCCTGAGGCTGTATGTTAAACTTGTGCAAATTAGAGTTGAGAGAGGGGGCAGAGAGAGAGGGAATCAGTGACGTTGTAATGGAGTCTTATTGCACAGTTTCACTCCCCTTCCTAAAATGCAAATATGTGTTATTCTAAAAAAAAGGGACCATAACATAATTATGTATTTCTTTATTTATTAAACCACTGTGCAGCAGTGAAATACTTTATACTGTATGTGTCTGTTAGTACAGTATAAAGATTTCAAGGCAAGTATTCTCCTATAAGATGTATCACAGTAAAGCAAATATCTATTCAAAATGCATTTAGCGAAACCTTGAGGGCCATGCCTAGGGGGTGGCTTTATGCCAGTATATTTTTTTAGTTTTTCAGAAAAGCTTCCATGATGCACTCACAATAGAAAGCTACATATTGCCAACAATGTTAGAAATGCTGGTAGTGTGTCTAAGGTTGCATTGTCAGACCATTTTGTTCTACATTAATACCTTTTTTTTTATTTTTTTGCCATAGATCTGCTTTGCAGTGGTGAAAAAAAGTCTTACTCCCCCACATCCCCAGGAACAAGATGAAGTCTCACCCTGGTTTATGGATATCTTTTATCATACTCATTCTCCAGTTGGTCTGTGCTATTAAAGTTCCTCAGGACCGTAAGTTAAAGGGGCGTGATGTTTCCCATAATGTGATATTCTTTGTCTTCATTATTTATGTCATATATGTTGGTAGGTCCATTTTCCATACAAATGCAACATTTTTATTCAGCTATCTATAATCATGTTCATTCATGTTTATAGATCCATGACCAATCTTTTACCTGTCCTGTCTTAGAGGAGACGTGAAACAATCCACATTGTGCAGATGGTACTGTGAAGGGCTTTAAGAAGCAGCTGTGTCTTTTAACATCCACCACTGCCCCCATACAATAGCTCAATGACCCTGTCATGTTTAGGCTCCATTGGTGACAGGGGACTAGTGAGCATATACAATGAGGACCCACTCCGTCCAGCATTGCAGGTGCTAGATAAGAATAAGCGGAGCAGCTGCCGTTTTCTGGGGATACGCAGCCCTACAAGCTAAACTTTATGGTTGTCACACTCCTCTTCACAAGACAAGGAGGCATCATCTCTAGACATCTTGAGTGTCAGGCTAGACAGTACATGCAGACGTGAACTTGAGAAGATCTCAGTACAATGAGAAGGGTAGGGTAAAACATACTAAGTGCAAGTCCATTGCACCTTACAGCTGATCCACTCCACTTGTGTTTAATCCTGTTTCTGCTATGTCAGAGAGAGTAATGTGTCTTTTTCTTTAAAAGTTCAGAATTGGAACAGTAGAAATTTGCCCAAAAAATATTAAAAAATATTAGGATTAAAAAATTGTTTCTATAAAAAAACATTCTGAAAGTAAAATTTGGTTTAATTTAATTACCTTTAGGACCAAAGTAAAATTTGGTATAATTTAATTACCTTTAGGACCTTTTTTAGGACTTCTAAAATGTGGTTTTGATATAAATTTTAGTATTTTTTTTTTATTTAATCAATTATTGATAGGATAAAGATACAATTTTCCTTACTGTTTCATTCTATGTTAAATCAACAATGAATCCTTTAGTCTTCTCAATCTTTATCATATGGAATATGTGTACATTGTATAATGAGAACAAAAGCCCTATTTTACCCATAAGCACCTCCCTTCCTAAGCAGTGGCCTCTGTAAGTGAATGATAAGTGTACAAGCAGTTTTGTGAAGACACAAAAGTATATAGACTCAGGGTTCGACATACTAGCCTGTTGTTGGGACCGAAAGGGTTGCATTACAATAAAGCACCGACTTCATTTCACATGGTCTCTCTCTTGACAGTCGGCAGGTCATTAGATCACGTGACAAGGGGCTGTGGAGATCCAGCTCCGACTCACTGCATAGTATTTAGACTTTCCAAAAAGGTGTCATTTTTTGCTACTTTTGATGACATTTTCAGGTACGCCATTCTGGTCACTTTTTATTAAGTTTTTAATATGTTTCAAAATGACAAAAAAGTGTCAAATTTGATTTTGAACTATTTTCTTTATGGTTCAATAAACTTTATTGCAAGCGAGCGAAAAGCCTACAAGTCAGGCACATGTTCGGGTCGCAGCCCCATATTTAGTTATGACAGAGCATCATATACGAGTAGGTTTCAAGCTCAGCAAAGCAAACATGAACATACCTATAATTAACCAAACATCCAAAAGTGAAAAAATAAGTGGGGTAGGGAAGAGAGGGGGGGAAAGGGGGGGGGGGGACAAGGAATCTATCACTACATCTCCAGGTTGGGGTGGTGCCCCATGTTACTGGGTCAGCGAAACCAACTATTAAGTCACCTGTATCCAGGAGAGTAAAGCGGGTGAGTTCCTGAACGTCTCCCACCTGTACCAAGTTTTATGAAAAACATTGTATTGGTTGTTATCTAATGCTCTCAATTCCTCCATACGTCTCAATCGGTCCATCTCTTCCACCCACAGTAATCTGGTAGGAGGAGAGGTGGATTTCCACAGTCTAGGGATTACCAGTCTCATTGCCACTATACAGTGACTTGGAGACCTTTTTTAATATCTTTAAGCCTTAACTATTTTCTTTATAGGGTTAATCGCTGGCACTAACCGTTATTATATTTTGGTAGATTCAATATTTTGGGACATGGCGATACGTAACATATATTATTTATTTTTATTAGATATTTATACTTTTATCAGTTCTAGGGGACGGGGCAGGGGGGGAATGGTTAGATTTTTGGGCTTTTTTAATTAAAATTTTTTTACCTTTTTTAAAAAATTCGTTTTTACTATTTTTCAGGGTACTTTAACCCTAGGTTGTCTGATTGATCCTACCATATACTGCCATGCTACAGTTTACCACATGTGCATGTTTATAACAATGTGAAAATCGCACATTTAAGATATGGGTTAAAACAAGACAGCCTCAGGTCTTTGTATGACCCGAGGCTGTCATAGTAACTGATTGCCGCCCAAATGACCTCACAGAGGGGAGGAGATCGAATCCAATATGGCAGCGCCTTCCTCAGGCAGCTTTTTACATAATTACCCAGTGGGTGTTTGCTGCAATATGTCCGTGAGCCCTCTCCATACTGCAGGAGCTGACGTGTGAGGTACCACCATTACGTGACACGTCAGTAAGGGGTTAATACCACTTATAGGTAAAGAGAGATGTGCTTTGAAGACAAATTATTACATCTTCACTGTGTGCTTTCAAGATGTCAACACAATACTGGTGCAGACACTTTATAAATACATTTGCAAACAGTTTGCACGTTCTTTCTTTCAAAAACTTTGATAAATCTGGGCTAATGTGTTATGGAGCCAAATGCAGGCCTAAATGGTCTGAATAATTCCCTATTTGAATGGGTATTCCAAGAATTAAAATAATCAAGGTACTGCAAGCATTTATATTAAAGTTTTGGGCTCCCCCTTTAAATATATATACCTTTTCACTGTTATTACTGCAAAATAAGAACAGTTCTATCTCATTCTGATAATAATCCTTACACTGATGTCTTGATACTAATATCATGTAAATCATACGTAATGTCAGACATATCATTGTCTTTTGTTTACATCTCATAGGATGTTCTAATTTTGTTGGAGAGAATATATGTGTTTTGACTCATTAGACTCCTCATAGTAGTTTATGTCTTTTGTTTTTGTCTTTAGGTTTAGGTTTTTAAATGTAATTTTCTGTTTGCTAACCTTGTCTATTTTTTAACTTCCCATTTGCTTTCATGGAAACTAACAGCAACCATTGAACGAGACCGTAAGTTTCATTCATCAGTGTGATTTGCTTCTGACTAATACAGTTCATGACAACCTGGACTTATTACAATAGTTTAATGAATGTGTAAACCATAGAGAAAAATATATTAAACTATAAGGAATACTGTAATTCAGGATGATACGAGTATATATGGTGATAGTGGCTAGTGAAGCTAGCCACAGACCATAGGATTTGCCCTGATCAGCATAGCAGTTTTTTTTATTTTAATATAATAAAACATACCAACTAATTGCTAGATCCATTGTACAATGGTTATTGTGAGTATTATGGGTTCCTTAATCAATGTAAATATACTGGGAAAGTAGAGGCACCAAGCAACCGTAGCTCAAAGATTTAAGGGGTGTTCCAAAGGGGTCTTTGCTTATACACAGTCATCAGACCCCCATCATCATATTGTATATTGGACATTATGTTCATTTCCATATTGCAGTTATTTTGCTCCACAGGACAACTGGCTGGAGCAGATATTTATTACGGACCTCTGGCACCTCACTTTCTAGCTATTGATAGGGCAGTGCAATGCATGCATACAGAGTGGAGACACGGTGACTTCATATCTCAGCTCAGAGCAAGCTCCCTGTGCACGTGCAGGCATTGCTTGCTGCGGTAATCTGGCATCAGTGGTGGGAGGCAGAACGAGCAGCCTGTGGGATGGAGAGGGAGGACCTGGAGCATGTGAGATGGGAGGAGGGATCCAGGAGTGGACGGTAGTTTAATATAATGGGCTTTGGGAACCTGGTGACAGGTTCCCTTTAAATATTTTACTGCTGTGTGTATACAATGCTCAAAAATTTTGTAGAAAATTAGGACCATAAAAAACTTTTAGAGAATCTTACTTGTCAGAAATGGGTGTCAGCATCTTTCTAGTAGCTAGATAACTGTTATTTATTGTACTAGGTAACTAGTGATTTCACTGTTGCATGTTGTGTCATAAGAAGATTCACTCTTACATTTTTGTCCTCTGTGTAGTGTATCAGCCCCCAACCATTACCAAGGAATCAGAAAAGAATTATATAGTTGACCCACGTGATAATATTAACATTGAATGCGAAGCTACAGGAAACCCATTTCCAACGTAAGTAATGTCACATTTAAAATAAAGCACCTTTAAAAGCTTAATAAAAGGACATCTACCAATTTGCCATGCTTTGTGCAACGCTGCGCAATCTGTGTGCGCTATATAAATAAAGAATTATTATTATTACCATCAAATTCAAATGAGACTGAAGTACTCTGCAGAGAACCTCCAGGCTCTGCATAATGTAATATTTTCATGCCCCCAGCTCGAGAGTGTATAGAGGTGACATCGCCGGCTCTCTCTCTACAAATCTAGTGCATGTGTGATCACAACATTCCTTGCCCTGTAAGTGTTCGAGATTTAACAGTGACATCACTAACTCTCTGAACGCCCTGTAGACTTTGCCAGCTAGGCCGGGGGAGTGAACATATTACATTTCGATGGAGAGTGGCGCTGCTCTGCAGAGCACCACAGGCTCATTTGAACATTTTAAAAGCATATTTTTTCCTAAAATGCGACCGTTCGAAGATATATCAAAATAAGATTACTGCATAGAGGGACAGGAAGTGATTACTAATCAACTACCATCAGGGAATCTGATGGTAGATGTCCTTTAAACACAAATAAACATTTGAAGGTAATATTTCAGAATTTCGGTAGTGCAGGGGATAATAATAAAGTTTGTCAAATACACTATTAAGGAAAAAAGTTTCACTGTCTAATGTTTTTCTCCTTTATACTCCATTAGTGAGCAGTGTATCTGAAAGCCTTCTCAAGTCCACGCACATCAGATAGTTAATCATTAGCCATCCGTCCTTATCTCTTTCCTTAATCAAATGTTTTAATTGATAATTTACCTCTGTAAGGAGATGAGATAATCTATGGACTGTAAGGCGTTAATTCATGAAATACTTTTTGAGCTTCTTATCTTATCAGCTGTCGATGTGTGTAAAGAGAAAGCTGCATTATACATATTGCTAAAAGCATGAAGACGTGCAGGACACCGTAATTAAGACTTTTTTCACTTTTATAATCTTAAAGGTTTAGTCACACTTAGAGATATTCTCATCTGGGCATTCACATTTAATTTAATTCACCTGGCATACACATACATTTCTTTAGTGGGATGTTATTAAAAGAAATCTACCTGTATGACAATAAATTCTCATAAATGTAGCAATGTTGCCCCTGATGAGAGATGAGATAGATGTCCTTGGATACAGCCAGCCTGCACCCTAGGAATTGGTGTTCACACTTGCGCTGATGAGCCCTGCCTCAGCACCTGGATTCAGCATTCATTATCACAGGACAGCTGTGGGACATGAAGTAACTCCCATCCATTGCATATGCAAGAACTATTTGTTTCTTTGAGGAATCACTCTAGCAGAGGTGGCCACATCCAAGGACAGTTTGTAAGAGTCAAAATGACCACATTTATGGAAAATAATCTTCACACAGGTATATTTTTCTGAACATCCAGTTGAAGAGATGTATATACCCAGCAGATTAATTTAATTTAATATCAATGCCCAGATATGCCCAAAATATGTAATAAAATGTAATAAAATATGTTATTTTATGATTTCATCCCTATAGATTTACCTGGACACGGAATGGGAAGTTTTATAATGTAGCCAAAGACCCCAAAGTCTCATTCCGCAGGCGGTCTGGGACGCTTGTCATAGACATTTATGGTGGTGGTAGGCCTGAGGACTATGAAGGGGAATATCAGTGCTTTGCTCGCAATCGACACGGAACAGCCCTTTCAAACAAGATTGTATTGCAAGTATCAAGTAAGTACGCAGAATATATGCAATGTAAAGATCGTGAATTCAATAAGCTTGTTTCAACAACATTATAGCCTTATAGTTTTTTTTTTGTTTTAGTATGACATTTGCCTTTGAAAATGAAGCCGAAGCTGCACCTGTTAAAACCAATGGGACTGGGCAGCTCTTTGATGCACTTGAGGATTGCCAAAGTGTACCTGCCATTTCTGAAGACAATTAAAAGATTTTGATTTAATCAATGTTACGTAGCTTTAATGCAGATCAGGCTATGGATTCACATTAAAGAGATAAAAAGCCATGACAACCATGACATAATTGACATCCTTTGCCATCCACATGTACTATTATGTTATATATTGAAGACTTCTTTCACAAAACTGTACAACAATTCCAAAGCATCTAACCATTTTTCCTTGTGAGGTAGAATAATCGTTGTGCAATAACCCTGCCAAAATCACTGATAGCTACCTTACATCGAATTACAGTGACCTCGTTGTGGATGGGATTTATACAGACCCTGTCCACATGCTGCATAATAAAACCTACAGCGTAAGGATTTACATTGTGGTTTTAAAACTACAACTTGTTAATGAACACTGTAGAATCTTTGTGTGGAATTCATTCCTTGCTGCAGGTAAATCACAGCTAAAAGCCCTGGCACAAACCAGCTATTTTTCGACCAGACATTCTTCAGGAATTATGTTTTGTGTTTGCCCAGCCCTTTATAGGTCTTTGTTATCATTAATAAAAGAGAGTGACATTTCTTGGTTTAGAAACAACAGAAAGTAAAAATATAAAATTTGATTACACATCTTACTCAGAGGGTTCTGTAAATGTGATGCAATTTAGTTAAAACTTCTTTAAAATTCAACAGGATCACCATTGTGGCCAAAGGAAAATCTGGACCCGGTTGTTGTGAATGAGGGCGCTTCACTCATACTTCAATGCAACCCCCCGCCAAGCCTTCCCCCTCCAGTGATATTTTGGATGAGCAGCTGTAAGTTGGAAATAAAGCTGAGCTACAGTATGTTATATATTTGGTGTTCTATTCTTTTACAGTATAATGTTTTCCACATATTTTAGCAATGGAGCCTATTGCACAGAATAGACGAGTTTCTCAAGGTTTGAATGGAGATCTGTATTTCTCTAATGTCCTGCGTGAAGATGCACATACAGATTATAGCTGTAATGCTCGTTCCCATTTCACACACACCATCCAGCAGAAGAATGCCTACACTCTTAAAGTGCTAACCAGTAAGTGCAACTTCATTCTCTACAGTATATTCATTGGAAAATCATGTCAAATGTTGCAGTTTTCTTTGTCACGTTTCCTATATCTACAAATAATTAAGAAAAAAATGGGCTATAAATTAAGAGTTCTCCTTGTGAAGATTTTGCTAATTAAAACTGCCTTGCAGGCGTGTGCAGACTTAGAGCCATTGATGCTCCACTAGGGGAATCTGGGAAACATGCAGATATGCTTTCCAGGATGGGAAAAGGAAACATTGCCTCTTAGCTACCTTGTAAGACAGCCCCCTTAATATCAAGCATGACTTTCAAGAAGCTTAATGGCATGCAAGATTAAAGCTGAAGCAGTATATCTATTCGAAAAGGAACAGATTCTGAACTGTAGACAGCACTGTTTTGTTGTGTTTGCATCTCTTCAGTACAGTGTAGGGAACTGGTTTAGCTGAGTGAGAGTTTTTACACTAGGGTCTGGAAGTATGTTTTCCTTGTACCATCCAGCAAAGCATATTTGCATATTTATAAGAAAGACACAATTGACGAAATGTCCTACATGACTTGTCTTAATTCATAATAGTGTAGCTAAATTTCAGTTTAAAATGCTAAATAATTATATGAATATATACACTTTTCATAAAAAATCATTGTTAATCATGATAACATACAACTTTCTCCTTTGCTCAAGATTGAAAAAAATACCACTGGATACAAATCTGTCAAATCTGTTAAAAATTTTTAGTTTTTTCTTTTTTTATTCTATGCCCATACAAAGCTAATACACAAAAAAATAGCTTACACTTCTATTATATAGTTCTATTTCAAAGGTTTCATTAGGAGGTCAAAAATGTTCTTCATGCAGGACTCTTCCATCTGCAAATTGTAGGACACTCATATGAAATCCCAACTGACCCATTTATGGTCTATAGTCTTCTGGGGTTCCATTTTGGACAGATGTGGGCTTACAAAGACTGTCAGGTTGTTTCAATGTCCACATCTATGAGGTTTGTGGGCATAATGTGGGCTGGTAGTTTGTGGGGCTAAGTAAAGCATACATGTGGCTACTAGTGACTGATACTAAACTAAATAGTATTGTACAACAGAATAGGTTCTACAAGTTTATTATATCAGATTTCACACTACCTGAAGGCTACATCTGCAGAAAACTTTCCCGCTGCTGCTGTTTGTTTATTCAGCATCTTTTTGCTCAGTTTGACACATTTGCTTGGAATATTATAACCCACCTGCAGTTCCTTTATGCCCCTTTTTGCAGTTTGTTTGAATTTGTCTTGTATTTGCTTGATGTTGCTGTCACTGTATATTTTCTGCTATTTTTATGTGTTGTTTTAACTTTATCCGCCACAATAACTCATTTTCCATGTAATCCTTCATTCATTGTCTATTTCTCTGTTGTTGTTTCTCATTGGAGAGGCAGAAACTTTTATTAAACTATGGTTAGATTATCAGGCTTGAAATAAGGATATGGACAAGTGTATGGGTCCTATGTGCACTTCCTAATATTCCTGGGAATCCTTGAGATCTTAACATTTAGCCTATAACAACTCCATTTATTGATTTACACTTTATGATACCCTTCAGCTATAACTATCTACAAGCACAAATCTTAAGCCATTGGTTGTAAATTTGGGATTTATGTGATGTTTAATTGTGTGCTATACACAGCATACAGGCGCATCATCCCTCTATATTTAGTGAATGCCCCTTGTTTTACTAGATATAAGCACAAGTGTGCACCAGTGGCAAGTTTAGTTCTTTCCTCGGGCACAACCACTTCCAGCAAGATATATTTCACTTATATAAAATTTACCACCAGGATGAAGGATTGTAAACCAAGCAGACTGACATACTGGCACACTGACATACCCTAAGGGGCTCCTGGCTCCATTGACATCTATAGAGCCTGGAGCCCCTCAGGCTCATTTGCATAATTTGTACAACTTTTTTTTTGTTAAAACAAGGTCCAAAAAAGCTAACGAAGAGCAGATACTGCCAGAGGGGGCACACACAAGTATGTCAGTGTGCTTGGTTTACACTCCTTCATCCTGTTGGTAGATGTCCTTTAAAGGGAACCTGTCACCAGGGACCTCATTTTCACTAAAGACAGGTTGCAGAAGCCCTTCACACCAGCAGTGCAAATCTGCCTTTCTGCCTTTTCTAAGCATTTGCATTACAATATAATTGTGTGTTATAACTTACCTTGCTCCCTGACAAAATCCTGGGGTAGTCACAGGGGGTTGGACTTTGCTTTGGATGTGGCTTGTCTGTGTTACCCACTCCTCAGAGCTTGGCCCCCACCTTTGTGCTCCTGTACAGCTCCTCCTCCTGCTCCTTCTCAGAGGTCACAGCCTGGTCAGCCTGACATCAGTGGGGGAGGGACAAGCTGTACATGAGCACAAACATGGAGACAGCCTGCAGCATAAACAGGTCACATGTTGTTTTTTGAAATGCATGCAAACCAAAGTCCTGCCCCTGTGACTACCTCAGGATTTTGTCAGGATGCAAGAGTAAATTATAACACACAATTATATTGTAATGCAAATGCTTAGAAAAGGCAGAAAGGCAGATTTGCACTGCAGGTGTCATGGGCTTTTACAATCTGTCTTTAGTGAAAAATGAGGTCTCTGGTGACAGGTTCCCTTTAAACATAGTGTCTCTTAACAGCCAATGTCAGCATGGGTGTTAGACATGGCAAGGAGAAACACTGTAACCTGATATATTACTACTGGAATAACATACTATTTAACATTTTCTCTACCTTTCCTCAGGCAGCAGAGAACTTAGGTTCACTCCTGTTTAAGCTTAATACCTCCCAAATTTTTCAGGGTATCTCCTGTTGACATGCATGTGTTACATTCACTGCAATTTATCTCTGTACTTTCTGCATTTTGCTTTCTCCAGCTGCATGCTTCCAGCACATGTATGTCTCACTTCATTTCTCCCCTCATCCTTCATCCTCACTCTCTACTACTCATTCTTTTACCTGGGGCTCTCACCCTATCTTATTTATTACAGAGAATTCCCGTAATGACTCTGCAGTACATTCCACAGTGAACTTCACTATTATGTACCAGGGTGAGTCATTGGAGTCTCCAGACCTCCATTTTACCTCACCTTCTAGCTAACCACTCTCACTATATTCATAACAAGTCCCAAAAATGAATCTTAACTGATCAGTGAGATGATCTGGTAGCACATATAACTATATAGAAGCACTGGTTATATTATACTGTATTTCCACCAGTGAGTTGTACTAAGTTTAAAGAAACTCCTTAAGGCTACTTGCACAAGAAAGTGTGCTTCTCAGGGCCTCCAAACAATGGACCCCTGGTTCATTGTTAGCGACCTGCGTGTTATCCGCTGATGACCGTAGAAGAGGATTGCCACAGCCACACAGGCACCAATAGGACCTGATCCATAATTTGCAGCCCAAACTGTCAGCTCACACAGGGGACTGTTGAAACATCCGTCGTGTGTGAGCGCATTGATGTACATGGTGCCATCTGCTAACTATATTGAAAAAATGGCCAAAAACCAGTTCATGTGCATGTAGCCTAAACCTGCCCCTCAGTCAATGGGGAGGCATCTTTTTCAGTTCTTGGTGAATAAATAAGCCTTTTGGGGTATCTTGCTGCAGTTTCATATAATTACTGCGAGTCACATAAAATACATATCATTTGAAATATAAAAGTTTTTGAAGAGTTTAAATACTGCTCTGTCAATAACATATGACAGAATAAACTCCTTTCATTTGCAGGATACACGCACATTCCCATATCTCTTTGTTTCTTTCCTGCTTTGCAGTTGCTTTATGTGCCAATGTTAACTTTGTGCTTTTGACTTCTGGCCTTTGCATGTTTCAACTTGACCACAGCACGAAAAACATACCACAACCAGTAATTTTCCACACTGTCATACGAATAGGGGTAATTGTATGTTCTGTGGGGATCCAGTCACATACTGACCTCTCCAGGTGCCCCATGTCATTGGTGCAAATTTCCATCAACATGGGGCCACAGGGACCATATTTATTTTGGTCTCCAGTGGGAATTAGAAACATATTCACTATTCATATTGTATAGAATTGTATTAAGACAATTTTTAGGAGACATTTAACTTCTGCAAAAGTGCAGGTAATGAATAGTATAAGATGAATGTCAATGAAAAAATAGATAATACAGTAGTTGCACTTCCTGAAAGATTAGTAGTCACCCTTAGGAATTTCAATGAAAGGATTACTTATTTCTGGTTTTTAATCAAAATGTACAAAAAAAGCAAATGAAATAAGGGTTTAAAGGGAACCTGTCAGCAGAAATGTACCCATTAAACTACTAGCAGTATGCTGTCAAGCAGCTGAACACTTTCTAGATCATGTTCAGTACATGGTCCTGTGTGGCTGCATCATACATAAAAACAACTTTGCAGACAGCTGTAAATTGATTGTATAAAGTCAAGGAGGCGGCAAGTTTAACACTGAAGTCAGGCTCTCCCAACCCATTCTCCTGGTGCATGATGTCAATTGCATGGGTGGAGGCATTCAGAGGTGGGAAGAGTTTGACTTCAGTGTTAAACTCTCTGCCAATTTACATCTCACTTCAAGGTTGATTTTCTTCATGATTTCACCATGCAGGGCCATGAAAGAAACACAATGTGGAAGGTGTTAGTCTGCTTGACAGCATACTGGTAATAATTAATTATGTACATTTTTGATGACGGGTTGCCTTTAACATAATGTATGCAGAAAATATTATGTACGTCAAAAGCAATAATCATCTAACAATGTGTTTAGTCCTATGTCCCAAACCTGAAAATGAGCTGTCTTTAAGGGGTTAAAGAAATATGTTCCTTTCACCTTATTTAAAAGTTTGTGTAAATCAGTTTTCTGTTCTGTACTGCAATGACAGCTGAGATATAAAGGATGCTGATGAGGTTTTTAATGACACTACTGTTTACTGACAGCTACTGGATGGTTTAATCTCCTTAGAGAGCCGATTATGTGAAATATTCTCAAGGTATCGAAAGAGTTAAAGATCCTGTCCTTAACTGTCTGAAGTGGATAGACCTCAGAAGGCCTTCATATACAACGCTCACAACAAAATAGCATGTGTCCCAGAAATACTGTGGGGCAGTGGGAAAGTTGTATGGCACAGGAAAAAAGGGGCAGCACCAAAATTACCGAGAACCATACGTTGTTGCAAGGAACAATAGATGACAAAGATGCAGTTAGAGCTTTATATTTTGTCTTGATCTTTGTTCTGTCAATTTTAATTGTAGATAAATCACATGATTATTTTCTCTAACGTTCACTATAGTGCAAGTTTAAGTCGGAACATTTTGTGAAATAAGAAATTTAAAAATATCCACTTGATGAAGAATAAACAAAAATATTTTGTAAGATTTCTAAGTCCTTTGCTTTCAATGAATTTTACAGTATATTTTGTATTACAAGAAGTTTGTGTTTGTTGTCATATTTTATTACCTCATTTCCAGTCTTTTCATTTCAGTACCCACTTAGTTTAATTATAAAGCTATCACTGGATCTAATACATATTAGTGGCCTCAGAAGACAAAGCACATGAAGTGGTGAACACTGACAAGCAGGAATGAGATGTTCATATAATAAACCTACTGATGGGTTTTCTTGAATTAACAAGTAATTAACTAACACTATTTTCCAGACCCAGTGAAAGTCTCAAGAGGCCAGTAAATAGATCCTTAAACAGACAGCAGGTGCCTCCAATAACAGATTAAGCATTGCCAAAGAGACTGAATGGTTGATTTCCAATGGGACTGTATCTAAAACAGCAGTTTAGTCAAGTAAAATGGAGAGATAAACATTTGGACATATGGATCACACCCTAGCACTGAGGTCTTTACCATCTAAAGGGATGATTTGTTAGAATATATGCCGTGGAGTTTGGAAGTGTGCAAAATTTAGTAATAAATTTGCACAAAAGGTTGTCTGAGATGGTGTGATATTTTTCTTTATGCGCACTTGTCTTGGAAGTACTGCAATACCAGGTCAGTGCATGGAGTGGACAGAGGAAGCTCTTTTTCCATATCCCTGTTCCATGTCTCTATAGTTCTAGTGCATATCTACTGATACATTTCTGTCCTTAAAGAATTAATAAGAACACCATTGCAAAATGACACAGTTTTGGTTAGAAAATAGGCAGCAGTTGATAAATCATGGATTTAGTTTGTGAAGTTGAAGTTACTTTTGGTAACTGTGGACTTTATATATGCTGCAACTTACTTGTGGTTATTATTTGTGATTAGCCCGTGGAGTACCAGAGAGAATTCCAACATTCTTGTTGCCTATGGGCACTTCAAGCACTAAGCTGGTGTTGAGGGATGAAGATCTCCTGCTTGAATGTATTGCCTCTGGAGTGTAAGTACTGCAGTGGTGGTCCTAATCCTATTCTGTGCGTCAGCTACTGGTTCATCTACAAATAGGACAAGATTTATTGTACACACATCTGATTATTCACTTTTTTAAACTATCCGTCTGCCACTGACTTCAATGTAAAAATGCTAACATCAGCTATGCAAAAAAAAAAAACTACTGCAGCCACCATAAATTCAATAGTATAATGGATAACTGCATAACTGGACATAATGGATGATATCAAATTTACATTGAAGTCAATGGAATTTTTAACTGATGCGTTAAACCTCTGTTCTTTACTTTTTTTAACAGAAGTAATGAACGGCGGTTTAAATCATAGTGGGAACTGAGCCCAATATAGTAAGAACTACAACTTACACAAACAGAGTCAGTGGATTATTTGGGATTGACTAAATCTTCATCTTATTCATTTGTCTCCTTCTAAAGACCAACTCCAGAAATCATGTGGTACAAGAAGGGAGGCGAATTGCCAAACCAAAAACTGAAATTTGAGAACTTCAACAAAACTCTTCGTATTTCACGTGTGTCGGAGGAAGACAGCGGAGAGTATTTTTGTCAAGCATCTAACAGGATGGGCAGCATAAGGCACACCATCACTGTTCGGGTGAAGGGTATGAATCACAGCCATGGAATGAGTTTTAAGGCACTATAAAACCACATATTTCACAAACATTTGTTAAGATCAGTTGTAAAATAACCTCTGAGCTGAAAAATATAAATGCTCGTTAAAGGATTTTTCCATGAATACGGAAAGCGCATTTAAGCTGGGGTAACAAAAAAAGAATACTTACCCTGATCTGGCTCCCAATTACCACTCCACTACTTCTGGTTTTCGTTCGTCTGAAAGAAGTGGCCTCTTTGAACAGGGGATATTGCTTAATTTTTCAAGGATTTTCTAGCTATTGCATGATAGACACACATATATACAGATTAGTATAATTAATCTCCCAGAATATAGAAGGACACGCCTGTGATCTTGGATAACAGGTTGGTGTCGGTTTGTGGGCCTACAGCCTTATTCACACTTGTGCAGGTTGCCATAGACTTCTATTGTGTTAGTAAGGCCTAATCTTCTTGACAGTGGCAACCTACTTTCCTAATTTACATAAGTGCAGTGAGTAGATGTACACAATAAGCACTAGGATGTTTTACTATAGACATGTGGTGGTTACAGGTATATATTCCTGCAGGGACTGTGGTTATATTTGCCTTTTCTCACATCTGTTGTCTTGTGGCAGCTGCACCTTTCTGGCTGGATAAACCTAAGGACCTGATCTTAGCTCCAGGAGAAAATGGTCGTTTGGTGTGTCGCGCTAATGGCAACCCTAAGCCTACGATTCAGTGGATGATGAATGGAGAACCTATCTTAGGTACGGGTCTATTTGTTAGGTTGATTTCAAGTTACTCTGTGACTGATAGGCTATAAAGTATAACTGCAATCACAAATACTGATACCAATGGGGTGTAATAGGACATATTTGCATATATGATTTTTTTCCTGTGTAACCCTTAGAGGTATTTTCTGTGGGGTGACATAACATGCATTGAAACTTAGAGCAGTATAAGTTACTCTTGTGTATGCTACACTTCTGCGTAGTTTACTGATTACGAAGTAATTCCATGTCCCTTACTTTTTAACCTTTCTCATCCTTTTGTCAAATATTCAGTTTTATCAGGTTATGACAGACAGTCTGCTACGCTGTGAATGGGTTAAGCTGTAAAACTAAACTAGAACCATTAGTGCCCCCTTGTGGTGGAATGAAAAAAATGAAAGGACGTTCATTGCGCTGTCCAGGGTACTTGAAGCAAATTGGAATGCTGTGTTGTTAGATATGTTATTAATACCTGACCCACCAATCTACGTACTGTCATTATATTCTAACTTTCCTTTATTTCTGTTGTAGCAACAGAACCAAACCCCAATTTTGAAGTTGCTGGGGACACAATCATCTTCCGTGAAGTTCAGAGTGGAAACAGCGCAGTGTTTCAGTGTAATGCATCCAATGCCCATGGCTATCTGTTGGCTAATGCCTTTATTAACATCCTAGGTAAATCAACATTCTATATATCATTATTATTAGTATTATTCTTGTGGCTTACAGTTTACCAATGTTAAACAGAACGTATTGTAATCTTAACACTAGGATTTCTAAATATAACGTATATATAAATTTATTGTATAGTAACTGTAAAAAGTAAATAGATCATGGTCTGGATTATGGTCGACATTGAAAATCTTAGGGTATGTTCACATGGAAATGTATTGACACAGAAAATGATTCCAGAATCTGTTCCCCATTCATCTTAAATTATTCGTACAAAAAAAAAAGTCCAACCTATTTTACACCAGGTTGTGGAAAGACACCACCACAGATAAGAAGCTGGGGCAGACACCCATAGAGGCAACTGATCTTGCGAAATACAAGCCAAATATTTATTTCCCCCAAATCTTACATTTGAGGAGATCCTTCCTTCCCAAACACATATAGCTTTAAAGGAAACCTACCACGCATGCGCAGAACCCAGATTCGCAGATGAGTACGTGCAGCTCCTGGTAGCTGAAGATCTCAGGGTAGGAGTAGTAGTATAATAAGAGGAGTAGTATAATATTGTCAGTATGTGATATTTTTCTACCCTTTATATTGTTAATTTTATATATTTGTACAGAATGTTTGATCATAATATGATTATTACCAGTAGATGCTTTTTGGGTGCACTAACGCTTAATGAAAGGGTGACATGTTCCATATGTTTTCATTGTACGTCCTCACTGCAGATGTGCCATCACGAGTACTGGGCCCTCGAAACCAACTAATAAGAGTTATTGAGTACAACAGGACTCAACTAGACTGTCCATTCTTTGGCTCTCCCATTCCCACTCTTCGATGGTAAGTACTTGTTCTGGTGTTATGCTTTTAGCAATGTGAAATGATCAGGTAAATTAACAGATTGTTTATATGTGCAGGTTTAAGAATGGCCAAGGCAGTAACCTGGATGGAGGAAATTATAGAGTACATGAAAATGGTACCCTAGAGATAAGTGTTGTAAGGAAGGAAGATCAAGGCAAATATACCTGTGTTGCCACTAACATTCTTGGAAATGCTGAAAATACTGTGCGGCTGGAGGTCAAAGGTAGAATTGCAAGAATAATGCTATTGAATTCAAAATTGTTACTTATCATTTTGGACATTGTGTCTATTTTATTCTCAACCTTTTGACCTTTAACATGACATTTGAATAGAAAATGATATGTTCACCCTCAGTCTTGCCACTTTATGCCACAGACCAGACACTATAAGAATACAGGAAATTGATATCAAATATAGTACACAACCAGAACATACTAGAAATTCTTGGAGCTCCTTTAATATTGATGTAGACCTCTTATCAGCCTCTCTTGTCTCTTGTCATTTTATCAATTTTTTGAGGAATGTCCAGATTTTGGTATTCTCACTGTTGCATCAAGTGTAATGCCTTGAAAATTTTCTTGTTCCCTTGTCCTTAGTTATTGCTGAAGTGCTGTAAGCTAAAATCCAAATTCAAGGTTTATAAAACACTATTAATAAAGAGCTCCTAAAATCAGTCAACAAACCAGCAAGAGAGAAAAACTGTCTGACCAGTGGCACAATCAACCTGATGCTGCATCAGCTACTCACCAGTAAGAACACATACCTGGTGGGCTATGTCCAACGTGGCCCATGAAGGTTCAGGAGGCCAGGAGTGCAGGTGTATGGTAATACTCTAGATTGAGGTGTGAGGTGTGCAGACCGAGGTCAGGTGAAAAGAGGGTAGGAGAGACAGGATGGCGAGGTGCATAACATATAAGATCCAGGGTGCATAGGAACATTTATAATGTTGGGCAGAAACCTGAACAGACCTTAAAGTAGTGGTTGGGGCCTAGGTCGCCCTAAAAGTCCTAACCTCTGAGCCGCAGCCCTAAACAGCTGCCACTCCGACTGCAACCTGTCCCTTGAATCGGGCAAACTATCCTTAGGCTATAATACCAAGAGAGACAGAGATAATAGTGTGCCCAATATAGGGATAAGCGATTCTAAAATTTGGGGCCAGAAGTGTTAGCACAAGGTCAGTTTGTACCCTACATGCCATGTTTCGCCTACAAAGGCTCATCAGGGATATGATAAATGACCACTAAATCTCATAGCAATAAGGAGAGTAGAATGTAATGAATCACGATTATGTCCATGCAATATGAACATGGGGTGCTTAGAGCATTACAGATTCAGCCCTGTGTGCCCTATTGATGGGGGCGATCAAAGAGCGGCACAATCGCTCCGCGTGCGTTGCCTGCTGGTCAGTGGACCTGCATCACACCTCGATCTCGAGTATTACCATACACCTGCACTCCTGGCCTCCTGAACCTTCATGGGCAACGTTGGACATAGCCCACCAGGTATGTGTTCCTACTGGTGATAAGCTGATGCAGAATCAGGTTGATTGTGCCAATGGTTTTATAAACTTTGAAGCACCGTTTGGATTTTGGCTCTAGCATCTAGTGGTGTTGACGGGGCTGGAGGTCTACTCCACCCTACCCTCCTTTTTGTACTTTTTGAAGTGCTGTAAGCTGTTTACAGACCATGGCTTTTGCTGGAAAATTCAACTAAACAAAAGTCAAGAAATTTTGACTAGATCGACTGAACTGTATATGACCTATTAACTCACGTCCTCATCATGGTGGATGTTTACTGCAGCATGGTGCTGTCACCATCTTGGATTTAATCAGCAATCCCCGTAATGTGGGGGGCGCCCACTTTCTATGACAGCTGCACCTGGATTTTTTGTCTTTGATTTTCAGGGTTTTTTATTTTTTGGGGGACTTTTTAGGTACATGTATGGAATTAAGCATGAGGTCAGTTGTACTTTGTTTTGGACCTTAAGTCTCTAATTTCCACCTGAAAAGTCACAAAACAAAAAAAAATTCTATCTTGGAAAGATACATTTAGGAACACTGCAACAGACACAACCACCGACTAACTTATTAAGACCCCTGGCATAGCAGCAAAAATGCACCTCAAATGACCCAGAAAACCTGCAAAAAGAAGAGAACAAAAACAGATCAAAATAAAGATACATATCCCCCATACACTTGTTTGCAGAGCCTACCCGTATTATAAAGGGTCCTGAAGATCAGATAGCCAAACGAGGCACCACTGTACGCCTGGATTGTCGCGTCAGGAGTGATCCAACACTAAGATTAATGGTGACATGGATGAAGGATGATACACAACTGCACATTGGCAGCAGGTGAGTATGAGCAAAAAGCTAAACTGCAATACATGACCACCTTATGTTAGTTAAAAGGAAAAATTCAAAGGTGGTTCTCCAGATAAAATATTACCTATGCACTTAATTTACTTCTGTGAGACCCCAGGGATTCTGCTTTTGTGGCCTTACACATTCTGTGTGGTTTACGCTGTATCTATCTACTGCAATGCCTCTTAAATACTTGACTTCCGCTTCGCTGTCT
This sequence comes from Engystomops pustulosus, assembly GCA_019512145.1. Taxonomy (NCBI): domain Eukaryota; kingdom Metazoa; phylum Chordata; class Amphibia; order Anura; family Leptodactylidae; genus Engystomops; species Engystomops pustulosus. Next base: position 191,500,486 of record CM033642.1, on the reverse strand, counting down.
TTTATGGGTCTTTTAAATTCTAGAATGTCGAAAGAAGGGGACGCTCTCACTATCTTTGGGGTAGCAGAAAGAGACCAAGGCGCATACACCTGCGTGGCCAGAACAGAACTGGATCAGGACTTTGCTAAAGCGTATCTCACTATTCAGGGTACTTACATTTATTACAATCCTTTTTGTTGTTGATCTGGTAATGAAAATGATAGGATTCATACAAATCTGCAAATGCTGTTGGACAAATGTCTTTTTTCAACCATACTATGTAACTATGTAACAATGTAACTATGATGTTTTGTGCTTAGGGTATTTGTAAAACATAAAATACAGAAATATTCTCAAAATTTACCTCTATCACTATACTCCTTTAATTGTATTGGAAAAATTTATATTTTTTTTGTCGTTTTAAGAACTTTGGATGTAAGCCACTAAGTACTAGATTAATATAGTCTCATTTTTATGTATAAAAATGCACACATTGGCCCACATTTTTTAAAGCCCCTGCACCAGTTTTTTGTCTCTGCAACACATTTGTGGCTGCACTATATCCGACACAATAGAAATTTCCTGTGCACAGTCAAAGCGTGCGCCACATTTAGTGTCTGACAGAATAATGTTGCACACTCTATGTTAAAGGTGCACCAAAAAAAGTGTAGTGGGGGGGGGGCGCTACAATTCATGAATCTGGCACACACTGCAAACTACACAGGCAAACTGCACTGGTAAATGTGGGCCATTGAGAAATGCACACACGTTTAACAAAAGAAAATGAAGATAAGTGTTACTAATTCTTGCATATATTAGATCTTATAGATATATACAGACATGGAGTAAAAAATCCAGGAAATTATTTTCTGTATTTATTTCCTGGAAACTGTAAATAAGATATCAAGAATGCACATATTGGTAGAAAGCAGGAGCAGATGGATTATTCCCTTCTAAAAAAAATGGAATATATGAAGCTATATAATCTATATTTTTCTCCATTCAACAAGGCAGCTGATATTTCGAACTGAAAGGGTTTTGTTTTAGATCATTAATGATCTATTCTTTGAATGGCCACAAATATTAAAGCAGTGTTGGCCTCGATCCTAGCCTATTCCCCCAATCAATATTTTTTAGTGTTAGGGCTGTGATCCCCAACCATTTTTGTAATTAGGGAGAGGATACAAACACATTTCTTTTCATGGGACAGATCCTTCCTCTGATCCTTTGGGAAAACAAATTTGCATGCCCCGCCCTTACCTTATAACTAACCCCAACCATATGTAAACCCACAAACTATATTACCCCCACTTACTGGCCCCTTTTCCTTCAGCTATCCTTATGATGTCTCCTGTAGCCCCCTCTTATAATGTCCCTTTCTTGATGCTATTCCCCTTTTATTGCCCTCTTTTCTGTAGCTGCTGTGTATTGGGAGTTTTTAAATTCAGATTTATATCAGCAGTTCCGTCACATTTGGGGACCAGGTGTTCCACGACCCGGTGTTGGTGGTTTTATAATCATTTTCACATTGATTTTGTGGTGGAACTGGGGTGAGGAAAAAAATGTGATATGTTAATTATTGCCACAGTTTCTTATGGGGGTTGGAGCAGGAACCCAACACTTTGCCCTAGGTTTCTTTTGTGATTTCTGTGACTTTCTTTACATGTATTTCTGCTGCATGAACAGTGCACCATACATCAGCCATAGTGCTGGGTACTGCAGCACTGGTTTACTAAAGTGGAAGAGACAACGTAAGGGACTTGTTTTATGTTATGTAATCTATTCATGGTTATAATTGCCATATATTTAATATCCCTAAAGCACAGGCTTATCTGTAGATTTCAATGTAAACCCATAAATAGTTTTGAGAACCAATAACCAGAACTGCATTGATACAATCCTCTTTGATACAACTCACTGTTGGTCTGTAAGGTTCATCAGGAGAAAGATTACCAAAACATTTTACCTTAAAAACTAGTTAACATGTCCAAAATCTGAGACCAATCTTGTTTCGCTTTTTGATCCCTTAAATATATTAACTGTGTTAACATATCCGTATTTGTTTTCAGAGTCCTCCACCTCACCTACTAGCCCACTGACATCAGAACAAAGAGGTAACCTTTCCCTACTAATATTCCCACCCTGTTGGCTACACCATGGCATGTTGTCCAAAATACAGTACAAATGCTTGTTGCTAAATCAGAATAAGATCCCCAGAATGACTTTTTAACATTATCTTAACATGCACAGTAGTTAACTTAAAAGGGTTTTATAACTTCACTTTATTGTGGGCCTATCCAATATCAGATCAGGGAGGTCCAGCTCTTGTCATTGAAGGACCTACAGCATTCTGAGGACTGAGGCAACTCCTTCAAATGTCTGATCGTCAGTCAGTGATACCAAGAGTCATTTTGTTTTATGATGTTTGCCTATCCTAAGGGTACTGGAAAACTTTTTAGCATCATATATTAAGGAACCAAGCTGAAGTTATTCCTTATGAAGGCATAAGGCCTTAAGCTGTATCTATCGTAATTTCATGTATACTATCTGTAGATAAACCAGACCCTCCCATGGATTTGGAGCTAACCGACCTTGCAGAAAGAAGCGTCCGACTCACATGGACACCAGGTGATGATAACAACAGCCCAATAACTGGTAAGTAGAAAATTGTATATTTTTTGGACACAGAAGAAACTACCTAGGAATCACATTTATTAAAAACCTTAGTTTAACTAAGCCTTGGCGTATTTTGTGCTTCTTTGTTTTTGGGCTTATCAGTAAGGCATCTTACAAACCATATTAATTCAATTTGCTTATCATTTGTGTTTTTATCTTTTTTTACCACCAAAAATAAATAAATGCATTTCTATAAATGATGTATTATATGTGTGCTCATTTGAGATTTGAGTGCATTTTTGATTAATGCATAGAATTAATTGAAAAAAGTTGTACAAAATTGCTGTAGTAAAGATAACTGGTTGGTGGTGGTTTGAGGGCCTTCGTGTTCGTGACAGTGTCTGGTTAAACAAAAACTCACTGAAATTAATAAAGCATTATTATTGATTTGATTTTGTGTGGGTTTTCATCATATTGCTACATTTTTGTGTTGATCCTAGACAAACACTTTAGTTATGACAATTATGTAACGTGTGAGAAGACCAGGCATAATTCCCCTTACTTTTTATGCTAGATAAGCTTTGCCTGTGTTAAAAACACTGAAAGCTACATTGCCTGGTTTGGCAGGTTCTTTTTGACACGAGTCACGAACAGTGAATGGGACCACAACACTTGCCATGGTGTATAGGTGTAATCAAATTGGCTCTGAATAATAATCTGATTAATAATCTGATCTAAGTTATTTGTCACTTGAATTTTAAAAAATTCCTACTTTCCATAACATGGCACACAATATTATAAACTATATTTTATAATATAAACTGTTCCAGTTAGATGTAGAATACAAGCTGTTATAGGGTTCTGTAAGCTAAAAATTAAAAAAGTTTTTTTGGTTGTGGAAGGTGGGGAATAGAAAACTGAAACAGTAAAACAGAATTTACCGAAATACTTTTCAGTGTTAAAGCAAATGTGTCTTTAGGACACTCATTTTCACCTAATGATTGGTTCTCATAGCCTGTTTACTACTATACCTGATCTGCTTTTATATTTAATATTACTGCTTACATTCATTTTTAAAAGTTGACAAAAAATATATTTTGCTCCCTGCAAGCAAACTGCATTGAGTCACAAAGTCTTCTTCATTATCTTTACGTAAACGACCCAATAAACAGCGGACCATGGAGCACTCTGCGCTCAAGAAGACTTCTGATGATCGTTTTAATCTTTAGGCAGATAAGAATTTACTTGGCAATAAGGCATAAGCCATTTACTGGGTCGTTTACGTGTTGTCAAGTATCCACTCCGTTTCCTGGAACGAGGAGTGGGTGTGGGACATGGGAAGGAATCGGCTACCTCAATGCTCTTGGTGGAATTTTTATCCACTGATGGTAGAGTTCACAGGTTTGTTCCATATTTATTATATACACACTTCTCTAACAACTGTTTAAAACTGAGTGGAAACTCTAATGTTGATTATAAGACCAAATTGGGAAGCAGCATTATAAAGGCTATGGGAAAATGTAATTAAGTGAAAATGTGAATTCCTGATGACAAGTTCCCTTTAAGGGATCAATGACTCCCATCTTATATATGAGGATTGTATGCTTGACTGTATGTTTGGCATCCTACAATTTCCTTCTTATTAATCACAAGTTTATTATTTCTCATTTAAAGAAACCAAGCTCCTTTCCCCTTTGTTCTTTTCCTAAGCAGTTATTTGGTCAGACATTCTGAATATTTTTTTTTTTTTGCTGTCAGGTTTTATTATACAATTTGAGGAGAACCGTTACCAGCCTGGAACCTGGCACAACCTTGCCTCAGTTCCTGGTAATGTGAACTCTGCTTTGCTTCGTCTTTCTCCTTATGTCAACTACCAGTTTCGTGTTCTGGCACTAAATGATCTTGGAAGCAGCATGCCGAGCCCATCATCAGAGAGATACCAAACTAATGGGTCACGTGAGTGACAAGTTTATGTTTTGATAATTTTTCATGTAGCTAAGCTTTTGTTACTATTCCTGTCATTAAACTGATATTTTTTAGTATTTGAAGTTAAAATCCCTTTATTATACCATTGTATTGTCATATGCTTAAGTCTTGTTTAATTTTTTTAGCCCCAGAAGTTAATCCTGGTGACATACGTGGAGCAGGAACTCGCAAAGACAACATGGAGATTACATGGACAGTAAGTAATTCTTTTGCTACCAGTGTGAGAAGGGGGAGGGAAACCTGATTTACACTAACTGTGGAATAGCGGGAAGAAAGGTAGGAATCAAAGAAGCAAACAGGAACATTTTTCTTTAGAAAAAGTATTAGAAAATGTATTATTATAATCATTTATTTATGCAAATGTGTTAAAAGTTTAGTTACATTTCAAATTAAGCTACCAAAGGGCCCCTCCATTATTGGAAAGAATAGACCTAATAAAGATTACCAAAATTAATCAAATTATTTTATTAGTCAAAATATGTTGATACTTTATAGTTAGAATCTTTTATTTGCACTACGTACGTACTGGTAATTTTTTTAAAACATGTAATCTTTTTTCTCTTTTATCCTGTTCATAATCTATATTAAACTAGCATTCCTGGCGAATTGTGTGTTTTTGATAATGTTAGCTTACTTGCTGTGACCAGTTGCTGCTGGTCTCAAGATGGCCGCCCCTTGTTATACTACAATTTCCATGAAGCATTTCCTCTTTCTTCTTTCTTGCTTGTTCACATTATGCATATTGTGTCATCTTGCTGGGTGGCACATCCCACATGCGTGTGTGTTTTGGGGATTTAGTCATACAGTTTCGACGGATCTGACATACAGATTCTGTCAGAATCTGGTGTCATCTGCTATGAAAGAGGACACACAAGCTGCTACATTCAGTGCATAGGCACATTAACAGTGATTGGAGGTATGAGCAGGAAGAAGGAGTCAACACTGCGCATGTGCAACAGGTGATAGGAGGTTGTACACTGGTTGTTACAATGAAAATCGAGTACTAAACAAATGGAGGTCTGTTCAAAGTGATAAATTTGATCTTGAGAAAGGTGTAGTATTTTTAATAACATTAAAGGGGTATTCCAGGAATCAGCATAATTCATATACAAGTGGGCACTCAAAATATAAGCTAATGTGTAATTAGTTGTTATTTAAAATTTTGCTCCCCTTAGCAGAAAATGCTGATGACATAGACTGTAATGAAGAATTAAAATGCTACTGGCCCTTTAATCAGTCCGTTAGTTTCCTCCGCGTGGTCCGTTGCAGGACAGAAGATGGCTGCTGGTCACATGTCCACATCACATGTCCTGTACCTGCCTGGGCAGGTCATGTGATCACCACTATGTTTGGCCGTAGTCGGTTGGTTGCAGTGCATCCAGTATGGCCAGTGTTTTGGTGATGGCAGTTACACATCATTACTATGGTAACAGAGCAGGAGAGTCTGTTAGTTCATCACTGGGAGAAGAGCATAAGTGGTAGGAGGAGTTACTGAGAACTAAAGGATCATGGAACCTGTAGTTTCCAGTGGCGGCCATCTTAGTGATAACTCCACCTACTTTAGAGAGGCTATAAATTTTGTAAATCATAAAATCAAATTATGTAATCTCCATTTTGTGACTAATGACATTGAGTATTGTTGTATTCATTTATTTATATCATCATGGGTTTTTGTGTCAGACGTTCATATTCCCGGAATACCCCTTTAAATTGGGTATTTTATAATGTATATACAATGATGTAGTACTGTGAATGCAATCTTAGCCAGGGGAGAACCCCTTAAAGTTTAAAGCATAATTTCAGTGTTATTCAGTGTTGTTATTACCAAATTGTTATATGTGATCGCCCCTTTAAAAAGCGGCTTGTCTTTTTCTTTCCAAAGTTATGGCATTTTCTTTTCTGAAGATTAGAAAATTAAAAAAAAAAAAGGTAAAAATCTTCAGCTGCAGTGAAGTGCAGGGATACTAACCTCCTCCTGTATCTCCCCTGAAGCTGAGTCAATTTGAGATTGCCCTTACTTCTTATGAAACCTTGTGTTCACTCATTCCATAATTTAGCAGTAAATCCACTAAACTAAAAAGAAGTAAATCCACTGAACACTGCATAGTGTACACATAGGATGTATAAAAAGACTACTCATACAGGTTTCATCACATGGAGGCACATGTGGCATGTAATAAGTAGTAGAGACCAGCATTGAAAAAGTGTATAGTCTGGGATATGTGAGCACTAAGTGTTCATAGCTCCTCTACACTTTGCAGAAATGGGCAAGCTGGCCAGGCACTTAAGACCAGATTAACACAACATTCTCAATCTAAGAAACATGGTCTGTATGGTGAACAAATTTACAGGACTGACTAAGCCTGCTTGTACCAAGAATAGTAAAAATTTCAGATATTACTACGGCAAATAGATTATGTATTCACATGCCAATATATGTGTAGTAAAACTCAATGGAAGCAACACTTTAGTGATTGGTACTTCTTCTCCTGGGCTACTATAATGTGTCTTTGTCCTCATGCACACATGTGCATTGGTCATGAGGTAGCCAAACAAAATTTGGCTAACTCACGGCCCAATAGCCTTCTGTTGGGCATTTTCTAATCACATGCACCCTGAGGCACCATGCCTCCCTACTTGTAAATGTGCTGACTGGCCTCAATGATATGCCTTTTAGAGGGCTTTTAAAATATTGGTAAAATAATCTATTTGTAAACAAAATAAAACAAGTGTTACAGAAAACAGCAATTCTTGTCTCTGGGAAAGCCGGCTCTCCAGTACTTTATTATGATACTGCCTAGCTCTAGACAGTTGCATAGAGCTTTTTGATATCTGTTTTCATACAGATAGGAAAAGGTTTCTTTCTTTTGTCAGTCATTATCATCATAACATATTTGCTTTGACACTGCCTCATCCTGTTCTTTACCCTCAGGCACTGAACTCCACGCAAGCATATGGCCCCAATCTGCGGTACATTGTAAAGTGGCGCCAACGTCATACAGGAGAGCCGTGGAGCAATGTCACAGTATGGACAAACAAGCATGTTGTGTGGAACACCCCTGTATACACCCCGTACGAAATAAGGGTGCAGGCAGAGAATGAGTTTGGCAGGGCACCAGAACCAGGCACTGTGATTGGATACTCTGGAGAAGATTGTGAGTGGTAGAAACAATTATATCCATTTTATCACCAAATCCATGTAATTACTGTAATGTCACAATTTATAAATTGTCTATTACTCATGGCGTACTTGACAAATACAATGAATTATTTGAATGGCTAGCATCACCCACAATAAAATGTACATTAAATGTCAGCAAATGTAGGGATCAAACTTAGGGTAATGCTGAATGATAATAATATATGGCATGGAATTATTATAAATTCAGTAAGCAGTTATGTGCCTTATATTGTAAGACAGAAGCCATAAAGGGATATTCTCACCTGATCTGATATTGATGACATATCCATTTAATGTGCCAAGATTTCTGATGGATGAGAAACTGTATCCCCTGACCTCATTTGCAATGCTGCCATATCCAGCCTCTAAAAGGACATTTATGAAAGCTGTAAATAACTGGCATGCAGGCGCACTCAATGTAACAGTCCAAGAGGTGAACATTGCAATTATCTGCAGTAATATATGGCATGTCTAAGATGGAAATACCCTCAAAATGGTCATGTGATATCACACAGGTGCACAACTCTTCTTATTATGAAATATGCACTTGTTTGACATCACATGATCATGGACTGTTTTTTTTCCCACAGAAAGTAAACAGTAAAGTTTCCTGTAGAATTACAAGTAGAGATCTCAAAACCATTAGGAACTGATACCAAAAGTATATTGGAAAATTGTATAGCTTTTTATCACACAAACAGTATCAATTATTGAAAACTCAACTGCAGGGGTGTAACTAGGAAAGCCAGGGCCCCATAGCAGACTTCTGAATGGGGTTCCCCTACCACCTTAAAAATATACATATTTTTATGCTCATACATGTGAGTTATAATCACACACATTTTATAAACTCTTACACGCATATTTATACACTCATGCGCATGCATTAATGCACTTATACATACAGTATATATACTTCTTACCTCACTTTATAATTTCCGCTCACACAGCATTATACTCCAAATTCAGGTTTACTATGTCCCAATTATGGCCCACACACTTCGGCTATTTAACATTACTCGGTGATCACAGCTGTGACAAGTGCCATGCCAGAGATTGGTGGGGTTTGAATTCGGTGCATTATCTTGATATATGGTGCATAGAGGTCATGTTTCCCCAATACCCAGCAGAGCCATCAGTCTATGGCATGGCACTCGTCACGGCTGCGATCATGGACTAATCACAGAATATAATAAAGCCCCAATTACGACCCCACACAGTTAATTTTAGCCCCTATATTTAGTACTAGCCCTCAAACCCCCAAACGTACGCTGTATAAAAAAAAACAACATCAATACCTCTCATCACTTGTGAATGTTCTCTTCTTCTCTGTATGGAGAAAGAGGCGCTGTGATGTCACTACATCGCGTCTCCTGCCCCAGGCTGCTATAGGGAGATACTTGAAGCAGGAGAAGCAATGTCATCGCCTCCTGTGGAGCTCACTACTCCACAGACTATTGTAGGCTCTGTAGTGGAGCAGTCCTAGGGGTTGGGCTTTTGTTTTGATGCAAAAATATGTTCAGTTCTGCTCACTCCTGAGCTCTTGGCCCCACCTTTGTGCTCCTGTACAGCTACTCCCTCCTGCTTCTTCACAGAGCTCATAGCCTGGTAAACTGACATGAGTGGGAGAGAGGGGAGCTGTACAGGAGCATCTAAACCAAAGCCCAACCCCTGGGACTACACAGAGAATTCTATCAGGGTGCCAGGTAAGTTATAACACACAATTATATTGTAATAATGTAAATGCTTACAGAAAGCAGAAAGGTGTATTTGCAATGCACATGTAATGGGCTTTTGCAACCTGTCTTTAGTGAAAATGAGGTCCCTGGTGACAGTTTACCTTTAAGGAGGCCCCCCACACACACACACCTCCAACACCTCCAGAAAAGAGAGCTGCTTCTTGAAAAATGATTGGTGGGCTTGGTAGAAAGGAATATCTTTTTTTATATTGTTACGCAAAGGCAACCACTTGTAATGAACATTTGTGTGTTTTTTACAGAAGTATTTTGTGAAATGTAACCATAAAATGCAGTTCACATAAAAGTTCTACACTCATTGGGGAGATTTATTAGAAGTGTCTGAAGTAAAATTGTTCTAGTTGCCCATGGAAACCAATCAGAGCTCAGCTTTCATTTTATAAACAGATGTGGGAAAATTAAAATTGGGCTTTGATAGGTTGCCATGGGCAACTACAACAGTTCTCCTCTCAGACACTTCTGATAAATTTCCCCCATCTTGCGCAGTATAAACTGCCTATGCTTACAATATTCTTGCTCTGGTCATGTTATACTACGACTATATCATACTTTCAGGCCACGAGGCGGCACAATTCTAGTTAGAGGTCATATACCATGGGCTCTCCTCTCATGAGGAGATGCATGTAACAATAGAAAGCAGTAGCACTTATATTTTTCCATTATTTTTATAATAATAATAATGTGGAATGCCCTGCAGGGTGTGGAAAGAACTAGGAAAATAATAAATTATTTCAAATTGATCTGCAAAGAGTGTCACAGAAGTCCAGTGTGTGGTTCTGCTAAAAATTGTCTTTACCCTCAGATCCTAAAGCAGCACCAACTGATATAAAATTGAGGGTCATGAACAGCACTGCTATCTCCCTTCAGTGGACACGCGTGGCACCTGCTTCTGTCCAAGGAAGTCTTGTGGAATACAGAGTGAGCAGATCCAGCTCCTATTTAACAGCCCAAATAAGTCTAATTAATAGTTAATCCAACTAGAGGAGGGGGAGGGCCAATGATGTAACTGCCCATTAATTTATCCTTGCGGATTTATTAACCATTGTGAACCCCAAGCATGTAAATACTTTACATGAAACTTACAAACCAGGAAAACTAATTACCAAACTAATATTAAAGTGGAATATTGTGGTCTAAATGATAACATGGACTGACAGGCTGCCAAAATTCCCCCTTACTAATATTTTGAGGCTTCTTGTAAAATGATTGGGATGTGTATTTCAAAAGGCATATTACTGGAGGGAGAATAGTTTGCTGAGGGGAATTTGGGTCTCTCGGAAGAAGCTACAGCAGAGTTTTATCGGGGATCGTGTACGAGGGATCGTGTCCTTCCTGATACCTTACAGCAACTACAAAATATATATGGTAGCTGTGAACGGGAGAGGGGATGGTCCGAAGAGTGACATTAAAGAGTTTACCACGCCAGAGGGAGGTAGGTGACCAGTATAAGAACATTTCCTCTATGATACATATTAGCTGCTAATTTCAGTGTGAATGTCTGAACTGGTCAAGAATGTATCCAAACTAATTATACAACCCCTGCAGTTTCACACCGTATGAAGCCTTATACCCCAACATTCTAATAATAATAATAATAATGACTTTAATGTTACTTTCATTTGACATTTATTTATTTCCTTCTCACTCTTCCAGTGCCAAGTCAACCTAAAAATTTTAGATTCTATGACCCAAACCGCGAACTCATTATCCTAGAATGGAGTCCTCCAGAACACCCAAATGGAAATCTTACAGGATACAGCTTGCGCTACCAAGCATGTGAGTGAACAGCAGTTCAATCATTTTTTTCTGTTTTGAGTTATGATGTTGGCCGTTGAGAAGCTTATACACATTAGATAAACAGTGACCATATTATGAGTAGTAAAAGAAGGATTGGACATTTTGGATTTCTGCCTGCCCTCACCCTTTGTTCTAAACATATCTGCCGCCTATAGAAGTGTCTGACAGCAACACATATACCTGTCCAAATTCAGAACAAATGCATAATATTGATATCTGCGTGGACTGGTTTCAAGGGAACCTGTTGCCACATTTGCACATATACAGCCATTGACAGGTTCCTATAGAGCTCTATTAACTGACACCCTTCTTTCAGCCAAAAATTCTTTCGCTTACATCCACATAATCACCGTTTATCTTATATTACCTGGCATCAGAGAGGGACGTGTCCTGCTTGACCGGCTCCTCCCATCTACTCCTCCCCATGCCTTATGGGGTCACAGTGCATTACAGTGACTTACTGGTCACAGTGCATCTCATGTGACCAGAGTGACATCATATCAGGTTGATGATGTCACTCTGGTCACATGTCATGAATGTAACACAAGGCACCATGTAAAAAATTTACACAATATTTCCCATCTGTACATAGGACTTTAAATGTCTGTAGTTGAATATTCGCAGAGGGTCCGTAAGGACAAGGAAACAGAGCAGAGATTTGAAGAGACACAGAGCTGTCAGTCAGAATAATGGGCTGTGGTTCACTGGTATCTCTGACTCTCCCCTCTCAGGCTGCTAGAGATGAGTCAGTAAAGCTAATTTGCATATCAGAAAAAAGTCTGTAATTAAGGTACAGTGTCCCATTGGCAGCTAATTTTAGGGGATATGGGGAGGACTTGTAACCCTTTATCAGCAGGCATTGTTAGTCAGGGAGGTCAAAATCTGGAGACAGGTCCTCTTTAAGTGCAATTGCTACCTCTTCCCGTGGTTGTTGCTCTACATTTATTAATATGTCATTCTTTTGTATAATATTTGCCTCCTATTTAAAGATAATCATGACAACCCTTATGTTCTCCTAACAGTCAATGGTTCCAGGTTTGCAAGACCAGTGGTTGAGATACTGTCACCTAACCAGACCAAGTACACTTTAACAAGGACTGACCCAATATCACGTTATCGCTTCACCTTAAGTGCACGGACACAGGTTGGAGCTGGGGAAGTGGTCACAGCTGACACTCCTTTGAAACAAGATGAAGGTAAAAAAACGTGATCTGATAGCATATTCTTCTAAGTATTTATACATTTAATTTTAACACATTTAAACATCTCGGAATGTAATGGAATATCACTGGGATGTGCTTCAGGATTCAAATTTCTGGCAGCCCCACAAATACTGGCAACATGCTCTTGCATAGCAGCACATGCCAATTATTTGTTGTCCGAGGAACTAATGATGTTGTGTTGTACAGCAGTATCCATAAGCGTCAATTTGTGGAAACATCAGAGAATTTTTAGATCCCAACAGGTGCACGGGACCCCACCCATAGATGAGTAAAGGATGGTATATGTCCAGCCACTCCACTTTCTTATGCAGGACTATTGGAGATAACTAAGTGTAGTTAATGGCCCATAGAGAAGGGAACTGCACATATCTCAAGGGAATTAAGAGGGGCTCAGTGTCTTATTTATTCTTAGTTTTCTTTGTGTTTATATGTTCCACTGTTTTTTTTCTCTTCTCTTTCTCTTTGCTTTTCCCTACTCTTGGCTTTCTGTGAGGTCTGCAGTTCCCCCAACTTCAGGTAAAGTAATAAAATAACAGGGTAACATGCATGGTGCTTCAAGCATGCTTAGCTTGTGGCATGGTATTCTGTCTTTCATAGCACCACCATGTTTGAAAAACACAGTAGATTGCTTGTAGTACAGCCTTTTTCCTCAGCACTATTAAACTAAAATCATCATCTTCTTTGATAGTGCTATTCTATTATATCTATTAGCTGGCATTCAGTTATTTGATGTGTAGAGACAGACAATCTGGGATCCATACATCCCATGTAATTACAGGGACATTTTCTTTTAAAAACTGGTTGTGTATTGGACACAGTGGGGCACATTTACTTACCCATCCCTGCATTCCCCGATGTGCATTGAATAAACTCTGCCGCAATTCACTAAGATTGTGCGCCCCATATCATGCATTTGTCGCTTCCCCGATCAGGTCCGCCGGAGTTCACCACCTTCTTCCAGGTGCATGTAAGTGCATTGTATGCGACACAATTTGAATGTTAAATCCCGCGCTCAGTTCGAATCAGTCGGATCGTCCAGCGGCCCGCCCCCATCTTTCTATTGCATGAAAGACGGCGCTCCTGCGCCAAAATCTGATCGTGTGCATCACAATCCCCTTTTAAATACCTGTCCCAACGGCGCAAAGCCAGAAAACCTCGTGAAGGATCCACAGATCCTTAGCCCCAGTATATTATGTACCAACCTTTCCTCCTCACAGATTAATCTGACAGAACCTATCCCTCACAAACCCCTGATGTTATGACTGTTATCATTGAGATACTACAGGATAACATCGCTAAGGAATCTTCAAATAGTTTTACAAAGTTATTATTTCACTAATAGATGCCCGAAAATGTGTTAAAAATGCCCCCCCCCATCTTCTAGACTGTTCGAACAGTCTAATTAGGACACTCTATCACCAGTAAAGTGATGGTAGATGTCCTTTAAGAACTACCCTGTCCTTAAGGAATCCTCAAATATAAGGTTCTGTCTATCACAGTAAATAAGTGAAAGAAAATGAACTAAATCAACAGGGCATCAAGCCCAACAACTTGCTACAGATAGGTCACATATACATCCACATATAAGAGAAAGCATGTAACAACCACAATAGTATAAACAGCTTAATAATCTTCAGATTCCCCTTTCACTATCCCTCTGCATCACAGTAAATAAGGTTCTTATATCTACGTATTTGAAAAATTATTTTTATTTCCTAAGCAATATTTCTTTCAGTCTCTGTTTTTTGTTGCCTTTATTTGAATGTATTTTTTCTCTTTATCCTGTATCTCCTCATCACTACCTTCTTGCATGTTTTTTTTTCTCTTTGTAGTTAGTTTTTTGGCATAAGGTATTTATGTTTACCTGATCTATTCATAATATTTTTAACCTCCTCCCATTTATTTTGTGTACTTTTATTTTTGAGAGCATTGTTTAAATTAAGTTTTTGCTCTCCTGAACTGTAGATCTTTTGTAACCCATTATATATCATATCAGGAATATCAGGATATGTACCATCAAAATCAATCAGGATAAACCAGGGACACTTACTCATAGATCCACACACTGTGAGGTTATCTTCTTATATTTGACCTCCATCCTTCTAAAATAAACTTTTAAAATTTAGTATTTAATTTTAAAAGTTGCCCATCATCCCTCAGATGTCACTGACATCTCACTTATAAACTATTTTTTCAAGGTATTAGTACCAAATAGTCTACTTTTGTAGCCGAATCTTAGTCCTCTGTCTGCGGAGCAAATATATATTCTTAGGGTGACATGGGCATTTATTTCAATTATTTATCCTTACCTTTGTATTTTTACATAATTATGACACCCATGAGGTGATACAAACACCTTTAGGCCATTTTATTCTATTTATTTTTATATTCATCTATTTTTTCGTTTATTTTGCAGTCTATTTGCCAACTACAGGACATTTAAAGGAAATCTACCACTTACAAAAAAAGCTTTTTAAACCACACATACCTTTATAATAATAATAATAATCTTTATTTGTATAGTACCATAATAGGACCTTTATCTAGCAGCAGGTATGCTGAGGCAGGATATTACCTTCTTTAGGCATAAAACTCAGGGATTTCACTAAAAAACTGCTTTTATAATTTTGCTACCGTAATTACTGTCAAAGGGTTCTGCCACATCACACTTTGCTGCTGGGGCACTGTCCTATGCTCCTAATTATGCACGCCTCCAGCCTGGATCAGATAACTTCCTCACTTTCCTCTTCCTGAGAGCAGGAGACATCACAGAGCTCTCCTTTGTTTGTTTAGCAGAGCTGACCAGTGCCTTACACTATGCTGCACAGCAGGCAGCATTCGTTAACATTGCATTAACAAATGCATTTGTTAACGCATTAAAACAAGTTAAAGTGTGCGTTAATCCTGTGTCACTGGTGTTATCTGATGCAGGCTGGAGGAGTGCATAATTAGGATTAGAGGAGAGCACCCCAGCACCAAAGTGTGATGTGGCAGGAGCCACTTATAGTAATTAGCATAATTCTAAAAGCAGGGTTTTTTTCCAGCAAAATCCCTTGGATTTATGGCTTAAGAAGCTAATACCCTTCCTCAGCATGCCTGCAGCTAGCTAGAGGTATGTGTGGTTTGAAAAGTTTGGTAGATTTCCTTTAAGTTCTACCCCTGTACCTGCTCAAAGAATACCCAGTTACATACCTAAACAATATAGACTACCCACTTTTCTCGCTGCAAACCCAAACTCTTTTCATAATGGGACATGCCAGTAAACTTTCTATTAGAATTGTCATTCATGCAGAGCACTGATTGAGCTGCTTTAATGCTGCGATATATACAATGTACACAAATACAGAAAGTATCTTGTAAATGAGCTGTACTGCATGCGAGCAATGGCTAAATTATCAGTGGCGATCCCAAGTATACTAAGAGAGGTGTGCATGGCAGATGAATGAATGTATCATTTTATGTGCTTTAGAAATGGGAACATAAGGATGTGCTGCTTCATTGCCACTGATTCACTGGACCTCTTTAGTCATGTTGCAGAGTTGTCGCTACAGGCAGCGATAGTCTGTCACAGTATGGCAGATCTTTAATATGTTAAACGCAGGCTGGGGAGGACCACTGTATTGGAAGCAAGGATGTGGCAATGGAATTACAAGAAGGCTGCAAGCTTTCTTAGTTTTTAACCTGAGAGCATCTGTCTCATAAGCTCCTTTAGTATAAAATGCAACATGTACCTGGCAGCTATAATACATATATGTGTATAGTGTGCTGTGGAGACCAATGCATTTTGTCATTGCTATGCAACATATGTGAATTGCTTAGTCAGCTTTGCATTTGTGCATGCTTATTTGTTGCTATCTTCCATCTGTTACGTCTTGTACTTAGAGCAGCTTCTCTCTTGATAAGGCGGCTTGGCTGTGATAAATACTTGCTTTTTACCTGCCTGCTTACCAGTGGAGTGTCATTGGCAATGTTTTCTTCTCTGTAATGTACCTAAGCATCTCTGTTTCAAGCAGACATTGTTTCACCAGATGACTTTTTTGTCTTTCAGCCGTAAATTGTTGTTGTTACATATGTCAGATTTTGGCACCTTCTCACTGGAGAATCCTCTTATTTATTGGCTTTATTCAATAACACAAAGTATCCGACCTGAATTAGGACTGTGTGGATGGTTAAGAAGGCAGACACATCTATATAAATTCAAAAAAAACAGGGAGTAGATTGAATTCTTCATCTAATATCAACACTGGTAATTGATATTCTGAAACATGCGGAAAAACAGCAAAAAAAGTTTTGATTTTATCCATTGCAACCTAGTATCCGCATCAGTAATAGAACTGCTGCAGATTTTAAGCATTCTGCTTAAATCTTTTTTATTTCACAGCATTTTGACAAATCCCTTCAAATTTTCTGGCACTGTAAATAAACGTGGGTTAGCCACGGATGATTCAGCACTTCCCCAACTTCCCCACAAATTCTGCAACCTTCCAAAATGGAACTCTCACTGCTAAAAAAAAAAACCTGTGTAATGAGTAACCATCTTGCAGAAAATCCCTTCATTAAGCAATAACTGAGGCATTGATATGTTTCTAGGACATAAGGGAAACACATCAATAAAACGCAGTAAAAATGCCACTTGTAAACACGGCCTAAGCCATAAAAGGTGCCGGGAGAAATACTAACATTTTTCCTATATATTTCTTTAAAAATCCCATTTTGGTAGTTGAAAATCTAAGTCAGATATTACAGCACCTTAACATTATGCTGAATTTATTCTTAGCAGCCAATCTGTTGCACACCTTTTCATCTGTCTCTAAAAAAAATTGCAGCTTTTCTCTGTGTGTTCAATTTCTCCCTATTTTAACTCACAATATCTGAAGGAGATAACTGAAGGCAAAACAGAGATGTGGACTGGCCCTTAGCGTGTTCTGACTTAGACCACTCTCCAAAAGACTGAATTTATCGAAGTTGTCGTATTTCTGTGTGTGAGAGGTGTATTATATTGAGATGGTTGAAGAGGTCCATTAAGTCCTGGAGGACATGCATTTCTCTTCTCTTTATTCAGTCTGTTTTTCACCTTGTTCTCAGTTCCTCCTACGTCTCCAGTACCTGTTACAGATGCTCCCACAGAAATCCCAACTGTTCCCCCAACCACTCCCAGTGCTACTACTACTGTCCTCACCACAACTATTACAGCCAGACCCACTACTACAACTGTTCTTACCACCACTGCTACTGAGAGCCTTGCAACAACTGTGGCTAGCATCCTTGAAATAGGTACAGCACTTTATAAGAAATCATTATCATCCTTAGTATAAAAAAAAAAAAGTCTGACAATATCAAAAAGTCAAGGCAATAATTATTATTAAAGAATATGCCGCATACTTTATTTGAGATACTAGTATTGTATTAGTATTGAGTTAAACTCAGTGTCTATATGCAGTGAACCTTAAACTCTATGGGTAGGCATATATCTAGTTTTTTGGTTTTTTACTGAGGTTAATCCAGATGTGGATGTCTGAATTTATAGGTATAAGGGCTGCGACCCACTATAGTTCTATAAAGATTAACTCAAAAGAGGCCATGAATTTTCTGTAATAATTCTTTCTATGACAAAGTAAGCTGAACAAAACATTGTTCAATGTGCTCCTAAGTATATGGAGTTCCATTGCCCACATCAAGTTGCTTACCCCCGCACACCTTCAAACATTCAATTTCTCATCAGGAGAGTGGTATTCTGAGCAGTCATGTATTGTGGTGTCCAAAGGTCACACTGAATTTTTTCTAAGAGAGTAAAAGTACCCCTCTTACCATTTTTGTTCAGTATTTTGAGCTGAGGAGGAGTATGGTATTTTCAGTAATAGAAATAGGTGTTTAAAATGGTAGTAGATTGTTGACTGTTGGCCATAATTATTTAAAAAAATTACTGGGGAGGGGGAATTGGGAGGTCTTTAACTCTTCCATGTTTGACAGTTTTTGTTTCATAATTAATTTTTTATTTACTTTATTACTAATGGAAACAGCCCAGTAGATAACTGTTACCAGTGATCTGGACACACAGATGTGCAGAGAGGATGCACATGGCATCTTTCCAGCATGTCTTTTAACCCTGTCTGTTGGTGTAGGTTCATTCATGCTTCCCTCTGCAAACAAGCTTTTTGCAGAGGAAACTCACATGACCTTAACCCCATAAAGAATCTAAGGGATATTGTCAAGAGGGAGATGAGAGATTCCAGACCCAACAATGCAGACAAGCTGAAGGCTCCTATTACACAACCTGGGCTCCATAACACCTCTGCAGTGCTATCAGCTGATCACCTCCATGCCACGCTGCATGGTTGCAGTCAAAAGTATTGAGTGCATTTACTGTAGACCCCAAGCAGCTTGGATTGTGCCTCTCCACTCTGTCTCCAGACTCTGGGACCTTGATTCCAAATGAAATCACCTGAAAACACCTTGGACAACCTTGAGCAACAGCCCAGTTCTTTTTCTCCTTGGCTCAGGTAAGACACTTCTTACTTTGTCTATTGGTCAGGAGTGGACATGGAATGCGACACCTGTCGCCCATGTCCTATATACGTCCAGCAGCGTCTACTCCTTGTGAATCTCCCCCTAATTTTTGAATGGGCTTTTCTTAACAGTCCTCTCAAGGCTCCTTTTTCTACCACATTTTTTCCTTCCACTCAACTTTCCCTTTATATCCTTAGATACAGTATTCTGTGAACAGCCAGCTTCTTTAGCCATGCAGCCTTTTTTTCATAAATTTTTTGCTCCCCAACTTCAAATATCTATACATTTTTTGCATTTTTCCATGTACAGAGTTGAATGCGGGCATATTTCTGAGTAACAAATTGTACTTCTTAGGCCGATTCCACAATTGCGAGTGTGATGCGATGAACTCGCATCACACTCGCAATGCATGCTGGCCAGATTGCACGGCCCGAACGCTGCACACCAGGACTGAACTCAGCATGTCAGTTCACTCCCGGTGTGCAGCGTTCGGGCTGTGCGATCCGGCCAGAATGCGAGTGTGATACGAGTTCATCGCATCAGGCCTTAGTGATAGTATTCATGACTCTATTCCTTGTACTGGGAAGCGGAAAATTTTTTTGGTGAAATTGGTGTAAAAACGCATTTACGCAATTTATGTTGGGCTCAGTTTTAAGGACTTTCTCTGTGCACTCCAAATAACATTAAACCAAACATTAGGAGTGTCAAGAGGTTAGTATTGGCGTTTTGTGGATTGCCCTCCTTGTGGAGTGTGCCAATGACTGCCTTGTGGACAAATGTCGAGTCAGCAGTCTTCCCCTATGATTGTGACACCTACTGAACCATACTAAGGTACCTTTTAAAACGCTTAGGAAGCCTTTGTAGGTGTTTGGGGTTAGTTATGCTAATAACTTTTTGCTTACATTTTAATTTATTGAGAAACACTTGTATATACAGTTTATAAGTACAATATACTGTAAAACTACTATATATTATAAATAATATTATTTTGTTGGGCTCTTGGCTGTTAAGGCAACCTATAATTGTTCTTCTAAAACATTAAAGGAGCTGGCGATAAGTTTCCATTTGCCAAAGGTGTATAAGCACCATGGTTGGGCCTCGACTGTGGCACCTAGCAGGTTGACTGCTAAGATCACTGTTAGTTGTTAGCTTTATAACACAGAGACGCCTTACTTGTAAGGAAAAAGCTCAGCTTGTGTGCTCTTTACATACAGGCTTAATTCCTTAATGACCGCCCTATTGGGATTCTACGGCAGTCATTAAGTACTTCTTCTGAAGCGACGCCTTTCTACGGCGGCGCGTCTGAAGAAGGTTTCGGGACATCGGGTAAAGAAAGTGCCGGTGTCTGGCTGTGATATTACAGTACAGACCCGGCACTAACACCCGGGATCGGAAAAATTGTTTGCTTACCAGGGGATTTGATCCCTCCTGTCTCGGCCCCGGGGTCGGCTTCTCTCCCCGCTGGGTTCCGCCTCCCGGCAGGACCCGGCTGTGTGTAACTGAGCATGCTCAGTTACTTACACTATAGACTGCAATACAAGTGTATTGCAGTCTACAAAGGCTTGAACAAGCGATCAGATGAACACTTGTTCAAGCCAAGAAGTAGAAAATGTAAAAAAAAAGTGAAAAAAAAATTAAGTCATTTTATAATATGATTAAATAAATAAAATAAAAGTCCCATAATCTCCCCAGTTACACATAAAATGCAAATAAAGTATATAAAACACAAAAAAACATACATATCTGGTATCACCGTGTCCGTATTAATCTGTACAATAAATCTAAATATTGAACCCGCTCGGTGAACGACATAAAAAAAAACACACAAAAAACTTCCCGTGATATACAATTTTCCATCAAACACCATCACAAAAAATGTTCTAAAAAGTGATTAAAAAAAAAGCTACATTCCCTAATATAATATGACTGAAAAAAACAACTCTTTTCGCAAAAAAAAAGCCCTCAATCAGATCTGACAACAGAAAAATACAGAAGTTATGGCCCTGAAAAGTTGTCAATAGTAAAAGCAATGCAATTTCTCCAATATTTGTTTTGCTTAGTAAAATTGAGCAAAGATAAGAAAAACTATATAAATGAGTTATCACCACAATCGTAGTGAACCAGAGAATAAAGATATAATATTATTTTTATGTTACGGTGAGCGGGGGAAAAAAGATGCTAAAAATCCTAAATAAAAATTGATGATTTAGTTTGTGTCCCCCTTGAAATAGTTAATAAAATCTCATGAATAAGCCATAGACCCCCAAAATGAATGTTCTATACATTGTATGTCATCCCATAAATAATAAGCCCTCATATATTCACATGACCAAAAAAAAAATTTATAGCTTGTACAATGTGACAATACAAATCTGCTGTGAATAACACAGCTTCTATTCTATGCCCGGCCGTGCGCCCATACAGCAGTTTACCACCACATGTGGGGTATCAGTACACTCGAGAGATATAGGGCATCAAACGTTGCAGAGCTTTTCATCATTTAATTTATTTTGAAATGGTCAGTTTTGGCCTAAATGAATGTATTTTCCCAAAAAAATCAAAAGTTTCTAAATCGCAGGTCCATATTGTTTTAACCCATGTGAAACGCTTAAAGGGTTAATAGACTTAGAAGTTGTTTTACATACGTTGAGAGGTGAACTTTTTATAATTATAATTTATGGGGTTTTACTATTATTTAGGCCTTTCAAAGTCACTTGAAAGCTGAGTTGTCCCTCAAAATGTGAGTTTGACGCCAGAAGACAACGCCTATGGGGTATGCTCAAGGAAAAAAAGCCTTTCATTCTAAAGATATGAAGCAAAACATCCTTGGGGAAATTATTGCTATTCATATGTTTGGCAATATATTTAGAAACATGGAGCATCACATCTACATGTGTCTGACAGAAAACACTAGTAATAAAGTCGATTACACATACGTTAGGGAAACTTTGGTACAAATTGCTTCACTTTAACTGAATACTTCATGCCTCTTTTGAGTGACTTTCCTGAAGAAGGAGCTTGCTATAAGAGACAGGTACACAGCAAGAAATTGAATTTAATCCTGAGGTCTTATTAATAGCTGTTGTGGTCAGCTTTATGGTTCTAACCTCTATTTCATACATCAAATAAGTTATTAGAACGCAGATCTCTACAGATGTAGTCCTTACCAAATGAGGAGATATCTCAGAGGGGGGGTGGTTTCACAGCACTAGTTATAAAATATAACTTTTAAAAAAATTAAACAAAAATGACATCAGGCAAAGTTCTCTCTTACATTCTCTCTTCTCTCTTACAGAGGAGTTTCCCATAGATAAGTCGTTGCCAATTAGTGTAGGCAAGGGATGATATCTTGTTCACCATCCCTTACATTTAAACAAGTGACCTTCTGCAGCCACAACGAATTTCCAGCAGGATGAAGCCCATTTGCATCTAAAGTGCGCTGATGGTTAGCACTAGTGTCACTCCATAATAAAAAGCCACCATGATAAGATGTGTAGATATATATATATATATATATATGTATATACACTCACCGGCCACTTTATTAGGTACATCATGCTAGTAACGGGTTGGACCCCCTTTTGCCTTCAGAACTTGCTCAATTCTTTGCGGCATAGATTCAACAAGGTGCTGGAAGCATTCCTCAGAGATTTTGGTCCATATTGACATGATGGCATCACACAGTTGCCGCAGATTTGTCGGCTGCACATCCATGATGCGAATCTCCCGTTCCACCACATCCCAAAGATTCCCTATTGGATTGAGATCTGGTGACTGTGGAGGCCATTTGAGTACAGTGAACTCATTGTCATGTTCCAGAAACCAGTCTGAGATGATTCCAGCTTTATGACATGTCGCATTATCCTGCTGAAAGTAACCATCAGATGTTGGGTACATTGTGGTCATAAAGGGATGGACATGGTCAGCAACAATACTCAGGTAGGCTGTGGCGTTGCAACGATGCTCAATTGGTACCAAGGGGCCCAAAGAGTGCCAAGAAAATATTCCCCACACCATGACACCACCACCACCAGCCTGAACCGTTGATACAAGGCAGGATGGATCCATTCTTTCATGTTGTTGACGCCAAATTCTGACCCTACCATCCGAATGTCGCAGCAGAAATCGAGACTCATCAGACCAGGCAACATTTTTCCAATCTTCTACTGTCCTATTTCAATGAGCTTGTGCAAATTGTAGCTTCAGTTTCCTGTTCTTAGCTGAAAGGAGTGGCACCCGGTGTGGTCTTCTGCTGCTGTAGCCCATCTGCCTCAAAGTTCGACGTACTGTGCGTTCAGAGATGCTCTTCTGCCTACCTTGGTTGTAACGGGTGGCGATTTGAGTCACTGTTGCCTTTCTATCAGCTCGAACCAGTCTGCCCATTCTCCTCTGACCTCTGGCATCAACAAGGCATTTCCGCCCACAGAACTGCCGCTCACTGGATGTTTTTTTTTTCCGGACCATTCTCTGTAAACCCTAGAGATGGTTGTGCGTGAAAATCCCAGTAGATCAGCAGTTTATGAAATACTTAGACCAGCCCTTCTGGCACCAACAACCATGCCACGTTCAAAGGCACTCAAATCACCTTTCTTTCCCATACCGATGCTCGGTTTGAACTGCAGGAGATTGTCTTGACCATGTCTACATGCCCAAATGCACTGAGTTGCCGCCATGTGATTGGCTGATTAGAAATTAAGTGTTAACGAGCAGTTGGACAGGTGTACCTAATAAAGTTGCCAGTGAGTGTATATATGTTATAATCAGTACAACATCTTGACACGTTTCTTCACCTAATTAAAAGTAAGGCAAGTCCTAAGCAGACACTATTAGTACATAGAGCATTAACTAACTAGCTGTAAATAGGGACCATGGACCGATAGTGTGTCTGGTCACAAATGTAGCTTTCTGACTGCCTAGCACACTGGGAGCCTGAGGTGGCTGCCGGCATGTGACATCTGGACACACGCAAACACCCACCATATGTGTCTTGGCGTGATAGGCAGTCAGTCAGCTACTTTTGCAAACAGACACACCATTGGTAAAACTGCTCTTTGTAAAACAAGTAAAACTGTTCTTGTTGCCCATGGCAACCAATCAGAGCTCAGCTTAAATTTTATGTACAGTTATGGGGAAAAATATATATATATTTGCCAGCCAGGGGCCCCAAACTTACTAGTGGTGGCCCTGATAATCAATACAGCTCCATCTTGCAGTGGTAGCTATCAGTACACTTTAGATGCATTTTGGCTGCTTCCTAGTGGCTGTACTTTGTCGCTGTGGGATGTCACTTGTTTGGATGAAGGGAACAGGTATATCATCCCTTGCCCACACTCATTGGAAACAACTTATCTGTGCGAGAGTCCTCTGATTGGGCACAAATATAAGAGCAGACTAACCCATAAAGTTGCACAATAAACTTTTGCATTTGTCATAATTTTTGTGTAATTTTTAAAGAACAATAAATTAAAAGTTACATTTCCAATCTAGTCCTGTGAAACCACCTTCCTCTGGGATGTCAAATAAGTGATAGTGGTTATTCATATTTACTATATATTGGTGGCATATTTCTGCTTTAACGGTAATGTCCCACTATACAAATTAAGTTTTGCTCTTCCAATCTTTTCCTGTTCAATGTCTTGGATGCAGTAATTGATCTATACTACAGCGGTGGGCAAAATTAAGGAACTGACTTGAAGGGTTCATGTTTTGCAAATTTTTATGCAAAATTAGTAAACTTTATGTTTTACTTAATTCAAATGTATTTGATGTATTAAATGTTTTTAATGTATTAAATTTAATACAATTAAATGAATATATAAAGCACAAAAATCTCACGGCCCAACAAACAAAGATCGTGTGAAGTGTATTGAATCACAAACTTTACCAGCCAAAATCTGTTCTTCTTCAGGGTATAATCGAACAGTGCTGCAATATATTGGGGGTCATTTACTAAGGGCCCGAATCGCGTTACCTGATTGTTTCTGATTTGCGCCAATTTTCCCTGAATTGCCCCCGGATTGTGGCGCATCGGTGCCGGCATGCACGCGACGGAAATCGGGGGCGTGGCCATAAGAAAACTTGGCGGATTCGGAAAAACCGCCACATTTAAAAAAGAAAAAAGGGTCAAGCGCTTACCTGCACCCAGTGTAGGACAGTGAACTTCAGTGAACTCCGACGGAATTCAGCGCAGCAGTGACACCTAGTGGACATCGGGCGCACTACCTTAGTGAATCGCCGGAAGACCCGAATCCTCCACATAGAACGCGCCGCTGGATCGGGACAGGACCGGGTAAGTAAATCTGCCCCATTGTATCAAAGTTATTGGAGTAACTGAAAGGAAGTCATAGATTGAGTAAATAGTTGAGTGAATGCATAAGCGGACCTGCACTATTGTAGATTATGAATGCATTTTTGTAATAAAATACCAAATGATGTAATAAAATTCCAAGTCATAGATAGTTTCTTTACACAGAAAATGACATGTGGAACAAGATTGACAATTTTGACTTAGAGATTTGTAATTCAGATTTCTTTTAAAATGTTCCTCACCTTCCAACAAATTTTGTAGTGATCAGTAGTCCAATTGTACTGTTTCTGGGCATTTGCAACCTAAACAGCATAAAAATCTGTGACATAAACCACATATATCAAATACTTAATAGTTGTGGATTGTTGTGCAGAGTAATCATTACTATGTCCAGGTACCCTTAACCTTTTTTGTAAAAAAAGCAGTGGCTTGAGCGACAACTTCAATCACAAACCAATAAGTTATATATACCGTAGTTCATGGTATTTGAAGCCTTAAAGAAAATCTACCACTTAAAAAAACTAAAACACACATACTTACCTACACTCCGCTTTATCTTGATCCCGGTGTTGTTCTTCGGTAAGCTTGACACGTTGGGAAAAGAAGCATAATTAGGAGGCCGGAGAGCAGGGACAAGATGTCCAGCGATCTTGGCTGCTAATTATGCACGACCCCTTAGTGATGTCATCTTCCTCTTCCAACATGGGAGAGGGAGACCTCTATCACATAGGAGGCATGAATTACATCACCTCCGTCTCCCAGCATAGGAGGTGCGGGGGCGTGCATAACTAGCAGCCGTGCTGATAATTATAAGTTTCTTTTGTGGGTGATCCCGGCGTGTCAAAGCGCCAAGATCAAGGGGAAGAGGAGTGTAGGTGGGTTTCTTTTAGCTTTTTTAATGGTAGATTTCCGTTCGTTTAGTTTTCACATAATTTCCACAGCTCCACCTTGGGGGGAGGGGAACTGTTCCTGGGTTCATGTAGCAGGGAGCCGAGTAACATCTCCCAGAGAACTTGAAATATATTTAATTCAGATGACAGAAGAATAAAGAGACTATCTCAAGAAAGTGGAAATTTTATCTGAGATCGTTAGAGATGAACTGGATGCAGCCACTGTCTGTATCAATTCAAAAACAACAAGTAAAAGATCAGATCTTGAATGAAAGCTGACCATGAATATTAGATGTTTTGCAAGCAAATCCACCTCCCAGAAACTGGTGTCAGGAGCTATAAGGATTTAAATTCCCAGGTCTTTTTATTCTTGAGTAGATAATGTTCTGCCAGAAGTGACTTTAAACATATTTCTTCCCTCTCATATTTCTATAAGCATGCAGAGCTGCAAAACATGAGAATTTCAAGAATCCTTAACAATTTGGCCACCGCTGATCATTATAAAGAGTTAAAGAGATGAATTAAGGTTGTCCCAAAGTCAGCTGTTTTATTGTATTCATAAAAAATGTCACATTAATTTGAGAATGTTTTTTCTTATAGTATGCTGCTTTATCTAACTTGTTGTAAATCACCTCCCCAACAGCACCTGAACACTGGGACATCAAAATTTCTCCCAACAGTCACTGGGCAAACATCACCTGGGTATATAATGTACAGATGGGCTCTGAGGTTATGGTTGAGTATATTGACAGTAAGCATCATATTGCATGTGGGGTGTGTGTAGCTGGAATGGATCAACAAGCCACCACCGACAACCGACCTCGGCTGCACTCTGCCCAAGCATAATATAGGATGGCACTTCAGGAGGTGGTTGTCACATAAATGGAAATAATGCAGACTTACATTGGTGCATTTCTGAACATAAATTATTATTTGCCCCATTTTAGAATGTATTATACCACCTCTCCTGGATTGTCAGCATTTCATTTATTTAGTTTTTAAAATAAAAAGGTCAAAAACATGCTACCATTTCTTTACATAGGCATTTATGGGAAACCTTATTTAAAGTAACAGTGATAATCTGTGATAAAATGTGAACATTGTTATTGGATTTCCTCTGTCAAAAGAGGTATTGTACAAATATAAAAAAACAAAAAGTCTTAAAGTTTTAAGACTTAAAAGTTTTAAAGTCCCATAAATGAATATGTACACAGTTTTGTAAAACATTACATTAGCATATATATATATATATATATATATATATATATGTATAAGGCGGCAACGTGCATACATTCTTGGAATCACCCTCGGTTGTTTCTTTTCTGAATGAAAGATCTTGTCACCTCATATATGAAACATATGATCAGCATGCCTTGCTATGCATATACATCATCTGCTTGTACGGCAGTCATGTTTGATAAGGTCGGCTTTACATACTGCAGCGCTGGTAATACACATACAAACAGAAAGCATGTTGCATTGTGTGCTACTTAAGTGAGACGATTCCGGCTTATTAAACCTTTGGTTCTTAGGGAAACTCTGCCACAGGTTTGGTTATACAAAGAACAATTCTCATTTACCACTATCAGAGTTTTTGTGGAGACAGCATAGAATGGCCACATTTAGCTCTTTGTGTACCACCACCTCAGCGTGAAGGAGACAGGGCTGTTGTATTTCGGCGGGAATAACCCTTCAATCAGTTTCCAGTTGGTCTGTTAAGTAGTGATCTGTATAATGATGTTCTAAAACCTCTGTAGATTGCACTTGTTGTTATAAGTTTTAACTAGGGATTATTTTGTTGAATATGTATTGTTAAATGCATTTACATCAAGTGTTGGTTTCATCAAGCGATTGAGGGAAATGACTATAATGAAACGTTTTGAAGGTATTTTGGCTGGAGACTGCGTTGACTTAAAGAGTGGAGAGTGAAGTTATTCACTAACTTGTTTTCCTTTCCTCGTTGCTCCAAATAATGTATCCAAGGTATCACAAAACATTCCCTTTATACTGCCTTGCAATGATGCTCTAACTCCCAGTCACTTAGTCTTCCCGTCTCAAGAGCATCATTGCATCTGGATTCAAGCTACTGTACTAAAAACATCTCCTCAGTCACAGCTCAGTGTACTGTGTTGCCAAATGGCACATCTCTGCATGTGCCTTCCTGGCAGCTACTGAGCCTGAGAGGGATGGATGTCCTTAGTACAGAAGTATGGATCATAACACTAGTCATATAATGCTGGGAAACTATATGAACTGATGTCAGTAGCTGCTGGACTGAAACTTTCAGTTGTACTGTTTTGGAAACTAAATACACCATATTTGGCTGATGTCTTCAGTACAGCAGCACAAATCCAGCCTTGGTCACATGAGAAAATGACACAATAACTGTCCAGAGGGTAAACCATGCGAGCTGGAGCTTCCTAGTCCC
The DNA here is from genome assembly GCA_019512145.1 of Engystomops pustulosus. NCBI lineage: Eukaryota > Metazoa > Chordata > Amphibia > Anura > Leptodactylidae > Engystomops > Engystomops pustulosus. The sequence continues at coordinate 191,471,815 of CM033642.1, read as the reverse complement.
TTGTACCAGATGAATTATGTTATGAGTAGAGCAAACAGGAAGGGAAAACAAGTTCCGAAATAACATAACTCAGCATTGAATACACTGCTAAATTTTGCATTCACATAAATATGGGAACACAGCTTTAATCTGTCCTGAGATGATACTACACTTTCTATGCCAACTTCTCAATGGATGAGACTGAATGAACTGTTGTTATAAAAATGTGAAATGTTTGTAAGTTAACAATTTTGTGACTATTTGAAGCTAGAATTCTGGAGTGAAGGTGTTATTTATTCCCCAACCCTTTATATCCATTTACTCCAGTTTTGTAATATCTTGTATGGTAGTAACATTGGAGGTTTAAACTACTAAAGTAGGAATTATGGAGGTGAATGTTCAATATTTGGACCTGGTTGCGTTGTACATGGATAGAAGAAGGAATTTGGCAGCTTTGGCCTTGTTAAATTCATAGTTGTGGTGTTTTTGTACCAATATTTTTTTGCTGTGGATGAGATTAATGAGGGACTCTGTTCAGGATAAGGTCTTTTGTTAGGGTCACCATGTATGTGAACGCTATTTATAATTCATTTGCATGCGCTTGCTCTGGCCTACCATTTCCTGTCAAGAGGCAATATTCATCCTCAGCTCTTTCCTATCAGGTAATAACATGAGCAGAATTCTTCCTGTTAGGGGTCATGCCCCTACATCAATTCAGCTGTCTGATCTGGTCCCTGGGATGACCTACAGAGTACGGGTTTATTCCCAGGAGCACCATTCGGTCACAAGCCCATTTGTGACTTTTGAGACCAACTCAGGTGAGGGATTTATCCTTTCTGTGATAGCATGGACATATTGTCTTTCATCCTTATAGTAACAACAAGTTTGTGTGAAAGATGCCTCTAGCAGCAAGTAAGAGAGAGGTTTGTTCTTTTGCATAAAGGGAGACCTAAATGGTGCCTTTGCAGCCAACTGAATGTTTAGTTTTATCCATTGATTGTTGTTTTTCACTATTTAGTTCTTGACAGTTTTTTTTTCTTTTTTTTTAGCAATAATAATATCCATTTTTCTGAAATGTTTAATTCTAATTTGCATAAACCTAGTATTGTTTCTGCTGAGCAGTTCAGTGATCATTTTGTTGTCTTAATAAGCGCTGATGTTCATCTTCTTTATGGAAATGGCTACATTCAAAGTTAATGAAAGATTAAATGTGAATTGTGCTCATATGCCTGTAATTATAAGCAATGGCCATACACAGAGGGACAGATTTATCAAGCTGTCTGAAAGTCAGAATATTCTTAGTTGCCCATGGCAACCAATTACCAACCAATCATTTTACCAGTGCTTATAAATATTTTAAAGGGCAGCTGTGATTGGTTGCCATGGGCAACTAGGAATATTCTGACTTTCAGACAGCTTGATTAATCTGCCCCTGAGTTTTTATATAAGATAACCAGACAATTCAGTGTATTCCCATGAGAATATTTAAAAAGTAAAGAAAATAAATGTTTTGTTTTTTTAATTATATTTTAATTAGTCTTTACAAAAGGACAAATAAGTGGATTTTTATAAGTAGACAAAGATCTCTCTCCTAAAACAACCCTTCAGTCTAAAGTAAAAATTCAGCTTCAGGTATAGTTCACATACTTGGTACAATCTTATTTGGAATCTGCAGCCATCGTTCTCCACTATGGAGCACTGTTTGTCAAAAAATGCCTACCACTTGCACTGTGTGCTATTAAAGACCTTGTTTCCCCTAACATATTTTGTAGAAAATTGACCATGACAGGTCCTTAAAAGCGAACACAAATTGACCAAATCCTACGCACATACTGCGCATACTAAAGAAAGCAGCTCCCTAACCCTCCTCCACGCATTGCACTGTTAAATTTCTAGCTTTATCGACACATACCGAAAAGCTATGGTACGTATCAGTCTGATCGATAAACCTTCGGCGGGCCAGCTTATTCATCAGGGGGCCGTGCGAGGCACTCCCCTTTCTAGCTTCTCTCTCCACAAACCGAGAACACCTTCCAGATCGTTTTTCTTTTCTGGTCCAGTCTAGTGGCATCATCAATAAAATCAACTTAGAAGTGAGATGTTGTGAAGAAGAACTCAGCACTGAGGTGAAGCTCTCCCCGCCTCAGAATGCCCCCTGTTCTGTAACTGACAGCCCTGCATCCAGAGACATCTCTAACTGTCTCTTATGAAGTCTAGTACCTTATGTCAATTTCACTGGAGGGGGTGTTCTGAAGCAGGATGAGCGTGCTAAACTCCGCCTACATCTTACAAGTTGGTTGCACCACACTGGACCATGAAAGAGACATGATCCTAAATTAGCTCTATTGCTAGATAGGTAGTGACTTATTAGATCAATTTCTTTTAACGGAAAACAATTAAAAGATTTTTCCAGTACTGTGATAAATTCTAAATCTTTATTTTAATCCATTAAAATTAATTTGTTTCATGGTAGTAAAAAGCTTGGCTTACATGTTTTGGGCAAAAACAATCATTCTTTAAATTTTGAATGTTATTACGTTACAGGAAAATCTTTTCATTATTTTCCTCTCTCTAAGGAGAACAATTTGTACTGACAGGTTCCCTTTAAACCAGCATCTAGCACCTACACCCATTCTCAGTAATTTTTTCTTGTTAATTTTAACAATCTATATTCCAATAAGACTCTCAACTGCCAAGTCGGCAGTCATAGGCTGAAGCAGATAACCCTTGAATATATCACAGAAGAGGGCAGGGGTCTAGAACTTACTATACTGCTACAAGCAAGTGTTCAAAACAATATACAAATCTATTACCCCAAACATACAGTATATCAGCGGTTGGTAATAATTAAAATTCAAAGTTTATTATAGAAAACTCTAGCAAAAAATAGCAACACCCCTATACACCACTACACAGAGTGAAACACACCACTATTGTAAAACCATATCTCAGTGATGGCTAACGTTTTAGAGACGGAGTGCGCCAACACAGAAATCTAATTTGTGATATTCCCTTCTCTGTCACACTTTTCATTGATACCAGCACCTGGTGACACCAATAAAGCAGAAAATAGTCCCAGGCAGCACTGTCACTTTAAAATAGCTCTGTGCACAGCAAGTCCTGGGCTGTCTGGGACTGCAGGAAGATACCTGGAGTCATCTCTGGTGATGGCCTGAGTGCCCACAGAAAGGGCTCTGAGTGCCACCTCTGGCACCAGTGCCATAGGTTAGCCATCACTGCCATATCTGGTTTAAGTACACAAATAACGTAAAGCATCAGTACTTATTGGTAACTAAAATATAGGGTAAGAAAAATTGGTGGAAGGTGTACCCACCTAATGAACAAAAGTAGCCTGTCAGGCTAATAAGTGATGTTTTAGAGTTTTCTATAATAAACTTTGTATTTGTAGCTTATATAAAAATATAACTGCACAATTTGGGAGATTGCTATGTAAGAAATCTTTAGTCTTTGAATCTTCTAGCAATTTTATGTAAGATTTCTTCTGTAAATGGTCGATCTCCCACTGATTTCTATAAGTAGGATGAAGTAACTTGATGTTAAAAATTCATTATAAAAATGAGAAATGTTCTACTTATTCCTTTGCTTCTTGTGTTTAGAGGATTATTTGTGGTGCTGTAAAGTTTGTGCAGAGGTCCCTTCCATTCTCATTGTGGTATGTTGTAATGGTGTATGTGTACACGCAACATGTGTAGATGTTTCTATGTATTATTGTTCCACCATTGGTGAAGACCTTTTGTCTTTTGATTTCCACTTTCTCTTGAATATTTAATTAGAGGACTTCCCATCTCTGGTCCTCAACAGCCCCCCCAAAATGCCCAATGTCTCTTCACATGAGCTCCAGAGAATCTGCCTGATTGACTCTTACGTAGCCAACTTCTCTGCTGTAAAAAGATCCTTAAAATGACTGTCTGGGTTGCTTAAAAGACAAGGTCAGGGATCAGAATTCCACAGATTACAGATTTTCATCATTTTCAGTGCAGCTTCTTATAATCTTATAATGTGTTTTATCTCTATGTGTTGATTCTGTGTTATACATGTCATCAGTATATTCCTATTATATTCCTAAATGTATTATAATCTGCCTTTTGTATGTTTCTGACAGCATATACAAAGAATCAGGTGGACATTGCTACACAGGGCTGGTTCATTGGGCTTATGTGTGCGGTTGCTCTTCTGGTGCTCATCTTATTAATAGTTTGCTTCATTAAGAGGAGTCGAGGAGGGAAGTACCCAGGTAAGGGGCAAATACCCAAATCTAAGCTTGTATAAAATTATGCATATACCAAAAACATTGTGTACTGTTGACATTGTTGACTAATTTGCCATGGACTAGTGACATCTAACCACAGAAGTTTTGACAAAAAGGGGGTGTCCATTTACCGTAATAAAAAAGCTGCTTTGTGATGAAAAAAATATAAAGTAAACATACCTCAGTTTCAGTTTTTCCATTAATTTCTCTGATATTTCTCTGATATTAATTGATATTGTAGCTCTTGTCTGTTAACCGAAGTGGAGAATGGGTGCAGACAGCATTCTCTCTCTTGTACCTGGCAAGCCTATGCGTTACACAGACGTACCTTGTATTCAATGGACACTGCACACTGCCCCTTTTAATGAAATGTCCACGGCAGAGCCCCCCCTTTAATGAAATGTCCACAGTAGAGCCCCCCTTTAATGAAATGTCCACTGCAGAGCCCCCCTTTAATGAAATGTCCACAGTAGAGCCCCCCTTTAAAGAAATTGCCACAGCAAACTCACCTTTAATGACATGGCCACAGTAGAGCCCCTATAAATGAAAAGCCCACGACAGGGTCCCCCATAAAAGTAATGTCCACTGCAGGGCCTCCAGAAATGAAATGTCCACTGCAGGGCCCCTCCCTTTACAAAAATGTCCCCTTGAAGAGCCCCCTTAAAAAAAAAACACTATACTCACCTCCGTCTTCTCCACGCAGCTCTGTCATTGCCTTTTCCATCCCGCGCTCAACATTATGACATCACGCGGCCGCGATCCGCTGTGTCATAGTGATGCGCCCGGGCCGGAGGTGGAAAAGACAGAGTCACGGGAGAGAAGAAGCCAAAAGGTGAGTATATAGTCCAGTTATACCGCCTATATGAAGATCCGCCATTGCTGGTGGAGCAGAGTTGTTGACCCAAAAATTTGCAAGATCTGTTTGATAAATGGCAGAAACATAATTATCTTTTTGTTTGTACCATTCAGTTAGGGAAAAGAAAGAAGTGGCTCTTGGTCCTGATGATCAAAAAGATGAAGATGGTTCATTTGATTACAGGTAAAAAAATAAATATAAAGGGTGATACATGAAGACATTGATACACACTTACAAATTCTATTACAAATTTGCAACATACATAGACATAGAAACGTACATGTACAGATACACATTCACTGTACATTGATACATACAATGACCATTGTTTTATACCTATATCACTTGCTCCTGATTGATGACATGAACAAAATGTGAAATAAATAATATGCCACCATTCCTTAGTATCTCAATGTCACACTTATTCAGTGCGCAACACAACGGTCCACAGCATGACACACAGGACAGTCCTCCTCCACTGTCCCAGACCGGCCTGTGCATGTAACGGCTGTGCCCTTGTCTCCCACTCGCTACGCAGGAAGGAGCACAGGTGAGGGACGTCACTGCCTCCGTGTCACCCTCTGTGCTTTGTGTGTGACAGACACTTCCCTCAAGTCCTAAAAAAATCCTGACATTATCAAATAAATGTATGAACATGCTGTAAAGATAGTTGGGGCACAGTAGTGCCTCTCCATCCAAATTCTGTGCTAACAGCAAAAAAGCTGGATATACACTATACATCTAACACCTAAACTGTGTGTACTGTAACTTCATCTCACAAGACATACATTTTTCATAAGCCAGAGTGGTGCAACCCTGCATTAGATTTTCTGAGTGGTTAGTGTCAGCATATATGTCCATGTGACATGGTGTCTCTAACTGGAATTACAGTGTCTGCTTTTCTCTCCCTCCTCCACATGTCTCTTTCTATTCTATCACTTATGGCTCTCTTATAAAACATGTACATGTGTCCATTTGTTCCATGAAGGTTTTTCGGAAGGTAGGATAAATCCTTTTTGCCTTTTAGGCCTTAAGCTACTGCCATTAGCCTAATATAATATCTGCATTAATCCCCATAACAACTTCAATTGATCACTGCATAATGCAGCAATACACATTACTCTTTATAACATATAATTGACTAATGTAACTGGTAAAATACAGCTAATGTAGATTGTAGATACAGAAATCCTAATGTATCCTCCTTTTTATAGAAATAACCAAAAACCCACACACATTTTCCACCAGCTTCATAATGTACTGGTTGTAACTAAGAAAAGATGTAGATAAACCCGAGTCCAGACTATTGAGGATGCAAGCAGCAGCCCCTAAACTGTGATATAATCCATGGGTTGTGTACAAATTGGTTTACAGTATTTTATGTTCTCCATTTGGTCTAAATCAATTCTAAATCTAGTAGGTATTTATTTTCATTTGTTTGTCTTTTAAAACCTTTATATTTTCACATACTTTGTTTTATTGAGAGAAGTGAATAGAGTCTATAACTCTTACCATTGTACCACTCATGGCTTATACATTCTCATATAGTCTGAATTCCTATCAGCTTAATAATAATTTTTAAGAAATGTTAATGAATTCTTAGGAAAATAGAGGCTGAACTATCAAAAACCAAAGAAATAATATTCAACAGTAATATTAAAAAATAATCATCATTTTGAAAAAGTGCTCTTTAAAGAAATTCTACCATTGCCATAGGGCTGTATTCACCATTAACACTACAGGTTAGCTCCCAGCAGGGTAAATACAGACCTATGTTTATTATGCAATGTAGTGCTGTACTTTTATTTTAAAAAAAATTACTTTAATACTGGTGATGTCCCCACAAAATATTAAAGTTAGTTTTTAATGAAAGTACAGACCACAATACATAATAAACAGGTAAATACCTATTGCAATAGTAGATTTCATTTGAGTGTTTCTTTCCTATGTTAAACATGTACCTACTACAGCAAATGGATGAATATATGTGTATTTGTACCATATACAGGCAGTCCCCGGGTTACGTACAAGATAGGGTCCGGAGGTTTGTTCTTAAGTTGAATTTGTATGTAAGTCGAAACTGTATATTTTATAATTGTAGATCCAGACAAAACAAATTGTAGCCCCAGTGATAATTGGAGTTTAAACATTTTTTGCTGTAATGGGACCAAGGATTATCAATAAAGCTTCATTCCAGACACCTTACAGCTGATCATTGCTATCTGGGACTATAGTAAAGCATTCAGAAAGCTTCACCAGAGGTCAGAGGGGTCTGTCTGTAACTATGGGTTGTCTGTAAGTCGGGTGTCCTTAAGTAGGGCACCGCCTGTACATGCATACACTGTAGTTTAACACTAAAGAACAAGTTCCTCTTCTGTCTTCTGACCCTGCATACTGCGTCAGACACCATGACCTCAGCTGCTTGCCGGCATCATAGTCTGTGCGCTGCCATTGGCGTTGGAAAGATGAGTACAGAGTATTTTTTAAATAGGCTAGGCATACTCAGGGAAGGGGGATAATGTCTATATACTAGGGGGCAGGGGCTGGCTATATACTAGGGGGCAGGAGCTGGCTATATATTAGGGGGCAGGGACTGGTTATATACTAGGGGGAAGGGGCTGGCTGTATTAAAGGGGGGTGCTGGCTATATACTAGGTCGCTGCTGGCTATATACTAGGGGGCAGGCGCTGGCTATATACTAGGAGGCAGGCACTGTCTATATACTAGGGGGATTCTGGCTATATTTGGGGGCTGCTGGCTTTATACTGGGGGACATGGGCTGCTGGCTAAATAATAGGGGGCATGGGCTGCTCGCAATATACTGAGGGGCAGGGGCTGGCTAGCTATATTCTGGAGACTGTCTGGCTATATACTGGGTGGAGGCTATGACCAATGCAATTCCCACCCTAGGCTTATACTCAAGTCAATAGGTTTTCACAGTTTTTTGTGTTATAATTAGATACCCCAACTTATACTCGGGTCAGCTTATACTCAATTATATGCGGTAATTACGATTGATCAACATTTGATGGATTTGATGGGGTACACCATGCCTTTAGAACTGTGTTTTACCAAATGACCAAAGTATCTCCAACTAAAACCTTTATTTTGCAAAAAAGAATTTGATGATCATAATTGGAAAACAGCAATGACTGCATCAAAGAGAAAGATTAGAACTAAAGTTCCTGAAGATTACAACAGTCACCAATCTTTAGCACATCAGCAACTACAGGACATCACTAGTCTTTCACACTGCTCTGGTGAGATTTTGGTCCACACTTCTTCCAGTTTCTTCCACAATTCTATGACTGTTGTGGGTTTTTTGGCCATAACTTGGTCAGCAAGGATTTTCCAGAGGTTTTCTTTTGGGTTAAATCGGAATGCTGGGCTGCCATTTAATTGTTTGTTAATTGATGGCTGATTGAGTGAAGAACACAAGGAAGGAAGCACATGTTGTTGAGGAAGGTTCTGATGCACACTTTGGGGGCTCTTCCCCTGTGTGAACTTTCAACTGCATCAGTGTCTACTCCGATGCAAGTGAAAGCAGTGACACTACAGAGAGTAATATACTTCCTACACTGCCACTCTACAAGGCAGCGCACATAACAGAAGTGTCCCAGCACGTGCAGCGCGATAATGTCATTGTGCTGCCGGCGCAGGTATGCAGAGTGTGCTGGCCGCATGCGGAGGATAATGGTAAAAGTGTTTTTTTTTTTTTTTAATGAGATGAGTATGCTTTTTTTGGAAAGGTTTATTCTGAGTTCATGTCAGTGAGAAAAACATGCATATATGTAATTTAATATAGTGTAAACAAAAGTGTCAAACAGTCTCCAATGATACAAACTGGGGGTGGGATGAAGGGGCAACTTTGAAATATTAAATGGAAACCCCCATTTTTATTGCAGATTCCAATTCCCCAGGAAAAATTACATTAATTCAATCTATGATTCAAGTAATTTTCATTGACAGATGACATCTCTCAATGTCATTTCACTGACATCTGGTGCTGTAATCACCTAAAATCAAAATAGGTAAAAAAAAAAAGTAAAAAATTGGGGATATCTCAAGTTGACGCTGTATTTTGTTGATTAACTTCTCCCCTCTTTTCCTACAGAGTTTTCAAATATTGAATCCTCTAAATTAAGTGCTCCAATAGCTTTTAGAAAAATGCGTCTATTTTAGATAATCCAAGTATCCCCTTTAACTATGTTTTTGCGCACATTTCGATTTTTGGTGATTACAGCGCCATCTGTCACCAAAGTGACATCTTGTCACCTTGTGGGTGTGGGAAGGAGGCAGAGTTTGATATCATTGAATAGATTTTTAAAAAATATTTGAAACATATATTTTTCATTTTTTTAATCCAAAATGTATTTTGCAAGATATTCCACCGTCACAACCTTTTTGTTACACCCTGTTTCTATATAAACACTTCAACAGTTCAAAATTAAAGAACATTCAATTTCCTAAATGTCAAGGTCATTGTGTAGTCCTATGTGAATATATCCTAACAAGTGTCATGGTTTGGGGAATGTTTCCTGGAGCCGGAGTTGGTCCTCTCATGGCAAAGTTAATGTGTGTATCAGAACCTTCTTCAATAACATGTGGTTCCTTCCATGTGTTCTTCACTTAATCAGCCAACATTTTCATGCCGGACAAGTCCCCTGTCAGACATCAAAAAAGGTAAAGAAGTTCCTTGAAACAGAAAACATTGAAACAATGAATTGGAAAATTCCTGGTGACAAATTTATCGACAAGAAACCCAAAACAGTCACAAAACAGTGGAAGAGACTGGAAGAAGAGAGGACCAAAATCCCACCAGAGCTGTGTGAAAGACTAGTGGTGTCCTGTGGTCACAAATGTGCTGAAGTCATTCAAAGCAAAGGCCTGTGCACTCCCTACTGAACCCTTCCAAAACCCCTTCCACTATCCTTCGTTTTCCTATAAAATATCACTTCCAAAGCCATGGGAAAATGAGCTGAGAAGAGCTAAGGAGAGCCTTTGATGAATGATTCTGTAAGACAGGGAAGGGGAAGTGTCACTTAAGATGCCCATATCTTGGACTCTACAGTACTTCAGGGCTGAATTATAGGGGCCCCAACCACTTTGCCCTTAAAGGGGCCCCCACCAAATATTAGCAATTCAGGCAGTCGCCCACAGTGTATTTCAGTCTGGGCTCTCCCGGGCCGTGTCTTGCAGATGTTTCCCCAACTTCAGACTATAAGTTACCTGCTTTGCCATAGATGATTGTCGAATGTATACAAAGTTAGCCCCCGCTGCTGCTGGTGGCACGGCGTGTGATGTTACAGTGCCGCAACGTCATGACGCCACCTGCGACATCCCCTACCCTGACACATCGAGGGAAGGGAAGGAGGGCGGCGCACATTGGGGGAATGATGTAAGGTGAGTACAATTGTATTATTTTACCTAGGACTGTATGTTTTTATAATAGGTGTCTGTATATAGTTAGTTATTATAGGGGGGTTGTATATAGTTAGTTATAAGGGACTGTATATAGTTATTATATGGGACTGTATATAGTTATTAAAAGGGGCTGTATACAGTTGTTATAGGTGTTATAGGGGTGTATATAGTTATTATAGTTGTATACAGTGATTGCTGTGGGGCTGTATATATATTTATGCCATAGAAAGGTAATACATGTACAGGCAGTTCCCGGGTTACGTACAAGATTCTTTATATTTTATCATTGTAACCCCAGCCAAATTGTTTTTGGTTTCTGTGACAATTGTATTTTAAAAATGTTGGATTGTCATAAGAACCGTAAGAATAACAATAAAGCTGAATTACAGACACCTTTGACAACTGTTAAAGCTGTTTATTGCAGCATAAAGCTGAAGTACAGTAAGTTACAAACATCCAGAGGTCTGTTTGTAACTAGGGGTCGTCTGTAGGTCGGGTGTTCTTAAGTAGGGGACAGCCTGTATTGCAACTGCATTAAGTTTTCTACAGCTCAAACTCTAGCCAGGTGTGGCGCTGTTTTTAGAAGAAAGTAGCCATGCCAACTGTCAGACATAACTTTTAAAGGGAAGAGAATATGTTTTTTAAGAGGGGACTGTACGAAGCAAACTAGCTCTATTTAGTGATTAATGACTTTGAGTTTTGTTGTATTCATTTATTTATAGCATTATGGGTTTTTGTATCAGACCCCTTTAACTGTCTGTAGCTCCCAGAAGCACGAGCCCAATTTAGTTTGAAAGTTAAGATTCTTTAATATAATACCAAAGCTATGGTTTGTTAGGTACTATAGAGCCCCTGATGGGGTCATCTGATGTGACAGTTCTCCAGTGACTCATTTTTGTGAAATAGTAACAGGATCCCTTTAAGTGCCAGCTGTGTGTAAGTTTTTATTTGTGGAAATGATCTTGCTATAAAGGTTCCTTCAGTTTTACTTTATTTTGCAACAATAAATTAAACCTTTACCTTTACAAGCCTTTTAGACCTGGCTGTAAATAAACATTTTCCAAGCATGATTCTGATCTCTGCTTGGTCACATCAATAAAATGGGATACACAATTTGTGCCATTAGTAGTGGCTTGGGGGATTTTAAAAATAAAAAAGAACTTATGCCCACCTCCCTCCCTGACTATGTAGCATTAGCACAGCTTTAGAGGTGCATCACAGCCAGGCACCAACTACAAACAGAAGCTGTAGATGCATATAAACAGAAGCTGGCAGTGACTAGTGGCGCTGTGGGAGGATGACAGCGGGGAGAAAGGAGAGTATAGAGGTGGTTTTTTTTTATTTTAACACCCCCCTTCCCCAATCCATATATAACATATTCATATTTCTAGACAACCCCTTTAATGTCATCCATGAAAAATATATACTTCATTTAGTTTTGGATACATTTTCAATTTGGGGCATTTAAAGATGACCTAACTTATTGATCAGATCGATTTGGGACGCTAAGCCAACTACAGGTCCATGCAAACTTGCACCACTGCCAATAGGTGGGACTAACCTGCAGCTGTAACATACACAATACTGAGTGTGCCTCTTAATTATTCATTATAAATGCTCCTGAAATCCTGGATATGACTGAAGAGACATTTTCAAACAGAGCGACTTGGAGCATTTAAAGAGGACCTGACATATCGATCAGATCGATTTGGGACGCTAAACCAACTACAGGTCCGCATAGACTTGCAATAAAAAAAATCCCTACAGATGGGTCCAGTGAGATGCATCGGACCCGTCTCTGGTGCTCCCTACACTTGCACAGTGATCAATGAAGCCGAAGTAGTACAGTCTACCTCTACAGCTTCACTGCATGAGTGCAAAGCCTTGGAGAACCCCGGAGCTAGGCAAGTATATCATTTATTTTTTTTCTGGGCATGGAGGGAAAAGCTAATGGGTTAATTGGGACATTAAACCAACAGTCCATAAGGCGTCCTACAAAGTATAATTGTACTGCCAAGGATATTTTCCTTTATTTTTTATCCTTCCCCACCAGGAAGATGTTTTGGTAGTTGCATTGTGTCTCCTCTGTGTTAGGTTGATTTACAGGTTTATTAAGTATCACCTTAACTTAGCATGCAATGGATGCTATTAGTTTCGGAATATTGTATAAAACTCAGTATGAAGTCGTGGGAATCAATAATATGTCCATAATGTGCTCTTGTTCCTAATGTTTAAAGAGAATTCCAGAATTAGCCTGTACATTTCTTTGACACAAAGATATTTTTCCAATGTATTATTTTGAGCTTGAAAAACAAAAGGTCATTCAGACTGTAGAATCATTATGCAATCAATAGGAAAACAATGGCATACACTGTAAATAACACATAGTAAATTGGGTAAAAACATCAGTAGCATTAACATTTACTCATGTTGGCACTCAACATGTCCCTTTATACTGAAAAAGCTCTTCTCTTATACCAGGCATGCCAGGTGTCAGTGAATGTCCAGCTCTACGGTTACTAATTATTGTACCTGCAAACCCCAGCACTGCCTAATAGCAGAAAATAAAGAGCATAACTCAGCAGATTATGTTCTTTCCTATACAATTTGCATTGTCAGCACTGTAGGCCATCTGCAATTAATGCCAAGCACAATGCACTTTCTTCCTGGTTCCTATAACACTAAGAGTCTCAGCAGAAGATTTTACTCTTCATCTCCTTGTACAGATCAGATCACAGATTGAAAAGCAACCACCAGCATGGAGCTTTTCATAGTATTATGAAGAGATGAGAAGCTTGCAGGTCCTCCCCTGTATATTCTGTCCTTGGATCTCCTGTTACAAAGTACCAATGTTCTGACTCCAAAGAAAAGATTATTCTTCTGTAACCCAATATATTGTACAGCCTTTTATTCTAACTTTTTTTCTCAATAACACTTAAACATTCTCTAACAAAATAAGCGACCTTCGCTCACATCTCCCATTATCACTGAAGATAACATTCTACAGCTATAAGATTATCCACTGTAAATAAACTTATTTCTTGTTCTTTTCTAGTGATGAAGACAACAAACCACTTCAGGGAAGCCAGACATCAATAGATGGAACCATAAAACAACAGGAGAGCGATGACAGTCTTGTGGATTATGGTGAAGGAGGAGAAGGACAATTCAATGAAGATGGCTCCTTTATAGGGCAGTATACAGTTAAAAAGGACAAGGATGAGACAGAGGGCAATGAAAGCTCAGAAGCCACATCACCGGTCAATGCTATATACTCCCTGGCATAGGACGATTTCCACCTCCCGTCCAGTCTCAACTTCTACCACCTCCATGTCTTTGCCTCTTTGAACTCTCCTGGGAACACCAGATACCCTTTCCACCCAGTTAGATTACATGTTAGGAAACATGCTGTGTGTAGATTCCTTCCTCATCAGCGGGTTGAGACAACAGCCTAGAGACTTGGAATCATGGACAGCTATCCTCTTCTTCAGCTGCTACAGTCTCCATCCAAGCCACACTCACAGTATTACCTGCTGGGACATCTCCTTTAGCCTTGCAATCTATTGACTATATTTCCATTCAGTTCCACAGGAAGATAGTGACCTTATAATCACTGCTGTCTGATACAGAATTCTTTGTACTGAAAGATCAAAGTGACTTCTGATTGGGATGAAAGGAACTTTTTTTTTTACTTTGCAGTGTGGGATAGTAATGGGATGGGTGATCTAAAACACCTCTTTAACTAATCCCTATCTAGCAAAGAGGTTATGTTAACTATTAATTTCCCCCCTACCTCTTATTTTTAATGTGAACTTAACTGTGCTCCAGGGTCTTCTGTGATATATACCATATAGGGCAATAAGGCACTCTGGATTTGTGTTGCTTCAGTATCATTCCCTCTGGACAGTGCTGAATCCACTGCAAGAACTGCTTGTGGGAGCCCGGCACTGCCTCTGGACCTGCCCCAAAGCATGAAGCTGCTGTCTATTCATTGTAGCCGCTATCTTTACATATCTCATCTCGGATTTTGGAAGGGCCAACTCATGCCATTCATTAATTTGCTGCCAGACAAAATGAGTGGAGGTGCACAGTTAACCCTACAAGAGGATGTTACGCAACACAGGAAATGGTTCTAAGGATACAAATGTCCCCATTGTCTACATTTATCCTTATTCTATGTGCCACTAACAATCTATGCAGAAAATATGTCCATCCATGTCCTTTGTTTTTTCAGATCACCCGATTTTCACCCATTTTTATTTTGGGAAAAAGTTGTTGGCGCTAGAATGGGTGGGAAGGAGCCATTCCTGATAATGGGTGTCTGCCCCTTGCAGCACCCAGGATATGTGTAAATGATTGTGAATATGATGAATGTTTGTGACATTGGAGGTGGCCCTGCTTCTGATTGTGACAGCAAGTACCCAAGTGAATGTGTGTGATTTTGGAACTGCTGCTGTGCATGTGTACATATATGAACGTGTGTTTTCCAGGAGAGTATGACTCTTGCCGTGCGTCTGTTGTATGTACGTCATTGTCATTGCAGATATGTAAGTAAAATAGGACTTACAGGTGTGCTATCCCTGCTGAACCTGAGCTAAAATGCCTTTGGTGTGCAAGGAGGAGGCTGGATCTTCTACTGCTGTACCTGTGACCACATATCAGGTTTGGCAGAGTGTGTACATATGACGGGGAGCTGGCACTGCCTTAGAGTATCTAAAGCTGTATCCTGAAGCTTTGCCAAATCTGGCCTTAACAATCACCAGAGAGAAATGATATCCACACACTTAAATGCCCCAAGGTCTCGATTTCTATAACACACACTCTGCCTTGTCTCTCCTTTTGCACTAAAGATTCCTTCATATCTTTTGTTTGAGTTTGACTTGTAAATAGTGACTTATATCCATATTAAATATCACTAATATATTTATATCCTCTTCACCATACATTAACCGCAAGCATAATACTGGACTCTACTGGATTGGGTAGCCCATATTGGTCTGTGGTACTGAAAGGGTTAATGGTGTTACAAGAGAAACCCCATGGTGCATCATACGGAGACTCATCTTTTTCCTTTGCCAGTTATGTTTTATGAGAGAAAAAAAAAACACTTTCCTCAGAGCGTTAACTCTGAAGAGTCCGGCCCCTCATAATGAATGAGATATCAGCATTTCACAAAATAAACCCTATTTAAATTTTTTTTTTGTTTGGAGCGAGCAGAGAACTGCATGAGCGTCACTAATAAGTTTATATCTGTTTGTTGTCTGTTCTTCGTTTTGTCTTTTTTAATCACTGTAAAACAATGAAAATAAATTCTTTTTTCTTTTTTTATTGCTTCTTTTTTCCCCCTTTAATGGTAATGAGTAATGATGTGATCTGTTATGTTACTATGTCTATGACCTTAGAGGGGGAGGCACATGGTGGGCAACATCTACATCTAAAGCCACGTACATCTGCAGCAGCTAACATTTGCGCATCTGTGTGGTCATTGGCCGCTGTGGGTGGGCAGGTGTTTATGTACAGGCGTTTTTACAGGATCACAGCCATCGTTATTCGTGTTGGCTCTTGCACTTTAGCAGAATTTATGTGCATTTGGCTCTGCTCCTATAACGTCTACATCCCCTGGACAGTTATGATGGTTTCTAGTAGAAAGAAGCTATACTATTCTAATCTTAGAGAAATGATGTACTCATTGGCGTAACTGGAAGCTGATGGGCCCCGCTGCGAGTCTCTGCCAGGCCCCCAACTATAATGTATTGTTTATAGTACTAGTCTTCTAATATGGTATGGTAAGTGACACCTTATGGGCCCCCTAAGCCTCTTGGGCCTGGTTGCAACTGCACTCTTTGAAACCCCTTAAAGGGGTTTTCACACAAAGGTAAGTTAGGGCCTAACTTACTGATCAGTGTGGGTCTCAGATCGCGAGAACGAACTCCTCGCCGCTCCTTAGACTAATGGAGCAGACGGCCGCACATGACCGTTCTGCTTCATTAATCTCTATGGAGCTGACAGAGATCGCCAAGCACATAGGGCCTAACTTGCCCTAATGGGAAAACCCCTTTAAGTTACGCTCCTGGATGTACTGTAAATGTTGTGCTTATGTCTTTTCCCACTCCCCTGCTCTTTTATTGATTCCAGAATTTCCACCTAATGTGTCCAGTGCTGGTGAAAAAAAATGCCTCTTATTTTGTTTTCATTATTTTTGGCTGCCCTGCAGAATATTAAAGGTGCCTCCTCTACCACCCAGACAGTGGGACTTTGCTTCTGAGACCACCAGTTGGATTTTTTTTTTTATTTTAGTTATTTGTCTCTAATTTGTGACTTTTTTGGGTGCAAGCAAAAGTGGGGCACTTAGTGGTTTTGAATTCGGCTCCTTATCTGTCACAGTGAATGATTGTTCTGCGGATGTTTGCACTGCATCTATCACTATTTGGCGCCTAAAAAGTCTCAAAAATACACCTGTTCAGAGCAGGTGCACTTAAAAAAACCCCCTCCCTTTTCAGTACTGGAAACAAAGGGCAACGCTTCAAAAATGTCAAATTAACTTTATGCAACTTGAGAGAATACTTCTGAACAGTTTTAAAATGTAAAATTTCATCAACTTTCCATTAAAGAGGCCTCAAGTAACAACTTCATCATTTTGTATAGAACGTCACATTTTTGAGTGGGATTATTGTCAATGTGCAGGCTCAATTTCATATACGTTATAATAAAAAAGGCAAAGACTCATTTGAGCAAGACATTTTTTTACATGTCTTTAACTTTTATTTTCTGCACTTACAACAATATGTAGTAAGGACATTGTACAAACATTTGGTTTTAGTTTTTTTGGTGCCTTATTCCTTACTGGTTGCAAATAAGATCTACTTTATAGTAGATTTTTTCACCATTTTCACTCCATTTGGATTTTTTTTCCTGCTTCCCAGTACATGGCATGGGATATTCAATACCATCACTGTGAAGTGCAATTTGTTACGCAGAAAACAAGCCATCACAGGGCTTTTTACATGGAAAAATAAAAAAGTTAGAGATTTTTGAAGGTGGGGAGTGAAAAATGAAAATGAAAAAATAAAAAAGGGCCAGGTCGTTAAGGAGTTAAAGAAAAGGGTTCTTAATTGTAAGAACAGTGAGACTATTGGACACTTTATTTAAAGAAAACCTACCACTTAAAAGTGGTAGTTCTTACACACTATACATGGCGATAGCTGGTGCCGGAGTATATTTTTATTGGTAGAATAAACCGCTGTATCACCGATTTATAAATCATATCAACATTAATCTCGGCGCACCGCTCTAGGGCACGGCGCACCATGTGCGCGCCCATGCGTGCACCGGATTCTGAAGTGCTGGAGAGCTGGTGACATCCCGAGCTCTCCCACACACGCGCGCCTGCGCAACTTCGCACGGGGAAACAGGCCGTGCTAAATTGCGCAGGCGTGTGTGTGCCGGAGAGCTCGGTAACGTCACCAGAATCCGGAGCGCGCATGGTGCGCCGTGCCCTAGTGCGTTGCGCCAAGATAGATGTTGATATAACATATAGAATAAACAGCAGTTTATTCTACTATTAAAAATATGCTCCGGCACCAGCTCACCCTGAGCTGGTGCCATGTATATGTGTCTTAGAACTACCACTTTTAAGTGGTAGGTTTCCTTTAAGAATTACGCTGTAACCTGCATCAGGAATTGGCACAGGCTATAGCCTCCAAGTCCTGGCATGGCTCACTAACTGCTCCTCCCTGCCCAGTTGGCATGGAGGTAGGGTATGGGGGGAAAGGGAGTCACAAGTCATGGCCTAAGAGGCTGGAACCCCTTCATATAGCAGTGTAATGTATGGGGCAGGAAGAGCAGTAAGTGCTGGCTCACTAGGCATCAGCTCCTGATAAATGCCCCCAGTGTCTCTATAAGTACAGCTGCTGATAGCAACACATGAAGGCTACTGAACGCTGTTGGCTCTGCCATGGGATGCAACATACAAGCTGTGTTATAGCAAAAATAACCTTAGACCTAAATAAGTTATTTATTGAGACAATCTGTTGAACACTAACATTTTCGATGAAGAAAGTTTATGATCTGTCAACTGGTAATGACATTGCAAAACCATCTGATAAGCAGTTTTCATCATGAATTCATAGTTATCTGATTCATAAATGAGCTTTCATAATCCTTCTGATATAAACTGGAGGTGGAATTAATGTTGGATTCATGTAAACTGTAACTCATCCTGTCCAGTTCAGTCAATACAAAAGCAGCTGCTACATATGGCTAATATTCCCTAGAGGAGAATGCACTTGGCGGAGTAGGAGTTACATGGCACCATTACTGTCATCAACACCTTCTCTAATTCACTAGTCAATTATTTTCTTGTTTTAGGCTATATCTAGTAACTTGGAAAATAACAGGATAAAAGTTTGAAGAAGAAATATAATTGGTTAAATACTTTGTTATTCAGCTTAACAATGCCACAACATCCAGAGGGTTTAGGGTTTTAACAAAAGATACAACATATTAGTTACTATATAACCAGACCTGCAACTCTGTATTTAACAGTATATGAAGACAGATGATGGACTCTAGTGGCACCTAACATTCTCCATTGACTATATTCAGGTCTCTTACACAGTGCAACCACGATACATTACTGGCACAACGCTTCATAAATACATGTGCTAGTAGTTTGCACGTTCTTTGTAGTGCAAAGTCAGACAGAAAACTGGTGCAAACACTTTAAGAAATGTTGGCCAATATCTTAAAGGCATCTGTAAATTTCATAAAATCTTTGGAGTAGATTTATCACTCCTTCTATGCCAGTTTTTGAGGAAGCAGTTAAATATTTGTGCAAGTGCAAGAATTTGAGATTCGATAACGAAAAAGGCCACCTCCATGCCATGGAGGAAGTGGAGGTGGAGGGGCCAGTGCGTTCCCGTCTCGTGCCTCCATTCTTTTGAAAAAGCAGGCAGCTTTTGTTTAAAGGTTTTTACGCAAAACTACGCCAGGTCAGACCTAGCATAGTTTTGCCCGGTGACCACGCCGCCTGCCGAATACACCAAGAGGCCTAAGTCCCCAAGGGGGAGAGTGGCCGCAATGAAACGCCAGAGCAGGAGCGCTAGCTTATGATATATCTTCCCCATTGTTTCCCAACACCAAACAGCATTGTTCTACATTCCTAGTGACTGCTAAAAAAAAAACCCCTGCAGCCAGCTGTTAGTTTATGAATAGTAAAATATTGTAAGGGCTACATACAAAATATATGAGCATTTTCTGGTTATGATATTGTTTATTTCCATAGGTTTGAAAAACACCGGATTGCTTCCATATGTGCTTCCTTATGTACTACATTTTTCTACCTTATGTGCTAGGGTAAAACTTAAAGGTTGTGCCAACCATTGCTATCCAACTATGCACAATCTGATTAACCTTAATAACCTGGCAGATTTGCCAGAATAAGGGTAGATACTGATATGTATGGACTTGGCTGTGGCAGTGTAGAGGCTGCATTGTTCTAGTCAACACCACTGACATTTTGGCTACTGATTGGACAGGTAACGGAGATGGAACCTCTCCTGAGCATACATTGCCTGCATAGAGTACACTAAGGATATGAAGGAATAGGTGACCTAGGTGACACACATATGTGAACAGTCTTTAGGAGAAGGTCTGGGGGTCCATGCGGTCTAGGCCGGACATGCAGGCACTGGCTGGGTGCTGAGGGTGGTGATATGGGTAAGCTGGCTGTGTGAGGAGTATGGGTGCATGGGGTAGCTAGCTGTGTTTAGAAGAAGGGAATATTGGGGCGCTGGCTGTGTGGGAAGTAGTGGAGCATATGGTTGCTGAGTGAGTGAAGAAGGGACAACCTGAGGAGTGCTAGTTTTGTTTACCCAAGTCAACAAAATACCATATTACAGCCTTGAATAGTCCTTCTAGGTATTGGTCTAGGTTCTAGGTCTAGGTTATTTTATTCCTGAATAAAATGCTATTAACCCGTCTTGGTAATAGTTTTGTCATGTTGTCTCTCATCTGAAAATGGAGAGAACAAAATTTTGTATTACAAAAAAGTCACCGGTTTTATAATAAATCAAGATATTTGGAGACAAGTGATTATTCATCAGAAAAATAAGTGAACATTCATTAGAAAACATAAGTGAAATCTTAATCAACAGCATGAATGTATTTCTAGAAATGATCAGTCTCCTACTGTCACTCTAACATCTCATTTTTAGCTGCCAGTTCATAAAAGACAACAGGAAGTTTTATGTACATGTCAGAATCACATGAAAAGTTTCCATCTGTTCTGGGAGCGTTATCCATTTCTGTGGGGTCTAAGATTAATTACCACTCTCCCCTTATCAATTGCATTAATGAAACTGGTCTTCAGATCTGTCCAATTAACCCTACCGGAGTCATTAAATACCCAGCTTTCCATTTGGGTAATGGCTAATGTAATTGATCTTCAGATTTAATGCTGGCTGAAGATAAGTTTTGGAGCATTTAGTGTCCCTTGGGGTTTTTTTTAAGCAGGATCTGTATTTACTATCAATTCCTCAGATAATACGAGATCCCCTCAACATTCCTTTAGTGACCCAAGATTAGGGCATGTACATAAAATTTCACATAATCCTTCTTGTTTCCCTGAATCATCTACATCATCACATTTTTTATTCACTTAGCCCATTATTTATTGTGTGTGTTGGGGGGATTGTTGGGAGAGTGAGGGCGGATTGTCATAAATGGCTGTAGAAACACACTTTAAGCCCAAAATATGGCAAAAAAAATATATCTAGTTACAGCCACTACCAAAGAAAGTTTAGGAGATTTCTGTATCTTTTTGTTAAGTATACTTAACAAAAATAGATTAGATTAGATAGTAAGCAATAAGCTCCCATGATTCTTCTAGTGGCAAAGCTTACATGATTTGTCAATGTTTCAGTGTTGTACTACTATGATTCAGGAAGCTGGAGCAATTAGGTAGTTACACCTTAATTTATTTGCATACCCTACTGGATTCCTGGACAATCCCAATAAAGACATACCACAGGAGTATTACCAACAATCTATCCAATCCATAGAGTCCACCATAACAACCTCCTGCGGCAGAGAGTTCCATAGTCTCACTGCTCTTACAGTAAAGAATCCCCGTCTATGGTGATGGTAGAACCACCTCTCCTCTAGGCATAGAGGATGCCCCCTTGTCCTGTACATTGAGGTCTCCAGGCAGCCGTCTTTTCTCTAAACTGAATAACCGCAAATTTTGTAATCTTTCATCTTTCCTAATAATCTTGGTTGCTCTCCTCTGCACTCGTTACAGTTCTATGTCCTTTTTATACACTGGTATCGAAAACGGTACACAATATTCCATGTGTGGTCTGAGCAGTGATTTGTATAGGGGCAAACCTATGTCCTTATCATGAGAATCTATTCCTCTCTTGATACTCCCATAATTTTATTTGCTTTAGCAGCAGCTGCCTGGCTCTGGTCCCTAAAATTAAGTTTACCATCCACCAATACCCCAAGTCTTTTTCAGCTCTAGTTTTACCAAGTAATTGTCTGTTTAGAACATAATTATACTTTTTGTTTCCATGGCCCAAGTGCATAACTTGACATTTATCTACATTAAACATCATCAACTATTTCTCTGCCCACAAGCTTCCACAAATCCCTCTGTAATGCTAAACTATCGACCTCTGTATTTATTACTTTACACAGCTTTGTATCATCTGCAAATATTAAAACTCCACTGTGTAAACCCACTACAAGGTCATTAATAAAAATATTAAAAAGAAGTGGACCCAATACTGACCCCTGTGGCTCTACACTGGTAACGTCCACCCAATCTGAGAATGTGGCATTAATGATGACCCTCTGTTTTCTATCACTAAGCCAATTACTTACCCAAATACTCAGATTTTCCCCTAGTCCCAGAAGTCTCACGTTATGTACCAACCTGTTATGCGGCACTGTGTCCAATGCCTCAGAAAAGTCCAGATATACAACATCCACAGCGTCCCCCAGATCCAGTCTGGAACTTACCTCCTTATCAGATTAGTCTGACAAGACCGATCTCTCATAAACCCATGCTAATGTTGAGTTATAAGGTTATGTACTGTGAGATACTCCAGGATAACATCTATAACATACCCCTCAAATACTTTCCGCACAACAGAAGTTAGACTCACAGGTCTGTAGTTTCCAGGATTGCTTTTTAGTGCTTTTTTTGTATATTGGTACCACATTTGCTATTAAAGTTAGAATGTGTTGAAGTGCATGTAAACTTCAAACATCAACCATCAACAAAATTTTACTCCTCAAAATGTAGCTAAGTTTTCAGTTTTCAACAAACTGCATACTTCAATAGACAGTGAATGTATGTAAGGGATAACACTATTTCTGTTGATTATTCAACTTGTATTCTGCATACTTTGAAAGTTTTCCCCTCTGCAATCTATGTCTCTAATTCACATTTGTCCTATAGCTTTTGGGTGTAGACTTCTTGCTGACATCTCCTGTATATTGAAGGTAGGTGAGAATCTGCTCCATAACATTATCATCAGCAGGTTTATACAAGAGATTATAGAGACATAACATCCTCCAATGATGTCAATAAAGCAAATTTATTTAAGGCCTACATTATTTATGTTCCATTCCTATCAAAGGTCATCAGTCATAGAACTATGTGGGTCTGGCACCAGGCACCCCACTGATCAGCTATCCTGCAGTCAATACACATGGAATTATTCCAACATTAGGAGAAAATATTCTGGACGGCACATCCAGACATTATACAATTATCTATATTGAACAGCATTAATAATTCTGAAATTAATGTTCTTAGTTACATTTTAGAAAGCTGCAACAGCCCATTTACCTCTGCACAGAGATCTCATTTAATGGGTACAACATCAGATGGCATTTATTTGTGTCACAACCCCAGCAAGAGCTGAAACTCAGCAGTCCAGCCGTACCCCTACAGACAGGCTCAGCCCCCATGGTATGTGCATCAACACCCCACCGACACCACAGCAATAGCAGATCTCATTCAGTACCATAGCATTTCTTGGCTCAGAGAGTTGTGGTGGAAACAGACACCATGTGACGTAACACCCACTTCTGTATTGATCGATAAAATTAGGTCAACATGAAGAGGTTTGAGGGTGATCCGATCAAAATGTAACCTCGTGTTCAGGTTTATTAATGTAGCCTAGACACAATAGATATTTTAATAGTCTGTATGTGCCGTTCAGATCTCTTTTTTTTTGTTGCTTAAAGGATTTGCCCATGAAAGAAAGTTCTCAAATTTAAATCACCTAGGTATGATTACACAATAAAGATTATTTTTACTTGACAATTTTATAGCTGTTTTAGCTCCTATCACTCATTGATGGTCAGTGTAATATTTCAGAGTGTGGGCGGGGACTCTTTAAGCGGACACTTTATGATTCCTCTGTGCTATGAGATGCTGTGTGCTGATGATGTGCTTAGATCAGGGTAGAGAGTTTATCTACACTTTCATTTAGCTTCTGAAAATTCTACTATTATCTGACCCATAGAAAAAGAGAGATGAAGCAGATCAGAGATGGGAGATGATAAGATCCATGAGATGGATATAAAACATAATGACACTCTCAGCTCTGCTAACTCTAACCTATACCACACAGTGTCAGCACTGCTATATGCCTCCCTTCCCCTGGATAAAGACCTTATTCTTCTGTAGCTAGTAAAGTAAGTCTCTGCACACTGCTGGAAGAGCCTGTGTCTGCGCTGGTCTTCTAATGCAGGGGGGAGGGGCAGGAGGCAGAGAGCACTGCAGTGTGCAGAGAAAAGAAGCTATTCTTAAGTCAGAAGATTCATGGTTGGATACAGGGGCAACCAAATTGTAAACAGCAGGACTGGTAGAGAAAAGTTGGAATTATATCTGTGAAATGCTTTATTTTTGTTAATAACAGAGAGTTAGAGAATATGTTATTTTGTTATCCTGAGTATATTTAAGATGCTTATCTTCGTCGCAATACCCCTTTAAAGAGGACCTGTCAGGGCATTCGGGACACTATACCACCCACAGGTCCTTATGGATCTGTGGCTTAGTGTCTCAAATCGCCCTTTAGCAAGTCCCTACGCATCGTCATGAAAAAAAATGTTTATACTTACCTTCTTCCAGTGCTCCACACCATAAGAAGCCCTGCAGCTGGGCCATTCTTACAGTAAATAAAAGTAAAAGATCTTTTTTCCGGCAGTGGCACAGTGACACACAACTGTGTTCATCGTACCGTGTACAATGCACTCCTATGGTGGCCGTATGCTAGCCGGTGTTTTAGGTGATTTGGGGAGGACTTTACCAGCCTTTACCAGCAATATTACTGGTGTGATTGGTAAAATTCTGGTGGCAGGTCTTCTATAAGAGATGAATTACTGAAAACTTATTTATAACAACATTTTTCTCTAGCAATAAAAGTTGACCCTTTATAACCTTTGACTCATTATTGGTGTGTTGTTTCTACTGATGTGAAACATGGATAGGACTGGTGACGGATCTAGTTTAGATCCGAAAAGCGTATCTGTATTATTTTTATCTGTGAAGGACTGATATTCCGTAACGATTTGGTTGATAAGTCCTACCCAAGTATCTATAGTTTTATGAGAAGGAGAAGGAGGAAAACTCCCAAATTCCTAATAAAAAAAGGCCTGGAAGGTAAATCTACCATGAACATCAATCATGATAAACTAGGGGCACTTATCCATTGGCTCCTTGCTTCTAAAATAATCTTTGTAAAATTTGTAAAAGTTACCAGACCACCTTCACAGGCTTTTACATTGTGCAGCAGAACGTCCCCCTCCCTGGGTGTGAGATTACAGCAAGTAGGGGAAGTGCCAAAAGAGCATGGCAGAGGCTGTGACAGTGTAACAGACTGTGCAGCTAAAGCACGGAGGGGCTCCTGTAACGCGCCCCCCCCCCCCTGAACCCTTCAGGCTCATGAGCATCAGCACCTGGAGACCCTCATTTCATTTGCATAATTTTAAAAGCCTTTTTTTCTGTTAAAACCAGAAGCTAAAAGAAAAGTGGATCCTGCCAGAGGGTGTGCACACCAGTATGTCAGTGTGCTTGGTTTACAATCCTTAATCCTGGTGGTGGATGTCCTTAAGGTCTCATGCACACAGCCGGGTGGAGAAAAGCAGAGGGGTGAGTACTCCACATGATCCAGAGACACTGTGGGTTTCATTTATCATCTCTTTTGAAACGGAAAACTGTCAGTGCAAAGTCTGAAAGAAGTGTGTTGCATGCCCCATGTTACAGGTTCACCAAAAACAGGTTGGAACACTCTGTCAGGGAAGCACCTGATTCATAAAGAACAGGCGCCACAATTCATGAATATGGCGCACCCTGCACACAGCACAGGTAAACTGCACATAGTACAGACTGCACTGTTTTTAATAAATGTGCCACACTCTTTCTCTAATCTATTGTGAGTGAGAAGATCTCATAGGGCTATAAAATGATAGATATTTTGGGGCATACAGCCATCTATGTGACTCACATGAAGCTTCTACTGTGGCTCCTACGATTGTGTTGTGTAAAAAAATGCTGGGATAATACGCCTACAACTGCTTTTTATACTGAGATATTGCTTTACAAGTAATTACATTGGATTATACATGTGTAACAGGTCCACAAGGATCTGAGCAGTTTTAGCACATTGTAGAGCCAAGTGCAAATTTAACAAAAGTGTGCACATGTTCTCTATAAGGAAAATCATATACCGAGTGTCTACTTCTTATTGCAGTACAGAAAGACTATGAGATAATAAATCAGTAGAAAAATACTCAATTTTATTAAGCAATATAATATATAATGATATATATCACTTAAGAGGGATAGACATGAAAAGCAACAATTTCCTCAAAATTGCACAAAACAATGGGTCATTATATGGACCTGTTCCTTGAGTCAGAGAATCTTTAGAAAGTTCCCACATATGATATGTATTATATGAATCAATGGACAGGAAACCTCCGCCTCTTTAGTCATATATATGGATCCTGTATAAGACTGAAGGGTCCTTGGAGAAGATCTTTCACTAACGAGCTTTGTCTTCTGATTATCCATTAAACCCCTCACTCTCACCCTGCATATTCCATTAATCCAACTGCATTATTAATGGTACTGGGAGCAGAGCAGATGGGATGCAGCGTGCGTCCATGTGACCCCCTACTATGTTTCCATTGTACTTCTGACTGTTGACACCTTCTGTCTGGGTCTGGTAGCGTACACCCTGAAGGGTTAACCCTATGTTCTAAGCATATAGCAGGGAAGTAACAGATCGCATTGTGCAGAAAAGAGAATCATGCTGGGCTGCTTGGGGCACATTTTACAGCTATATTCATGATGTTTATACTGTATTTGTTACATGACTTCATAAATATTCAGTCATATAATAAGACATCTCTGAATTTACACTGAATATTCATAAATGTTCTCACACAGGGCAAGTGTTAAATACACTATAAAAACTGTTATCCCTGCATTTATTGATGATATAAAATTTCCTGCTTGAGATGCTGTTAGGCTCTGTATACATTGGCCCTGCACCAGTTTTCTGTCGCTGCTGCGCTGAAGTTCCCCGGAACGCACTGGAATACACAGAGCCGGGCTGAGTGAAGGTAAGTGCAATTTTGCGACAATTTTTTTTTTTTTAATGCGGCGATTTTTCCGAATCCGTCGGGTTTTTGTTCGGCCGATGCGGCACAATCCGATCGCGTGCGCCAAAATCCCAGGGCAATTCAGGGAAAAACGGGGCAAATCGGAAATATTCGGGTAACACGTCGGGAAAACGCGAATCAGGCCCTTAGGAAATGTCCCCCACAGTATATAGCTGGCAGGTTTTTATATCCATCTATACAGGAGTCATGTGCTCCCTCATAGAGTAGAGAAAAAATGAGAAGTTATCTATAAAAGATTCACCTGGAGTACATTATTAGACTATCTTTCATTGCACTGTTCTCATAGGGGATGCAGAGGCAGCATGATGATGCATTGTAAATACCCTCATACAGTAGTGACCACTGAGCAGTGAGAAGGAGGAACTACTCTGATACATATTCCAAGGATTGCTCAAAAATCTGCACAAACTTTTTTTTTTTTGGGGGGGGGGGATTTTTTAATTCTGTTGCAACCTCAAAAGTTGGCATCTGAAATCAGACTGCGGAAAGCATAGCCCAATGTATTGAAGTAGCGCACAGCTGTAAGTAATTAATGCGCAATAGAATGCGCCAAAATGCGCAATAAAAATGCAGACACAAATAAGATGTGCGCCGAAATCTTACTGCGCCTTTTTTGTTTTATTTTGATTTCAGACCATTTTTTTTCCTGGTCTGTTGTGTGGCAAAATTTGTGCCTAAAATTCCACATCATCTGCCACATTTATGTTGAGTTTGTCGGCTTTTTGGCACAGAACACACCAGGAAAAAAATGGTCTGAAATGAAAAACAGGCGCAGCCCATGTAAGATTTTGGCAAACGCCCCCTCAGTCGGACAAGTCGGAAAATGGATAAAAACTGGTCTAAAAAGTGCAATTTTGCGCAATTTTTGCCACAGAACACACCAGGAAAAAATGGTCTGAAAGGAAAAACAGGCGCAGCCCATGTAAGATTTTGGCAAACGCCCCCTCAGTCGGACGAGTCGGAAAATGGCTAAAAACAGGTCTAAAAAGCGCAATTTTGCGCAATTTTTGGCACAGAACACACCAGGAAAAAAATGGTCTGAAATGAAAAACAGGCGCAGCCCATGTAAGATTTTGGCAAACGCCCCCTCAGTCAGACAAGTCAGAAAATGGCTAAAAACAGTCTTTTCACACTGTGTTTTAGGAGCAAAACCACCAGAATTGTGCCGCACCCTCCCAATAGGTGCAACTGTGTTCACATCCTGAAAACTGACCAGATTATCTAAAAGTTTGCACCACTATTAAATAATGGGGCAGATGTATTATCGTTTCTGTGCCAAAAACTCATTTGTGTCTGCATTTTAATGTCGCTGACTGATTAGTTCCCTCTGTGCATTAATTACTTACAACCGTTCGCTACTTCAATACATCCGGCTATGCTTTCTGCAGTCTGATCTCAGATGTTGACTACTGAGATTGTGCAGATTTTTGAGCAATCCTTAGAATAAGTATAAGAGTAGTTCCTCCTTCTCAGTGGTCAATACTGTATGAGGATATTCACAATGCATCATCATGTTGCCTCTACATCCCCTATGACAGAGGTGGCAAACGTTTGGCACGGGTGGCAGTGGTGGCACTCGGAGCCCTTAATGTGGGCACCCAGGCCATCACCGCAGAATTAAGTGCACCATACAGAACTCCTAGAATCTTCCTACAATGATAGGCAAATTTGCCCTCCTCCTTTTCAACTGCGTTGGTGTCCTTAGGAGGCTGAAGGAATCAAAGTTGTCAATGAACAGAAGAAATAAATTACTGCTTAAATTGCTGTGCGGGCACTTTGCAATAAATAAGTGGCTTTTGGTGGAAGTTTGGGCACTCTAAAAGTTTAGCCATCACTACCCTATGAGAACAGTGCAATGAAAGATAGTCTAATAATGTACTTCAGGTGAATCTTTTATAGATAACGTCTCACTTTTTCTCTATTCTATGAGGGAGTACATGACTCCTCTATAGATGGATATAAAAACCTGCCAGCTATATACTGTATGTCCAACCAAGGGTTGACATACTTACACAAACCAAGTGCAAAGAAAACTAAGGACCACATGTATCACTCGTTTTTTCTGTTGTTTTTGCGCCTTTTCATTCAGGCGCACCAGTTTTGTGACTAAATGCCAAACTAGTCGCGCAGCAAAAATAAGCAGCTTTCTCTCATTTATCCTAGCAATCCAGATGTTTTGCTGCGCCTAATGATATTCATCACTTGCAACTTTTTAATTTAGGCGCAAAAAAGGGCGCAAAAACACTCCAGCCCGAAGGCGGCGTTAACTGAGAAGTAGCACTGAGCCCCTTTGCAGAACAGCTCATTTCTAGCAGCAAAGCTCAGCCAGACAGTAGTATATATAATAGATACATTAGATACTCTGCAGACAGGAGCTGCAGACTCTAGTTACAGTTCATCACCTTCTATTTACAAAACATTCTGCAAAACGCTGAGCTCAAAGCAAGAGCTGAGAACTTTGCAGAATGTTGCAGATACTACAAACAAGTGTCCCCCATGTAATTCTGCACAGTATCACCAGTGCTGAGGGGGATACTGTGCAGAATTACAGGGGTGCAGCAGGAGATCAACACTGGGGGATCCCCTCTAGGAGAAGCCCCTGCTGAGGAGGGTGCTGGGTGTCACACACCTGGGTGCTGCTGTGAGTGTTATCTTCATTCTGGGCTGTGGGAGAAGCAGAGAGGAGCTTGTAGCAGGATCACATGTAAGTGCCTGAATCTAACATTGCGCCTAAACTGTGCCAAAATTGCGCCTAAACTGTGTTAATGTAAAGTGATTAATAAGAGGCAGGAAATTACCTTATCACAGTTGGTGATAATTCTAGAAAAACAGTGCGCCAGAATTTAGGCGCAACTACTACACTTAGGTGCACAAAAGTGATAATTGTGGCACACCATTTGTAATATATCTGGACTTATATGCATGAACAATGTGAGACATTTTTTAAAACTGGTGTGCAAGAAGAGAAATGTGGTGACTGAACCTTCTCTACATTACCTTTTGTAGAAAGTGCTGTTAAAATGAACTTCAGTTTCACAAATCTAGAGTGAAAAAAGTTTGTGCGACAAAAAGGGAAATTCTTATTATAGATGCCCTAGTTATTGAGAACCTAAGCCAGTGTTTGGCTATGATATTTATGTTGTTCTTTGAGAAAACTATCTGATGGGAGGACAATGCCTTCCTTATACTAGTTTGGATATATTCTTTTAAGAGCTCTATATGACAAAACACTTTTTTATGAAAGGACACAAGACTAAGCCATACGAAAGAGAATGAACTTGGCAGATGTGCAATAAGCAGACAATCCCATGAAAGATCTGAATGACAGAGATTTCTTTTATAAACATATTTGATATCCCTCTGTAAACCCCCTACTATATCACTGGCATAGCAAGAGTTACAGAGCTTATGTACAAAACATTTAAATATGAGAGCACCAGTTCAAAGATGTAATATTTTAGCTGTACCATTGGGATATCTCTCTTATTTATCTCAATGAAACGATAATGTCACTGATCCGGAGAACAAAAGCCTTGTTCTTCTCTGCATTAACATCTGTCATTGGGGAGAGTTTGGAAGCCTTCACACGCATTTGATGGTCAGCTCCTTAAATCGGTCAACTTTATTCTGATCATATATGTTGTTTAAGGAGCACATTTACTAACCTCTGTGTGCCAGTTTTCTGTCGAAATGTGCATGTTCTATTCAGTGCAAACTGCTTGCAGAGGTATTTAAGAAGTGTTTGCGCCACATTTGTGTCATATACGACCTCTCAGTGGCGCGGTTGTGCTATTCTTTATACAACAGAAATTTCTGGCCTGAGGTGGGTGTTCTGGTGCTTAGTCGGACCATGCGCCATATTTAACATCCAAGGTCTGACAGAAGTTTGTTGCACGAGCAGTGTAGGGAGCGCCAGCTTCATGAAGAACGGGCACCAGAATTCCTGAATCTGGCGCACCCTGCAATATACACATAGGGGGATATTTATCATACGTATGATCGCCCCGCCGCTGCAAATTCGCAGCCCGATACATCAAAAGGCTTCTGCCTCCACTGTCGTGAAGGTGGCGGATTGGGGAAAATAATCGCAAAAGCTAGCACTAAGCTAGCATTTGCGATTATTTCTGTGCCTCTGCACCACTGGCGGTGCGCACAGGTCCTGATAAATATGCCCCATAGTGCAGTTTGCACTGTTCTTAGTAAATGTGCCCCATAGTGATCTTAGTGTATATAAACTTTTGACTTTGCAGAAAGTAATAAAAATGATTTAAAGAATTCCCTCTCATTCATTATTCTGGCATTTGGCAAATACCGGTATAAATAATTTTGATAATCCTAACTTACCTAGAACTGAAAATGTCTATTTAGATTTCATGTTAAATAGTGAGAAAACATGCATATGTCTCTTTTTATATAGTGTATGTAAACACTGGTTTCGGCTGTAGACGTCACAATTAGAGATGAGCGGAGCGGACATTTTCGTTCAGGTTCGGCCAGGAACCCTGAAATATTGCTGTATTGTAATTTAAAGTGATACATAGATCATTGAGTCTCCTAAATGATAGCAATTAAAAAATGACACCTTTCATAGTTCCGTATACTGTAGTATGAAAAGTTATTAGTGTCAGAATTTGCGAAACAAAGAAACATTTTTTCTTACAAAATGTTTACATTTTTAAAACATAATAAAACCTATATAAATTATGTATCCCCGAGTTTGTACTGAAATAATAAGTGGGTGTTGTCATTTGGAGTGAACAGTGAAAGCCTTAACAGCAAAGCCCTCAAAAAAATTGCACAAAAGTATTTTTGTAAATTTCACATCATTTGGAATTTTTTCATATGGCATGGAAAATAAAATTTGTTACACAAATAACAAGTAACAACACCTGTACAGATCTGTACATGGAAAAAAGGGACACTTACTCATAGATCCAGGCACTGTGACTGTAATAATCATCCTTTTGTTATCCATGGCCCTCTTCCTTGTAAAGTCCACTTTTAAAATGATGCTAATGAGCTGTTAGGGCCGGAAGGGTGTTGCCAGAGCATCTCAGCACTGCAGATTTGCAGGTTTTTACAATGAGCAGAACATGTATCACCCAACTCCATTCTCTCTCCCTCATCACTCTGCCTGTGTAATCTAGCAGCAGGAAGTGCAGGGGAGCAAGTACCCTGCTCATTATAACAGTTTGTGAAGCTACAGCACTCACCAGAACCCTTGACATGGATAACATATATAAGAAGATTACCCCAATTACAATGCCTGGATCAATGAGTAAGTGTCTCTGCTTTATAATGCTGGATTTTGATGTAAACCAGACTTTACATTATGATCAGTGCCCAAAGTAATATGATTGACACTACATCATATAACAATGCTCTGTGGCTGAGGCCAAGTTCACACCAAAGCTAGTGGGGTCTCGTTACTCTTGTCTAGCCTTTTCATTCACATGTTCCCATTGCATGTATGGGTTATCTCGCTGCAGCCTGCATTATTCTTGCATTTATAAAGAATAGAAGTTATCGATGGACACTAATGATGGTGTGATATCTGAACATTTCTTAAACTGGAACAGACCTAAATATTTTTTATCTTCAGTGACTTTTAATCTTCAACCCATAAATACAAAAAAGTTGTGTTAACTACATAGATCCTGAAGATAGAACACTGACAACACCAGAACCAAGGTTAATACAGTACCATAAACACCGTCCCTTAACAAGGTTGTATAGGTAATATAGTAACAGTGACCCCCACGGTCGCCAAAATAGTAATGGTGCTACCCACACAGCAGCCAATACAGTGATATTGCCGCCACAGTCAATAAAATAGTGATAGTGCTCCAAACAGTAGCCAATATAGTCAAAGTGCCAACCTACAGTAAGTAATCTAGTCACAGTGTCTGCAAATGGTTCTCCAACTCAAAAGTCAATAGTCCCATTGCCCCCACAAAGTAGCGAACAGTTACAGTTATCTACAGAAGCTGGTAGTCACAGCACCAGCCTGCCCCAGTAACCAGTGTTTGCCCCAAATAGCCCCAGAGCCTGCACCCAGTAGCCGACAGTCACAGTGTCTTCTCCCAGTAGTCACAGTGATGCTCCAAGTAGCCACAGTGATGCCCCCAGTTGTCACAGTGATACCATTATAAGCCATTCTATTGCACCTAGTCGCCAGCAGTCACAGTATTACCTTCTTTATCCGCAATAAAGAACCCAGTAGCCAATAGTCACAGTGATGCCCCACAGTAACCAGTAGTCACAGTGATGCTCCCATTAGGCAGTATTCACACTCATTTTCGCCAGTAGCCATTAGTTACAGTGAGGCCCCCAGTATCCACAGTGATGTCCCCAGTAGCCAGCATTCACAGTGATGCCCCCAGTAGCCAGTAGTCACGGTGATGTCCCCATTAGCCAGCAGTCATAGTGATTCCCTCAGTAGACACAATAATGTGATAAGTAGCCAGAAGTAACAGTGATGCCCCACAGTAGCCAGTAGTCACAGTGATGTTTCCTGTAGCCACAATAATGTTCTCAGTATCCAGTAGTCACAGTGATATCCCCACTAGCCAGTTGCTACAGTGATGCCCACAGTAGCTATATACCACAATAATGCCCCCAGTAGCCAGTGATCTCAGTGATGCCCTCAGTCATGATTTAAACAACCATCTTGCCCAAGTTGGGGGGAACGGTTGGTTCCCACCCCTGCACTTGGCACATTACTGCTAAACTACATTTATTTTAATGCCAAGTTGCATTAAAGCAGTCGGACAACACCTTTAAGTTTCTGGATAATAAAAACTAAAGTGAAGTTTCCAATTCATTATAAGCAAGCAGTTATCTATAAAAAAGTTAATTAATTGTAGAACTCATGCATTACATTATGCAGCATTATAGATAATGCAGTACGTTTCCTGACAGTTCTACGGACTAAATTGCTAAATGAGAAACTTGTTAATCCTAGACTTGATAAACTCTACTGCATTTGATGACTGCAATGAGAATCACCTTACTGTAGCCTAATGAAATGCACATATCCCAGAGCATATGTTAATCCCTGTTATACGATGACACCACAGGAGAGAGCCTACACTTATCTACAGTATGATATACCAGTGCAAGGAAAGCTGGCACAGTCTGAGCATCTGCCAATGTGTCTGCGCTCCTGCCCTCTCAGGGAGGACTCTGGAGGGAAAGGGAGGGAGTTAGAGAGAGACTGAGGAAAAAGGGAGGGAGAGAATAAGAGAGAGAGAGTGAGAGAAGGAGAGAGAGGAGGAGCGTATACTGATGCAGTCAGCTTGCAGCATCCTGATACACACACATATATATATCCACAGCACTGAACCTGCACCCTCCCTCCTTGCTGCAGATTTCTGTATGTGATGTGAAGTGAGCGACACAAGTACCCGCTGCTGTGGAATTGGCATCTGTCTTTATAATTCAGGTAGGGCTCATCATGCAGTGCTGGCAAAGGATGGCATTGCAGAATATGTTTATAGTTGGCATAGTTTTTCATAACCATCATTATTATTATTAGTGATGTGCACGGATCATTGCGGGGTTCCTAGTTTGTTTGTAGATTTTGTCTTGTTTTGTCTTTTTACTTTAAATCTGTATATTTTAAAATGGAAATGTTTTAATACAGAGCCTAAATGGTCGGAGGAGTGCAGGAATGCATATCTTGGATACATACATCTAGAAACAAGGAGGCAAAGACTGCTGATTCTATAGCTTGGTAGATAGTCTATAGATTAAGGTCTCAACGTGGCCTTCAGAGAAACATCTGCAAGGCAGGACAGTTCAGTTATGAAGGTAGATGTGCTGCATGGAAGTCTAACTCACAACTAGTGTTCAGCTGACTAGATAATATGACAGTAGTCGAACACAATTATGAGCTCAGTCAAGTCTAGAATATCTGCCAGAAATTCTATGCAGGACCATAGCACCCAAGTGAGTCGATGACAGATTACTAGCTGTTCTCAATAGTAAAAGTGGAAGAAGTGTTGTTACAAATCCAAGAGTTGGCAGATTTCTAGCTTTAGTAGGAGACAGAGAGTCTACAGATAAAGAATAGAGTTTATAATGTGGTATGGGATGTAATGGATGTATAGGTCACAATTTAATTTATCCTTGCTTCCCATTAAAAACACTTCCATATAAACTGTGTATGAGTAGGCCTTAAGTGTTTAAGAAACTGGGTGGATCACTAAAGAAAGATTAGAAAGCACAAGACAACTTAAAGGACAAACTGGAGAAATGTAGAAAGATAATAAGAACAGAATAAAAGTAACAGCAAGTAAGCAGGAGTCACAGCCTGACTTTTGACCTCACAAACCTTTCAAAGAGATGCTCCATTGAGGTTTCAATCATAAGGATGGTTTATGGCCGTAATAATCTAAATGCACCCATTGCAGTCCTCTGTGCTCTGAACTAACATTCCTCTTTGCACTGTTGGCACATAGTAAAGTAATGTGGGATGTTGTAGATTATATCGATTGAGTGGTACCTATATACATTTGTATTATCCAACCCTAAACTGTTGATCTAAGTCAGTAGTTCAATGTTTACAACAATTCTATGAAGTATCAAAAACTTGATTGGAACATTTTAGATTCAAAAAGTTGAAACAAAATGAAAGCAAGAAAATTATAATTTTATATCTCTCCATTATTTTCCAATAATTTGCAGCCCAATAGACGCCAGATTGAAGGCATTGAATATGCATGGCCCCTAATTCACAAAACATCCATTCTAATGTGCAGGACATCAGTTCCATTTTCCCCTAACCTTTGGATATAAGATAGATGTTCCTGAAACAACAACTTTACACTTTTGTGTGATTTAAATCATTTTGAGGAAGTTTTCTGAGTTACTTTTTATTTGGAATTAACATTTTTTAATTCTTTTTAACTAGAGAAATCAATGTTGAAAATGTGATCTGTTAAGTAATTTACATTTAGACAGCTTACATCCAACATGATCCTGGCTTCTATTACATGATAAAATAAATCATTCAAGAATGTTATACAAGTATGTTGAATTCTTAATTGATGGAAAGTAAAAAACACATTCTCAATGTTGTAATATTCATATCAAGGCATTTTATTTCATCTTTCTTTTTTAAAGGAACTGAACTCCTTTAAAATTCACATTACATTTGAGGGCAACTCATTCATTCAGTTCGTTTGTACTTTTGGCCCCCTTCATAAGGCATTTTTGACCCATCTGTTGCTACATGAAATGATAGCCTGGGGTGATAGAAGCAAATTAAAAGAAGCTTAAAATCTGAAAAAATCTCTGAACTAGTCCTATAAGAGACCACACACATCTGTATGTACAATACATTTCTTCTGTTACATCCCAAAAGTGAATATATACAACCATCATGAAAAAAAGATTACCATAAAAAAACAAAAAAACCCACTTCTTTGCATTATTTGTTTCTGATTAGTTATTAATAAAATATATTTTTGTATATCAATTTTTACATTATTTATGATTTATTGTCTTCTTTATAGCATTAAACCACTTGTAGTGTGTTACAGTAGCTGCACCTTTTCATTAAAATTGCACAAAATTTAGCTGAGTTTTATAAAACTTTGTTACAAAACTTATACCCTTACATTTCCTTGGTGACACAATTAGAAAGAACAGAAACCAATGAGACAACAAAAACAGATGAATGAAAAGTCACAAATTATGTATGTTCCTCAATGTGATGACAATTTTGTTTACTCTTAAACTGTCTTATTAGTGTCTAAAAGTTGAATGTTAGACAGACAGACTTAAACGGCACCAAATTTGTCTATTATCTGTAAGTGGTGAATCCAGCTAAGTTTAAGATTGTTTATTCTCACAATAATTCCTTTGTAGTCTATGCACAAAAAATACACCACAATTTGGGTACATTGGTATATCATTGGGCACATGCTGCAAACTAGGCATGCCTCTTTTCTATAATGTTACATCTCTTTACATGGGGCCATGCCCTTTACCAAAAAGGTCATAAAATGAGTCTTAAGACTGTCTAAAAGATTTAATAAGTGTATGGCAAAGCATTTTACACAGTTGTGTTTTATTTTGCACAAATTATACCAGAAGCAATTTTGGTACTAAATATCCTCCAAGTACCCACCAGCCCTCTACATTTATTTATGACGATGAAGAACTTCCATAGCTCCCTACATAGCCTCATAAGAAGAATGATGTTAAAAAGTAATGAACCATGCATTATAATTTCAAATTTGTAATTTTCAGAGCCTGAGTCACAAGAAAAAGATGCAGTTTAAATTCTGAAAATGTAAACCTACTCTTATGAATAATAAATATAAAGAAGCCTAATAAGCATTATCAAATGCTAAATGTACCATAGTGAACAAATGGTTTACTGAACAAAAATGAAGTTACAAAAAAAGAAGTAAACACTATTTTGAAGACTGGGATATTAAAACACTAATTGAAGTGTACGATTATTAATAATTTGTGATTTTTTTGTCCACTGTAAAAGAGTGGGGAGATCAGATGTGTAGAGGATCGCAGGTATGCCAAGAAGTTGGATAGTGCATAGTATAGTTTCTCACAAATTTATTTTCCAATATATTTTTATGAACAGATGTCATGAACAAGAAATCCTTCCATGTACCATATGTTTTGACCATTAAAGAAGATATATTTTGGTGACCACTTTAAAAAATAGCTTCTATCTTATGGCACCCTAGTTAGACTTTATAGCTAGGAAGCAGAACACTATAGTGTGTTTCAATTGTAAAATGGCAATTGTGAAATGTCAGTATTACATTACCAGGACTGGCCATAGTTGTGAAATAACTTTTTGACAACAATAACATTGTAGTCACCTAATGTTGAACAAGTAAAGGTTACATAAATTATTCCTCCTAAACTCTATATGATCATACAGATAGTTAAAGGATCTTATGTTTACTGTCCCTGATGTCTGCCATTGACTGATACTGATTCTGATTGATTCTGATTCACTTTTTGTTTATAAATGTTTTATTTAGTGAGAAGTTAGCACAACCACTGGGAGACTAAAAACCTGGTCTGTACTATTACGTTTCCTGATATAATGTACCTGCCATATGTCTGAATCTAAGACATGTGGAACAAGTGGCCGAAAGTATTTCTAAAGTAGGATCAGGACAGAAGTGTTCCATCTAATTTGTCAATTATTGATGAGCAATTACTAAAGAAAAGACAGACTGAAATCCAAAAAATCAATTACTTTTCTGTATATATTGATCAGTATGTTCTGTGTAAGTATATCCACAAAATCAATAGATCACCATTGACCATTAAAACAATGAATGAAAATTTCAGGCGGAACTTAGTAGTAAAGTCATTGGCATGACATACTTTCCCATCTCCCTAATAACCTTAAGTCATTAATAGGTGAGCAATCATCATTCTCGGCCAGTCTTTTCTAGTAAAGATGTAAATTCATCATAATATATAATATTCTGGATCTTTTCTTATTATTGTGTTTTAAGCTGTTGCTTTGTAATTCCTCCTAGAAATGTAATACAAAAAATAACTTAAAATCCCTTTGGGATCCTTTTTAATTTATAGATATAATAAAATTAAAAGAAATTGAAAGTAATAATAATAGGAAGTATTTCAAACAAATCCAATATTAATAAAATAAATTAAGTCAAGTCAAGGCAACCTCACTTTCATTAGAAGTGCTCTTCTCGGGTCTCTAGGGGGGTACACTATCTATGGCAGTCTGGTACTAATATATCTCTTCAATTTCTCTAAAAATAATATTCCTAAATGTATCACACTTACACCTATAGTACATTTGTCTATGTCATCTAATGTACATGTATTATCTAATGCACATTCCTTGTCCACTGTACAGCTGTCAGCCTCTGAAAAAGGGTCATCCAACACTAATACACTATATGTGTATTGTACTCTGCACATCTTCTACTCACGTTATCTTCTGCACCTTTGTACATCTGAAATTCTATAAACATCCTTACTACCCATGTCATCCCCTGCACATGTACCCTCCCCTGCGCATCTGGCAACCTCTATTCATGAAGCACCCTCTGCTCATGTGGCATCTTCTGCACCTGCCACTCTCTGTTCATATTTCATCTCTGCTCATGTTATTCATGTGTCATCCTTTGGAAATGTGTCATCTTCTGTGCCTGTCATCCTCTATTCATGTATCATGCCCTGTACATGAGATATCCTCAATTCATGTGTCATCCTCTGTTCATGTATCATCCTCTGCTCATGTGGCATCAATTCATGTGTCATTCTCTGCACGTGTCATTCTCTGTTCATATATCATATATGCTATTCATGTGTTGTATCATCCTCCGGACATGTCATCCTCTGTTCATATTTCATTCTCTATTTGTGTGCCATTCTATGTCCATGTGTCATTCTCTGTTTTTGTGGCATCCTCTGTTTATGTGGCGTCCTCTGTTTATGTGTCATCCATCCTCTGTTCATGTGTCATTCTCTGTTCATGTGTCATTCTCTGTTCATGTCTCATCTTCTGCACGTTTCATCCTCTGTTAATGTATCATATATGCTAGTCATGTTTCATTCTCTGTTTCTGTGGCATCCTCTGTTCATGTGTCATTCTCTATTTGTGTATAATCCTGTCAGGATCAGGGGCAGTGGACCCAGTGAACCACCGCGAGTAATGATGTAAGCCGACACCAAAGCGGAGTCTAAGTGGCCCCCGGTTTTCACCAGAGCCTGCCGAAAAACGGGTTGGACTTGCAGTGGGTACCAACAGGTTGCTCAACAGGTGTGACTTTGCTTGCGGTGGCGGCCAAGGCGAGTTACAGAGGGGCTGCACAAGGCACAAAGATTCGGTGGGGTGTATAGGAAGGGGCTGGCTATTTTTAAAATGAAGTGATGGCCAGCACCAATCAGTGGTGCGCTGGCCCTTTAAAATTCAGAAAGCCGGCACGTGCGCCCTAGGAGACAGGATGCCCGCAGGACAGCATGGGGAAGAGCAAGAACACGGACAGGTAAGCCAGCCAGCCATGGACATGAGGGTGCACAGAGAGAGACATGGGTGTGCCTGCGACCCGGGACATTGGTCACAGGAGCATCCGTGACACATCTTTAGTTCATGTGTCATTCTCTGTTGGTGTGGAATCTTCTGTTTGTGTATCATCCACTGTTATTGTGGCATCCTCTGTTCATGTGTCATTCTCTGTTCGTGTGGCATCTCCTGTTTGTGCATCATCCACTGTTATTGTGGCATCCTCTGTTCATGTGTCATTCTCCATTTGTGTGGCTTCCTCTGTTCATGTGTCATTCTCTGTTTGTGTGGCATCCTCTGTTCATGTGTCCTTCTCTGTTTGTGTGGCATCCTCTGTTCATGTGTCATACTCTGTTGGTGTGGCATCTTCTGTTTGTGTTGCATCCACTGTTATTATGGTGCCCTCTGGACATGCGGCATCCTCTGGTCATGTGTCATTCTCTGTTGGTGTGGTATCTTCTGTTTGTCACCCACTATGGCATCCTCTGCACAAGTCACATAATTTACTGTGGATTGCACAATTTGTGAATTAAATAATAATCACATTGGGGCACATTTACTTACCCGGCCCATTCGCGATCCAGCGGCGCGTTCTCTGCACAGGATTCGGGTCCGGCTGGGATTTAAGATGGTAGTTCCTCCGCCGTCCATCAGGTGGCGCTGCAGCGCCGAAAATAATCTTAACGCCCCGGAATGCACCATCCCATAGAAGGTGAAGGTGAGCGCTCCCCAAGCGACACATTTTCGGTTTTTAAATGCGGCGGTTTTTCCGAATACGTCGGGTTTTCGTTCGGCCACGCCCCCCCGATTTCTGTCGCGCGCATGCCGACGCCGATGCGCCACAATCCGATCGCGTGCGCCAAAAACCCGGGGCAATTCATGTACAAGCGGCGCAAATCGGAAATATTCGGGTAACACGTCGGGAAAACGCGAATCGGGCCCTTAGTAAATGACCCCCATTGCATTGAACCTGAGTGCTGAGTTGCTCATGAACCTGAGTGCTGAGTTGCTCATTAACTTGTATCCTCTTTTCATGTGGCACACTCCTGTTCATGTGGCATCCTCTGCACACATGCCATTTTCTGCATAGTATCATTTGCACAGAAATTCAGGGCACATCTCTCATCTGATATGTTCCTAAATGTCTCCACAATGGACATAGAACACTTTAATATTCATTAAGTAATATTGGCTAGAAATCCATCCCTAAAGCTCTTTTCTGAACGTAATCCAATAAGTTATCATTATTGTATTACATATGCTAAGTATCAGTGATGGGCTATGTGCAGAATGCAGGCACTCACTTTGCCTTATCTTAATCATTTTAAAAGGATACATTGTAATGTTTCCTATCATGAGATTGACTATGATGGGAGGGGGAATTTTCTGTAGTGTTTGATAGATAAGATACAGGGTCGAGTGTCATCTATAACTTTAAACACTAATGGAAAACCATAAGTCAGACACGGCTTTCTCATTACACCCTAAGTAACATCTCCTAATCTCAGATGAGATCATAGAAATTAATTAGGGATGCGCCTTAATGAGATGATGTATGATGGCTAAGTTATAGGTCCTCCTAACCCGGAGCTGATATCTTTTATACTGTTCATTAATGCAGATCCTTTTAATATTTTTAATCACTTAGATATTTCATGTCAATTTAGAAATATACATTTTACTGCGGGTCAAAGTTTTTGAAGCTTAATTTGGCAAAGTACAGATGGATTCTTGAGCAGATGACAGCAGAGAACTGAATCTTCTTTAATACTTGTAGAAAGAGCCATTAGATTGGCAGATAAAATCTTTTCTGCTAAATCAAATAGTGTAGGACAATGCAGTCATGGAGCACTAGTGCAAGTTAAATTATCTGGCTATCATTAATGGAGACAACTTAAAATGATCAATTAAATCAGCATAATATATAAAAATGTCAGAATATCCTTCAAAAGACAGAATGTATCTTTCTGTGCTCAACCCAATTAAAAAAAAACTTATCATTGCCTGCTAAAAGGCGTTGTCTCAGAAATTAGTGGTAGAATATGAATAGCGCCAACATACTCCATGGCACTTGTTGACAAGGGGGTTACAATCTAATTTCTCAAACAGGCACACAAACTTATTTAAGACAAATCAAATGAAGGGGCATATAAACTGCTGTGTTTTATATTCAATTTTTAATGTGCAAATAGGCTTTTTGGAATTTTTGCATTTAAACAAAATATTTGACAGTACTATGCCAATTAAAATTGAATGTCCTAGTGTAGCAGTTAAAATATATGTTTAGCCAGCTCACCAACCCCTTGTAGTGGCTACATCCGGTGTATGGATAACTCCTGGTGCAGCTGGAGCAAATGAGGAACAGAAAAACAATTTTCCAGCACTCTGTTGTTGTCCAACAATGGTTCCAAACTATACTGTTAACAGTCCATATCCTCAAAACATGTCCATAATAATTCATGGCGATAAACGCATGTTGGCTAGAATTGTCTATATTCTTTCCAAAACGTGTCTATTATCA
Organism: Engystomops pustulosus; assembly: GCA_019512145.1. Classification (NCBI taxonomy): domain Eukaryota; kingdom Metazoa; phylum Chordata; class Amphibia; order Anura; family Leptodactylidae; genus Engystomops; species Engystomops pustulosus. The sequence goes on along the minus strand of CM033642.1, from coordinate 191,429,031 downwards.
CCATGCCTTTTATGGATGTTCACATTATTTGACTACACCACAGTGCTGGAAAATTGTCTTTCTGCTCCACATCCACGAATAACACAGAGTGAGTGTATATACAATGTACATACTATGTATATACTGTGTACAGAATGGGGGATTTATCAAAACTTTCATAGGTCTAATGTGAGTGGTTTTGCACAGAAAACATGTATGTAGTTGTGACATTTTCACATCAAATGGTGCAAATACAAATATTTTACTTTTTTGGCTGAGAAATACCCTCATCTGACCCATCAAAGTTTTTCTAAATCCCCCAAATGTACATATATAGGGGCTTACTAAGGGTCCGTGCGCGCATTTTCGTCAGGTTTTGCAGGGCTGTGACAGGTGACAGGGGCTTGTGCTGCCATTGTGTCGCATGCAATCAGATTTTGTCACAGCTGCGCTGGCTTTCATGCGTAAGAAATTAAGGGGCGTGCCGCCTGATTCAGACTGAGTGCGGGATTTAACTTTCAAATTGTGATGCAAGACAATGCACTTACATGCACCACGAAGAAGAAGGTGAACTCCGTCGGACCTGAGCGGGGAAGGGACAAATGCAGGATATCGGGCGCACGATCTTAGTGAATCGCAGCATAGTGCATTATCGTCGGACAGTGTACTTTCGGGCAACTTCGTCGGCCAGGTGAGTAAATGTGCCACATACTGTAAATAAGTCGTAGATATAAATTGATTAACACAGCCAGACTCTCCTAAGCAGAGAAATAGTAATTTCTTAGCCTGTCATTGTGTTTTATGTGCAGTTGTTAAAGTATTGGTCAAAATGGCCCGCTATATAATTTAGAAGCTTTTAGAGAACCAGATTGTCTTAACATTGGCTCTAATAATTTTTTTTGTAAAATTTAACCAATACGACTGCCATTATGTGAGACTGTCATAACTTAATTTAAATGCACTTACTTTAAATGGTTACTTGAAAAAAATGACATGTCCACGAACAGTAGGTGATGTAAGCAGGGAAACATAAGAACATTGCAGAATCTGCTGATCTACATACCAGCAGTCTATCCATTATGCTTACTTTCCATAGGAACTCTCCATATATCAGAGGCTTTGTATCTGTTAATCCCTAGAGGAGTGGAGATTTATCAGTCGTGTCAAAGGATACATGCGCCATGAGTCAGCAACCTAGCCAAATATAATAATTCAAATTGTAGCGCAAAATGTGCCAAATTAATTATGAGACCAAACAATGCACCATATCTGCCAAAGCAAATACCAGATTTGCTGCAGAGCTCATCTTATTAAGTGATGCTATATTGCTAGAATACGTCATGACTTAATGATCAAATGGGATACAGTTGCTGGACACTGATCATAAAAATATATACGGAAAACAGATTGGGATAAAATACTAAACCAGCATTGCACCTATTGTGAGTTTTCTCAGTACAGCAGTGCTACCTGCCACTTAGTTATCTTCTGATGAAGAACAACTATGCAGACTCTAATGTGCTGGCTCACCGATTATATTACTTGCAAATTACATAAATCCAATGTTAAACCATTTTTGCCCACATTTATCAAATATAATGCACAATGGGCAGTTTGCCTGAGTGTGCAGATTAATCAAAACTGGTGCACGGTCTTCACCTGGAGCAGCCTGCACTGTTCTGGAAGTGTGCACCATTTTTTCATGCTAAACACTAGCACGCAGATTGGGGCACATTTACTTACCTGTCCGAGGAGTTCACTGAAAGTGTATTGTTTCGACGACCATGCACTCTGCCACGATTCACCAAGATTGTGCACCCGATATCCTGCATGTGTTGCTTCCCCGCTCAGGTCCGCTGGAGTTCACCTTCTTCTTCCTGGTGTATGTAAGTGCATTGATTTGCGACACAATTTAAATGTTAAATCCCACCCCCAGTCCGAATCAGTCAGATCGTCGATGGCCAGCCCCCCCATTTCTGTCACTTATAAGCCAGCGCAGCTGCACCAAAATCCGATCACGTGCGACACAATCCCCTGCTAAATACCTGTCACAGAGTCGGAATACCAGACAAAAGTGCGGCTGCGGACCCTTGGTAAATAAGACTCATTGGGGCAGATTTACTTACCCGGTCCATTCGCGATCCAGCGGCGTGTTCTCTGTGGAGGATTCGGGTCTTCTGGCGATTCACATTTGGTAGTGCGCCCGATGTCCAGTAGGTGTTACTGCTGAGCTGAAGTCTGTCGGAGTTCATTGGAGTTCACCAAGCTATAGTGGGTGCAGGCAAGTGCATGTCAAGCGACACTTTTGAAAAAAAAAAATACGGCGGTTTTTCTGAATCTGTCGGGTTTTCTTACGGCCACGCCCTCCGATTTCCGTCGTGTGCATACCGGCGCCGATGCAGCACAATCCGATCGCGTGCGCCAAAAACCCGGGGCAATTCAGGGAAAATCGGTGCAAGACTGTAAAATTCGGGTAACCTGACAGAGAAACGCGATTCGGGCCCTTAGTTAATGACCCCCAATGCGCACATATTTTCTGTCTTGTCGGACACAGTGAGGCCGCGACACAAAAATGAGGCATACACTTTATAAATACATGTGCACGTAGTTTGCACATTCTTTTCAGTGCAAAGGCAGACACAACACTGGTATAAAAACTTTAATAAATGTGGCCCTTTGTCTTATCGTTTCCTTCAAATCAGTAAAGATACTTATTGGTGTCACAATCATTCTTTGAGGCACAAAGGCAGCACCACTATGAATAATGAGCATTCCCAGGTTCTTCTACATCCTTAAACCCCTTTTTACTTGAATGGAGCTTTCAGAATTCAGATTACCTGTACAAGAGAAAACCAGGTAAGGGACTCATGGTGACAATTAATTTTCAGAATTGATTTGTGTCCCATAGTTCGAAGTCCCACAGGTCAAACAGTGATGGCATATTCAAGCAATATACAGGGTCAACATATACAGGTTTACTGAAGTGGATTTTGGCCAATATGCCCTTTATTCCGACCGGCAAATGACAGCCTCCCATCAATTTAAAAATCCACTTTGTGGGCTGATTCTACATCTGCATTCTAAACTTTCGTTTTGTTAAAGGGGTTGTCCAGGATCATGTGTTTTTCAATATAGGTCCCAGGATGGAATAAAAATTAACAAAACAAATGTGCTATAATAACCCCTCTCCTGTGCATTGGTTCTGCCCAGCACCACCCTTCAGGTGTGGAGGTAGGAAGCGATGTGCTGTGGATGGTTGCAGGTTGATAACATGACATCACCACTAAGCCTCTGTATACAAAGGGTCGAATGCCTTGTTCAACAGGTGCCAGAGAGAGGAGAGTGTAGCAGGTTATGTTTACCCTGGGGCCATATTGAAAAAAAACCCTGATTCCTGCCAACCCCTTTAAAGTTGGTGTAAAAAAAAGTGCCTAAAACACATACAATTCTAAACTGTAATACAACAATAAAAAGTTTGTCAAAATCAAATAATCTTTTTATGGCAAGTTTTGCTTTAAATCAGTTGCATTTTGCTTAGTAACTCACTATCCATCCCATAATTTTGTTGTCAGAAGCATGTTTCTGGATCTATGGAAGGCTATTAGCAGTTAATTTATAGTACTTGCGATTGACTTGTATGAGATGTTGGTCAGTAGAGGCTATGAGGGGCATTTATTTATTTTGGCGCAAGGTGACGCTATATTTTTTAGTGGGATGTAAGTTTGTGGAGCAAGAGATTTATTAATTGGCGCACATACTAAAAGGTTTAGAATTTGCTTTTAGCTGCTCTCTTTTTGCGCCACAATTTGCGCCCAAAAATATGTTTCTGAAAAATAGAAGCACCAGAAAACTGGTGGATATACAAGCTGCACAAGATTGTCGGAAAACACCAATCTTGTATAGCTGAAACTTCATAAATTCAGGCGCAAGAGGCGCTGAAATGAAAAAAAAAACACTGCCAGATTTCAGTTTGAAAGGCCATAATAAATGACCCCCTATATGTTTCCTTAAGAAACTGTATTTACAGGTCACCTTTGTAGGTATGTGGCGTCATGCATGTTCAACAAAATATTCTGAGAAAGGGAATGCCACTCCATCCAGGAAAACCTATTTGCTTTTATGAAATGTAAGAGATAACAGTCAGTATTAATCACATGTGACTTGAGCTCCAGGATGACCTTCACGCTCCATCAATAACAACCTTCTCTCCACAAAGCGCAAACATTTCATTGACTGCTACAAAGGTATAGATGATACTCATATATAGGGGTCACATACTGTATTTACTGAGTTTTAGGCTTAAGTTAAGTTAAGTAGTTGTCAAACTCCTTGAGAAGAACATGTCTAGTTCCACAACATGGAGCTCTTATGTGACCTGCACATGTCTTTATTCTGCAATAAAATAAATATGTGACTACTTCCTTTGAAGCTGTGTCTGAAACCTCTTCACGCAGATTCATACAATATGCACAAAGGTATTAAGAAAAAGTCACTCATGTGAGAGTGGTAGAATTTCCAGTACTTCATTTCTGTAGACTTTTTATTCCTTTTCCTGGCATCTTATACGGTCTGTAGAGGGTCATTACTCATTCCTGGAAAAATTCTCTTGTATGTGTGATTGCCACATATTACCGGTGATTAAATGTGTGTATAAATAGCTGTCAACAGATGAATACTCTAATACAACCAGCTGGAAGATTCAATTTAGTCATAATTGGCAAAGTTTTCAGATAATGGAACAAAATTAAATTCACATTATTTTTTCAGACTGAGTAGTAGATTAAGTGCACACTTTGTCCTGGACCTATTGACACAACATGGGTCCCGCATTGTTCTGTCTACCAAATTAATAGTCAGCATAACCCTTTTACAGTTCAATAAGTTTTTTCAGGTGAATCATGTGAATGAATGATTGTTGCACAACCAAGAAACAGACAAATATTTCTTATATCATATCACTTTTAAGTGGAATATGAGACAAAATAGGACCAAGGCGAAGGCATAGTATCCAAACTATTAGTTGTAAATATTGGGGTATTCAAATCCCATAAATGTTGTTCAGTTTAAATGCACCTCGGGCAAGTACAGAACAGGAAACATACCAGCATATCGCCACTGCCTCCAAAAAAGGACTGGGTCTCTGGCATCCGAGCCTAGAAAGGGGCAAGATTGGAGACTGGTTTGGGGGCGTTACAACAGGATGAAACTGATGCCTACTGGGTTGCAGCTGAATTTAAAATGCTTTGCCTCAGTAGAAGACAACAGTGGTGGGCCGCCAGAAGAGAAAGATAAGAAGCCCAGACATTACAACCAAGAGCGGGTCAGACCAGGGTCTTTTTAAATAATGAGTATTACAGGTGGCCAAGGGTATCCGTAGATCCTAGGGCCCCAATGATCACTTAAGATGCACACATCATAATCCATATTAAAATTGCAATTGCTAAAAAGACAGTGGTTGTACTATTTGTTTATGTGATAAGAGGCAAGGAGACATAAATAATGGTCTATAATCTTGAATTCTGAGAACCACCAGAAATAGTGATATATGCAACACAGGGAGGTTAGACATAGGTTAGTGATGCTATCAGTTCATGATATGCTGGCTGCTATAATTTGCAGACAAGAGAGGGGCGATATTCCACCTTATATTACATTTTTGTCTTATTAGTTAAAACCTCAAATTCCTAAAGTGACAATTCCTAGTTATTCTTTATACAAGTCAGTATTCTGATTATTAGTATGACTTCTAGTAACAAGTCATTTCTGAAGGTATGCCATTGGAACATGCTATCCTTTTCAGAAGTTGTGTCCCACACCATTGTTATCTGTACCTTTCACAATTATCGTATTATTAGAAATGTAAGCGTAGCCCAATGGGGAGGGGACTAACTTGTCATGTCAGTGTGAAATTATAGTGCTGTGGATTATTTACTTGGGTGACTGGACACATTTTTATAGTTTTATGGTTCATAAGGATGTTAGATCTTGTTTTTGATAATCGTATTGCATGTACATGAATAAATCATATGAAAATACTGTATATGAGTGCTCTGTAATGCTATGTCTAGTATATTGACCTTTATTTTGAACTATGGGGTGTGCTTCTGTCCTATAAATAAATTAGGACATTGTGGATACTCTATGCCCTCAGCTTCTAAGAGCTTGTAAATGAGCTCGCCTCTTCCTACTATCCCATAAGGACCCTTCAGGAATATGAGTATGTCCTTTTAGTAGAAGGGGGGTAAAGGTAACAGACAGTGAGTAGAGTGGAGGATTGGGGGTCTAGATTTTACTGTTGTAAGAAGGAACACTGTGTGACCTACTGTAATGGATTCAGTGACCCCTCAAGGGAACTATGATAAAGGATTAACAAAAAAGGAGGGGGAGTGTACAGCTCAATATCAATGCCCCCATCATATCACTCCAGGGAGATGGTCATTAGAAACAAATTTATTAGCTGAGTCCTTTTAGTCTGGCATCTTTTTGTATGGCCTGTTCGGAGACTGGAATATTATAAAACCTGAAATGGAACAAACTGGTTCCCTTGTAAAGCTCATATATTGATTTAGAGAAATAAATGTCTAAATGAATGTGATCTTTAATGTATGTATACTGCTCTATAAAATATATATAAACTAAACCGTAAACCTAGTTCAAATAGCACATAACTGTGCTAGGGTTCATATAAGGTGGGCATCTGGTACCATTCTAGTCACAGGCAACAATGAAATCAAATAGTGCCAGGTTGAGAATTTTTTTTATAATAATCACTAATCGAGAATTGGAGATGTTACTATTGAATATATTACTGATGGTCATGTGACTTCTCCAGGCCCTGATTTGACTACTTCCTGTGATGTCGCATCCATAGCCAGCATCTGAATGAACAGGTATATCACCAGTGATGTACACAAGCAGGGAGGGTTAAAGGTGGGCAGAGGATCACAGGCTTGGCAGAGGTATACTGGGGCAAGAATCTCTGGCCTGTGCATGTTCACATGATGATCTATAACTACATCAGGCGAAAGCAAAATGAACAGCTCCTGCTGGTACAATGGATCGGTTAAGTGGTATTGTGCTGAGAGACGTGGATGGAAAAATACGTGATGTGGGCAACACGTATGGGGGCGTGCCACGGCTCAATTGCAAATGCTTTTCTTTGGTGTCTTGCATTTATTTACCAATTGGAAACGGGATCAAAGCGTATGACCGCAAAATGGCCTTCAGAACACAGCACTTTTTTGTTTTTCCCCGCTCACATTCAAAAAGACATCACTTTTTATTTTTTTATCCAACATGGACATATGAGGGCTTGTTTTTTTCAGTAAGATTTGTATTTTTCTATTCGGTATTTTTTTTACTACTTTAGCAAATAAAATGCTTTTTTTTGCCGTATTCTGAGAGTTGTAACATTTTTATTCCTCAATAAAAGAGGATTATTTATTGCGGGAAAAGGTAATGGTTAGATTGGTACTATTATAGGGTACATCTGACTTTTTGATTGCTTTCATTTACATATTCCTTTAGGGGACCAGGGGTATATGTGACAATACATGTCTTAGCTAATTATAGTTTTGTCAATTGCCCTCAAAAAGGACAATAAGATTCAAATCAGACCAAAATCTAGCATAAAAACAACCCCTGCAACTTCTATAAGTACACTTCATAATTTGATTTGGCAATAACAAAATGAATATCAGTAGACATCAAATAGTTAAGAGATAACTTCCATACAGCTATGCCATGGTGAAAAAAAATCACAAACCTCACTTAAATCTGGACTCTGCCAACTCGCCTTACTCAAGACAAGCAAAGAAGCCATTCCTGTTCAATAGGGTGCAGTCTTTCATTTTTAGTCCATAACATTTTACATGTATGGTAGCAAATGCAGGGATGAAGGTAAATTACTGGATAGCACCTCTCCTTCTCTTACCTACATTACCCTGTCTACCAGCAGAGCCTTGTGCTGCAAAGGATGTCTTGAATTTATTTGCAATATGTAATATGCCAAGGTTTCCCCTGTTAATAATTTTCGGGCTGAACCACCAAGGTTGCAATGTTATAAGTCCTCTGTCACAGGAATGACATGGAGAAGTGCAACTTGAGGCTCCTCAACCTCAATGTAAAATCTATTATGGGCGCTAGCCAAATATAAAATTTTGAGAACTTCATTTATAAAAGTACAGCCATTGGGCCTTCAAGCTTAAGGGGAATGGTAATGACTTTTTCCTTTGCAAACTTTATAGCTATACTTCTGCTAACATCAAGATACTTAAAGAAAATCTATCATCAAAATCCATCATGATATACAAGGGACACATACTCATAGATAGGTACGTGAATGTGGTAATCTTTCTTATACTTGTTATTCACGGCCTCCTTCCTTCTAAAGCAAAACTTTAAAAATTATTATACAGACCCTGAAGGGCTCTGGTGGTTGTTTCCAGAGACCTTCAGTGCTGTAGAGCAAGTTTCCCCTTGTCATGCACTTCCTGCTGCTACTAAAATAAACAGGCAGAGGGAGTGGGAAAGTGGAGGAAAGAGTAAGACATGTTCTGCTCATTGTAAAGAATGTATAGATAACAGCATCGAGGAGCTCTGAAAACACCCACCAGAGCCGTTCTAGCTCATTAGCATTATTTTAAAAGTTAGTATTAGAAGGAAGGCCATGGATAAAAGATATAAGAAGATAACCACAGTCACAGTGCCTGGATCTAAAAGTAAGGTTCCATGGTTTATCATTCTTGATTTTGATGGTAGATTTCCTTTAAACAAGTTTTGTCACCTACGACAAATAGACTTCAATTTTGTTTTTGCATCACAATTAGAAGGAATTAATCCAGCAAATGAAACGCTCATAAAATTTCAACTTTTATTCTTCCATATTGATAAAACAAATTACCAACAGTAAACCCGTTCCCTGACTTATGTTTAGTGTGATTTATTTATTACATTTTATTGAACTACGGAAGTAAACTACCCTCTTTGGTGAAAAGTAAAGCATACAGAACACTGTTTATGTAAAACCCATAGAGATTCCATACCATATCTAATACCACAATCACTATTGACTCACCAGAACTGGCTATAACATGCTATGAAGGATCTCTATGCCTATGCTTTTACTTGGGGATATGCTATGAAGTCATATTCTTCTGACTCTGTTGTATAGTCTAGGGTCAAGGTCAACATAAGATCTGAAGTAATATCACATAGTACAGATTACTCATAGATATCCCTTGAGGTTGCATTCACCTGCAATGTTCATAATGGATATTTACAATAACACTAATAGATCGTCGTCATACATTGACCACAGATGGAAACTGGGGATGTGAAGATTTCAACAATAAATGATCAAGGAGGAAGACAGTCACTTTGTGATGGAATCTGTCTACCTCTAGACTCCAGTCAAGTCATTATGAGTTATGGCATTTGGATTTTGAAAAATACTTGTAATGTATTGTAATGTTATTTTAAAGCTATTTATACAGAGATGGGAAAACATCCTATCCCTATTGAAGTATTTTAATTATGAGTTAACTAGATAGAATCTGATTGATGTAAATTTGACTATGTGCCCGGAAATACTTTTATAATTGTTATTTTATTTGTTTTTATTGTTGTTTTGTGGTCAACTCACTTGAAAATTCTGGAAACCACATTGTATTTCTCCAGAATGTCCAATACTCTGTTTCAGTCGATGGGCTCCTCGAAAATATGTTCATGAAAATGCATTAAATTGTATTTGAGAAATTCAACTTATCTTGGAGGAAAACATATCTATTAAGGGCTTTGTGCCAGTTTTCTGTCGGACTTTGCACGTTCTTTCTAGGGCAAACTGCTTGCACAGGTATTTAAGAAGTGTCTGCACCACAAATGTGTTACATGCTACCATTTTGTGGCGTAGCTGCACTAGGCATCATGCAACACAAATTAGGGGTCATTCCAGTGCTCAGTCGGACCATGCGCCAGATTTAACATGCAAGTCCGACAGAAGTGTGTCGCACCCCCATGTTAAAGATAGACCAAAAAAAAGTGGTGCACTCTGTCGGGCCATTTCAGGGAGTGCCAGATTTATGAAGAACAGGCGCCATAAAACATGAATCTGGCGCACCCTGCATTATACACAGGCAAGCTACACTTGCAGTTTGAACCATTTTTAGTAAATGTACCCCTTTCTCCCTGAAAAGAGCACTCCTCTGAGTAGACTCTAATATACAGACAATAAAACAACAATGTAGGAGGCGGTATTACTGTACAACTGAACAAGCCATCATTAATGGATTCCATTTACTTCTACAAATGCTTTCACTGTCTTTCCACTCTCCATTTACAAATCTATTTTCTTCCTGTGCAGAAGCACCATGCTGCCATCTTCCTTTGCCTTCTTCCTGTCCTCTGTCCTCCTCTGCTGTTCAGGTAAGGGATGCTTACTGTATCTTTATTTCCATTATTCCATTGCTTGCTTTGCTTTCAGATTGTTGTTTTACATTATATTTCATTTAGTTTACATGTTTGTGACACTTCATAGCCTCACAGGAGTATGTGCTGTCATTTATAAGTTTGTATGTTTATAAAACCAAAGCATATGTCATATGGTCCATACATAAATATGGTGGAAAGTTGTTCCATGTTAAATCAAATCAAAAGACAATGGGGCACTGTCTCCGTCTGGAGAAAACAAGGTTTACTAACTAGAGCCGACAGGGCTTGTTTACAGAAGGGACAGCAGAGAGCTATAAGAAGGGTCTAAATGCCTGTCTACATCTAAATAACATTGATGGTTATGTTATAATATAGAATTGTTTTCCTTAAACCCTTTACTCATCTTATCCCTTCCTTTCCTTGGTTGAACTTAATGGACATGTGTCTTTTTTTCAACCATATAAACTATGTAACTATGTAGATGAGGGGTGTCAAACTCATTTTCAACAGGTGCCACATCAGCCTTATGGTTACCTTAAAAGGGCATTTCAGTAATGTAAAAATGTAGATACTTCTTAAGAGTTAGATGAGCTGTTTAGTAGTTACATTACTACAGCAATACCATCACAATGAGAGCTTTGAGAACAACCAAGCTGAACAGATTGTTAAAAAATCTGAGAAACTATCAAAATACAAGCACAGCAATTCAGCTATATTAAAATTAAGCTTTTAGACTTGCCTATTTTGTTTCTGACCATCTCTCACAAGGTTTGCCTTGTAGCCATCTGTCACGTGGTAGCCAACAGTCACAGGGGTAGCCCAGGTAGCCATCTCTCACAGTGGTAGCCCAGGTAGCCATCTCTCACAAGGGTAGCCCAAGTAGCCATCTCTCACAGGGGTAGCCTAGTAGCCATCTCTCACTGGAGTAGCCCAGGTAGTCATCTCTCACTGGGGTAGCCCAGGTAGCCATCTCTCACAGGGGTAGCCCAGGTAGCCATCTCTCACAGGGGTAGCCAAGTAGCCATCTCTCAATGGAATAGCCCAGTTAGCCATCTCTCACAGGGTTAGCCCAGGTAGCCATCTCTCACAGGGGTACCCCAGGTAGCTATCACTCACACGGATAGCTGTCACTTATTGTAGCAGCTGTTTCTATGCAGTGCGATGGCTCCGAGGCATTGCAGGGGCAAGAGGCAGCGAGGGGGCTCCGAGGCAGGGTGGTGGCAGGGAAACGGAGCGGAGGTGAGAGGAAGGTGCGCCGCACAGCATGGCTGGCTGTGAATTCATGCGTAAGTAGCGCAGCATGGGGTACCTGCGCATGAAGGTCAATGCAACCACGCTCACAGCTGCCATTGTTGTCACTGAGACTGTGACAATGCAGCAATGGAAACTGCCAGGCCAGACTCAGCCCGTGGGCCTTGTGTTTGACACCCGTGATATAGATATACTATAAAGTATCATGGAAGCCTATACATGAACTCTATACAAAATAAAGGTTGCATATAACTAGGTATGGTCCAAAAACAACTGGCCAGATTCAGGTTCAGAAATTGGAAAATGTCAAGTAAAAGATTTGATATTGTTTATGCAATGGAAAGATGGAAACATTTATCTCTATTATGGGAAAAAAAACTCTTGCCCATAATGTGAAATTGTATGCTACTTTCTGGGTGGAAGATCTATTTAAATATTCTCACATGCCACTATATTTAAAGAGATTTTCCACCCATAAAGTGGTATTTTGCACATGTAGTATAGGTGCAGCTCCTAATGCTACAACAGATGTAGCAGTGTTACACTGCTAGCTTTATTCGAACCCTCCGATAAAGCTAGCAGACACTGCAGCGCTGTACAATAGGAACCCTGGACCAAGCTCACAGCAGTTTCGGCGTATTGATGAGGGGGTGGGACTAGGAGGCAGTGACTGCCGCATGAACCCCAACGGTCCTGGGGAGAAGCAGCGCCTCGGATTGCCCACTCATGAATACGCCAGACCACTTTGAGCGCAGTCCAGCGTTCCTATTGCACTGCACGGCAGTGTCTGCTAGTGGTATCGGAGGGTTCCGATAAAGCTAGCAGTGTAACACTGCTACATCTGAGGTAGCATTAGGAGATGCTTACTTTAGTAAGCAGATACCTAGTGTTGTTTTTGTGGGTGACAGGTTCTCTTTAAACTACCAACATCTCCTTATACATGTCTGCCAGCATAATAAAGTAAAGTGTACTTTTCTTGAATGCTCTTGACATAGATCTCGGCCTCATCGCTAGCAAGAACTTTTAGAAACTAAAAACCCCACCGAGTGCTGTAAATGAACTTGTAGGTTCCCAAGAATCGCCTAATTCTAAGCCCCAGGAACACTAGGACATGCAATAAGTGTTTTATTCTGTATAGACCTAAACATAATAAAATAAAAATAACTAAAATATATACCGGTATCCAGTAAGTGTTAAGTGCACTGTGCTATTCTTTACCCTGTGTGGTCCTCATTATGAAACACATGGTCCATAATAGCACATTAATTTTGAGCGATATGTGTTGACAGCGCTGATGGATTTTAATGGAAAAATTTCTTATCAGATATGTGGTCAGTTATCTAGTGTGTGGTTATTCTGAGGTCTCTTACAATATAGATCCCATTAATACACAGCATGTGCTTATAAGCTCAAAACAACTGTTGCTGTTTTTTGTTTTTTTTAACAAAGAAAATATTTTTCCAATTAGCCTTTAACCCAATTAAAGGAAAAAGTGGAGGATATGGACCAATATTTGAGGAGCAGCCACAGAACACTTTGTTTCCAGAAGGGTCAGAAGAACAGCTCACCCTAAGTTGTCGTGCTCGGGCCATACCTCCTGCCAATTATAGGTAAAGGATTATTTGATAGTTTTAGTCTGAAAAGTTATATAATATAAACATGATAATGCTCTATGACTTCCCTCTACTCAATATTTATGGAACAGAAGCTCATTGTGCTCTTTTCTGGTCTTTTTGCAGTTGGAATCTGAATGGCACAGAGATCAGCCTTTCGGCAAATTCCAGCTACCGACTAGTAGGAGGGAACCTGGCCATATCTAACCCAAGTCAGTCCAAGCACACAGGAACCTATCAATGTGTGGCCTCTAACCCTAGGGGTACTGTGCTTAGTAATGAGGCCTCGCTGCGCTTTGGATGTGAGTGTCCTGTGAATATCTTTTCTATATTATCTTTGTATGTTGGCATGTAAAGATTTTTTAGTTAAACCTAAATCTTTTGTTCTTTGTCTTTTTTCCACAGATTTGCATGAGTTTCCACCAGAGGAAAGAGATACAGTTAAGATAACAGAAGGATGGGGAGTTATGTTGCCATGTAATCCTCCACAACACTATCCTGGTAATTCATTCCTCAGAATGGATCTCCTGTCCGTCTGTATTTCTGCCAGCTTTTTATATGTATCTCTTAAATATGGCCTTTCAGAAAACATTGCACAGATCAGTAGTCAATAGAGGGAATTCATTAAGACTGGTGTTTAGAATGCCAGTCTTAAAATTATCCCTGCTGGTGGTCCTGTGCCCATATTCACTAAGAGGCTCCGGCACCAGTTTCTGCACCAGTTTCCTACCTGTAGACCAGTTCGGAATTGGCGGTGTTTTCACCAGAGTTGCAGCAGAGACTATGGTAAATGTGAGCAGCTGGGCATTCATTCCATAGCCAGCCCTACGCCCACCTGGTCTCTGCCCCAACGTGCCTATAGTGGCATGACGATAAGAGAAAGCCTGAAACTGGCAGGAACAGATTAATGTGGTTTCTCCACCAGAAAACTGTCTGAGAAGCCATAATGACTTTCCCCCAATCTATGCATGAGGAGTAACATAATGTGACTTGTTTACTGCATTCTATACAAAGCTTTACCTCTAATTTATAGTTGAGCTAGTGGCTGGTTGGTTGCTAGCTGCTCTCACTGGGATCCCCATCCCTCCCCTCAGACCATGGTGCTCTAGAAAGAGGGGTTCAAGAGATGATCAAAAGTGTCATTTTAAAAAAAGAGAGTTGATAATTGGATTTTTCTCTGTTAAGATCTATTGCAAAGATTCATATATTTACATGGGAAGTTTGTGGAAATGTAACTATTTTAGTTTATTTAGCATTCATTAAATTCAGTTAATGTTCAGCAATAGTATGGAGGGCATTGGTTAAGTACGGTCATCAGGGCTTTGTGACATGAATAAGACATTCAGCCTAAAAATAATGAGTGTCAGAAACAACCAAATCCTTAGTCTAAAGGAGCCTGATCTTATTATATATTCCCAGACGCTTCATATTCTGTCATTTTGGCTGCAGCCCTCTTGCTATGCTCTTCAATATGATATAAAACAAATGGAGATGGCAGAAGCTTAGGGAAACATAAAGAGTAAGAACAAAGAGAGGGAAATCCCTAGTCACCTGCTAATCCTTACAGCCACATAGTGGGTATCATGTCTCATACTGTGTGATACATCTGCTGACCCTAGAGTCCTATCTCTAGAAATCTCCAGTGTGCCAATGGGTAAATTAATTCACTGGTGGCACCAGAGGTTTCTGGTCTCGCCCCTGAGAGCAATAGCAAAGTATAAAAATGTAAAAGTGCCTTGGTAAATTTTGCTTTCTTTTTTTGTGTATTGCACATTTTATTTTTTTTCATAAAGGAATAATTAAAGAAATGTAAAAATGAATGTTCATGAGCGTAAAGAACTATATTTTTATTCTTTCAAATTATAACACAACAAGCTTTTTGTCTACATTAGATTACTTGGGGTTTCTTTTCTTGTTGCTAAAGCAAGAGTACCGTATTTTTCGGACACACAAAAAATCCTTTGATTCTCTCAGAAATCAAAGGTGCGCCTTATAGTCCAGTGCGCCTTATATATAAACAGCACTTACAGACAACAGCTGACTTGAGCTGTGCACAGGTCTGCCACAGGTCTGCCACCTGCTGGTCATTCACTCTTCAGGTGCACCTTATAATCCTTATGAACCTAGATGTTTTAGCAGGCATTTATTGAAGGTGCGCCTTATAATCCGGTGCGTCTTATAGTCCGAAAAATAATGTAATAACAAACTATTAAAATGTAATAATTAATGTTCAGAGGCTTCCTCGGATGCAGATGAGAACATAGCCTAATAGTTTGGTAGCTCATACAGGTGCAGCTTCTGATACCATATGCCATAAATCTATAGCTCAATCTCTTATATTTTTAGGTTTTGTGTTCTGACGAGCAGTATAGATGCCCTTCCTGGTAGTGGGTATAGAAACACTGGGACACCCACCAATCACAAAAAGAGCTGTCCCTTATCAGATTTGCAACATCCCACACTGGGGCCTAACCTTTTCTTGAGGCCTGGAGGTAGCCGGGGCCGAGAATACCGGAGTGGCTGGCTATTGCGGCCTATTGCACGCTGCAGTCAACGTGCTTGGTATGGGGACCAGAGGGCAGTCCTACAGCCTGACAGGTCTCCAGTGGGTGGTGTCTGCAAGAAATAAGGAGGGACAGGCTGATGTACTGGTTTTTCCCTGGGGCAACCCCTGAGTGTCTGTAGGATGAATCACTGGGTGATGGATGGGGAAGCCTGTGGTGGTAATCAGCTGTATCCAGGGATCTGACAGAGGCAACGTTGTGCAAATCAACAGAAGGCAACAGACTTAACATCAGAAAACTTCTTCTGGAAGGAGATAGCTGGTCGGATCTGATTCCTCAGGGTGATGGGCTCACAACCTTGCATGGTGACTTCAGGCTGGAGGATGGTGGCTGCTACAGCAGCAAGGTTGAGACAGATATCTGGTGATGGAGGTCTGCAGGCCATGTGCTGAGGAGTGCTGTGCCTCAACACTCTCTGAGCTCCCCCTGGAGAGACCTCAGGGGAAAGAGAGCAGAACCTTCCACACCAAAGGTTTATATAACCTTGAGGTGTGTCCAGCTCAGATGGATCATCCAACCACCTTACTCCTTCCTTACAGCAATTACTAAGCATAAAATTGGCTAACAACATTCACATTGTTAACTATTGCCTTGCCAGGCAGTATCGACAGCTGCAATTACACAATGCCCAGGTTCTAGAACCTTCCTAGAGAGGTGATCAGCTCCTGACCTGGAGAGGGCGCTATTCACAACTACCCACCTGCATATGCATTGGTACGGTTGTTGCAGATTCTTTTTGTGAGCAGAGAGGAGGCTGTTGCTGAGTAATTTTAAGAAGGCACAGATATTTAAGGCAACAGCACAAGTTACAGAAGCTAAAAAGTGAAGAAGACTTAGCTCATGCTCACATCTAATTTACTTCACGCTGCCACCCTGAGGCCAAAAGCTCAACTGGTCTTGTGGAAGATGCTCAAAGGCTTTGTCATAAATTAGGCACACAGCCTAGCCCTAGCAAAAATCAACTCCATTAAGACTGATGTGAGCTTACAGCAGTTTACTGGTGTGATAGATGGCACATTCATCGGTGGCTGATAGCCCTGGCTTATTTGGAAAGTGGCAAGAGATTCAAAACATTTTTGCTCAAATAGAGCAGAAAAAGACATATGACCCCTGATAAAGAATACTGGAGTTATTTGGTGTTGTTTTATAACAATACTTAGTGCCACCTCCTGACCAATATATCATACTTTACGGTATTGAAGATATACAATGTAGGGTACATTTATCAAAGGTGTCTAAAAGTTACTACAAAGTTAGACGAAAAAAGATTTAAACTGTTGGTGTATTTTCATATTTTTGATACACCTCTTTTCCACTAAACCATGCCTCCTTTAGTTAGGCAATTCCCTCCATTACTACTGTGAGAGTGTCTAAAATCTGTCAAAACCCCTTAATAAATGCAATATGCACTACATCTGATAATACATTAACATTGTTTATGATGTAAATATGTGTCTTTTGTACAAGGCCATCATGCTTTTATCTTATTTCTTGTGTTTCTGATCTCTGAACATTTGCCTTACAGGTTTGTCATACAGATGGCTGCTGAATGAGTTCCCAGTGTTTCTGCCCACTGACAGCAGGAGATTTGTTTCTCAAGTGACAGGAAACTTGTACATTGCAAGCACAGATGCCCAGGATGAGGGAGGATATTCCTGTCTGACCACCAGCCACATCGCTTTTACTACCAAAAGTGTTTACAGCAGCTTTACTCAGCTCAGTGTCACTCCAGAAGGTTAGTTATCTCTTAAATGATGTTCATTGTTATCAGAAAAGTCCCACAATATATTAATCTTTCTGTTAGATCTTCTTGAAGGGAATTATGGAAAACACTTCTGTGTCTAGATATTGCTGTTATTGCGCCCCCTGGTGTTCTTTTAATTCCCTCTCAGAAGGTCCACAACTGGTGGAAAGATCATTTTACCTGAGTGTACTTCATCCCTCCTGTATAAAATGGGACTGAGCTACAGAGCAAGTGTGATACACGTTTTACTATGGAATCCTACTTATGACAAGTTGGGTGTCACTACATTTGGTATTTTATTAGTATTATGTTGATTTCTATTTATTTTTAAAGCACCAATAATTCCATAGTGCAGTACATTCTATAAGGAGTTTACAAACAAAACTTTAAATGAAATCTACCATCAAAATCCATCATGATAAACCAGACACTGTGTCTGTGGTAATGTTCTTATATTTGTTATCCATGGCCCCCTTCCTTCTAAAATCAACTCTTAAAATTGAGGTAATGGGCCAGAAGAGCTATACCAGAGCCCCTCACTGCTCTGGCTTTACAGGCTGTACCCCCACCATCCTGCTCCCTGGCACTTCCCCCCTCCATCTCCCTGCTTTATTCTAACCATGGTAGCACACATTCAGAGGGAGGAAGTGCTTCTGCTTCTGTAACAACCTGTGGAGCAACAGCATGGAGGTGCACTGGTAACACTCCCCAGAGCCCTTATGACTCATTAGCATAATTTTAAGGCCATGATAACAATTATGATGGTAGATTTTGTTTAAAAGAAATCTAACACTTGATTTCACCTCTAAAAAGATCCAGTATTGCTTTTCAGAGATGAACATCCACATTTCAGTCATACCTTCAATCTGTCGATCAACAGGCTCTTTTGTTTTAAAACATAATTTTATATTTACATAAATAAGGCCGAAGTGCTTTGGGGGGTGTTACCAGAGCCCCTCTCGGCACTTCTACTACGTCACCCTGCTTATGGGACCTCTCGTGCAATGGCACTATTCACTCCACTGGACTACTTTGCGCAGTGAGCAGCAAACACTGTACTAAATATTGTTTCTTAAAGCCATAAACCTCCCCTCCATGAAGCAGGAATTCCACAATTAGCAGGAAAAAGGGGACCGTAAATATATGGCAGCTCTACAAACTGTCACACTAAATGCTGCCATATATTTAGGTTGACTGGTTGTAATGGGTAGTATTAACACCATTATTATAAATCTAGCATTGAACTATTTAGATTTTTCTTTTATCTTGCAGCAGAGCCACGGTTGTATGCACCCAGTATTAAAGTCCGTTTTCCAGCAGAGACATACACTCTTTCTAGGCAAGCGGTTACATTGGAATGTTTTGCCTTTGGAAAGTAAGTAGTTTCAATTGTTATATTGTTTGACTCTATATCTCCACTCCAATGCATGTTGCCCCAGACCACTCTATGTGGTAGTATCATATAAGGGCATTGCTGATTCATAGTACATATGGATGCATTGCACTAGGGTGTTATGTGCCATTTATTTATGACACGGAATATCATTGACAGCCCAGTACCTCATATTCGATGGCGGAAGGTAGATACATCACAGCCTCCTCAATGGTTTGCTTCAGACCCCATTCTGCATATTGAAAGTGTCAGCTTTGATGATGATGGAACCTATGAATGTGAAGCTGAAAACTCTAAAGGCAGGGATACCTACCAAGGACGTATAATAGTGCAAGGTATGTCATCATTGTATACTGCCTGTTACTTTGTTAATTGCGTAAATCATCTACTAGAATGAGAGTAAAATTCTGTGCAAACTTTCTAAAACACAGTAAAGCCTCTGAGACGACCACTCAAAATTACATTGAAAGTCTAAGTGCCAGTTCACACAAAGTAAGGGCAGTTTCAGATGATCGTGGTTGGTCCATGAATGCTGCATAATGACGTAATTAAACAACAAGCGTATTCCCATAAGGGAAATATTAAATATAATTCACTTTATTAATTCATCAATACAACAAATAGATTAAAAACAGTTAAAAAGCACACTACAGTGCTGTACACAAACTAATGCCCCCAGTGCACAAGAATATGCAAATAAATATTGGTAAACAGACTATACTTCACCTAAGTAAGATAAAATAGACTAAATGCAAGGTATTGGAGTCAAGAACACATGTGTGGTTCAAGAATAATCAATCCATAAATACAGAAGATGCCAAAGTTTACCTATGTAGTGGGTTTCAAATGTTGGGCACTGGGGAAAAGGTCCCCACGTGTTTCGCCTGTATGCACAGGCTTCCTGTGTATCGCCTGTATATCATTTGATATTTTGGATGTTGTTGATTATCTATGACCCAAACCCTTAGATAATGTGAATCCTGGATAATGCCACATCTTGTTTCATGGAACGACCGCCGTGTTGCATGAAAGTAATATATGATGTACAGAGTCCCTGCTTCCCACTTAAACAGCGGCATAGACCTGTAATCATGATTATAGAACGGCGCTGCTTTTCCACTGGGTAGCAGGGAGCATCGGACCAACCACTGTTGGTTTGTAATAACTGATGGTCATCTTTTGGCAATATCCAGTATTTCCCCAGAATACATCAGGGCTCTGCAGCTTTTAGGAGGAGCAGTAGTAGACAAGGCCTGTTAGAATACAACAGTGCCAGAATGGATTTTCAGTATGGATCTTTTTCTCCCCTGTGAGTGCATTTCCTCTGTTTCACAGCACAACCAGAATGGCTCCAAATTATCTCTGACACGGAGGCCAAAATTGGATCTGATCATCGATGGAACTGTGCAGCATCTGGAAAACCCCGTCCTACAATTCGTTGGTTGAGAAATGGAAAGCAGTTAAAATCACAGGTGAGGAAAACAAGCCAAATACCGTAATGACATTTTCCTAAATTGGCCTACGTGTGCTCATTGTCATTTTCTTCCATTTTTTTTAAAGTAAATATAAGAAAGGCATCAAAATGTTATATAAAAAGCATGAAATAGTCTTATTGTTTGAGAATTAAGATTTTGAGACATTAATGGGAATCCATCATTAGTTTTGACATGTCACACAGCATCGAAATTAGGACCTGTGCTTGTTGTTTACAGCTAGCACAGGTTACCATTCACTTCTATGAGCGGATAACAAGGCAGTGGAATCTGCCCTGAGACACAAAAGACAGAGCAGGTCCTATTCCTGCTCAAGTTCGCGGCTCAGAGAGTCATCGCTCACCCACTGATTACACACTGGATGAAAACAATGGTCCATTGGAATATTGTTTGCATCCCATACAACTGCACGTCATGTGTTGAAGAAGCCCAAAACTGCAGAAGGAGACAAAAGCCCTTGAAATGTGTACAGTCATACCTCTGTATGTGTTGTTATTAGCAGAAGGCATGTGAAACATAGATTTACATTCCAGGATTGTAGCTGGACTAAGAGCACTCTGATTCACTGGTATGTGAGATATTTTCCCTGAACAGAGCACAGACCTACCTGCTGCTATGTGTTAATGATGCAGCAGGCTTCTGTGTGAATACTTCAGCTGTTACTCAGAGATCTCACATTACAATACACTAAGGTCCAGTTACAGTTCTGGAATATAATTCATTTTCACAGTCCTGCTGCTACACCCACACACACAAATCTTTACACAGATCTCTTTATGTACAGATGCTACCTTCCAGTGTCTGCAGATTTAGATGTCCGCAGTCAAAACTTCTGAAGATTCCCTTTTAATACACACCAATACAACTTCTGCTAACACAATTTTTGTAATCTTGAAATAGGGACGAATTGAAGTGAGCAATGGACAGCTGAAAATCACTAATCTGGATCAGGAAGACTCAGGCATGTATCAGTGTGTGGCAGGAAACAAGCATGGCACCATTTATACAAGTGCAGAGCTCATGGTTCAAGGTAAGATAACAATCCCGGGACACTAACTATTTATAAATATTGTCATTCCGAAAAAGAATACCACCTATGAAATCAGTTTCCTTTGCTTATCTCCTCAAAGGCCACATACTAAAACTTAGAGAAAAGTTGATTTTGACGTAAAATTTTCTTAAAAGTATTGCTGCAATGTACTACATTCATTAGCAATAAAGCAGGTTTATTTATTATACAATTTGGTCACAATATGGAACTGCAAACAAGCCACTGCACACTATTCCGCTAGCGGTTGGCGAAATAATTCCTCAAATCTTATATTAGGTTCCTCTTTACCCTGGAAACAGGGCAGTGTCCATTATACCTGTGGTGGTACACAATTTGTTAAAAGAAAACTACCACCACGGATCTACCTATCAAGGTAGATCGGGTGGTAGGTGCATTTATAGGACGTGATGATAGCACTTCAATTTTTAAATAACTTTTAATTCCCTAATATGTAAATTTTCTAAATAGGCTACTGGGGCGGGGTGTAGCCGGAGCTGACGCTACACGGCGCGGCTACTCCTCGCGCAGCTACCGAAGCCTGCATGCACAGAACAGCAGGATTCGGAGCAGTAACCGCGCAGACGTAGATGCACCTACCACCCGATCTACCTTTATAGGTGGATCCGTGGTGGTAGGTTTCCTTAATATAAGTTTGCACATACTATACCAGTAAATATAAGGCTCTGCTCATATTTGTCTTGGGGTTTCTATTTATAACAGAAGCCATATTGCTGTGTACTCAACGTCTATTCAGGCACATAGGTAACACAACCAACACCAACAGTCAGTCAGTGACATATAGTAGATCTAAACATAGATGAGGATATCTAGCTCAAGCAAGGGTGTGATAGCAATAAAATTTTAAAAATAAAAAGTTATATGTCTTGCTGTATAGTCTTGTCTAACTGTCTACCCAAAAACAAACTTCTCTTCATCTTCTATTATCTCCACCATGAAGCTATGGCCCCTGACTTCCGTCTGTCACCAGTGAAACCCCTGATTCCTGCAGCTCGCGGTGGGGAAATCATGATAAATTGTAACCCACGGGCTGCCCCAACCCCAGTTATCGTATGGAGTAAAGGGACTGAACTTCTACGCAACAGTAGCAGGTAAAGGTGTGACGCATGTGGCAAAAAGAGAAATCCATTGTTGATGTCAAACATATTGGAGCAGATTGGAGCAGAACTGTCTAAAAGGGAGGAAGACAGTCTCCTACTGTGCCAGATTCATCACAGTGTCTGATGCAGGAAGAGAAATCTGTCACATTATATTACACTGTTGAGTCTAACGTCTAACGTGATGGGGCATTTTTGTGCACAGGTTTTAAAAATGTCTGAAAAGTTGAAAAAAAAAATGTGATGAGGCAATTTATAAGTAAGTTATTTTTTTGCAAATTACACCGGAATTGTAGTACATTATACAGAATAACCCCCCCCTAGTTTTTCTGCTTCTGCAATGCAAATGTTCATAGGTCCATACATATAATATGTCTTTATTATTAAGGATCACAGTCACTGCTAATGGAACCCTAATCCTGAAGAATTTATCGCGCACAGATGAAGGAAATTATACGTGTTTTGCAGAGAATCTCATGGGAAAGTCCAATAGTACTGGAATTCTTAGTGTGAGGGGTGAGATGACTTGATTTCTAATAGAATAAGTAGCACATTACAGCACATTCTGTTTTATGATGGATTACTTTTCAAAACAAAATTGCTTTGCTATATTGAATCACCAAATAATGTGCAACTTGTAACTATGCATGGATTCCCATTGGTTGCATAGTGAAAGTGAATTATAGTCTGTTTTTATCAGTATTTTGTCATAGTGTATTAAATTTGTTTAATAGGATATTGAAGAATTTAATTCGATACACAGTAAGTCCTCAATTTAAGGTGAAAAATCTATACCACTTCAAGCGGTCCCCGACTTAAGGACACCCGACTTACAGATGGACCTCTCTGCCCACTGTGACCTCTAGTGAAGCTCTCTGGATGCTTTACTTTAGTCCCAGTCTGTAATGAAGATTTATTGATAATCCATGATAGCACAAAACTCTGAAAATCCTGTTGTCCCTGGGACAAAAAATAAATTTTATGTGGAGCTGCAATTATAAAATATACCAATTCCAACTTACATATAAATTCAACATAAGAACAAACCTAAAGAACCAATATTTTTTATGTTACTTCCTGTACAGCCAGTCCCCAGGTTACGTACAATATAGGGTCTGGAGGTTTGTTCTTAAATTGAATTTGTATGTAAGTCGGAACTGTATATTTTATAATTGTAATCCCAGCCAAATTTTTTTGGTCTATGTGACAATTGGATTTTAAAAAAGTTGGATTGTCATAAGAACCAGGATTAAAAATTGGTGGCACCTGTAATAACTAGCTGTTTATTGTAGCCCAGGGCTAGATTACAGTAAGTTACCAATTACCAGAGGTCCATTTGTAACTAGGGGTCTGTAAGTCGAGTGTTCTTAAGTAGGGGACCGTCTGTATATCTAAATGTTCCTTTGCACACTGCGGTAGAGATAGTAGTAGTGGATGTGGCATTGTTTTTCTACAACTGCTTAAACTTCAGAAATACAACATGCAGCCTAATTCATATTCTGTCATACAGTACATTGATACATATTGGTGTCGGGTTAGCATCTACATTATATGTAGGAGACTTTATGTACAGTAAATACCAACTATTTTTATCTTGCAGAAGCTACAAGGATTACTTTGGCCCCTTCAGGATCTGACATCAATGAAGGGGAAAGTGTTACAATGCAGTGCCATGCTTCCCATGATCCTACCATGGATCTCACATTCACATGGGAGCTGGATGGAATGCAACTTAACTTTGAGAAGGAGGAAGAACATTATCAAAAAGTTTCAGGGGTGAGACACCTCACATTATTGTCTTCATATACAGCATTCATGTTCTGTAAAATGCACAGTAAATAGTCAAAGGTATACATGTGTGTTTTGCATCTACATTGAGTTCAGAGTTTTTTTCGGATATACCCTAAATCAGTGATTTTCAACCTTTTTTGAGCCGCGGCACACTTTTTATACTTCGAAAATCCTGGGGCACACCACCAACCAAAATAGCACAAAATGACACTAAAACAGTCATATTATACATATAGTTAATAATATAGATTCTAAATTTATTTTACTCACTCAGTGTGAAACCTGGGCCTGTTTGGATAAACACAAAAGGGATATCATGGCAGGAATGGTGAAAAGACACACACAAAGCTCTTCCTCAACAGTTCTCAGTTTCTCCCTGTTTTTAGTATATGGTGCTGATTATTATGTGGCTCATATACTGCAAAATAAAGGGGTACAATGAGAAGTACTATGGCCATGAGGCCAGACTACAAGTGCCAGCTCATATACTCAGCACATGAGCTGGCACTTGTAGTACTCCAGCCTCATGACTATAGTATTTTTCATTTTACATTTCTCATTGTTATATGCAGTATACTGCTGGAGTACTAAAAATACCAGCTCATATGCTGAGTATTCGGCCAACAGTTCATATACTCAGGCAAAAGCTCACATAGTCAGCATTATTGGTGGGCATTACCTTGGCGGTGGGCAAATGCGAGAGTCTCTCAGCTCTCAGGATGATGCGCCGGCCTCGGTGACGTCATTTTGTCGCGCAAGGTTCAAAGCTTGCGCAAGTGTTATTGTACACGTCTCCTACATTGTAAGAAGCCGTGACTGCGCATCGCTGCTCATTGCAGGGAAACAAAACACAGGGGGCACCATAGTTTGGGGAACTTTCCCCGCGGCACACCCGACCATGTGTTGCGGCACACTGGTTGAAAATCACTGCCCTAAATAACTGAAGTACAAGTTAGGCTACATTCACATCAAATTCGTGAATGTATCCAACTGTATACACATATAGGGGGAAATGTCTTCCTGCTCCACCACACCCCCAGAAAGCTGTGAATATTTAGGGTGCCTCCTCTTTATATGGACAGTTACATCACTATGGACCTCCAAGGGTGGATGCTCAGAGCTCTTGCTGTGTTTTTCCATTCAGTATTTCCTGGTGGATCCGATGCATACTGGGCGGACAGAGGCAACAATATGCCAGTAAATGTCTATGGATACTGGATGTATCCAAAACTCTGATGTGAATGTAGCCTTAACAAGGTGATAGATTAGTCCTGTTTAGCCTCAAGTACAACATATTAATAAAAGTGTAGTGGATATACTGTATTTACTAATAACCTGGCATCACCTGATATTTGATGATGATACCACTGCAATGAGGATGGCCAGCTACACAAAGACTTGCTTTATGGTGACAAAAATAGTAATGGACAGACATTCTGAAAGAACCTAAGATGACCTAAATTCATGCGCATTATTTATTTATTCATCTGATACCTAATGAAGAATGACCACCGTAAGCTCTTATCTTCCTCTGTTATAAACACTTTCATTATAATAATGTCTAAGACAATGTACTTCTTGCAGGATGAATCTGTTGGGGATCTTCACATTATTAATACTAAATTAAGGCATGCTGGGAAATATACATGCACAGCTCAGACCGTGGTGGACCGTGCCTCAGCCTCAGCTTTTCTTCTTGTGCGAGGTAATAATTCTTGCATCCTTGAGGTCTATTAAGCATTGGACATTTATATAACTTTCCAGTACCGATCTATTATTATATTATTTTCAGCATGTAAGGTTCATGGATAGTTACTCCCAGTACAGAATAGAGCAACCGATGTATCCACATGTGCATATTTATGTCATAATAAAATATGGACATTTCCTTATATCTAATGAATACAATGGTGGATATTTAACCAGCCTGGATCGTCCTGTTCCAGTCTTCATCATCCCTGCACAGTTGAGAATTGCAGCTCTCTTGTGGCATAACCTTAAATCTACAACAGCTAGGAGATTGTGTAGTTTTGGTTATAATTTACACCATCTTCCTGTGCAAATTATAATAAATCTACAGGACACATTGCCTTGGTCGTGCACCTAAATGTGGAACTTATAAAATACATTTTAAGTCTGAAAGGAAATCTATCACCATCTTTAAAAAGCTTAACCCTGGTATACCTTTATTACGTATAATGGCCGGCTAGTTCCTTTCTGTTCCTATCTGTATGTAAATTAGGCTGAAGGGCTGCGGGTAGCATTACCGGAGCTCTTCTGGGAACCAGGATCACGTCCCCGGCAGACCTCGTAACCTGCCAGCTTCTTCCTCTCACCAGTCTCCTGCATCAAGAGACGGCTGACATCATTGGCACCATGTGTATGTTCTCCTATGTCTGCTTCCTTTATACAGGCCCACCTGGACCACCAGGAGGTGTAGTAGCTAGAAGTGCAAAGGAAACAAGTATTCAGCTGAGCTGGAGTCGAGGGTTTGATAACCACAACCCAATCAGTCGTTATACAGTGGAGGTGAAAGAACCAGAAAAGGAAGAGTGGAAAACAGCTCGGACAGGTCAGTCTAATTTGATATTTCAGGAGTGGAAACCACAAATTTTGCTTTGTGTACATCATCTGCAGTATGGGTCCGGTGACCAGTAATGTCAGTTGAATTGATAATGTCAATGGAACCAATTTATTATGCATTGCACAACATTTTTCTGGCATACAAGCATACCTCCCAACTTTGGGGCTAGAGAAAGAGGGACAAAAAGTTCTTCCTTTTTTCAGAAGCCATGCCCATTGTCCCACCCCTTATCCCATCCCAAACAAAGTATAAAATCAACCTTTTTTTTTTTTTTAAACAATCTTTATTATATTTTTAAACAAAAAACATTTACAGTATAAAATCAACCTTAATGGCCCCTTCCCGTAAGCAACCCCTCTCCAGGAGGACCCCTCATATAGAGGCCTCCTGTCCTCTATCTCCTCTCACATTGTAGCCTCCTGATCTCCCTTGTTCCTGGGTATTAAACAAAAAAACTTTGCTACTTACCTTTCCTCGTTCCCCCGCAGTCCAACTTCCTTCTCTCCCCGGACCTCTGAGATGACGGAGGAAGGACGGGCCATCCAGTGGGGATCTACCTCCACACATCACTGCTGTAGAGCCCAGCAGAGACGTGTTGTGGCAGCAGGAGCTCATCCTGCCTCCTTGTCCTGGCTCTGAAACTTTAGTAAGTCAGTGCAGGGAGTAGGAGGCAGGCAGCCTTGGAAAAGCCAGAACATTTTCCCAACTGCCTGGGACATCTGTACAATAACAAACGCCTCATTCGTTATATGTATTGTCCTGGAACACAGTCACACTTCACTTTGAAATCATTCTAGAAGCCAGGGCAAATTAACACTCCATCACTTCAATGCTGCCGATACTCCTGCAGCTGATGCCGTGTCGGGAACTCCCAGAGGATCCCCCGGAAATGCTGTGAAGCTTCGAGGGTTTCTCTGTTATAAAGGTCCAGTCTGGATATGTCTGTGCAGCTAAAAGACAGAATGGCAGACTAGTGCAACACTGTTTATTGAAGGTAAGTTAAAAATTATGAAATCACAAAACTTCAAATTAAAAAGGCATGCCAATCTTTATTAAGAAGGCATAATTAATTAGTTTCACCGAGGTCCGACCACACCCCACTCATTGCCTTCTTTTTATTGCATCACATCCGTTAACCCTAAACTTGTTGCTACACCAATGCAAATTTGTTAACTCTTAACTTGCTGCTACACCAATGCAGATCACAAATTTTCCACATATCCAATGTCTATAGCAAAAATTAATTTATAATAAAAAACATATATATAAGGATTCCATTTGGCTCATTTTTTATGTAGTTTCCTTCTCTCCAATGATTAGTCATCTTACCTATAACAAGAAAATAGTGCCTTGTGGGTTGCTGTAGTATTTTAACGCATAATGTGCTGCGAATAGTAAAGAAAAAAAATTACCCTATTCTTTCCTTTCATTTTCTGCAGGTCCTACTCCCCAAGTACTGCGTATACTGGGTATACGATCATATGGATAGTAACTATAGAGTCAAAAGTAATATGTTCTTTCAATTCATACTTCATCTTACAATCTGAAGATTTAAAAATAATTTTAAATAACAACTAATTACATATTCGCTTATATTTTAAGAAACAATTTGTATATATATTATGCTGATTCCTGGAATACCCCTTTAAGGTATTCTTCAGTTTTCACTACATATGCTTCACTTAATATGGTGCATCCCTCATACTAATGGAATTGCAGTCTTGAAATACATACTTGATTAAAATTTTTTAAAGCCCCCACCCTCTGCGGTTTACAAAATAACTATTTCTGATATGGAGGCTCCTACTTTCATCAGCCGACACAACTATGGGGGCTGATTTCACCCCTAGCTATGCTAGTATTTTTATGTCCTCTGGGAAGAAAATATAATTTTTCCACCACCAGCTAACAGAAGATATATTGAAGATTCATAGACGATATATTCATTGTATAGCAGGGAGATGTACAAATTTGGGAACAATTCAAATTATATGTGAATAACACAGACACTTTACATTTTACCATACCATTTTTGGATCTGGAAAACATTAAAGAACAAAACCACTTATACATTAAACATTTGATTATAGTAGCTGTAATTATAATCCCTGGTTGAAAAATATACTAAAAGGGCAACTTAAAAGAGTAAAGAGACACTGTACCAAAAAGAGTGGCTTATTTAAAGCTGGCCAATATGTTAAAAGAGAGGTTCATGAAGAAAAATTATGAATGAGTGGGTTTCCTCCGGGTGCTCCGGTTTCCTCCCATACTTCAAAACATACTGGTAGGCTGATTAGATTGTGTGCCCCATGGGGACAGGGACTGATTTGGCAAGCTCTGTGCAGCGCTGCGTAATCTGTGTGCGCTATATAAATAAAGAATTATTATTATTATTATTAAGCTAAGCTTATAGAGAAAACTCTTTGGGATATAGATTTTCCGAATTATATGACTACAGCAAGAACAGAAATATTAAAAAAACAAGAGAGTGTTAAAAAACATTGGCATTTACTGCAGCAGGAACCAGTCATAGGAAACATGAAGGGAGACAGGATGTGATAGTACACAGCCATAATCATCAGAATAAATAGGAAAGGAAAGCAGATTTGTTCAAATGTTTTGGTGGTTGACGCAAGATAAAAGGGGGAATCACAGACTTTAAAACTTTAGATTCTAAGATGAAGTATGAATTTACAGACAATACTACTTGTGACTCTATAGGGGCTATCTATATGATCATATGCCCATGCGTCTTATAGTATGTGGGTAGGGCCAGCAGAAAATTAAAGAAAAAATAGGGTAACATTTTTAAAATATTCAGAAGGGAATGATGGAACATTCCCTTTCATGATTATGTGGTAAAACATGAGAAGAACCAGCAAAGCACTATTTTCTTATCATGAGAAGGATGACTAATCATTAGAGATCATTGGAGAGGAGGAAACTACATTAAAATGAGGCAAAGGGAATTATTTGGGATATTTATGTAAAAAACCTTAAAGGAAATCAAGCAGTTAAAAAAAAATATTTATATTTAAAACCCTACAAATACTCACCCCTGCTCCTCTTCATCTTGAACCTGGTGCTGGCCTTCACTAGTCTTGACACACCGGGATCACCTACAAAAGAAACGTATAATAAGCAGCAATGAGAGAGGATGTCCGGCTCTCTGGGCTGATAATTATGCACATCCCCCGTGAATTCACGTCCCTGCTGGGACGTCACCTCCCTTTCCAGCATGGAAGAGGGAATTCTGGGGGGTGTGCATAAGTATCATAATCTTGTCCCCGTGATACTAATTATATGTTTCTTTATGAGGTGATCCTGGCATGTCAATACTAGTGACGGATAGCACCAGGATCAACTTCAAGAGGATCGGGGTGAGTATTTGTAGGTTTTTTGAACTGGTTGATTCCCTTTAAAGGACATCTACCACCAGGATGAAAGACTGTATGCAAATGACCCTCAGGGGCTCCAGGCTCAATTAACACCTTTGGAGTCTGGAGACCCTCAGGCTAATTTGCATATAGTCCTTTATCCTGGTGGTAGATGCCCTTTAATCGGTTATGGATTGAATGACGAATTTGAGTTAAAATGCTTTTTATGAGCTGTATTCAGAGGATATATATACAAATAAATTTTTGCTATAGACATTGGATATGTGGAATATTTCTGATCTACATTGATGGAGCAACCAGGTAACAGTTAACAGATCTAATGCGACATAAAGAAGATAATAAGTAGGATGTGTTGAGCCCGCATGAGGCTAAACCTAGGCGAAGGTCAAGTAGGGCAGCATGAACTTATTATGCCTTGTTTTTAAAGATTGATGACATGCCTTATTAATTTGTTTTTTTTAAGTATATTTCATAGTTTTTAACTTGCCTACAATGAATGGTCAATAACGTGTCAGCAGAAATGAAACAAAGATGATTTCTCTAGCTTCTAGATGGGTTTCTACTTTGGATTTTATAATATCTCTCAAGTGTGACTGTGTTCCAGGACTATACATATAACGTATGAGCGGAGGTAACAGACTTAACTTTAAGTGACTTTATCTGCGCTGGTCCTTTTATTTACTTTTAGTGAATCAGATAAAGCGGCTTTAGATCAGGGGTCACTCTATTTCTATACACCATGATTAAGAACGGCTAGTCCGTTCAAAACGCATTGGATTTAAGAGGAATACTGGAACCATGCTGTGGATACACGATGTTGACTAAATAAAAGTCTTAAAGTTTCATTGGAACCTGGCTGGATCATTGAAAGTTTTTTCAGTCACTCTATTTCATCTCGATAAATTGACCACATTATCTTTTCAGGTTGTTCTTCTGTATATTTGTGGTATGGTACATAAATATTGGTTCTTGATTTTAGCATTCTGTATAAAAGGGCTTCCGTTTTCAAATTTAAAAAAACTACTGATAGATAAGGAGAAGCTGATAAAGTTTGTAATGACTGTTTACATTCACTGAATAATCTCCCTACAGAGCTGAATTATCAAAGTAAAATATTCTGCAGTTATGAGCAGAGAAGAAAAAGAGCACAAAAATGGGAAAGAGGGAGTTTTTTCCCTCAATAAACTATATTGCAAATTTTACTATTATCAACTGTACTATTCATTTCTGAAATAGAAGTCTGGAAAAGCCTTTAGGAAGACCATGTATTGTGAAACAAGTTTCTGCTGTGATAATGGTTAGCCAATGTCTACCATGCTCTTGTGTACCTTTCTTTACAGATCCTGCCACTGTAGAAGGAAATGCAGAGTCAACTTCAGTGGTGGGACTCACACCATGGACTGACTATATATTCCGGGTTGTAGCTAGCAATATTTTAGGAGCAGGAGAACCCAGTGTACCATCAGCCACAATAAGAACAAGAGAGGCTGGTGAGTTAATTAATGTAACTTTCAATATTAATGATACTTAGATATTTAGCATCTAGTGATTAAAGGAGTATTCCCATGAAGATTCTTAAATATACTCAGGATAACATTTTCCTATTCACTGTAATTAGCATAAATACAGAATGTCACATATATAAGTCCAACCTATCTCTATCAGTCCTGGCGTTTACAATTTTGGAGGTCCCTGAACACAACCATAAATCTTCCGACTATGGTTGGATTCTTCTCATGAATAGCTTCTCTTGTCTGTATACTGCACTCTGCTTCCTGCTACTCCCCCCTGTATTACAAGACCAGCACAGACACAGGCACGTCCTGCCAGCAAGCAGCAGTGTACAGAGACTTACTTTACAAGCTACAGAAAGTTAAAGACTTTATAGCAGCGCTGACTGTGTGTTTTATTTAGGCGAGTTAGAACAGATGAGAGGGTTATTGCATTTTATATCCATCTCATGGATCTCATCACCTCTGAGCTGTCTCATCATTTTCTGTGTGTCAGATACTAGTAGAATGTTCAGAAGCTAAATAAAAGTGTATATAAACCCTGTGCCCTGATGATCTAAGCACATTGTCAGCACACAGCATTTCATAGCACAGAGGAAGTGTTTGCTTAGAGAGTCCCCATCCACAAAACTGAGTAAAATTGCAAAGTAGGGTTTTTTTTTGTGTAGAGGTCATTGATGAGATCCTTGGTTGTGACATAATTAAATTATATTACATGGCTAGTAATGAATGATATCACAGTGTAGAGATAATCAGCCTCTGAAATATTAAGAGGGTCTGGTCTTGGGCTATTTGAGACTATAGTTGTGCCCAGGAATGTATACTTGAGCAATTCTAGAATACTGTACACTGTACCGCTTTTACATTCAAACAAACTTTAATTCTAGCACATATAATGTGATGTTTATCACTGCGGATTGCAGAACCCATCAGATTTTCCATATTTCCCATATTTTAGCACCAATTGTGGCCCCATCGGGTCTTAATGGTGGAGGAGGGGCACCAAACGAGCTCACAATAACCTGGAAGGTAAGTGTGTTTTATTACACACCATGTATAATTATTTTCTTCACAAAAATACAGAGAAAACATACAGAAGAACATACAGACTATTATGTATACCTTTCTAAAAATTCAAGATGAAGTTCCCAATAATCAGTTATCCATCACATGCACTTGTTTTGTGAGTGACATGGGGTTATGTATCAAATATAGCACATCTGCTCTGATTTCCAAATGGCTCTGCATTAGTAACAGGCATTATGTGTGCTGTCATATAGTGCCTCCGTACAACACCATATTACAGAGGTTCTACAAGTGGAGCCCCACTGAGTCAACCACATGGTCCCATTATAAACATAACTGTAAGCCAAAATCAGGAGTGGAAACCAATCAGAGCAAAACCAATAAGAAAATATTGGACTTCTTCCATTTTTATATTCCACTACTGATTTTAGCTTACAATCACTGATACACCCAACTGACCAGAAAACTCTAGTACTAGTTCTATATTTGTATCAGAAGAGGCATACACTAGAATCCTGTTGAAAGCAAATACTAGAATGCTCTTGAAGCACATACATCCAAAAAACTCTATTGACAGGTCAATGAAAATATTTGTTCGACTTTCATTGTCTTTTTATTGTACAGTCTATGGATCTTGGCTGTGTTGCTATAAGTATACATGAATTATCACTGTTTTCTTGTTCTTGATATAATAGCCGCTGGAGAGGCAATATCAACATGGAGATGGTTTTGGATACACCATTGCCTTTAAGAGAACATCAGATGAGTACTGGCAGACAGTTAAAATTCTTGGGGCACAGTCTCGACACTTTGTCTATAGAAATGAGAGCATAGCTGCATATACCCCCTTCAATGTTATGATCAAGGCATTTAACCAGAAAGGAGAAGGACCTTACAGCCTGGAAACCATTGTATACTCAGCAGAGGAGGGTATGATATTAAAGCATTTTTTTAGGGTGCTTTATACTAGAAATCCTTCATGCATGTTTTAGGTTTTCCACTTCTAAGAGAAATCTTGGGGAAAAAATATGATTTGATGCATTTTATTAAATATAATAAAATATAATATAAAGTATACATGCATTTAATATAGTATGTTTTTATTTCATTTATATTTTTACCATTTTACTGCTTTTTCATGTGTTTACAAAAAAGTTAATTTTTTTCTGCTACTAGAGCCGAGCGTCTCACCATCTGATGTGAAGGCCACAGTTCTATCATCTACTGAAATTAAGGTGGAATGGAAGGCTGTGTCAACTGTCACGGGTGTTTTATTGGGCTATGAGGTAAGTTGTTTGGAGAAATCAACACCAAACTGGTATTTTATTTCCTTTGAAAAAAAAGTTTCATAGGCCATGATATAAGCTCTGATGGAGGTTTGCTGTGATTGTGGCCATAATCTAATTAGATAACAATCCAATTACATCTCTGTCAATTTTATGAAGTATTTGGTACATCAAGTTTGTATTTATGAAAATTGATATACCACCTGCGCAAGTCCAACTAAACTAGTGTTGGATGTGATACAAAAAATACAAAGTGGCAATTGATAGTCATAGCATCACATGGATGTATTAGGATGCTTTAGGGGTGGGTGGTTGATATCCATGAATCCGTGCATCTAAACGGTCCGTGATCATTAGGGATCAATATCCACCTAGAATTACGCAGCTCTGTGTTGCAGAAATGAAGAATTCCCACTAATAACATCCAGCGTCGCCAACAAGTTTCATTCTCCAAGATCAGAACTGTAGTCCTGTTCAATCAGAGGCTATCCCCTATCTGATGCTTAGTGTACACCTCTGTCGCCACTGCGGATATGGACAGTTGACGTAGACGGTTTCCTTTAACCTTTAGTATGACAGATCAACTTTACTACTGAAGAATAATAAAGAGAGGTGGAGGAAATGAAGGGACTACTGGAAATTGTATAGGAAAATATAAGAAATACATACATGCACAAATATAGAGAAAGTCGTTCTATAAAATAGCATATAGATCGTAAACTAGTGATCTATACCAGAATAGCCAAAAAAAACTCTCAGTATAACTAACAAAGACCGAAAAGAAAGAACAAGAGGAAAGGAAATCAAGACTTCACACAACAGTAATATAAAATTAATCTTTATTAAACATAGAAGTGATAAAATATGTCATAAAATAAATGCATCTCAGGAAGAGTAAATGCATACACTCCAGGTAATAGGTCCTAATATCAATAACAGCAGCTGATAACACACTGAAAGATACAGATAGATACAAACATATAAATAACCGCCCAAAGAAATAGTATAGCCCAAATAACACTGAAATATAGAGCAAACAGTAATGTAAACATAAGCGCCGAAAACGGCAAGAAAGTAAACACAGTATGTGGGGCTGGGTGGACAAACTAGTATCTGGCGTGCACCCCCGACGTGTGTTTCAACCGCAGCAGGTCTTTATCAAGGGATCAGCCCAGCCCCACACACTGTTTACTTTTTTGCCATTTTCGGCGCTTATGTTTACATTACTGTTTGTTCTATATCTCAGTGTTATTTGGGCTATACTATCTCTTCTGCCATCCCCTCTTTATGCATTATTGCCATTTGGGGAGTAATTTATATGTTTGTATCTATCTGTATCTTTCAGTGTGTTATCAGCTGTATTACATTAGACTATATTTATAGTATTGATATTAGGACCTATCACCTTGCGTGTATGCATTTACTCTTCCTGAGATGCATTTATTTTATGACATATTTTATCACTTCTATGTTTAATAAAGATTGTTTTCATATTCCTGTTGTGTGGAGCCTTGATTCCCTTTCCTCTTGTTCTTTTTTTTCGTTCTTTATTAAATACAAGAAATACATTGGATGATAATGGATACTTGAGTAGTCTACTGTATGCTGCTAAAAAGTATATAAATATGTGTATTATAATCACACACTGCTAAGGGACTGGTTGTGTATAAAGTTATAACACCTTTCTCTAATAAAGTATTTACCGTATTTTTCGGCCTATAAAGCGCACCTCTAAGCGCTACATCAGTCCTAATGACAATAAGATAACATGCCTGCTAAGACTCTAGGTTCATATATAAGGCGTACTGGAGTATAAGGCAGGATCAAATGCAGAACCTAAAATGACCAGCAGGTGGCAGGCCTGTGCACAGTTCTAGCCAGCTACACTTCCCGGGAAACTTGTCTTCAGCGTGTCAGAGAGCTCCGATCTCAGAGGTATGGGCTGCTGGGGTTAATGCGGGTGATGCAGCAGGGGTTAAGTGGTCTCTTTGCCCTTCTCCTTCCCTCCTCAGCCAGGTGTTATTCCTGTGGGGTTCCCTGTGGCTCCTTCTCTTTCCCCGTTACAGGGGCTGTCAGGTATGGGGGATTGTTTACTGACTGATGATGATTGCTCGTTGGTCGGCACTATAGCAGCTCCTCTTCCGTGCTAGGGGAGGGCAGGATGGGCACAAGTGAGTGTGGTGCCAGGCACTTCGGAGCTAGGGACCCTGTATACTGGTGGGAAGGGTGCAGGACATTTCTGGGGATGGAGCTATTAAACACTGGTAAATGTACAGTACATCTTGCCTGTAGTACAATTCTGTATAAGTTCATATATAAGGCGCACTTGCCTATAAGGCGCACCTTTGATTTCTGAGAAAATTAAAGGATTTTTGGTGCGCCTTATAGGCTGAAAAATACGGTAGGTGGTCTAAAATAAAATAAATAAAATGAATTAAGTACACTAGAGCCAGAACAAACAAAGGACATTCTGGAGGTTTATTAGTTATAAAAATAATTAAAATACAAGAAATACAGTATCCATTTCAATATCCACTACTCTTGGCACAGGACAGCTGTTTAATGTGGTTACCCTTTCTCCAAAGACCAAAGACCGTTGAGCCAAAAAAGTTCCACTTTTTGGGGCCATGGTCATGCCGGTGGTCAGGCAGTTTAAAGTCTCTCTTTTCATTTTTTCCCTTTATTGGTGAAGACTGATACACCTCCTTTCAATTTTTCAAAGCTGATACATTGCGTGTTATCCCTGCCCAGCCAGGTATACCAAGAAGATCGGGTCAATCAGTAGATTTGACACTTGGCAATGTACGCTAGTACAAAACTTCATAACTCTCAATTTTTAATAAATCTGGCTTTGCAGGTTAACCACGCACTGTCTCACACACCAGAACTATACTAAGTGGTGCAAACATTTAAAATGTGAGCCACAAATATCACAAATGCCCTATTTGAAGACTTTTGAATTCTGCAGTGCAGAAATGATACTTTTCTTGAGTTCTTGACTATGATCTATTTTCCCTTAGATCAGATACTGGAAGGTGGGTGATAAAGAAGGTGCTGCAGATAGGGTGAGGTCGGAGAGCCTGGACACAGCTGCCAAAGTGAATGGCCTGAAGCCAAATACTCTGTATCATGTAACAGTTCGTGCTTATAACAGAGCTGGCACCGGGCCATCTAGCCCTATTGCCAATGTTACTACCACCAAATCACGTATGTATAATAAAACCTCATCCAGATAATCCTTGTATTTTATCAGATTATTATAATATTGTCTTTCTGTAGCTCCAAACAGACCCCCGGATAATATTTCCTGGACATTTTCCCGTGCCAGTATTAGAATCAAGTGGGATCCAGTGATATCAATGAAAAATGAATCTTCTGTAACTGAATACAAGGTAACTGTTGGAAGGCAGTTCACTATGTTTTTTTTTACCATTAGCAAATCTAAGCCTGTAAAAAGTTGTAATACAATTGTATGGTTAAGACCTCACATTCACATGGAATGATCATTATTTTCTGTTGGCATTTGTAAATCAAAATCCAAACGGAGCGTTGCGACTCCCAAGGTGCCAATATACCCCACATATTCTGGGCTTGCCCTCACATCACCAGCTACTGGAAGATGGTGGGTTCAGTGATAGAAGCAGTTCTGGGACGAGCGATACCCCCAGATCCCGGCATATATCTCTTGAACATTTTTCCATAAACTAGGCAAACATCCCACTAGTTACTATTGCACCTCCTTACTGCCGCAAAATGCCTAATCTCTACAAAATGGAAACACGCTGACCTCCCCGTCCCGAACGGAATACTGTGCTAGGATACATGACTGTTTGCACAATGGAGCACTTGACATCTTTGATTAACAACAAAATGGAGAGCTTTGAACTTAGTGTGGGCCCCCTGGGACGATTTCTGGAGGAGTAGAGAGGACCACTAACTAACGAGTGCTTTGCCATCGGGTAAGATGCCAATGATTAGGCTGTATCCAGATACCTGTCCTGACCCCTGTCACCCACTCTGTGTCGTTTCCTTGTCCAACGTCAATGTAAGTTTAGAGAGACTATTATACGGTTTTATTGTCTTGTGGTTCAAAGTTGTGGATATTTTATTCCTGAATAGTAATAGTTTGAGGTAATTGCCTTTTAACCTGACTGCGATCAGGGTGTTCCTACCACAAGGTTATGCTTGATTGAAGCACTGAACATGTATATGCTTCTCTATCTGTTTTATTTGGAAAATCAATAAAATACAGTTAAATAAAAAAAAAAAACTCCAAATGGAATCAGAGAAAAACAATAATGGTTTTCGCTTACTGATGATAAACAAAACTAAATCAGTTTTGAAAAAGAGTGATACAAGGTAACTGTTGGAGAGCAGGCAATGTGTTTTTCTCATTAGTTACAATGAATACTCCTTTTTTTGTAGATACTTTATAGGGTCGATTCCCACTCATCTCCTACCCTATATTTAACAAGCAATACACAAGCAGAGCTTCCACTCCCTGAAGGTGCCAATCATGTGACTATTCAGCTATGTGCCAGTGGAGTGGGAGGCGATGGAGAGCCAGCAGAGGTGCACATTCCCACTACTTCAGGTATTTTTGTTATACGTGTGTTATTGTCAAGCCAGGTATTGCTCCTGATAATGCCTGCCATGTGGTTACTTTTGTTAACCATTTCATCATAAATTACATTTCTAGTTTCTGATAATAAACCCTAGGTTACAGGCTTACCTTCCAACCATCTGACAATTAGCAGGATAGTCTCAGGCCATGGGAGGTATGTGATAGATATAATTTAGAATATCAGAAGATACATGTTTCCAGACCGTTTGGCATAGAATTGCTCTACTGTAAGCAATCGTTCAGCCCTGAACAAGCGCAGGTAATAGTGTGCAAGAACGGGACAGGAATGCTCTGTGCAGCCCCACTCCGCCACTGATAAATGTCCCTCATAGACTGTTAAGAATAAATTTTAACCCTCATGCACACACACTGGACTACTGAAAATTGAACACATTAATATCAGTTGGGACTCACTTTAACTACCATCATAACTGCACAAGGTAGAGAGCACACTGCTCTGTACACAGTGTAGTTGCAATCATTGACATGGTTGCTGAGTTGCTATACCCCATCCTGGCCACTAAACATGCCTGCTTTCAAGCTTCATACATGCAGTTATGGCAGCAGATGATCAATGAAAGTGCTAATGTGAGAATATAGCAGGGAATTTCCTATATAATGCATACATTGACTTAACTTGTGCTATTACTACACATTTCTTAATCTAGTGTTTGCTACTCACCATGTACAATTCTAATATGCTTACTATCAATAGATTTGCTTGTCCTGTAATCACATTTTATTCTTACTTAGAATATATTCTATATTTTATTGTTACTTCACAGGAACCAGCATGATGGTAGATAACTCTGCTTCTCAGAATTGCATGACTAAAACAGTCGCAGTCTTGGTCCTGATAAGGTATCTCACAGTTTGAGGCGCAACAACAAGTATGAACATGAAGATGGAGTATTTGGCTGTTAAGCCTAGCCTCTCACCTCCCAGAAGATGAAAAACAACCATCCCTAACAGCAAGACAGCATTTTTCTGTAGAGTCTAAAGAAACATAAACTTACTGGCAGAGTGAAGTGCCCTATAGAAGCAGAGGGCCTTGTGGCAGATGCGTTTTCCTAATACTGAAGTGGGATTTACTTTTAGAAGGTGGGGAGGGTGCAAGCACTTTTTGATGGGACACACTTGGGGGATTTTGTCTTATGAAGCCATGTGTACATGCTTTATAAATAGCAATTTTTTTTCTACAATTGCCTTTGTTTTCATTTATTGCCTTTATTTGTCTATTGCTGCAAATAATGAAAAAGAATTCTAAACAATTCATTATGTAATATCAACATACTATAAAAAAATGAAATTCTTACAAATATGTTAAAGTTTAAAAGTTCACAGCTCTTTCATGAAATGTGGCAGAAATGAATAGTAGAATTTGTATTTCATCATATCCTTATAAAATGAGGTGCATTCAGAAATCTGTTGAATTCTGTCTTGCTAACAAAATAGATTTTGGAGAGTCAGTAGGTCTTCACACACGTCCTCTTAAACAACTTCCAATGAAATAGAGGTTGCAAAGGGGAAAACTGGAGCAATGCTGCAATAGGGGAAGCTGGCGTAGAAGCACGGAAATTATTGCAATTTCTGGCGCACTGCAAGAATTTGGGATTAATTCCCTATGGCTCAGCCACCAGTGGAGTGGGCTGCTGCAGGGTGCTCCTGCCCCACAGCTGTGCTCTTCAGATAACTTGCCAACATTCAGGCCTAAATGTTCGCTGTTTTTTTATGCAAAACTACAGTGGCCTGCCATAGTTTTGTCCGCCAACACATGGCTGGCAAATACATCAAAAGGTCTAACCCCTAAGCCATGGCAAGGGGGTTTCATCATACAATAAAATGTCACAATCATTTCCGGAAACTTTTATCATGTACAAAAACGGTTTCTGTTAAGTGTGTTGAAAAGTCAGGGATATGGGGAACTGTATGGGGAAACTGCTTATCATTTCAACCCACGATGAGCGGAGACAACTGATGAATAAGATTGGGGAAAGAGTTTAATAGCTGGAGAAGGCAAATTTAAGCTGGGACATCTGCACTGCACTTTTCAACAGTGGTGGTGGTGGGGCTAAGGTTTACTGCGCCTCTTCTTGATGACAGGTTCCCTTTAAAATCCAATTGTCACAGAGACCAAAAAATATTTGTCTGGGGTTACAATTATAAAGTATACAGTTCCCACTTACATAGAAATTCAACTTTAGAACAAACCTACAGAACCTATCTTGTACGTAACCCAGGGACTGCCTTTATCACTATCAAGAACATACAATTTATAAATATGAAAATAAAAATCGGTCACATGATTCCTTATCAGATTATGTAAAAAAAAAGTAAGGAGAATAATTTTATAGCTGCATTTTTATTTACGTAATTTCTAGTTTTTTTTCTGGCATTTAAATTCTGCTTCTCTTCTGCTCAGTAATGGGGAGGGGGGGGGGTGTATGTGATGAAGATTGCAGATGTTACAATGTACTAGTGTAGTCGTCAAATGACTCCTTTTTAGATCTAGATGTACATCGGATCAACACTAAAACAAGTATGCCTGTCAGTATCCCTACAGCACTCCCAATTGCAACATAGGTGTATATACCACCATACAGTTCAAATTTTTCCTCTGAATCTTGGTTAGTAAGTTCTTTAGCCATGGACGCTAACTTCTGTTTGCTGATGAGGTACTTGTTGTAGTTAATATCAATAATGCCAGGGGTAATAATCCGAACTCCATAGTAAATGCGTTTTACTATCTTCAGGTCAACTTCGTTTTGCACATCACAGCGATACGTTCCAGAAGCTTTCTCCTCTATGGATTCAAAAACAGTTGTGGAATTCTTATTTTTTACTGGTCGGAAATAAATGTCATTAATGGTTATAATTCCAGCAGCATATTTCCAGTAGTAATGGCGGGGTCCACCTAGGGTTCCAGTAGATGGAATCTGACAGTCCATAGTGAAATAGTCACCCACCCGCAGAGTGTAGGCTTCTAAACCACACAGCCAGTTACTGAGACATTCCACCCTTATAAGTTCACAGTCCTTCTGAATGCCAGAGCGGTCCACAAGGCAACGTTTTTCTGTCTTGCTTCCAACTCCACACGTCACGCTACACTCTGTGGTTTCTACAACTGCCTGAGCAGAAGCAGTTTCCATTCCACGGGGTATGGTGACGGGATTAGTTTCCTTTTTTTGGCCAAAAGAACCGCTTAGCTCACATAAGATAAAGAGCAAGGAGAGCAGTGTAAGCATGACGTTCCTTCTATAGAGCTCCATTGTGAAGTCTGCTCACCTATTCTACAGACAATGTGGAATTGTGTAATTTCAGTGAATCAGAATTCTGACATCATAATAGATAAACATATAAAGTGCTGGAATGCAAAATTTAAAGAGATGGTAGAACATTAAAAGATCAGGGCGATTTCCTTTTTGTATGGCAGAGCAGCTCATCCTGTTAAACTTTAGCTTACATGCATAAATAGAGGGATTTAGAAATTTAGAGGTTAGGTTATTAATAGGTGATTAGTGGGAATATGATCACAACCCTCTCCATGCTACCAATTGGAACTGCCCACTACATCAGTTGCCCATTGGGTGCCATGACAACTGGGAGCCTCCTATGTCTGTCAATTAACATTCTTTATCACAGCCTGTAATATACTGTGTCACAATATTTAGCAATAAGTTGTAATTGCTGTATATTGAATGAACAATGAGACCCACTAGTGAACGTAAAAAGAAAAAAGTGAAAAAAACTTGACCATTTCCCCAACACCTGAACAAAAAACATGGATCTTTGAGTTATGGCACAGTACATCCGTGAGCGCTCGGCATCAGGAAGAGGGGTGCAAGCTCACGGCCAGATGGTATAGAGTCCCAAGTAGACTACACATCATCTACACAGGTCTCCACCACGAGATGTGGAGTGAATGAGGAAGCCTTACTTCACATGTTCTGGTCATGCCAGGTCCTAAACTTATTTTGGCAGGAACTGCAGCACCTCACCTCCCTAATTTGCGGAAACTCTGCAGTGCTGGGCACCCTCTGCTTATTCTTCATCACTGTGACAGCTCAACATCCACATACAAGCCCTCTCTACAGCTATTCTTAGTTATTGCTGTCTGATCTTGCATCCCAATACGACCACCCCTACGACAATACCCATGTAGATTAACAAGGTCAATGACATTATGCACATGGAGGATCTTACCTCATGGTTCTATGGCACATATGCAAAGTTTCATAAAACTTGTCTATAATCAGCTGGAACAGGAGCCAAGGTTGCCAAGTTATTTGATACCCTAAAGGGGCTTCTGCTTCTTCCCTAACTGACCCCCCCCCCCCACACACACACCTCTCCCCAGATCTAGATGGCCTACACACTTTGAATACCTACAGACACCCAAAATAGTATATAATAAATAGATGAAAACTATGATTTATTGGATCTATATCATGTGCATACCAAAATTTATACTGCTAAAGATTTGATAACAATTAAGGTTAACGCCACGCTAGAAACCCTTGTCTACTACTGGGGGCGAGACACAAAAGAACATATAAAGTATATACATAATTAACATAATACAAGTATTTAATAAACAATGTAATATGAATCTTGAGGTAAACATGTCAGTTGTTAAAAAATAAACCCAAAGCATAATGTCAGCATATTCATATTTCCCTGGTCTGTCTTCCGGTGTTTGAAACACAGCTGACCTGCAGTAGTTAGGCAGAATATTGCTTCTTCCCATGAATGTGTACTGCCTATTCCTACGTAGTTCCGGTATAGTGCCCCGCACCCACAACTGTTCTGTGTCCTCTCTAAGGATGAGTTACTGCCAACATATTACCCCTGAGGAAGTCTCTGCACACAGGCAATACGTGTGGGGACTATCTCCCCCTCTCCCAGTATATGATTAGTTATATTCATAAGGTTAATATATGTACCTGGGGATACCACTCTGTATGTTGGTGTATATCAGGGTTACATTTATTGTAGGCCCATTGTGGTGTTCTGACTTTGTGATAGAGAATGATTTAGCTTGCTTGCATTTTTTTCTCTGTATCACACCACTAGATATTTTGGGTCATCTGTGTAACCGTTGTTCCTCT
The DNA here is from genome assembly GCA_019512145.1 of Engystomops pustulosus. Classification (NCBI taxonomy): domain Eukaryota; kingdom Metazoa; phylum Chordata; class Amphibia; order Anura; family Leptodactylidae; genus Engystomops; species Engystomops pustulosus. The sequence goes on along the minus strand of CM033642.1, from coordinate 191,385,072 downwards.
AACTTATCTTGTCATCTTCTACTCTGGCTGGGGGTTTCTAGTATGCAATCACTTGTTTCTGCTTTTTAAATTGTTTTTAAGAATTTGTGTAAGGCAGTCCCTGGATTACGTACAAGATAGGTTCCTTGAGTTTGTACTTAAGTTGAACTTGTATGCAAGTCAGAACTTATAATAGTAAAAAAATTGTAAAAATTTTTGTCCCAGTGACAATTAGATTTTCAAAAATTTTTGCTGTGATGAGACCAAGGATTATCAATAAAACTTTATTAAAGACATCGTAGAGCTGATCATTGCAGCCTGGGAGTAAAGTAAAAGATCAAAAGAGCTTCACCAGAAATCACAGTGGGCAGAGAGATCACTAGGGATCGTCTGTAAGTCGGGCTTCCTTAAGTAGGGGACCACCTGTAAATGAAATAATGATATGTTTGTACGATGCTAGACAAGCATCCTTCTTTTCTTTTGTTACTGTTGTATTGGTTGCAGGGAGGCTTTGAACAGTAATTTATGAGATAAAACCTATGTTCACTTCATAACTGTAATAACTGTAAACACAAGGCACTGTGTAAAAAAATTTGACACAATACAAGTACTAGGATTAAAATAAATATCTGAAAAATTCACCAGTAATTTATATGTTATCACTAAACTAGAGACAAAGTCATACACCAACATAGCATAAAATGTAGACAAAGAAGTTTATTTCCCCAGTGGCCAGGGTAAAACAGAAATCCATGGGATCAAAATGTATCTACACAGGAAAATAAAGATGAAAAGCATTTTTAAAAAAATAAAATAAAAGGGGTTACTATAAAAAGCATCAGGCAAATTATATTCCTCTTCCATTGCAGAGTAGCATCAATTTGACTTGCTTATCTTGAGATTGATGAAGGTCTCACACAAGGCTTTACTCCAGTGGTATCCACTATGTTACAGGAAAAATCCAAAATTGTAGGACATGTATTTAGGGTAATGTTGGGCAATACAACAGGAAAAGGACTGCCATATAAAAATAGAAAGGAGCATTTTCTATCCAGTGACCAGGATATCGAAGTGGAAGTTCAGGAACACAGAGACTGGCTGCATACCGCCTCCACGGCAACAGACTACAGATACATTTATATTACAATGAATGCAGTAGTTTAACTTGCTGTCAAACATTGATGTTTTACTTAACAGCGAAACTGAACCTACACTATAAAAAAAACAACTAAATGTATTTACAAACAATCCCACAAAACTGCTGCAAGACTCACAAATGTTTCTGCCAAAATAAAGCAAGATAAATGGGGTGAGAATACATGATCTGTCCAGAGAAAAGCTCAAAACCATATTACAGAATCAACTGAAAGTCTGCAGAATTCTCTGTAATTGTGTCCTAGAGAAGGTCCAGACCCAAAACATCTTCTCACAACAGCTCAGAGATAGCACCACCACCTGAAAGATAAACAACATGGATGTAGAAAGAGACATCTCTTCATTGTGTTTTTTCACTAGGTGATTTGTTTTTTCTGGATTTTACACTTGATAACTCTATAACCAAATGGAAATAAAGGCATTAGCAAAGGGGATAAAGCAGCAAAGCAGAAAAGCACCTGGAACTCACTGGAACCACAAAACACTAAATATGGACATGCATGGTCTTCCAGAAAAATAGGTCTACTGGCAATCACTCACCTCATAACTTTAACACAATAATCAACATTTATGTTTAAATGTTTGGGATGATTTTTGGGAGGATTCTCACTTCCCAATGACATCATTTGGAGAGACGACGACTCTCTCCAAATTGACCACACGCAGTGATTTGGAGGCTGCTGCTGACCTGCCGTTGTCATTTAAATAGTTATTATCCAAGATCGCACTGGATTTTAAAAAAATGGATTCAGCCGAACTCAAATTTCAACGAGTCCACTCTTGCAAAATGACTCTCACTACACCTCTGCCCCCCCTATCCAGGTCTAGGCACATGATTGCAAGGGGATGGGTGATGAATGGCACTGAAAAACCATTAAAAATGTGAGCAAAGTCACAAAACAATCTCCCAAAGGAACACCACAACATGTGATAGTGTTAGTAATCCTGGGACCACTAGCTCCCCCTAGAGACTAAAGCCTTATGTAACAGAAGGAAATGCAAAGTTGTAATCCTATGAGAAATTGCCCAATGGGCTTGGGACAGTGTGGTACCAATATATCTATACAAGAAGTTTGTTAAAAATTGGATAAAAATAGACATATACAAGCAAAAGTGCATGAATGAGCGGTGCCACATTGCTACCCTAGACCAAGAAGGATGTGGCTTCTTCAATTGTTTACAAACTTCTTGTATAGATATATTGGTACCACACTGTCCCAAGCCCATTGGGCAATTTCTCATAGGATTACCTCTTTGCATTTCTTTCTGTGTTACATAAGGCTTTAGTCTCTAGGGGGAGCTGGTGGTCCCAGGATCACGAACACCACCATGTGTTGTGGTGTTCCTGTGGGAGATTGTTTTGTGACTTTGCTCACATTTTCAATGGTCCCTATACATGAATCCATGAGTCCTGGCTGGTTAAACAACAATGGCAGACTATCTGGGTGAGGACTCGTAAATCTTCTATTTGTATGTAAGGAAAATCAACTAAACATTTGCTGAATTGGTACCATACACCAGAGCTTTTACACAAATTTGACCCCTCAGTACCTAACATTTGTTGGGGATGTGGAGGAATGGATGCCTCCCTATTCCATATTTCCTGGAGTTTCCCAGCTCTGCTCCATTTCTAGCTGGAGGTTAGATTCCTCATTAGGGAGGTGTTCAATGTGCAAGTCCCTTTGGGCCCTGAAATATATATTCATAAATCTATATCCTAGCTCCTTTTGGGGTCCGAGTGTCAGGTTGCTCCTACAAATAATAACAGCGGCAACGTATTTGATATCCTGATATTGGAGGTGCTCTGTTCCACCATCATTATTAGATCTGTATGCACACCTCTTAGATCCATGCAACATGCTTCGTCATACTACAGATAAATTTGAAAAGACCTGGTCTATAATGCTACATTGTTTTCCTAAAATGTCACCTTTTTGCTAGGCTAATTATGGTGTTATCGTACTTATGCCTTTATGCTGAAATTATTCATTGTATGTGACAAATGGTTTCATTTTCTTGTTTATCGAGTTGTGCTACTATGTATCTCAATATTCCTCAATTGTTTTTCCTCAAAACTTCTTTTTAGAAAATTAAAAAGTAAAGATTGGAATAAAAATAACTCAGAAGGACCTCTCCATTTTTGATACATATCCAATAAAAGTTAAAGCATAAACTAACAATCACACTTTGTCCTACCTTCCCCTCCCTTTTCAGTTCATCAGACCAGTGGTGGACACAGACTTTGGGTGCTAAGGAGTACAATAGCTTTACAGCCATCTGAACACTACGATTGAATGAAAACCGTGTTCCATTTCTATACGGTGGTTTATGGTAACTTATAACAGAGGTAATTTATCTATCTATAGGACTGAATCATTGCAATCAAGGGAGACAAGGATGATACGCAAGTCTTAAACCAATCATTAACAGGGGAAGTGTACGTGTCCAATGGTAATGTCCTATTTAGTACTGGCTAAAATAAAATGTCAGCTTCTGCTGAAATGTTAATAGAGAAGTGTGGATGTATAAATATAACATCTGACATACAATGTAATGCAAGCTTTCCCTGATTATCATCCCAGCTAATTGGCCCTTCCAGAATAAATTTACCCTTGTGAGGTTGCAAATGGCTCCCACCTGGTGTGAAAGGTTTAAGACGATTGTGCCAGGAGACGGAGGCTGCAGGAAGCCAGAGCCACAGGAAGCAGAGGTATGGGTCTGCACCTATTTGGAGTGCGCTTACCTGTCAGCACTTGTGGCAGCTCACCTGGAGCTTTGCCTTTCATTGCAGAGTCCAGAGGCATGCCCCTGTCACCCTTGAAGATTTTCGATTTAAATGGAGAGTCTCTCTCTTTACCTTTAGCTCCTTTTGGTCGTCCGGATTGCTTCTTTTTTGATTTACTGTCTCCTTTAACCCCCAAGAGCGGATGAACTTCTGTTAGTGGATAAATTTGAGCGAATTAGAGAAATCAGACAAAAGGAGGATAAAAAAAGTCATTAAATGTACGATTGTTTTTGAGATCAGTTTGCCACCATTTTTATTTTCTCATAAAATCATGATTTGGAAAAACCTGTAAAAAAACCCATTTCCAATTTCAAAGGGAGGTTCTGCCTCCAATGTCAGCCTGTGGAAGAAACAAGCGATATTCCCAACATTCAGTGCGAATTACAAAACAATTGTGATTGTGCAAATCAAAATCTGCGATGGAAAGTCCGACATGCAAATTTTCTAGCTAACACAATTGTGTCATAAAAATTTAAAACCTTTGTGAAAACCCACAGATTCAATTAATATCCCGCAGCACAATGTGTGTTTGCACAGATGGTTTTATTGCTGACCGTTGCCCAACAAGAAAAAGGACAGCACATAAAAAAAAAAAATTACTGTAGGAATGGGTCTAATGGCAGAGAGGCAAAAATAAACCATGCTCCTATGTTGTTTTTCCCCATAGACCCAATGGAGCTGAATGGAAAGAGAATAAGTGCAGATGTTAGAACTACCACTTTGAAAAACACAATACACTTTTAGCTATAGAGACATGCAAAAGATGAAAATCTGGTCCCGACTACCAGTCAAATGGCCGACACTTCCCACACCACAAGGAGGAAAGGATTTTTAATTTAACATGAACTCCAACACCTAAGATGACATATACTAGAAGGGAAAAAAACCTTTACATCTGTTGACTCAAATTCAGTTACAAAAGAGCTCACTGGGAACAGAGTACTGGGTACTTACAGATAAAAGTACAAATGCTGGCACTACATCTTCTAAATCAACAGGCAATAAATATTACTTGCTTCTGCAAGCTTAATAAGAATGCATCAGAACTGCATTACAAATGACTGATGTCAATGGGGGGGAATTTAACAATGTGTCTCAGGTTCTCCAATCTTTTGATGTGCCAGATTTATCACTGATATGTTGAATTCTGGTGCAGTATAACACTGCCGGTTCCTACTTTAGACCTACTTTTAGTTGGTCTAAATTGTGCTCCAGAATTTTTGGTGAACTACCACTTTTCTGCAAGCCACGTCACCTTTCTAGTGAGACCACGACTATTTTCTGAAGGTTATGGCCCCTCAGTCAGACAAGTCGGAAAAGTGCCAAAAAAGGTCTAAAAGCCTTGGTATATGCGGCACAAGGCATTTTAGACAGGGGCAATACCACCAAGATTCTGGCACAAGTACGTAAATAAATTCCCCCCAATGTGTTTTACTGACTCCTGCGCTAAATTATAAAAGTAATGCATCTGGTCAGCAATGCAGACATTGTAAAACTGTAAATAAGGTCTGGCCTAAAACTGCATTCAGAAGCCCATGTTATATCTGTATTATAAGTTCTATTTTGTGGCTACAAATCCTGACTGATCACAGGTCTGATGGCCTGAACTTACCACAACAGAGATCCTTTTGATGCCACTATTTGATTTGGGGATATTACATAAAAAAAAAACCTCTTCTGGTTGTGACAGTTATCAGCTTTTTAATTGTCCATAAAAGCAGGAATATAAAATAGTACCTTTTTGACCATGCAAACCAGCCCAGCAGATCCTGGTCTTCATGGTGCAGCCATCGACATATTGTATGTTGTACATTTTGTATGTAGCCAGTAACAGGCCAGTGAATAGTGCATGTCTGTGCATGTCAGAGCTGGTTCACTCAGGGTTACATTACTAATATTTTAAACTTTGCAATGGAAGGAACAACACATACAGAATGTACTTTATTGAAGTAAGAAACCCCCATTTCCTAACAGTTTCTTAAATATTACAATTATATTTATGTGGTCTGATACTTTTTCATAAAAATGTTCTGCCCCAGAAAAGAAATTTGTTTTATTTACTGTGATATGTGTTCTAAGAAAAGGGAGCGGATGGAATTTTAAGTCCTCCTAGGGTGTGATTGCTCATCCAATATACTGCAATATGTCCGTATCACAATCCTACTATGTTACAGAAAAAGGACATGGGTAATGACAGAAAGCAGCTTACAGCACTCACCATCACTGGGCACTCCTTGTAACTCAACCATTGTAGTCTTTGGTTTCTTCTTTGGAGGTTGGGCACCATCTGAAGACGCCTGTCGCTTCTTTTCTGTCCCCGTCCCATCCTCGGTCAGTGACATCTGACCTGCATCTGGAGGTGGGCCATAAGGATTTTCCTCTGGATCTTCTACTTCGGGAGCAATAGGAAGATATAAAAGTGCTTTTGTATCTTCTAGTTCTTCATCACTGCAAAACAAATACATAAATAAATTGTAACTGCTGAGCTTTGATACAGTATAAGACAAGTGAAAATGAGGATGGGAGCAATACCATTACAAATTGATGTGACAAGACACTACACTGTATTCAATTCTAGCAGCATTTCTGAAGCTACGGTGCTCTTCCCAAAGTAGAGACAATCGGCTGATAGGTGGGGTCCCAGGTGTTGGACCCCAACGATTTTATGATGACGACGGGGGAGGGGAGAGCAGGCTGAATCACATGAAAACCTCCTGTACAAAAATTATTTTTTTGATTTTGCCAACTTCTGGCGCTAATAACTTTTTTATACTTTGGTGTACGGAGCTGTGGGTGGTGTAATTTTTTGCGAAATTTGATAATATTTTCAATGATTTCATTTTTAGGACTGTAAGACCTTTTGATCACTTTTTATAGATTTTTTTTATATTTTTCAAAATGGCAAAAAAGTGCCATTTTCGTTACGGGGTTAAACGCATTGAAAAACCGTTATCATATTTTGATAGATCGGGCATTTTCGGATGCGTCGATACCTGAAGCGTTTATGATTTTTACTGTTTATTTATATTTATGTCAGTTCTAGGGAAAGGGGGGTGATTTGAAATTTTAGGTTTTTTTATTCTAATTTTTTTTATCTATCTATACTTTTTTATTTATCATACTACAGTATGGCAGTATATGGGGATTTTCCTCCTCATTCATTACAATGTGCTATCAGCACATTGTAATGAAGGGGTTAAAACGAAATAGCCTCGGGTCTTCGGAAGACCCGAGGCTACCATGGAGACGGATCGCGGCGCCCATGCTGCCATCGCTGCAGCAAAGACTTACCGGCTATGGAGAGGGCTCAGCCCGTGAGCCCTCTCCATGCAGCGCGACCCGACCGCCGCCGTGAATACACGGCGGGCGGTCGCGATTACCGGCGTATAAGACGACCCCAGAGAAGACAGAAGATTTTTCTGTTTTCAAAAGTCGTCTTATACACCGGTATATACGGTAACCTTCATTCTGAGCAAAAAAAAAACCCTAAAAAACATAATTCTGCTCCAGGTGTCCCTGGGAATCATTCCTTAAAGTATTTTGCCTCTCGGTCCTCATTGAGTACCAGAGATGAGGGGCAGTGCACACAGTGGTTTTCTGAAACCAATTTTCTCAGACCAGTACTTATACAAGTCTAATTATAATTGCTTTTAGGGCAATTTATGTATGGATTCTCTCCCTCTGATGAAACTTCTTGTGGAAACGCGTCAGGGAGGTGTGACATGATATTTAGTACAAGGGACAGTATTTGGGACTGCCCTTGTAAGGGCGGGAGCTTTTGGGGTTTAGGGTAAGTCTAATTTAAGGCGTCATATCCCTCCCCCATTGACCTGCAAAAGAGGAAAAGGTGGCTCCTTCCCAGCCCTACCACTGAGACTGACATTTACAAGTGTAGGTATAGCCCTGCTTGCACCCATATCACCACTTTGTCAGTCCCAATTGTATATTTAACCTTTTAATGCGCCGGATTAAATTTTGTATATATATATTCACGAGGGTGTGGTTGTTGGGGCGTCTAGGCCTTTGGCCTGTCATTCTATATGTGAGCATCTGCATTAACATTGATTCCATTTTAATAGACTAAAATAAAAGTTATTTTTTTAACTGTTTACTCAAATGCTGCTTATATTTTAATTAGTTACAGAATTACTAGATTTATGCTTCTATTGCTTTCTGCTCCTAAAGAAAGCATCTATGTTTACTTCCAGTGGATGGAAATGTGTCCATGGTGAGGTGATGAATATGCAGGTGCACATGTGGAGAAATAGGAGAAATATCAATATGCGCTGAAAGTGAACAACCCCTTCAATGTCCTCCACAGAATCCCAATAAAGTCTAAGACTATGGTATTGGGGGAGGAGGGGCACAAGAACATTACTTTTCTTGGGTGCCCATGTATGACAAAACCAACCATGAATACATAAGTCACACATACTGAACACAATAGATCCTTTCAACAGCAAGGTACCTGCTACAAAATGCAGCAATGCGGTCCACGCTGGTCACATCCACCTCTTCATCTTCTGCTGCATCACCTCCTAAATATCAGATAAACAAAAAAATAAATCACAAATTGAAACTAGAGAACTTGGCGAATATCTTACAAGTCACACTCTGGCAAATTTTCCATATGTTCATATTTATAAACATATGGAAGCACAAACACACTATGAATGCCATATGGCTATATGCATCCTATTTGCGCATGCCCCGTGCAGAAAGCACATTTATAAACATCATGACAGTGGCCAACTTCAAACAGCCACCTTAATCCTGTCACCTAGAAACAAAATCTGGATTGTGCATGGATGCTCATCAGAACCAGAGATATCCATCCTTAAAGGAAAACTACCATTTGGAAATGGTCGGGCTAGTCTCGGGAAGCGCCAGATTCCTGGCAGACGTTCTTAATGAATCTGTTGCACACAGCATTATACACAGGCAGAGCCCTTTAAAGTGCAGTTTCCTACAATACTACCAGCACGAAGCAGGTATGGAACTAGTACTTAGGGACCATCTGCTAAAATTTAACTACAGACATATACAGCTTCCTTTACTTTAGCCTCTCACAGGTGAGCAGGAGAAAGAATTCCTGAGGATGGGGTGAGGAACAGCTAAAAGAGAAAGACAGTTGATCTGTATGACTGTATGGCTATATGGAGAAAAATAATCCTTCCTTCTCACGCCACCCTCAGGAATTCTCTTCATCTGGATAGCAACGTGAGTGTGGAGGGCGGGGTAGCTTGACTTAGAACAGAGGACAGCAACAGAAGTCTTTTTTTTAGAAGAATGGTGGATCTAATCCTATGGATAGATGCATCACGGAACATCTAAAAACATACTTTTTTGGGGGGGGGGGGGGGGCGGCCACTCTGGTTCGCTTTAAGAGCACATGTATGGACTGTGATGGGTATGAAAAATAGCATATAGGAGGTTTCACCGGTTTAAAAGAAGAATTGTAAAGTATAAAACCTTTTCCCCAACTGCAAGAATAATCAATTCTCTAATTTACTCTAATTAGATATTTGCAGGTGTTAGCAGAGGTCTTACTTTGTCCTCCCAAACTAATCTCCAATTGCCATGCTTTTGTTTAACCATAGGACAAGAAAAGCATCACATGCTTTAAAACGGCCAATTACAAACATGCTGTCCTGATTCATATGAATGCCCTCAGTGCTCTGGCCTTAGTGCCCTTAGCTGATGTCACAACCAGGAAGTCCCTGCACACTTCAGGAAAAGCTGAAAGATATACGAGGCTAGTGTCTGAGACCACATGGAACAGTGAGTATTCAACACTTGTTCACACACGGTGAGCCTTTTTCCTTTTCATATGGTGCGGTATTGCATGGCGTCCGCTGCTTCTGTTGTGCGGTGCTGGTGGAGACCCGGGCCTGGAGCCAAGGGGGCTATGCCTGCCAGGGGGCAACCTGCTGGGGGGCAACCAGGTCTTGGTCTGCTGGTGCTGTAGCGGTGGTGGACGCCATGTGATGCCGCACATAATAGCGTAGGGACCCACCATGAAGAGGTCACCGTGAAGTGGTTGGTGGGCTTATACAATTTGATCAAAATGTAACTAAGAACCTCGAGTTCGTTATATAATGTAGCCTAGCGGCAGTAGATCATTGTGTGATGTGCGGTCCAGTTCTTTTTCTCTCCCTATGTTGATATACGGGGCTGTATCTCAGGCTACGAAGAAGCCAGCAGCATGATACATGCATTGTTGGAATTGTTGTCAAATGCTCTTTTCAACTATTTTTTGTCTGTAACTTTACAGTTACGCTTTAAGCATGCCTGCCTTTTGTGACTGCCATATATTGAAAGTGCATGACATGATGCATATATACCATATGTGTCTTTTGCTTGCTACAATGGATGGTAAAATATATTCCCCTACATATATAAAACTTGAACTGTGTGACCCAACAAGAAACATCTATCACCCATTACCAGTTTGTTCAGGTTCACTCTTATCTTCATCTTCAATATCAAACTCAGATTCCCGCTCTTCATACTCCACATTTTCATCCAATTCCTTAAAGTCTGGAGCAAAGGCACTCCAATTTTCCTGAAGAAGAACAGAAAGATGAGCAGACATCTCTAAGAAGTCTAATAATCAATAACACTTAAACCAATAAGAAACAGAGGGATGCGTATTAACATACCCAAATATTTGTAACAAAAAAAAACAATAACTTTATTTGTAATCACATATGAACAACAGGGCATACACAAAAACCATTTAAAAAGAAAGGTCCAACAAGGAGTAGGGCGAAGCTCTGGAGGGGGAGACACGGACCCTGCGTCTCCACCTCCTGTGCTTCGCCCTACTCCATGTTGGACCTGTCTTATTAAATTTCTACTTGCTCCTACAGGGACATCAGATGGTAATGCCCACTTCGGCTCCTTTTCAGGCACTATTGCTTTTTGCACACTACATGTCCCGGTTTAAGATTTCTTATCAGTGTATATATGTAACAATTGTTTATTTTGGCTTGCACTCCACAGGAAGGGTTTATGGGCTTTGCCCTGAGAATTGCACAGAAATCCTGTGCGGTTTTAGGTGTGTTTTATGGGTTTTGTGTATGCCCTGTTGTTCATATGTGATTACAAATAAAGTTATTGATTTTTTTTTTACACATATTTGGGTCTGTTCATACGCATCCATCGGTTTCTTATTGTTTTGATATGCTGTTTTTGGATGCGCTGACCATTTGTACCTGCCTCTTTTCCGTAACTTACAAGGGAACCCGTCACCACTAAACTAAGCACCCTCTGGTTAAATGTCCTTGCATTGCCTTTTTTAAGTGAAATCTTGCCTGTTAACCTATTAAAAAAATCTTCTCCAAAGTCATGTGAAAAATGAGCAGAAAATTCATTTATGCTTTGCCCCACAATTTCCAAGATACCCGCACTTTAACCATATATTTCATCATTAAACTCGTTGCCCCCTCAGGTAGGATATGAAATGTCCTTTCTACAATTCCCCCTTTTATTTAAAAATCTCACCTGTTTAGCAGTAACAAATTCTCCCAAAGTCATGTGAAAATGAGCAAAGAAGAGTGAAATTGAGTTGAGTCAAGTTTAGAGGCCACAGGGGAAGTGTCACACCAGAAGTCCTTATGTTATGTTGTATAGTGCCTAGAAACATGCCTTTGATAATATTAAAGATAAAGATCTCATAAATTCAGGTTGTGGTTCTGTAGCTGCAGAACCGGAAATATAGGTAAAGAAATGGACGAGAGGTTTGGCTTTTTATCTGGAGCCTCACCGCTAATAACGGCGCCGTGTAACGGGTTAATGCCCTCGATCGGAGGAAACTCTGATCACGGGTGCTAGGAGGCTAGCACCCGCTGCTTCTGGTCCCGGCTCCGTTCAGGATTTTGATGTAATAGTACTGCAAAATGTGGGAACGCACCTCCCGCCATGCAGTACTATGCATTTCCATGGCGCTTAACTTTATAAAAAGTCATGCCCATTATAATATCATTTGTCACCAAAAAGAAATATTTAACTGGGCATAACATTCTCGCATGCATGGATAGCTAGGGGTTACCACTCTACCTATTCTGTTTACTCTCCAAGGGTTTCCATTTTAGTCTCTTCTGCTGGAGGTACTGCATGGGGCCTGAGACTATTATGGTCAGTCTGTTATAGCACATTCTGTTCATAACTCTACTTTCACCATTGTGGCCCTGTATGCTCCTCCCCCATTTAATCCTGCTCTACTACAACTAGTTTCTGGGAAATTGAGCACATTCCCATCATGATAAATTTGCTGTGCATTTAATGCTGTTGCAGATCTTGGAAGGGTTTATGGGTTAAGGGTTCCTCGCATTTACTTTCATGGTCACATGCCTTACATAGGTCTGAAAATGGAAGTTTCCCACTATGCAGAAACTTCTCTGGGATTAACCTGATCTTTGTCTCTCCTACCCTATTGCCCTGGGTTTCCTCCTAGCGGTGTCTCTGACCGTTCTGCACTCCTGGTGACTTATGATAGGTTCTCGTGCTGCAGTTAGGCTTTGACCTCACTTGTAGTACCTGCTACAGTTAACATAACACATTGTAAATATTGAGCTGTCCATGAAGAATACTGTGATCCCTTTGTATGTTGGGATGGCAGGGGTTGCTGTTTAACATAAGGTACACGCTACTAAACAAAAAGTATTAGTTGCAGAGGTTCAGGAAGCAGAGGGTGTTTTTCATCCTCAAAGAGGAGGTGGTTTAAGCACAGCACAACTTGCTGCATTTCTGGGGAAAAAAATTGCTTGCCAGTGAAGCATTTATTTTAAAATTTGGTGACAATAATGGGAAACTGTTGGCCTCGCTCTCCCGAGCAGACTGCCCTTGTGCTGCAGGCCCCTTGGTGAAAGAGTTCGTACTGACCCTGCAGAGATGAATGTGGTGTTTTGTGACTTATGCTGCTCTATATATGTCCAAGTGGCGGAGACCTTCTTAAATGATCTCCCTCTTTGGCAAATTTCAGATGCCCAACCTTGTGAGTTGGATTCCCCTATTCTGGAACCTGAAACTGAGCTGTACATGCAATCCCTCTCCCATGGGAAGACACAACATCTGGATGGGCTGGGTCCCTCTGCCCTCGGATAAAAGATCTGAGGCAGCAGTGTATATGGGGGTCCACCTGGAGAATATGTGTGAGGCACCGATTGTGGTTCTACTAAAAGCAGGTAAGGACCCCCCCCCCCCAATTCCATTATAACAAGGGACCCGTGCCTGCTTTTAATGGCTTTTGCCACTGAACTACTATTCCAGAGTCCACCCTGATGACAACCTAATGTACCTTTATGACGGTCGCTCCCATTTTTTTTTTTAGAACGGATTGAGAAGTTTGGATCTCTCTCTCTGTGTTACAAGTTAATTGGTCGAAATCTGTATTGCTCTCCTTGTTAAGTTAGGTCTTGGATATAGCTCTGTTTCACTTTTGGTAGTATCTCAATTCAGGTATTTAGGGGGAACAGGTCTCACCCAAGGAAACCTGTCACCACATTTTCACATATACACCCAGTGACAGGTTCCTATAAAGCCCTCTTAACATCCTTCTTTTAGCTCGTTTCCCTCACAACCCCATAAATTATCTTCATCTTATATTAGCTGCATCACCGCTCAACTCCTTACTATTCAGCAGTTAATGTCATGTGACCAGGGTGACATCTCAGGTCCTTTAACCTCCTAACATTAGCAAACTGTACCCCATGTATGTATCTGATCACATGAAGTCACAGCAACCTCCATGGACTTCTACTCCTTTCCATCCTCCATGGAGGCGGCTGTGAATTCATGTAATCACACATGGAGGTACAGTTTGCTATTGTTAGGAGCTAAAGGACCTGTGATGGATGTCATTTTGGTCACATGACACAAATGTAACACAAATTACCTTGTTAAAAGGTGTTATTAGCAGACGGTCCCTAAGTACAAGGAGGTGGGGCAGTGATTTGAGGAGACATAGAGCTGTCAGTCAGAAAAGCTAATTTGCATATCAGAAAAATGGCTGTAATTAGGGCACATTTACATAGGTTACATGGGGAGGACTTTTAAAAACACCTTAGTTTGTGGCAGCCATTACCTTTGTGCCTCTATGGTAGGATCAATTAAAATGATTTATCTCCCTAAATTTCTCTACCAATATCATGTATGCCCAATTATACTCCTGAAAAGTATGTTCCGGTTGTTGGATAGCACTCCACATCAATTCTACTGGCAGGGTGGGATGCCCAGACTTAGTCTTGCTGGAGCTCCGGTCCTACCCAAGCCCCTTACGCAGGACTATGCTTTAATTCCATCTAATTCCCCCAGGTCATTGCATGCAGTAATTGGTGTACCGATATACCTGACCTGTCACAGGAGGACTAGAAAGAAGTAGAACATTATTTCTTTGATTCAGTAATTAGAGTAATACCAGAAACTTCCTAATTCAATTGCAGTTTCTGCACCGTAAATATATTTTACTCCTGTTGGAGGATGGGGGTGTCTGTGTCAGATTGATGTTTCAGTTGTGAGGCTGCAGTGGGAGCATTTCTTCATTGTGTGTGGGATTGCATGAGACTGTATGCTTTCTTGACTGAGGTTCTCATTTATGCATGCTCACTTTAAATTTCCTAGACTTATCACCCCTCATAAACGTTTGTTGGGCGTCATTGGGGAGGTGATTCAGGGCCACAGGGATAAAATATTTTTAGATCTTTTTTTAAATTCTGTTGTACTTGTATGGTTATAGTAATGTCTTGGAAGGACCCTGATAAACCAAAGTTTCAGAGTTTTCTGAATCCAGTCAACTTCTATACCCACCTTTTCCGAATCCTATATGAGAGTCAAAAGCGTCCCTATAAGTGTAGGTAAATCAAGGTGGTTGAAGATATGAGACGACTGGCTAATTTATATCCTATTGTGTGGGGGGATTGTGGATGTATGTTTGGGTGAATGTGCAAGTGAGTTTTCTGTCTCGTCTGTCTGTTTATTGGTGGCATAAGCGATTTGTCCCCTCTGGAGCCATTGCCTTAGTCTATGCTGTCATCCATCAGTTTTTCTCCTAGCACAAGTGTCATTTTGTGATATGTACAAAGAATCATTCCCACCTAATTGTCTAATTGTATAGTTCTTTATTCTAAAATGCATAAATAAAATCTTTTAAAAAATAATTACCGTATATACTCGAGTATAAGCCGACCCGAGTATAAGCCGAGACCCCTAATTTTACCACCAAAAACTGGGAAAAAATACTGACTCGAGTATAAGCCGAGTGTGGGAAATGCATTGGTCAAACCCCCCCAGTAGTATACAGCCTGCCAGCCCCCAGCAGAATACAGCCTGCCAGCCCCCAGTAGTATACAGCCTGCCAGCCCCCCTGTAGTATACAGCAAGCCCCTAGTAGTATACAGCAAGCCCCTAGTAGTATACAGCAAGCCCCTAGTAGTATACAGCAAGCCCCTAGTAGTATACAGCAAGCCCCTAGTAGTATACAGCAGCCCCCCTGTAGTATACAGCAAGACCCTAGTAGTATACAGCCTGCCCCCACGGCCCTTAAAAAAATAAACTTAAATACTCACCCTCCGATGTCAGCGCGACTTACCGATGTCCCCGATGTCAGCGCGTCCCGTCTTCTTTCTTCTCCGCGGCTACTCTTCACTCTTCCCGCGCCCATGTTTTCTTTTAGCAGGCGCATACTATGACGCGGCCGCTGCTGACGTCATAGTATGTGCGGCCATGAAGAAAACATGGCCGCGTCGATGATAGAAGAAAGAAGAGAGAAGAGGAGCCGAGGAGAAGAAAGAAGACGGGACGCGCTGACATCGGTAAGTCGCGCCGACATCGGGGAGCCGTGCTGACATCGGAGGGTGAGCATTTAATTTTATTTTTTTAAGTGGGTAATTTTTGGGGGGTAATAGACTCGTGTATAAGCCGAGGGGATGTTTTTCAGCACATTTTTTGTGCTGAAAAACTCGGCTTATACACGAGTATATACGGTAGTCTGGAAAGCTATGGCTCCGTCACCGGAGAGCCTTGTTTTTAAATTTATTCACTCCCCCATTCTGATAAATGTCCTGATCAGTCCTGCCCGTCCACAATGCATAGAGCAGGTTAAGGGTGTAACTTGTATCGGAATGGGTGGAATGAATAAATTAAGAGACTAGGCAATTAAACTCTAAATTGCTGCATACAGTTATAATAAAAAGTCCTGATGTCCCAATGTGACATTCCCTCTCTAGTTTCTAAACTAGACTAGGGTTGCACAATGTATTAAAATGCATAAAATACTTTTTCAAAACTTAGAAACTCAATTTTTTTAAAATTTTCTGAGCTTTAGTCAATCGGGGAAATCCCATATTGTAGTATGGCATTAGGTAGGATCAGACAACATAGGGTTAAAGTACCCGTGGGGGTCAGAAACATAGAAAAAGGTAAAAAAGTAAATAAATAATTTAAAAAAAAAAAAACATTGTTCAAAGTGTCATCAAAAGGCCGTACAATTCTCAAACTGGTAGTATTGAAAACGTCATCGGATCTTGCAGAAAACGACACAGCTCCGTACACTGAAATATAAAAAAGTTAATAGTGCCAGAAGATGGCAAAAGAATTTTTTTTTGTATAGGAGGTTTTCATTTTTGTAAATGTATGAAAACATTATAAAACCTATGTAAATGTAGTAACGATCCAAAGAACAAAGTAGACATGCCATATGGGGCACAAAGTGAAAGCCATTGTCAATTGTGCAAATTTTTTTTTCACCAATTTCACTGAATTTGGAATTTTTCTCCCACTTTCCAGTACATGGCATGGAATATTAAAAACCACCACTATGAAGTGCAATTTGTTACGCAGAAAACAAGCCATCACACAGCTCTTAATATGGAAATTTTTTTAAAAAAAATTCTGGTCTTTAACCCCTTAATGCCGCAGCCCTTTTTCGTTTTTACGTTTTCATTTTTCACTCCCCACCTTCAAAAATCTGTAACTTTTTTATTTTTCCATGTACAGAGCTGTGTGATGGCTTATTTTCTGCGTAACAAATTACACTTCAAAATGTTGGTATTTAATATTCCATGCCATGTACTGGGAAAAAAAATTCCAAATGCAGTGAAATGGTTAAAAACCGCATTTGTGCCGTATTCTTGTGGGCTTAGATTTTACGGATTTCACTGTTCGCCCCAAATTACACGTCTACTTTATACTTTGGGTTGGTATGATTACGGGGATAACAAATTTATATAGGTTTTATAATGTTTTCATACATTTACAAAAATGTAAATCTCCTGTACAAAAATTTTTGGGGGGGATTTTGCCATCTTCTCGAGCTAATAACTTTTTTATACTTTGGTGTACGGAGCTGTGGGTGGTGTACTTTTTTGCGGATTTTGATGAGGTTTACAATGGTATCATTTTTAGGACTGTGTGACATTTTGATCACTTTTTATAGAATTTAAAAAAAAATTTTAAATGGCAAAAAAGTGCCATTTTTTACTTTGTGCACGATTTTCCGCTACGGGGTTAAACGCAGTGAAAAAACGTTATCATTTTTGATAGATCAGGCGCGGCAAAACCTAATGTGTTTATGATTTTTACTGTTAATTTATATTTATATCAGTTCTAGGGAAAGGGGCGCCATTTGATAGTTTAAGGGGTTTTTTTATTATATATTTTTTTTAACTTTTTTTTAATTTTTACTATTTTTCAGACTCCCTAGTTTACTTTAACCCTAGGTTGTCTGTAAGATACTATCATATACTGCTATACTACTGTATAGCAGTATATGGGGATTTTACTCCTCATACATTACAATGTGCTGACAGCACATTGTAATGCATGGGTTGACCCGAAGTATCCTCGGGTCTTCGCGAGACCAGAGGCTACCATGACGATGGATCGCCGCTCCCCGATGACGTCACGGGGAGCGACGATCCTTGCCATCTTTTTGGAGCCGCCGCCGATCAGCAGGAAAACACCCGTGATCGGTGCTGGCACTGATGGCGTGTGTTACCGGTAAGCCTTTGCTGCAATATGCAGCAAAGACTTACCGGCTATGGCGAGCCCTCTCCATGCACCGGGACCCGGCATGTGAGGTAACACTACATCACATGTCGGTAAGGGGTTAAGGGATTAACCAACTAAGCGCTTCGCTAGAGATTCCATGGAGTTACACCGATATCTCTCTATATACCAGAGAACTGAACTTATCCAAGAGAAAAATGTATCATCCAAGAGATCTCTATACATTGTATCCATTTTTAAAGCTTAATTAGTACAGTCAAATTGAATAAAAATGTATATGACACAAAATAAATTAAATATTTTATATAAATGTTTCCAGAACAACCTTTACATTACATATAATAAACGGCCATAAAAATTATAATAAAATGAAATTCTAGAAAGAACAGTCCATACCCTAACTGAGAGTGCTAGTAGTTTAATGGGGTAAAAATTGGTGACAGGTTCCGTTTAATCCTCACCAATTACATTCTTAAAAGGAGTTTCCAGGAATTCAGGTGGTATTGCAGCTCACCAACAAAAAATGTTTCCCCTTGTGGAAATTGGGCACCGAATACTGCAGCACAGCACTTGCCATCAGTCATTGGAGCAGTGATGGTTCATGTGCCTAATATAATGCCCAATCTTCCATGCTGTCCCACTGGCCAACACTTTCCAGAGGACTACAGCATGCCAAGTGTGAATGTTTTAATGTGCAACGACAGATTTTAACAAGGACGTGACCTGAAGAATCTTTGCAACAGTATATCTACAAGTTCCCTTTAAAACATGACATTATATGTAAACAATTTTATAGTACATAATTTTGTGGGACTGCAAAACAGAGAAAATAGAGGCACTTAATATAAGAATTGTTATGGCACATACCACTTGGTTTTGTGCCCATATGGACACAACACCACTTGAAATTGATGCAATGATTGGTCGGACCGGATGCCACTGAAAAAAAAACAAAAAAAAAAACACATTTTATTTATGAGAGAATGGACTAATTTAGACAGGCGTTTTTGACATCATTGTAATACTCAAGAAAAGAGCGCTCAAAAATGGACAAATTACAATAAATAGCTTAATTCAATATCCAATAATTCATTAAGCATGTGGCATCTAAAAACATTTAAAAGTACCATAGTACAGATGCAAAGACAGATGGTATAGTCACTCCACCCGCATCACCACCCTCAGCCCAAAGGGTAAATCAAATCTAATTGTGCCACATTACCTACCAATCTCAGAATCAATGATAGGTCCCCAAAGCACATGGAAAAATACAATCTATCAAACGGCAGCTTGTATAGACCAAGTAAAAACTGTATAAATATACATAGCCCACCCTTATTACTGCAAACAAGTCATGAAAGAGTTAATGAATGTTAAAAAGGTAAATTTTCAAGCTAAGTTGGCCAAAAAGCACCAGTCTCTATAAAACAGAGTGCTTCCTGAATGCAGCCGTGACATGTGGACAACTAGTAGTAGATCCTAACTAACACGGCATTAAAGGTATGGCACAACCCAGTGCTGGGGTGTGAGGCTCCCCCCACGTATGTTTTGGGTGACTACCTCCTCAGGTGCATGAAGCCTCTCACTTATGGACAAACTGGAAGTACCACCAGATTACACAAGAGTTGGTGATCAAAGACTCGATTAAGCACAAGCCACGGCCGTGGCAACTGACACGTCCATCTGAATGAGCGTATTACTGAAGTCCTAGTATAGTACAATGACCAGCTATTGACCCAGGGATGGCTCCTTATATAAGCATCCAAACTGATATTTCCATGTGCTCCGTGAAAAATCCAAACAAGACAGGATGCAATCAATATATTCAATAATTCTCAGAGTGAATACAGATACCCTGATGAAATGTATCACAAGAAGCAATATTCCATTAAATGTGCAGAAGTGTCGGATCTGGATAGTTTCCATGCGATGTATTCGCTATGTGCGAGTTTTTGGACAATTCATGGACATTCATCTGTATTCAGTTTTGAATATATTAAATGTATCCTATGTTGGCATTTAGTATTATTGCAGTGAAATCTACATTTGATGTTTTATGAAACTTACAGCAACATCTAACAACAGTTCACCGCGAGTTCCGTGCAGAATTTTCACTAGATTTCCAATGCTTTTCTCCCAAATGTATAGTGCATGTTGCCTTGCAGAACCTGCTACAATGTATTCGCCATCCCCAGAAAAGCAACATTTCTTCCAGGGAGTTCTAATGGGGGAAAATAAAAATTATTTCACAAGTTTGCAGAAGTTTCCGTATTTTGAAAATTACTAAGTATCAGGTGTTAAGTCCATGGTTCTGATAAATACCTGTTCACCAAATCTTGAAGTTTCTGCATGGGTTCGGGCTCCCCATCCCTGCCACATGTCAGTATTTCCCGTCCGTCATATACTCTAATGATTCTATCAGCTGTGTTTATCAAGAAACAGCTAAAGAGAAAAAACAAATATCAAAATAGTTACAATAATAAGGAAAAAAAAATTGTACACTTTCAAGCACAAATATAAAAAAAAAAAAAAAATTTGTGCTTGACCAGTGTGGACATCAAACAGAAGATGCAATTCTCCAAAGCAAAATGAAGCCAAGCTGTGTTTTGTGGGTGATACAGTAGTCTTACAGATTTCAATGTGACAGAACTGAATTTATTATGCTTGCGCGTCTAATAAAGTCCAAACATATCCTTACTAGTGGGAGAAAGAGTAGATGCTCAAAAGCATCACATGTACAATAGTCTGACTTGTAATTCAGGCAGCTCATGCTAAAGTACAACCACAAAAATACTAACAGAGAGACAAGCCAGAGGACTGAATAGCAAAGTGGACTTCCTGTCCACAAAGAAGACACAGGATCTGCCACAGTATGATTACTGTTCACACGACAAAAAGGGAGAAGATATACATATTATACACACAGCTATCCAGGAGCGAACCAAGCCTCTCTACTGCCTTAGGCGAACTATAGAAAGACATTCCCTCTCCTCACACCCAGTCCCTCTTCATATATGAAGAGGGACTTGTCATCCTGCATTTGAAGCAAGTGTCCCAACTCGCCTCTTGGCAAGTCTGCACCTGAAGATGGACTCTTCACTACAATATTCTAAAAAGCCAGAGAAAAACATTTTTTTCTGAAGGTTTTCCCATGCAGGAGGACTGTAACCTTTCATTTAGCAGCTAAGCAGCTCTCAAGAGAACATGTAATACTCCATTTCCCTGGTGACACTTTTGATTCCGTTTTAGCAATATCATCAGCGAGAAATCTGACAAATTAACATGAAGGTAATTGTGAGACTGATCACTTGAAGTAACACTGCTAGGTCCAGGCACTAATCATAAAAGGTAGGTATAATGGGTACAATAGATCACTGTAATTAGGAGTTTGATTGTTGCAGAATTGTTCCTACAGCTGTTTTGCAACATAATTGCGCAAGGATCAGCAGAACCCCCTACAATCAATCATTCACTTATTGATGGATAGTGAGATATTACGGTGGGACAAAGACTTCGACTCTAAACTCCTTCAGTTGGATGATAAGGTGCAACAAATCCAAACATACAAAACAACAAATCTACAATGATACTATGACTCAAGCAGCATAACTTACGTGCCCTTGCGGGCAAATTCTATGGATTTGATTGCTGTTGTGTTACTGGTTCCTGTTGTAACCCGGAAAGAAGCTACCAACGTCTGAGTGTTCGTTTTCAACACCAAGATCTGAGAAGAATTGTAAAAAAAAATTAAATTTATGCAACTTCAAGACATTTTTTTTTTTACTTATAATTACTATGAGATCTTACTTTGCCCTTTGCATTCCCTGTATAAATATAATCTCCACGCCGATCAAAAGAGGCAACTACATTAAGGTCAGAGTCATCATCCACTGGTAAGACTACATGGCTGGAGTCAGAGAGTGTTAACATGACAGGTGCAGACTTCATGGGGCACACCAGAACCTTGTCCCTGTTGAGAAACACATAGGAAAACTAGTGAAGAGATAACATGACACAATCTTATATTTTATAAATGATAATTCTGATAAGGTATAAGGACAAACATGCTGATCTTTGGAGGAGGGTGCTGTCCTGTGTTTCATTAGCATAAAATTAAAAGTTGATTTTATAAGGAAGGAGGCCATGGATAACAAATATAAGAACATTACCACAGTCACAGTGCCTGGATCTATAGTGTCCCTGGTTTATCATGCTTTGTTTTGGTAGGTTATCTTTAAACTATATTATGATTGGGGAGGGGCGGACATCTAATCAGTACAGATGCCTTAAAAGTGCACACAAAGTTGTGTATGACACACTGCATCAGGTAGAGCAGGGCTATGGCTGCTTTCCCATCATGTCATCATTACTAGAGATGACCAGACCCAAACTTTAGGTTCACTTCTGGGGTTCAGATGCATCCTGCGTGACCCGGAAACATTTCTGGATTTGTGGCAGTGCAGCCAATCGGGCAAATTGACGCCCCTACCTTCTAGTCATGGCTGTGACATTTACCCCTTCCCTCAGGTTAATAACAGCCATGGCTAGGAGGTAGGGGCGTCAAAGTACAGCCGCCAATCCAACAATATGTCTGGGTCACGCGTGAGGCACCCAAAATAAAAGTTCATGTCCTCTCATCTCTAGTCGTTACACGTCTGCCTCACTATAGGACATAGGATCGGCTCTTTTAACTACTATTCCATATGCTGTGTTCTGTCTGCAATGATACAGTACACAACTAAAGCACACTGTGACCAACAGTGGGGGGTGGGTAGGGGGAAGTAAAATTATTTAATATTTACACTGAGGCTGCAGAATATAATGGGTTTTGTCCAGTACATTCACAACTGTTAACACTATGATTCCATGGTCACATCAATTGGTCGTTATGATTTACCAGATAGCAACATAACAGTACCTATGACTGTTACAGATCTCAGGTACTGTCCCAATGTGCATGTCTATTTAATGAATACTAAATAAAGGATACTAAGCAACCCCATACCAAAGTACAAAAACTATTTCTTAATTATTTATTTATTTTTTTTAAGAAGTTCCTTTTTTTGTAATTAACAGGTTTTTATGCACAAGAGCCAAGGCCTGGAATCTCATCTTAGCTCTCTGACAGTTTCTTTTATCAGTTTCTTAGTTTTGGAATTATACTGAATAAAAGTGAACAGGCAAGTCAAACAGAATCCTGAAGGAAAAATAAAGCAAAAATATTTGATAGAAAAAGATAAGATTACTTACTGATCCCGTGGGTGAAACTGGACCTTCAGGATAGGAGAAGGAAATCTAAACCGTTGGTCACAGTCACCAGAAAGGACGTCCCACAAGGATACAATGTTATCAGTGGAAGCACTCACCAGCTTATGCCCATCTCGGCTCCAGCTATAAGGTAGACAGAAAATTTTGATAAATATGTATGTATTTTTGGGCACCCACATTGTGAATGGAGAGGTATAGTATGGTCTCCATAGACAATGCGGGCAGAACTAATTATTTAATGAATTAAGGACTCCAACTGCCAGGCATAATCACCATGGCTTCTGTGAAATGTTGCATTCATTATTTTGATGCTTATGGCAAACCTAAAGGCGCTTTTCAGGTATGCTATTGGTGCTGAAGTATTAACTATGTTTTTGGAACATCGTCATTATTACACTAGAAGGGGCAAAGAAATTCTGTCAGTAAAACGAACACCTATGATGCCACAGATAATCACTTCCGGGCTTGATTGGTGCCTGCATGGGCACATCTTATGGGTTTGTACAAAACAGCATGAACATATGGATAAGTCTATCAGAAAACACAAGTCCATTTACAAAAATGTACTGAATTATTTACTCTAGAACCACCACATTTTCATTTATGAATGCCAATGATCAATGTGTGTCCTTTTGAAATAAAATATAATTTTTAGCGATACGAATCTAATGTTTTACATTTGCACTATATCCATTTCCAGTCTGCATACATTAGCAGTACAAGTAAGCTTAAACAACACAAAACAGAAAACGTTTCTAACGGTTTTTAATCTTGATCTTTCACACTTGAAGTAAAATTTTAAACAAATACTTACCAAAGAGAGCATACTGGATGAATGTGGGCACTTAAAATCTTAGCAATGCCCCTGGTAAGGAAGTCCCAGATGACAATGCGACCATCGTTGCAGCCAACAGCAAGCAGTGTGCCCCACCTATTAAATGTGCAGGTGAGGGCCATGCTGATACAATCCAACGTGCCATCTGCTTCCTAAAACACAGAAAACGGTAGTATCAAAAGAAGAACACAGCAGTACAACATTTCTGGGTTTGCATTCCTTAGTCCAGTGGTGGCGAACCTATGTCAAGGTTACCTGAAGTGGAACTCAGAGCCCTGTCTATGGGCATTCATGCCATCACCCCAGAGAGGGTTAGCCAGACATGACTCAACGCCTCTTGCTGGTCCCAGGCAGCCCAGCACCCTGGAAATAAGCTACAATGATAATCCAAACTTCTTCTCCTTCTTTCTACTCTATTGGTGTCCTCAGAGGCCTATACAATTTAAAACTGTGACAGAGCAGGGAGTAATAAGTTACTGCTTAAATTGGCACATCGGCACTTTGCAAAAAATACCTGGGTTTTGGTTGTAGTTTGAGCACTTGGAGTCTAAAATGTTTGCCATTACTGCCCTAATCTGTTCCCAAGAGATTTATAGTTTCTGCAACTTATGTTACCATTAATATAACAACCTTCATTGTACTTTTGCTGCATATTTTTATGTGAACACAGTTTTTAGCTGGTCTTACTCTTTAGTTCGACGTCAGCCAACACTTGTTCAGCAAAAAGCTATTCCACCTAAAATTTATTTTCAAATTCATGATTGACAAAGTACATGAGGGCTGAATGGCAGCTTACCTTCCCTAAGAAGTAATGTGAACAGGGATTTTAAAACACAACTGCCCAATTCTTTTGTACCAAAAGCTTTGCACAGTCAAAGCTTTTCCATGTTAACTAGTTCTCACCTCTCAAAAACCTCAAAGACTATAAAAATGAACAAAACAACTTTGAAAAAAAATAAATAAATACACCAAAGAAAGCAAAGTCTGCAGAAAGGACAGTCTTGTATATAACAAGTTGCACACTGAACACTTTATGCACATACCTCAGGGTAATTCTGTCCAAAGGATTCTAGAAGAAAAAAATATATATGTTAAATATTCATCAAAACATCACATCACAACATAAAGAAAACACCCACAAGCTTACAAGTGCAGTTTTGGGAGATGGGTATCTGAATGCTGTGGGTCCCACAATTCCTAAAAAATTGTATATTCAAATGGCCAATAAAGAAAGCAATAAAGCAAATGTGTTGCCACTGGTCCACTTACTTCTATGAATCTGATGGTGATTGACAACTACAGATTCCCCTTAGTTCTATAGAAGTGGCCCATTACTGCATCTATATGGGGTATATGGAGACCCCTATCCTTATTGTCACACAATGTAACCATCCCTTCATCCTGACTAAGTGTGCAGGCTTGGAGGATGCTGGTTTAGCGTGCAGCCAAGCCAGTTAGAAGGATGACATTTTGGCTTCCTCCAGTAGGGGTTTCATGTTTAAAGGACATCTACAACCAGATTACTGATGGCAGACTCATGCTGACATGCTGCATCCTCCTAATACACAGAGAAACAGACATCAGCTACACAAGTACCTGACATGTTCTGCTATTACATGGCTGCCTGGAGTTGTTGTATCTCTCCTATACACACACACACAGGCTGCAGGGGGGCGTGGCCACCAGCAAACACATGTAACAGCCATCACACCATTATACATCACATCATTGTAGAGGCTGTCAGTCAAGCACTTGGGGTGTGGCTGTACCTCCCACTCATGAATAAGCTGGACAGCTTGAATATGCTAATGACTCATTGGACATTTCACAGGTCATTTGCATACAGCTTTAGGACCTCATTGCTTTGGTTTACAGGCATGTAGAGGGACAATGAAGGGATAGAGGCAATGCTTTTTAATGGCAGTTTATGAAAATGTATTTATATTAGGGGGGTTATTTTGCCTGACGGGTTCTCTTTAAGTGTGCTCGTTACCTCTAGGGGATGATAGCAATATCTTTAGTTAGTTTCAGGCTTCCACAGAGAAAGTATGTAAATGAGTCTGAGATGCTCAGGCCCATGTCACCTGAGCACTTCATGGCTCCAACTTTGACCAATTATTTACACCCCTAGCACTTAATATGCAACCCTCCGTCCTGCCCTGCTATGGTCAAACAGCCGGAGCAAAATATGCTTGAAATTTGCAGACAGCCAGCTGGGCTGTCTGAGGATAGTGGGGTGGGACGGAGGGGTGAATATTGAGTGGCAGGGGGCGTGAATAATTTGTGAACAGAGCATCGGTGAGATGCTAAGGTTACGCGAACCTGAGTGTCTCAGGCTCATTTACATATTTGGATAAAGTTGTTATCTGCAGAATCAGGGACCCCTGGAACTAACTAAAGACAATTACCCTAAAAGTAATGAGCGGGCTTAAGAGGACAGTCTACCATCAGTAATCTGGTTTCTCATCTTATTTTATAATTTTTGTAAAGTGAAGGAGAACTGACAAAATAAAACTTAGCAAAAATCTGCCCATTAACAACCGTGTGACGGCTGCTCTAAACTAGATGATATAAACTGGAAAACAAAGAAAAAAATTAGCAAATACATGCTGCATTCATTTAAGAAAAACTCAAGGATTGTTCCCACCAGGTAATGTCACATTGCTAAAATATGCTAGGGATACGTCCTGGGACAACACCAGTCCAATAATAAAATTTCCCCTGTACAAGGTGGCCTGAGGAACCGCAAGGGAGGGCAGCGGCAAGTTTAGGCTCCTTTCTACATTACAGCAGCCCCCACACGTAACATAAAAAACATGTATCCCAGACAATGCCTGTAATGAGTAACATGGTCACATTTGTCTAGCTCCAAATGTAAGATAACTGACTTCCAGCTCCAATATAAAATCAGTTCACTTCTACAGTTCCCTTGTACAATGACAAAGGTCTTGACAGCAGCATGTGACTGTAAAGCAGGGGCACAGGAGAAGTTACTGCCATCATCATGGAGCTAGCACTGCACACAAGACCTGTTGTGTTTCTAGTGACATCAACAGGATCCTACTTTAACCATCAAGTAATGTTACTAGAGAACAAGTACAAGAGCGGAAGATTGCAGCCCCTAGCCTGGTTACAGCTCCCCTCCGTGCTGAACCATTATAGCTTTATGTATTACATCCCCACACTGCATCGCCCCCCCGAGTGTGGAGCCATTCCCCAGCACTGACATTTTTCATACATCCCGCTCCTTCCGTCTCCCATTGTTGCACTTACCCAGTAACTCTAAATTCATGGCTTCAGCTTTCCCTTAACGTCCCGTAGATGCACCGCTGCCCCTGACACGGGGCTGACTCGTCCAGCCCCCGCTGCCGGTAACGTCAGTCACGGAGCTGCAACAAACAGCCTCCAAACATTACCCGATAGCGATATTTCAATATGGCACATTCAGGGGCAGCTGGAAATCTGAAAACAGGCATCTAAGAGGCCAGCCCGGGGCCTCCTAGTGTGTACAGCGCATATTATTGTTCCTACTACAACAGCGGCTCCCAGTGAAAAGTTCCGTGCGCACACAACGTTCCTACCCCACACGTCCGCATAATATACATATGCTAGATCTCCTATTCTATTTATCCATTCATACACTAATGCAATACAGAAGGGTGAAGGCAAATCCTCCCTAAGTATGATTAATCATGCTCAAATGGCCCTCTATTCACCCAAATGTGCACATACAACACATTACATTACAGTCATACTCCCAGGTCAACAGGGTCATTGCACCACACAAAACACAGAATTCAAGTATTGAAATAGTTATTTATTCCAACATAATATTTCAGCCACAAAGAAAAAGAAATATGTTCAATATAATATCAAGTTCATGCTTTAACCAGTTTGAATAGTTGCATATTCACCCAGCTTAGAGGAACCTTTCTACTTATCATGATAAATCTATGGCGCTGGACAAAGATGTGCCAAATTCATTAACAAACACCTGGAAGAAAGGCAAACCTCTGTGCAGAATCTGTAGTGTAAATCATGTTTATATCTGAAAGGCTGTGGGAAGGCTCTAGCTCCTGCTAAATCTGCCAACTTTACCCTTAGATCACCTCCATGCCAAGTGGTACCCCCTGCACGCCACACTAGCCGCAGCTTGTGCCAGTTGTACAAGCCATGATAAATTCCCTCAATGGGGCAGTTAAAATAAGGCACTACCCCAATGCTATCCATATGTCGTATTTTTTTCCAGACTGTTGCTTGGACACTTCTTTTAAATTGTGGTGATTTTATTTAGATATACAGTTTTGTGTTAAAGCTTTGTGGAAGACATTCTGCAAAACATAAAGGGGCACATTTAGTCCGGGCAAGGGTCCGAACACCGCATTTTTGCTGGGTTTCCCGTCTTTTTACCGTTTTGCCCTGAATTGCCACGGGTTTTTGGCGCAAGCGATCGGATTGTGTCACATTGGAGCCGGTGTGCATGCAACGGGGGGCGCAGACGTCGGACAACCCGACTGATTGCACCGGGAAGAAGAAGGTGAACTCCGGCGGACCTCAGCGGGGGAAGCGACACATGCAGGAAATTGGACGGACGATCTTAGTGAATCGCGGCAGACCCGAATCCTCGTTGGACATTCCGGATCGGCACAGTCAACGGGACAGGTAAGTAAATGTGCCCCAATGTGTTAAAAATGTATTCTGTAGCACAACAATGAAACAAACATACACCCACTGCCATATGCCCTTAAAGGGAACCTGTCATCAGAAACCCTTGTCCCTAGTGCCATGGGAGTGGGCAATGAGCAGTGGTTTCCCTCCACCCTCAGGAAACCGATCTGTGCATTGATTTCAAATTTAAAAAAAAAAAAAACTCCCCAAATCTCCTTCCCCATTGCTTCCCCTCAGGACGCCATACATGTCTGCCCCATTCCTCACTGGCCACTCCCATGGACTAGGGACACAGCTCTGCATACAGAAAGGTAAACTTTGATCCAACTTTTTTTCCCTGAAAAAAGCCAGTTTTACTATAAAAACTCTTAATGTATATAATATACTCTATGGGGACATGGGGGACCTAGAAAAAGGGCTCCTGATGACAGGTTCCCTTTAACGCTACAGGCCTTTTTGGTTTTTGTGTTTCTGTTTTTCACTTTGCATCTTCCAAAAGCCGCCCTTTTTTGCAATTCTGCAAGATGGCTTATTATCTGCTAGACAAATTGTATTTCCCAGCAAATGGTATTCAATATTCCATACAAGGCAATGGGGAGCTGGAAAAAAAATCCAAATGATGCATAACGAATAAAATAAATGCAAATGTGCCTTTTCATATATTTATACAGCTTTCAATATGTGATGCAAATGACAACTCTACTTTATTCTACTGGTCAGTATGATTGTGTAGATACCACATTTATATCGTTTTAATGTTCTATATAGTTTATAATACCTTTTAATCCTTTTTTAGTTAAATTTTTATGGTTGTAAAAATGACTAAAAGTATTGATTTGGACGTTATTTGCAGAGTGCATTCAAACAATGTGTGCCTAAATATTGATTATAGAGAGCCTGCCAGCAGCTAATAACCTAATAAACCACCACCAGTATTTTGTCAAGGCTTTACACCTTCTCGATAATTTTTCCATCTTGGTCGAATATGGCGGTATCATCCAGATGTTTTTATAGTGAGAAAGTGTAACAGTCAGTAAAGCCATATCACGAAGGGGCTAAAATCATTAGTATAATTCTAAAAGTTGATTCTAGAAGGAGAAAAACATGGATAACACATATAGGATTACCACAGTCACCGTGCCTGGATCTATGAGCAAGTGTCTCTGGTTTATCATGATTACTTTTGATGGTAGATTTCCTGTAAGCTTTCTTTATTTTCTTGTAGTCATCTCAATGTATAACAACTGTCTTTTTGTAATTTTTTATGTGAATCTTTTGAATGTTATCTGCATTTGGGTTTGGGTCTCTCAGACATACCAAACTTTGTGTCCATTTGACTGATACCAGCCCTGTTTGGTTTCAATGGTTTTAATCAATTGTGTCTCCTAATGGGAGTTTCTTTTCTAAAAAAAATATATTAAAATATTTCATGGGGGTCTATACAATCGGTATTTGTTTTCACAGCATATGAGCAGAACCTTAACTCAATTGTCTTTTATATATCTCAATTGTTTTTGTTTCTTTGAAGTGCCCTCACAAAAATCTTGTTAGCTGTCACCAGGAATATCAAGTGCAATCTACAGGCAGCCTGTTATAAACAGAAGCAGATTTATAAATTGTCTTGTGTGAAGAGATTCAGTATAACTTGCCACATATTCCTCTATATACCTGTTCTTGCTATGTTGAGAAGTCATAAGATTTGGTCAACATAGAGCCTGGCATAAAGCCTTCTGATGTATACGGCCGGCGACACACGCAGCGTTTTGAATCCGTTTTTGGGCCATTTTTAAGCAGTTACCATATTTTTATAGGCCAGTGCGCCTTATATATGAACTTATACAGAAATGTACTACAGACAAGATGTACTGTACATTTACCAGTGTTTAATAGCTCCATCCCCAGAAATTTCCTGCACCTTCCCACACTGTACACAGGGTCCCTGGCTCCTAAAGTGCCTTGGCACCAAAACTAACATTGTGCCCATCCTGCCCTCCCCTAGCTTGGAGAGACCGGAGCTGCCATAGTGCCGACCACGAGGCAATCATCATCATCATCAGTAAACAATCCCCCATACCTGACAGCCCTGTAACAGGGGAAAGAGAAGGAGCCACAGGGAACCCCACAGGAATAACACCCTGGCTGAGGAGGGAAGGAGAAGGGGCAGAGGGAGACCGCTTAACCCCTGCTGCATCACCCTGCATTAACCCCCAGCAGCCCATACCTCTGAGATCGGAGCTCTCTGACACGCTGAAGACAAGTTTCCCGGGAAGTGTAGCCACCTGCTGGTCATTTTTAGGTACTGCATATGATCCTGCGCCTTATACTCCAGTGCGCCTTATATATGAACTTAGATGTCTGAGCAGGCATTTATAAGAGGTGCGCCTTACAGTCCGGTGCGCATTATAGGCCGAAAAATAGGGTAGTTGAAAAACGCATGCGTTTTTGACCCGTTTTAATTAAGATAATTGGTAAAACTGGTCAAGAACGGATGCGTTTTTTAAGGGACTGCTTAAAAACTGCCCAAATGGAGGGGTTGGTTTTCATTATAACCCGGTACACAAATCACCAGTGTATGATAAATCTCCTACATTAAGTCTATTCATGGTGTGACTTTAGGTCATACTTTTCATTCCCCCCTTTTATGTAAGGCAATGCTATAACTTCACAGCAACCTTATTGGACTGGTGTCTGCCATTTAGTGGCTCCCTATATATAACTAGTGGGATGTTATAGATAGTTTCATATACAGATGCATCCAAATAATGATAGTAGGGCAGTCAATGAATGTGATAGTGAGTCCTAGTGTGTTGTGATTTAATACAGTGGTATCCACAACTCGCTAGGACTTCATCATACTTATCCCTCCACTATTAATTGCAGGGACATGTTTATATCATAAACAGTGAAAACTTATATATTATATATATATTAAAAAAATCTCTCTCTCTCACTCTAAAACTATATATATAATATATAAAGAAAAATACAGCTAATCCAAGGATACATTAAATGCAAATATATAGTAACTTATGACAAGTTCATTTTCAATGCAAAAAAATTAAAAAAGATATTTAAAAATGTTCTCTTCTATGTCTTCCTCTGTTATATTCCCTCCTGCCATCCACTAGGTTCTTTGTTCTCCTTCTCCACAGCACCACTGTCTTTGATGAAAGACTGTCCATCTCATGTTGTGGGATGGGACGGAAAGCAAACATTGTTAAAAATGTTGTTTAGGTTAAGATAAACTCGACTACTTATCTCCATAAACAGCATCACAACTGTCCAAGGATTAGGTGGGGTAGTACAGGCTAGCTCCCATGACGATGTAATACCTCTCACAACTAGTGGACACGTGTAGCGCTTTTGTTGGAAGAAAACTATGGTTTTCCATTCCTAAAAATATCCTTTAGGCCACCTTTACACAGCAGTATTTTAATTATTTTTAAGTATTTGAGTATTTTATACCTGTATGTGTTTGACTTTTTCCTGCTTTTGGCTTATAGACACTGATGGACTGTTGTCTAATCCTTTGTGAAATAAACTTGCAATAAACTTGAAGGGTCTTCAGAAATCCCATGGACAATTTCAATTGCAGGTAGACTGGCTTACTGCATCCTGATTTTTTTTAATGCATATGAATAAAATAATTATTCTCAAAAAAAGTGTGTGTGTTGGTGCTTTAAAAACAAACAAAGAATAGCAATGTTTTAGGTACACAATCATCTATTTTGTGCCTTTCTATTGTTTTTAACTCCTTTGTGAACAACCAAGTCTTAATAGGCTTCAATGACCACACATTTGTAGTGAATTATCATACTTATTGGTCTGAAGACCATAACTTTTTTTGTGTACAATAATTTAAAAATTATTGTGACACATAAGGATAGTTAAAAATTAAAACATGTTAAAGGACCTTTTTCATTTTTATTATTTTTGGGGATAAAGATACAAAAACTCAACCATTATAAAAGAATTCTCTCGTGTGTGATGATCCTTTTTGATATATAATATGTATTGTCTTGGGCAAATGGGGCGACTACAGCAATGTTAATCTAGTGTAAAAAGGGATTTTTTTTTTTAAATTGGGAAATATCAATGTTTATTTCTATATATTTATTAATGTGTTATGTGGTTGTTTACTTTTTATCTCCCCCATGAGGTCATAAAAGGTCCCTGGGGGACATTTCCACTTTTCTTTTAATGTCTGGGGCAGAGCTGTACTGGATAGGACCCAGCAGCTCTGATTAACCCCTACAGACCTCAGATTCGGCGGCATTTTTGTGATAACAAAAGAAGCGTTTCCTGCAAATTAATTACCGTATATACTCGTGTGTAAGCCCAGTTTTTAGCACAAAACGTGCTGAAAAAGCCCAAAAAACCTCAGCTTATACACAAGTCTATACAAAAAAAAATTACATACTCACCTTCCGCACTCCCGATGCTTTCGTCCTCACGGCTCCTCTTCTGTCTTCTCTATGATGTGGCGGTGTCACCGCTGATTACATCATAGTGTGCGCCGGCAGAGTGCATGGATGCTCCTCTGCCAGCTGTTACAGCAGAGAGAAGACAGAAGAGAAGCAGACAGGATGGGAGCATTGGGGAGCGCCGGAAGGTGAGTATTTAAGTTTAGTTTTTTTTTCTGTACTGGGCAAACTGGGGGCTGGCTATATACTAAAGGTGGCTTGCTGTATTCTAAAGGGTGCTGGCTGTATACTAAAGGAGGCTGGCTACATACTACAGAGGGCCAATAGGTTTTCCCAGTTTTGGTGGTAAAATTAGAGGCCTCCGCTTATACTCTAGTATATACGGTATATATTTGTTATCCGCTCCCTTAATAAATTGCATTTTTCATTCATGTGTACACTATAAGCCCCAAGCAGGGTCAGAAATATCACCTGCTCAGAGTTTTGTGGACTGCAGTTCAGTTCATACACGTAGCTGTGGAAACCAAGGCTGGTTAAACCCACAGAAATGCATTTGTCTGTGTAATATCTGATCAATCAACAAACAGCACACGGGAGAAAAAAACATTTGTGTGCTAAAATTGTGACACTATATTCAATCTGGATATCTTCAATAGGAATCTGTTCTCTCCACATCATAAATGATTGATTTTACTTGCCAAACCAGCCATCTGTTACCATCATCTATGGCTTCACATGGAATCACATAGAATAGTGATAATGTACTTTTTATTGTTGGAGATATAGACAAATACATAAATGCAACAATATAAGAGATTTAGCAGTTTATTTCCATCTCTTGCTTCCTTGGAAACACCAACAGAAATAGTAACAAAGAGGTAACTTCCCAGTTTAGTTTGCTTTACTTTCTGTTTCACTCTTAGTCCATCCAGCATCTGGTGCAAGTGTGAAGAATGCATTATCTTCCTGCTTCTCTGCTTTCTTAGTGTTGGCTAGTTTTGATTACTTTTCTATAAAGTACAATTTTGTGGCGTTTTAGGATGCCTTAAAATACAAATTTGTAATATACTTACCGTACATACTTGTGTATACAGCCAATTGAGAAGATCAAAAAAGGTTTTTTTCTGCTCATTAATCTACACTCTGCACCCCATCTTGACAGATGTTTGCTAATTTATTAAACAAGAAAAACTGAAATATCACACGGTAATAAGTATTCAGACCCTTTACTGTGACACTTATATTTAACTCACATGATGTCCTTCTTTCTGATCCTTCTTCAGATGGATCTACCCCTTTATTGGAGTCCAGCGGTGTTTAATTGAACTGATTGGGCTTGTTTAGGAAAGGCTCACACCTAACTATATGAGAATCATGAGGTCTGAAGAACTGCCCAATGAGTTCAGAGACAGAACTGTGGTAAGGCACAGATCCGACCAAGGTTACAAAAGAATTTCTGCAGCACTCGGGGTTCCTAAGAGCACAATGGCCTCCATAATCCTTAAATCAAAGAGGCTGGGGACGACCACAACTCTTGCTCAATTTTAGACTTTCAGGCTAGTAAGCAGTCACCAAATCCTTTGTGAGAGAAGTAAAGAAGAACCGCAAGAGCTCCAGAGATAAAGTAAGGAGATGGAAGAAAGCCCCACAAAGTCAACTATCACTGCAGCCCTCCACCAGTTGGGGCTTTATGCCAACGGAAGCCTCTCTTCATTGTTAAAATATATACATAGTACATGATAGTACAAGTAAGCTAAACAAACAGTCTAGGCGTTTCGGATATTCTAGGCTGAGCGGTATGTCTGTAGAAAACCAGACACTGCTCATCACCTGCCAAATATAACTCCAACAATTAAACATGGTGATGGCAGAATCAAGCTATGGGGGTGGTTTTTAGACAAGACAACTGTTTGCAATTAACAGTTGTCAGCAAAAATTGACCTAATAAACCACTACCAGTATGTTGTCAAGAAGCTGAATACCTTCTTTATCAGGTTTCTTAGCCCAGTGTGGTTGCATCATTTAAAAAATCTACTTTGAAAGGAGTATAAATTGGTTGTATAAAGGCAAGGAAGCAGAGATTTTTATTACTGAATTTAAGTGCTCTTTATCCCAGGACGCCTCCTTAATTGTAATTGATGGTCCTGCACTCAGAGAAAACACTAACTAGATCCCCAGAAGTCCTGTGCATGATGTCAATCACAGAGGAAGGATGAAAACCTGTTCCACAGTGCTCTGGATCTCAGACTGGGCTGGAGGTTCAGTTTCCAACAAGACAATATCCCTAAGCACACAGCTAAAGTAACAAAGCAGTGGCTTCAGAACATTTCTGACTATTCTTGACTGGCCCAGCCAGAGCCCTGACCTTATCCCAATTGAGCATCTCTGGAGAAACTTGAAAATGGCTTCCACCAACGTTCATCATCCAACCAGAGGGAACTGCAGAAGATCTGCAAGGAAGACTGGCAGAGAATCCCCAAATCCAGGTGGGAAAAACTTGTTGCATCATTCCCAATAAGACGCATCACTGTACAAGTTCCAAAGGTGCTTCTGCTCAATACTGAGCACAGGGTCTGAATACTTCTGAGATACTTGAGTTTTTCTTATTAAATACTGTATATATTCGAGTATAAGCTGAGTTTTTCTGCACAATTTTCAGCACTCGGCTTATACTCAAGTATATTAAAAAATTCTGTGATACAACCATGCCGATATAAAGCAGACATTTGGGAAAGTTACTTGGGTGCAATGACTATTCTCCGGGGAAAGTGAAATATTTGAACTTGAACACTGAACACCAAAAGATATCATCAACATTTTTTGATTACTTTGAAGTACAATGGTGACCAAAAAAACAATCTCAAAATCCCTGGATATGTTAAAGCATTACAAAGGTATAACCCTCTATAATGAACACAGGGCAAATTTTAGAATCAGACCTGGTCTAAAGCCCCTTAGACAGAAGGGGGTTAAGCTAGTTTTTAATAAAAATTTTTTTTTTTTTTTTGCTCATAATGTAAATCAGCACCCATATATATACTGAGTATAAGCCGACATACCTTCTTTTGCCACAAACTGGGAAAAAAATTATGACTTGAGTATAAGCCTAGGGTGAAAAATGCAGCAATGTCCAGCAGAGCCCCCCTTTAAAAAGAAATGTCCAGCAGAGCCCCCTTTTTTAAAAGAAAGTCCAGCAGAGCCCCCCTTTAAAAATGTCCAGCAGAGCCCCCCCTTTAAAAAGAAATGTCACAGAGCCCCCCTTTTAAAAAGAAATGTCCAGCAGGGCCCCCCTTTAAAAAGAAAGTCCAGCAGAGCCCCCCTTTTAAAAAAGAAATGTCCAGCAGAGCCCCCCTTTAAAAAGAAAAGTCCAGCGAGCCCCCTTAAAAAGAAATGTCTGCAGCCCCCCTTTAAAAGAAATGGCCTGCAGAGCCCTCCTCTAAAAAGAAATGTCCAGCAGAGCCCCTTAAAAAGAATGTCCAGCAGAGCCTCCCTTTAAAAAGAAATGTCCAGCAGAGCCCTCCTTTAAAAGAAAATGTCAGCAGAGCCCTCCTTAAAAAGAAATGTCCAGCTGAGCCCTCCTTTAAATAGAATGTCCGCACTGCCCCTTTAAATAATAAACTTGCTAACCCCAGGCGTCCTTGCTCAGCTGGCTCTGGCAGTGTTGAGAGAGTCACGTCTCAACCCACACGCCACGAAATATATCACGATTGCAGTGGCGCGACGCCTGAATAACGGTGTGCTTCTAACAGGAAGCCAGAACCGGCGGAGAAGAGAAAGAGAACGCCAGGAGACAGCGCGGACGGTGATACAAATGCACAATTTTCAGCACTCGGCTTATACTCAAGTATATTAAAAAATTAGTAGTCACCTCCGGCGCTGTCTCCTGGCGTTCTCTTCTCCGCCGGCTCTGGCTTCCTGGTAGAAGCACACACGTTATCAGGCGGCGCGCCACTGCATCGTGATATGTTCGTGGCGTGTGGGTTGAGACGTGACTCTCTCAACACTGCCAGGAGCCAAGCTGAGAAGAGGACACCTGGGGTTAGCAAGTTTATTATTTTATATGGGGCAGTGCCGGACATTCTATTTAAAGGGGGCAGTGCCGGACATTTCTTTTTAAAGGAGGGCTCTGCTGGACATTTCTTTTTAAAGGAGGGCTCTGCAGGACATTTCTTTTTAAAGGAGGGCTCTGCTGGACATTTCTTTTTAAAGGGGGGCTCTGCTGGACATTTCTTTTTAAAGGGGGGCTCTGCTGGACATTTCTTTTTAAAGGGGGCTCTGTGACATTTCTTTTTAAAGGGGGGCTCTGCTGGACATTTCTTTTTAAAGGGGGGCTCTGCTGGACATTGCTGCATTTTTCACCCTAGGCTTATACTCAAGTCAATAAGTTTTTCCCAGTTTTTGTGGCTAAAATAGGTATGTCTGCTTATACTCGAGTATATATGATGGGGTGCTGAGTTTACATTAATGAGCAAAAAAAAACATTTTTATTACAAACTAGCTTAACCCCTTCTGGTCTAAGGGGCTTTAGGACCAGGTCTGATTTTTTAAATTTGCCCTGTGTCATTATAGGGGGTTATACCTTTGTAATGCTTTAACATATCCAGGGGATTTTGAGA
This sequence comes from Engystomops pustulosus, assembly GCA_019512145.1. Classification (NCBI taxonomy): domain Eukaryota; kingdom Metazoa; phylum Chordata; class Amphibia; order Anura; family Leptodactylidae; genus Engystomops; species Engystomops pustulosus. Next base: position 191,347,335 of record CM033642.1, on the reverse strand, counting down.
TTGTTTTTTGGTCACCATTGTACTTCAAAGTAATCAAAAAATGTTGATGATATCTTTTGTGTTCAGTTTCAAAGTTCAAATATTTCAGCTTTTCCGGGAGATAGTCATTGCACCCAAGTAACTTTTCCCAAATGTCTGCTTTATATCGGCATGAATCCTCTCTCTTTTTTAAGAGGTTCAGAATTGTGGGTGCAATTTTTCTCATTTATATGAAAATCGTGAAAACTCTTACTTAGAGGCACCTGTTCAGCTTTAAGTAACTTTGAGAGGCCAAATTAACAGTAAAACCCTGTAAATTATGCCACATTCACAATGTGACAAAATTATGCCACACATTCAATGTGCGAAATATCTACTTTAAGAAGTGTGTTAACCCTTGTGTGTTTCACAGGGGTTAAAACAAAATAGAGGTGTAATTTACAAGCTGTAGTTTTTTTAGAAAATGTATTGATTTTGGCCAAAAATTAAAGTCACAAAGTATAAAATGACAAAAAAACTCCATAAAGTTTGATACCCAATTTCTCCCGAGTATGAGGATGCCCCATATGTGTTGGTAAACTGTTGTATGGGCACACGACTGGGCCATCCTGAGCAGATCTGCATTGTCACATTTAACAAGCCATTATTTTTTTGTGGATGAGATTCACTTTTCAGGTATATAATTCACGATTATAGCGATACCCCATTTATATAGCTTTTTTATGGTTAACTTGTTTTGCAGAATACAGAACTCATTTTGTGAGAAATTTGCTTGTTTTTGCATTGCCATGTAACAATGGGCATAAAATTTATTTTTTTTGTTTACAGAGCTGTTTTCGAGCTTGCTTTTTGCGGGACAAGCTGTACTTTTTCTTGGTATCATGTTGGGGTAAATGTTACTTTTTGATTACTTTTTATGAGGTCAGATGTGAAAATTTGATAATTTTTGTTAAGTTTTTTGGCGGTTTTATTTTCCACAGCGTTCACCATACGGGTTCAGTGACAATTTTATATTATTGTATGGGTTGTTACGGACGTTGTCATAGCTAATATGTTGTGGTTCTTTTGTGTGATTTTTTCTTTTTTATGTTTTATTTGATTATTGCATGGGGACTTTTTTAATTGCACTTTTTTTAAACACTTTCTTTACAGTTTTATTTTGTCCCAGGGTGGGACATGAACAAGTGCTCATCAATAGCACTTTCCATACAGATTATAATGAACTGACCCTATTTATCTCCAATAGCAATGTATTAACACATTAATGCTTTGATCACTTCATTATTTATATATATGGGGCAGATTTACTTATCCGATCCATTCGCGATCCAGCGGCGCGTTCTCCGTTGAGGATTCGGGTCTTCCGGCGATTCACAAAATCAGTGCGCCCGATGTCCATCAGGTGTCGCTGCTGCGCTGAAGTCCGCCGGACTTCACCGTGCTATCTTGGGTGCAGGTAAGCACGTGTCAAACGACACATTTTTTTAAAATTCCAATGCGCCACAATCCAAACGCGTGCACCAAAAACCCTGGGCAAATCGGCGCAAAACCGGTAATTTTTGGGAAACCCAAAGAAAAAGTGGCGATTCGGGCCCTTAGTAAAGACCCCAAGAGCAGTAGCCGGGATAAGACCCTGAAGAAGTGAAGAGTGGCTGAATCTGGGTTTGAACACCCAAAGACCAAAAAAGCATGACTAAGCCGTGGGTAAAAGCAGATAGGGGCTGCCAGGATATGCATATAAATACAAGTGATTGCTACATACACTGGGTGTGTATGGTGTTGCAGCTCAACTCTGTTTAAGTGAATGCGGTTGATTTGCAATACTACACACAACCTGTGCATCACAGTGACACTGCTTTTGAAAGAAATCAGCCTAGTTTCTATAATCCATGACTATCAGTAAATAAAAGTCTGTCTGATTCATCAACATATGTCTTAAAGTAAAACTTTTTACTTGCCATTAGCAACTGTTCAGACTCTAGTTTTAATGTTTTAACCCGTTCAAGACCCGTGACATAATAGCACGTCACGGGTCGGCCGCGGGTGCATGGAGAGGGCTCACGCGCTGAGCCCTCTCCATAGCCGGTAAGTCTTTGCTGCATATTGCAGCAAAGGTTTACCGGTAACACCCGCGATCGGTGCCAGCATAACGGTTTTTCACTGCGTTGATTCACTTTTCATGGTATAAATTCACGGATTTATAGCATACCCCCATTTATATGGCTTTTATTTTGGTTCAACTGTTTTGCAGAATACAGAACCTCATTTTGTGAAATTGCTTGTTTTGACTTGCCAGTTGTAACATGGGCATAATTTATTTTTTTTTGTTTACAGAGCTGTTTCGAGCTTTGCTTTTTGCGGGACAAGCTGTACTTTTTCTTGGTATCATGTGGGGTAATGTTACTTTTTGATTACTTTTTAGCGCTATTGATGAGGTCCGATGTGAAAATTTCATAATTTTTGTTAAGTTTTTTGGCGGTTTTTTCCCACAGCGTTCACCATACGGTTCATGACAATTTTATTTATTGTATGGGTTGTTACGAGTTGTCCATAGCTAATAGTGTTGTGTTTTTTTTGTGGGATTTTTTCTTTTTTATGTTTTATTTGATTATTGCATGGGGACTTTTTTAATTGCACTTTTTTTAAACACTTTCTTTACAGTTTTATTTTGTCCCAGGGTGGGACATGAACAAGTGCTCATCAATACTAATGTCTTTATCGGACCTCAGGGTTGCCATGGCACCGATCGGCACCTCAGTGCCCTGCACGGAGGGTCCCAATCACTGCACTATACACATTGCAGTCATAGTTCTGCGGCGTCTATAGGGTTAAACAGGTGGGATCCCGATAGTCGTGATGATCTAGGTCTTGTTATGCAGTGATCCCAGCTACTGCAATACCTGGGTTCACGTGGTTGATTGCCATGGTTTCACTCTGATCCCGGGCAATCGCATGACGTGATTCTACGCCAAGTGATCGGGAATAACCCCGCATCTTATGACGTAGAATCACATCAAGGTACGGGAAGGGGTTAAAGGGGTCTGAATACTTTCCATACAGATTATAATGAACTGACCCTATTTATCTCCAATAGCAATGTATTAACAATTAATGCTTTGATCACTTCATTTGTAATATATGGGGCAGATTTACTTACCCGATCCATTCGCGATCCAGCGGCGCGTTCTCCGTGAGGGATTCGGGTCTCGGCGATTCACAAATCAGTGCGGCGATTTGTCCATCAGGTGTGCGCGCTGCGCTGAAGTCCGCCCGACTTCACCGTGCTATCTTGGGTGCAGGTAAGAAGTGTCAAGCACATTTTTTAAAATTCCAATGCGCCACAATCCAACGCGTGCACCAAAAAACCCTGGGCACTCGGCGCAAAACCGGTAATTTTTGGAAACCCAAGAAAAAGTGGCGATTCGGGCCCTTAGTAAAGACCCCAAGAGCAGTAGCGGGATAAGACCTGAAGAAGTGAAGAGTGGCTGATCTGGGTTTGAACACCCAGACCAAAAAAGCATGAAGCCGTGGGTAAAAGCAGATAGGGCTGCCAGGATAGCATATAATACAAGTGATTGCTACATACACTGGGTGTATGTGTGTTGCAAGCTCAACTCTGTTTAAGTGAATGCGGTTGATTTGCAATACTACACACAAAACCTGTGCATCACAGTGCACTGCTTTTGAAAGAAAATGCCCCAGTTTCTATAATCCATACTACAGTAAATAAAGTCTGTCGATTATCAACATATGTCTTAAAGTAAAACTTTTATTGCCATTAGCAACGTTCAGACTCTGATTTTAATGTTTTAACCCGTTCAAGACCCGTGAAATAATAGCACTCACGTGGTCGGCCGCGGGTGCATGGAGAGGCTCACGCGTGAGCCCTCTCCATAGCCGGTAAGTCTTTGCTGCATATTGCAGCAAAGGTTTACCGGTAACACCCGCGATCGGTGCCAGCATAACGGTTTTTCACTGCGTTAAATCCCGTAACGGAAAATCGCGCCCAAAGTCGAAAATTACACTTTTTTGTCATTTAAAAAAAAATTAAAATTAAAAATTCCGCAAAAAACGACAGCACCCACAGCTCTGTACACCAAAGTATAAAAAAGTTATTAGCGCCAGAAGATGGCAAAATCCCCAAAAAAATTTTGTACAGGAGGTTTTAATTTTTTTTAATATATGATAACATTATAAAACCTATAAAAATTTGTTATCCCAGTAATCATACCGACCCAAAGAATAAAGTAGACATGTCATTTGGGGTGCACAGTGAAATCCGTAAGATCCAAGCCCACAAGAAAACGGCACAAATGCGCAATTTTTTTTACCAATTTCACTGCATTTGGAATTTTTTTCCCGCTTCCCAGTACACGGCATGGAATAATAAATACCATCTCTATGAAGTTTAATTTGTTACGCAAAAAACAAAATGTCACACAGCTCTGGACATGGAAAAATAAAAAAGTTATGGATTTTTGATCATGGGGAGTGAAAAATAAAAATGAAAAAACAAAAAAGGGCCAGGTTCTGAAACGGTTAAAGTAAAATAGTAAATCACAAAAACCTTTTCCAAACTCTGCACAAAGCTGAGATAAGCAATTCTCTAATTTACTCTTGTAAGCTATCTGCAGCTGTTTACCTGCTAACAGTGATTTTACTTTGTCCTTCTGGCTGTTGTCCCTGTCTTTGGATTGGTTGCCATGGGAATCAGTACCTGTACTCTGGAGAAGAGGGTGGGTGTGTCTTGTGGGGAGGGGCAGAAGGAGACATCTGTAGCCATTCGGTGCAGAAAAATATCAGTCCACATTATTGCTGGCAGCATGTAAAAATCTCCAGGACCTTGAGTGATTCCACAAGCATGTAACTGGTCACATGCTTCAGATCATTCAATGACAAACATGCTCTAGTCTGGATGGAAGTCTCTGCATAGCAGGGCTGGTTGTGTTTGAAAGTTTGCGCATTCAAACTTCCACACATACATAATTCTGCTATATTCAAATAAAGACAGAGCTCAGGATCCCCATCAATTGTAATGAATACAGTTAGGGCCAGAAATATTTGGACAGTGACACAAGTTTTGTTATTTTAGCTGTTTACAAAAACATGTTCAGAAATACAATTATATATATAATATGGGCTGCAAGTGCACACTCCCAGCTGCAATATGAGTTTCCACATCCAAATCGGAGAAAGGGTTTAGGAATCATAGCTCTGTAATGCATAGCCTCCTCTTTTTCAAGGGACCAAAAGTAATTGGACAATGGACTCTAAGCTGCAATTAACTCTGAAGAAGTCTCCCTCGTTAACCTGTAATCAATTAAGTAGTTAAAAGGTCTGGGGTAGATTCCAGGTGTGTGGTTTTGCATTTGGAAGCTGTCGCTGTGACCAGACAACATGCGGTCAAAGGAACTCTCAATTGAGGTGAAGCAGAACATCCTGAGGCTGAAAAAAAAGAAAAAAATCCATCAGAGAGATAGCAGACATGCTTGGAGTAGCAAAATCAACAGTCGGGTACATTCTGAGAAAAAAGGAATTGACTGGTAAAAAGGCCTGGGAGTCCACGGATGACAACAGTGGTGGATGAACGCCGCGTACTTTCTTTGGTGAAGAAGAACCCGTTCACAACATCAACTGAAGTCCAGAAGACTCTCAGTGAAGTAGGTGTATCTGTCTCTAAGTCATCAGTAAAGAGAAGACTCCATGAAAGTAAATACAAAGGGTTCACATCTAGATGCAAACCATTCATCAATTCCAAAAATAGACAGGCCAGAGTTAAATTTGCCGAAAAACACCACAAGAAGCCAGCTCAGTTCTGGGAAAGTATTCTATGGACAGATGAGACAAAGATCAACCTGTACCAGAATGATGGGAAGAAAAAAGTGTGGAGAAGAAAGGGAACGGCACATGATCCAAGGCACACCACATCCTCTGTAAAACATGGTGGAGGCAACGTGATGCATGGGCATGCATGGCTTTCAATGGCACTGGGTCACTTGTGTTTATTGATGACATAACAGCAGACAAGAGGAGCCGGATGAATTCTGAAGTGTACCGGGATATACTTTCAGCCCAGATTCAGCCAAATGCTCCAAAGTTGATCGGACGGCGCTTCATAGTACAGATGGACAATGACCCCAAGCATACAGCCAAAGCTACCCAGGAGTTCAGGAGTACAAAAAAGTGGAACATTCTGCAATGGCCAAGTCAATCACCAGATCTTAACCCAATTGAGCATGCATTTCACTTGCTCAAATCCAGACTTAAAGGGGTATTCTCATCTGGGCATTCACATTCAGTTAGATAAATCTGCCATATATAAACATTTCTTCAATTAGATGTTATTAAAAAAAATGTTCCTGTGTGAAGATAATTTCTCATAAATGTAGTCATTTTGTCCCTTAGAAACGAGATGGCTTCCTCGGATACGGCCACGTCTGCTGGAGGGATTGCACAAAGAAACAAAAGTTTTTTTGTATATGAAATGTCCGGGAGTTACTGTATATACTACAGCTGCCCTGTGGTAATGATGGCTGAATCCAGGTGGTCAGGCAGGACTCAATAGCTCATGTCTGGCCACCGCTGCCAGAGTGTGACGTGGTCGTATCCGAGGAAGCCATCTCGTTTCTAAGGGACAGAATGACTACATTTATGAGAAATTATCTTCACACAGGAACATTTTTTTTAATAACATCCAATTGAAGAAATGTTTATAAATGGAAGATTAGTGAAACTGAATGTGAATGCCCAGGCGAGAATACCCCTTTAAGATGGAAAGACCCACAAACAAGCAAGACCTGAAGGCTGTGGCTGTAAAGGCCTGGCAAAGCATTAAGAAGGAGGAAACCCAGCGTTTGGTGATGTCCATGGGTTCCAGACTTAAGGCAATGATTGCCTCCAAAGGATTCGCAACAAAATATTGAAAATAAAAATATTTTGTTTGGGTTATGTTTATTTGTCCAATTACTTTTGAGCTCCTAAAATGTGGAGTGTTTGTAAAGAAATGTGTACAATTCCTACATTTTCTATCAGATATTTTTGTTCAACCCTTCAAATTAAACGTTACAATCTGCACTTGAATTCTGTTGTAGAGGTTTCATTTCAAATCCAATGTGGTGGCATGCAGAGCCCAACTCGCGAAAATTGTGTCACTGCCCAAATATTTCTGGCCCTAACTGTATATACAGGTGGTCCCCTACTTAAGGACAACCGACTTACAGATGACCCCTAGATGTGGACAAACCACTGTGACCTCTGGTGAAGCTCTCTGGATGCTTTACTTTAGTCCCAGGCTGCAGTGATCAGTTTGAAGTTTTATTGATAACCATTTTTTGAACAACATTTTGAAAACCCAATTGTCACTGGGACAAGAAAAAAATTTGTCTGGACTTGATAATGATAAAATAAAGCAGTTTGTATTACATTCAAATTCACCTTAAGTACAAACCTAAAGAACCTATCTTGTATGTAACCCCAGGGCTGCATGTACAGTGAGACCTCTTTGAACAGGAAAGGGGTGGTCTGCAGATAGGGAGCTGCTTCCATATAGTATAATGGCAAAAAAACATTGTCTTTCAAGACGGGATTCTCTCATAGAGGTGGTCTCTGGAGAGGGATTCTACTTTATGCTCAGTTTTTAAATGCTGAGAAACACAAGTTTACTGAAAACAATCATCTACCTTTTCCTGATGCAGCCAAAGTAGTGAACAATTATCACTTACCATAGTCAAATCTCCCCTTTATTTTGTGTGGCAACAGTTCTTCAAGGCCCAGACACAGCTCAGCAGCTAACAACTATGCCACACTACATCCCAACCCCTCTCCTCCCTATTCATCTCTTCTCAGAGTTCTCCATGGCACCCAAGGGTCATACTTTCATGGTTCAGCCCATCTCAGAGGGGTATACAGCACTCTGGCTGAGTTCTTGTCATCCCTATCCACAGTGGGTTTTTCAGGAATCCTGGAAAACTCCTTAAGGCTGCATTCACACGGCCGTTGGGGGACGTATATACATCGGATCTATAGGCCGGCAATGGGCGCACGGCGCTGTATGGAGCATTATGGTGCAGCAAGCACCGTTCCGTACCTGGGATAAAGATAGGACATGTCTTATCTTTCCCCGGAATATGGCGCCGTGTTAGAGGGGCAGTGGGTGAGCAGCTCTCACGCCTCCTCCTCTCCCGGGCGCCGATGTGTGGCACACGTTTGTCTGAATGCAGCCTCACTTGTAGCCCAAGGTACATTACATGTACAAGATTCTTTCCCAGTGATGTAAGGTTAACCCCTTACCGGAATGTGGCGTTTTAGTGAATCATGAGTCGGTTGCGGGTGTATGGAGAGGGCTCATGGGCTGGGTCGTCTCCCTCCAAAGTGGGTGTTTGCTTTATCGCCTCCCCCCCCCAATCTTGGCTTAGATCACTGCGCCCTGTGATGTCATCGAAGAGAGCAACAAATCTGTCGCCGTGACAGCTGCAGGCCTTTGTAAGAGCCAAGGCTGTATAGTTTTTGATCATTTGTTGCAATGTGCCAGAAACACATTTTAATAGATGATCAATAAAATCCCCAAATACTGGCATACTGTAGTATGCCAGTATATGGTAGGATCAATTAGACAATCTATGATTAAAGTACACTAGGAGGTATGAAAAATAGAAAGAAGTTAAAAAAATAAAAAAAACTAAAATTTCAACTCACCCCCTTTTCCCTGGAACTGATATAAAAGTAAACAGTAAAAATCATAAACCTGTTAGGTATTGCCGCAACTCAAAACGTTTGATCAAAATATAATAAGTTATTCCTGACGTTTAACCCCATAACGGAAAATAGTGCCAAACAGGCAAAACATTTTGCAACATATAAAAAATGTTATAAAAAGGGACCAAAACGCCGCACAGTCCTCAAAATGGTTGAAATGAAAACGCCATCTCATCTTGCAAAAAATTACGTTACACAGCTCCATATACCAAAAGTATGAAAAACGTATTAGAGCCAGAAGATGGTGAAATAAAGATTTTTTTTTTGGTACAGGTCTTCATTTTTTAAATGTATTAAAACACAATAAAACCTATATAAATTTAGTATCCCCTTGATTCTACCAACCAAAATAATAAAAGCAGTAAAAGCCAAGCCCACTATAAAATGGCGCAAATGCGTTTTTCACTAATTTCACCATAAACAAGCCCACCCACAGCTCTTTACATGGAAAAATAAAAAGATTTTGGAATGTGGGGAGTGAAAAATGGAAATGCAAAATGGAAAAACAGCATTGGCAGGAAGGGGTTGAAGTGATTCCTGAACTTAAAAATAAAAAAGTTTATATTCACTGAGTTCTACTGAATGGTCAGCAATCGGGGAGTTCAATGTGCACTGGGCATCCACAAGATAATCATATTTTCACAATAAAAATAAAAGGGATGTTAAACATCTAGTGCCTTCATTTTTAATCAAGCATTCTTCGATACACTCTTAACGGTCCATTGTGAACAGTCATCGGCGCAGCCAAAACAGCCTGCAAACATGGGATCACTTTCCCCTGTCTGAGAACTGTATTGCACACATGGTTGTGTGCATAGCGTCATCTTTCCAGACTTCTCAATGCACGTTCTTTGTTAGCCCAAGATGCTCTTTCCTTATGCACAAAATCCTATGGGTCCATCCAAGGGAAGGGGGAGAATCTCATACTATGTAGGCATAGTGTATACATAGTTTAAGAAGTTAGAGGCCATTATTCATTAATAAAGAGGGCACTAGGAGTCAATAGAACCACATCAAAATGACTAAAGTAGAGCACCAAGTATTCTCTTAATAAAAGGGTTTTGCCATTACTGCAAATTAATGTCATTTTATTTTATGACAAAAATTATTCAATTTTTCAATATAATTTCTGTATCAATTCCTTAGTTTTTTAGCTCTCTGTTTGCTGTCATTATATGGAAAGCTTCTTTGTTTACTTCCAGTGAACAGAAATCCGACTATGGTCACACAGGTGCACAGCTCATTATATCACACAGCTCTGATTACTGTCTGATATATAATGAGCCGTGCACCTGTCTCGCCATGGTCAGATTTCTGTCCACTAGTAGTAAACATAGAAGCTTTCCATAGATTGACAGCAAGCAGAGATCTAGAAATCCATGAAGAATGGATACAGAAAGTGTATTGGAAACTTTTTATTATAAAAACAATAACAATAATTTGCTAAAATAGGGATACCCCTTTAATGGCTTATACATTAAAGTGCCCTTCCAGGTAAAATTAAAGGCAATCCACCAGGATGAAGGAGTGTAAGCCAAGCACACTTACATGCTGGTGTGTGCCCCCACTGGCAAGATTTGCTGTTCTCTTAGCTCCTTATGTCCTTGTTTTTACAAAAAAAGGCTTGGGGAATTATGCAAATGAGACTGTTGGGCTCCAGGATTGATGAACAGCCATGGAACCCTTAGGGAAAATTTGCATAATTTTTAAAACTTTTTTTGTAAAAACATGGGCATACGAAACAAAAAGAAGACTGGATCCTGCCAGACGGGGCACACACTAGTATGTCAGTGTGCTTGGTTTACAATCCTTGTGGTAGATTTCCTTTAACCATTATACCTTGTTGGTTGTTGTTTTTTTCCACCACCATTATAAAGTGGTATATTTGTACAGGATTTTTCTTACCTTGCCTGTGATCTTTAATTGACCTCCTACCTGTAAAAAATTCAAGAGAACATTTGTGATATTCAAGTTTTGAAACAACACCATACTTAGTAAATAAATTTCCATATGAGAGTGATTGCTAATAAGATTGATTATAGGGTTGTGTTTTTAGCTGCGTGCTGAAGATGCCTGGGTAGGATGATCAAAGAGGCTACTGGGGGGGTGGAGTAGCCGCACTGTGTAGCTTCAGTGCCGGCTACTCCACGCACCCAGTAGCCTCTTTAGAAAATTTGCATATTACCTTGATTGAACATTAGAAAAGATAAAAGGGGAGTAAATGATTAGCCCTAAAAAGTGCTATCCTTACATTCGTTAGATGCACCTACCAACGGCTCTACCTTAATAGGTAGATCCGTAGTGGTAGGTTTCCTTTAAAGGGGGCACTGCTGGCCATTTATTTTATAAGGGTGGCTCTACTGGACATTGTATTGATGAGGGGAGGTTGCTACTGGACATTTTATCAAAAAGTAGTTGCTGCATTTCCCACCCTAGGCTTATACTCGAGTCAACAAGTTTTCCCAGTTATTTTGTGGCAAAAATAGGTACCTCGGCTTATACCCGAGTATATACACGGTAAGTCATCAAGCTTTGTGTATATGACAGGTCTATTGCAGTACCTTTCCACATATGGGCTGTAAGAGCACCTCAGCCAAACCCCCCATAGAGTCCTGGCTGTGAGACACAAGTGCCTGGCGCGTTCTCCATTCCCCTTCATGTAACAGAAGCTTGTGATAGACAACATACAGTGGCATCTTCCTGTTATAACTTGTACAGACGACAGCTGTACAATATTCCACTGAGCCAGCCAGTCAGATCAGGGTGATTTGTTGCCAAACAGTGGGAATTTCACAAGCCCAGAAACTACTGTGGCAAGGGGGTGGAGCTCAACCTTTGCCACAGCAGTAAGTGGCACTTATTTCCTGCAGATCCTACTTCCACAGCGAAAAACATTTTCTGCTGCAGAATTTTCCCCACAATCCGTATGGGATTGTCATGAATACACTGCTACTGTATTATGCTGCAAACCAAAATGCTGAGCGTTACATGCACAGATACCTTGTACAAAGATATATCAACACAGAACTGTACAGGAGGAGATTGTAATAAAAGTTCTGCCTGGAATATTTGTGTTAGTTGACCCACGGTTTGAAGTGGGTTTTCTAATCCTACTTTTGACAGCTCATCCTCAGTAGGCCAGAAAACCTTTCTGAATCTGCAACATGTCCATTTATGTTACAGCTTTTCACAGCAAATTTCAGCCTATACAAAGCCAAGAATGAAAAACATGAATTATTTTGTGAATTCTTCTTTGTTTGCATTTCTGCTACAAAATATGTAACATTTCAGACTGGTGTGAACATCTACAACAGAGGCAGGTACAAGGCAGACTTTTCTCACTGATCACCCAGGCAATACATGGAAGCAGATAGGACTTCACTTTCTGGATAGATCTTTAGGTTTCATTTTCCTTCACAACCACAAACTTGTTTTTTTGTTTAAGGGAGATGAATCCTAGGAGAGCTACACCAACCCGACTACACAGCCACAGCTCAGTTAGCGTCATGCAGTAAGACATGGACAGGGAGAAGAGCAGCTCACCCCACATCCTTTCCACAACTTTCCGGACAGATCGGCTATCAGAACTGGACAGCTCACACGGCGCTCAGGTCTGTACAGTGAACCGCGGCGGTGTCGACGCTCCGCGCTTTTATACGGGTGTCCTCAGGGCCGAACCACATACCTCGCGGGTGGGGGGTGGCGGAAGGATCAAAATACATGTTTCAGAGGTACCTCATCATTTCAGAAGTCTTGATGATATGACGTCCTAGTTACTTCAGCCATGTCCTTCCTGCAGCTGCTCCTGTGTTTACATGTCTCTAGTGAATGGAGTAGATGCTGCAGGACAAGTGCCAGTCTTTACTTCGGGAACTACTTACCGTAGTTGCTGGATTCAAAGACAGTGGGCAAAGGGTTGAGTAATACAAGTAACAGGATAACACTCACGTTTTATTGAAAATAACAGGAGCTGAATACATTTGACTTCTGGCCATATGGCAAATTTCTAAATGACTTCTTACTATAAATGATATTTCATCCCGTATAAAATTGGGGGGCAATCCTCACCTATCTGGTTTGGGTTGAAAATCAACTTTGGGTTTCTGTCACTTTTCACAGCAACACAAGAAGCAGTCAAAATGACCCCATCAGAAAGGTCTCTAAACCAGAGCAGGTGAAACATTAGTGAATTGTCTCCCTTACTGACACAAAATAGAAGAAGTACATCTATTTCTATTAGGATCATCAGAGGTGTAAACACTAACATGGGGAATATGTCACCACCAGTGGCATAACTTGAATCTGCAGGCCTCCTGACTATAATGTATGTTTTATAGCCCTAGTCTTTTCATATGGGAAAGTGACACCTAATGGGCCCCCAAGCCTCCTGGGCAGAGTTGCAATCGCACCCTGTGCATCCCCCCTCAAGTTACGCCCCTAGTCCCCACTGTATAAAGAATGTGGTAATTAAATAGTCATTCTGAGACTTTTAGGTTTATTGTTTGGGTCTGGGAGAAACCCGTTAAGATACAGGGTGCACTTTCTAGTGACGGTCCTGCACATGCACCTTTAATAATAGAACAGGAGCAGATTTACCCATAGTGTTACCCATGCAATTACTTGGGGCCACAGAGATTTGGGAGCCCCCACTCTTCCTCCAAAGGATATTAATACAATTTAAGGTCTCTTGCCAACAAAGCAACAACAGGTGCTGTCCTAGTCTACATTGGACAGAACAGATGTTTTTCACATTCCGTTATTCCGATACAATCCTATGAGAGAAAATCACAGCAGACAATACTCTGATCTGAGTTGTGTGTGAAACTCAGCCACTAAAGTCAAAAGATGTACGTTACACAATAAAAAACCTAGGATGTAATTTTTTCACACACATTTCAAGGAAGTAGCTTATAGCTCTGAATATTGGATGTGAAAATGTGACAAGTGTCCTGAAAACTAGGACAAAAAAAAAAAAAAAAAAAACAACCACATCCAAGCTGCACATTGCTCAGATTTAGGCAACCTGCAGACAAATGTGTGTGCCACAAACTGCTATCCCGTGGTCCATTTTATGCAGCCCACGTGTCATTGACAGATGAGCTCTGACCCCACGCCAATGACAATAGAAACATTGCCTCATCACCTAAAAGGACAGGAATAGGACCTGCTCCAAAATTTGCAGCCCGAGAAGTCAGCTTACACACAAGGCGGCAGAAACTAGACATGTGCGTGAGCCCATAGAAAGACCATGGTGTTAGACTTTGAAATAATGGCTAGCACGCATCCTAAAATAATGGACATGAGCATGTAGCATTATGCATCAGGAATCAACATCCTGCTCAGTCTCCAAGGCTAGGACACTGTGTGGAAACCGTGCAATAAAGCTTTATTTAACCCTGAGGAAATCGTGAAACCAAAGACAGCAGAATGTCTGAGACCTGGTGATGCTAGAAGGCAAGTAAAAATATCAATTTATACGTCAAACCATTGAGGAAAATATTTCATTATGTTGGTACAGCGCCCTATTTATATATTGAAAAATTTATATGAGGGGTCCTATACAAGTATTTTATTATGACACCAATATGTAATATAATTAAGGGGTTTATATAATAGCTGCAATACACAATAGATGGGAAGCCAACTAGTGTAACCAACAAGTTTATGAACAACAATTAGAATTAGTTGCTTCTGACAACCCCCAAGATTTAGCATAGCAATTACAACAATTTCCGTAAAATTTCCATTATTGTACATATTTTGCCATGTTAATTGCCAATTCACTACATTTGGGACAATTGCAGTGCAACATCTGATTATGAGTAACCGGGTCTGCAAGCGGTTTCCCCAGCAGTTGTAAACCAAGCACACTTACATGCTGGTGTGTGCCCCCTCTGGCAGGATGTGCTCATCTTTTAGCTTCTGATGTGTTTGCATAATTTTTAAAGCTTTTATTTTGTAAATGAGCATGAGGGACTCTGGGTCCCATAGATGTTAATTGAGCGGGAGCCCTCACTCTCATTTACATAATTTTCATAAAAATTTAATGACATTAAAATAATTTCATCATCTTCTCCATGGAGATATAAAGGTATGTAGGCGATTATAAGATTTTGGTCTATGTCGTGAATGTGTGCTGACAAAAAGACAAACTTATAAACAGAACTATACAAACTTTAAAGTGTCCCAAATGATTAAGGAATCTATAGACTAAAAATGCCATTGATCCAACAAGACAATACAAGAACAAGTACATTGCACCTCTTCATAAAATACAAAAGAAAAAAATCAAAAGATTAATCTAGTCAAGGAGTTTAATGGTAAATTACACATTATAGTATGGTCTAAATAGTTGACATGTAGTACATAGTTATATAAAAACTACAGTGATATTCTCATAAAATACACATGTACAGTGTTAGTGTTTGTAGAACAGTTCAAATTCAGTCATTTTAAAACAAAATAACATGGGCATCTATATAGGTCTTATGCATGACAATAAAACATATAGATCTGTAAATACAGGGCCCTATATAGGTCTTATGCATGACAATAAAACATATAGATCTGTGACCCGCAAATAGGACTCTCTAGAAAACAAGAAATCTGAGCTGCATTTGGCTGCCACAAAGATCACAAACAATTCTGCCATTGATTTTGAGAAGTTTTGAAAATGAAGACCTACTGCCTGATGGGATAATTTCAGAATCTGAAAATAAATGGACAAAGTGAAAAAAAAAATGCATTCAATAGAATTCAAAGGATTGCTTAAAAGGAAAAAAAAAAAATGTAATACAGCAAACACTGCATTTTCCACATTCCCCAACTTGCTTAGGTTTTGCAAGACATCCTTGCATTCCAAGTTTTGTTAAGTTTGTGCATTAAAAAAGTCACACCAACTTGTTGCGAAGGAGAGTTTCACTTGGCTTTTGCATGTCACCTGTAAAGGGGTGTGCAATCGCTGTAGTCTCATGTGCCCAAATGTGCTAGGAATACACTAACCCATATTAGCAAAAGCCATAATAAGCAATAGAAATCATCTATTTAAAATGTGAGATTAATACATGATGAGATGCTGGGGTATATCTGGTCTATGACTAGGCCATCTGCTGGAAGAATAAGCAATTCTAGTAGGACACTCAGGTCTTTGTAATGATATGCGGATGTGCTTGCTCCTGTTATACGGGATCAGTATTTATAGGTTCAGTATTTACAGGATTACAAAGGATTAAGTGGGGTGAATAAAACAAATATTTAAGTGCTAATTTGAGTAAATATCTCCACCAGAGTACATGTGCTATATAGAAGGGATTGTCGTTTCAGATCCCTCTGTTAAAGTGCATACAAACATATATGTAAACAAAAAAAGAGTAACGTGTGTTGACGATTTTGTGAGACTACATATATGTCACAAAGTCAGCTTCTGACAAATATATTAAAGGGGTTATCCGGGTTTAAAACATTTTTTATGGCCGGGCTGGGGAGGGATAGTTAAACATAATAAACATGGACTTACCTCCTCCGGCGCCGCCGATGTCCCGCGCCGCGGTCACTTTGATCCGTGCCCCTGTAAACAAACAGGGGCACGGAAGCCGCGCACAGGGAGCTTCCGGTCCGCGTTGTGGACGGCTCCTCCCATCCGTCCCTATCTCTCAGCGTTGTAAGCGCTGGGAGATGGTGCGCATGGGAACATCCGGCCGGCCGGAAGCTCCCTGTGCGCCGGTGTAATGAAACCGGCGCACCGAGAAGACGGGCTGCGGCGCGGGACATCGGCAGCACCGGAGGAGGTAAGTACATGTTTATTATGTTTAAATAGCCCTCCCCAGCCCGGACATAAAAAAAAAATTTAAACCCGGATAACCCCTTTAACATTACACACAAAGACCATACCTATAAAAGCAGCTTTACTGCATCTTTCTATAAAATGGGTTTTCTTCAATTCTGTGTTACAGGAAATCATGAAGAGCAGTCTGGGTCCAAAAGCCGTGAATGTTTATGGGTAAGTTTATGTTCTATAGAGTGGCATGTACCTTAAAATGCTCCATAGAATACCCCACAATGGTTAATGCTTAATGGATGGAGCAGTGACCCCAAAATAACAGGTAAAAGACATTGAAGGATGGAGACCCAATACAATATATTCACACGGGACACACCTGACTTCATTAACACTCAATTTGTTGTCAGCCAGTTAAGAAAAATGAAAAAAATGCTGAAGACATTTTACTATTCTCTGCCATTTATTTACATCAAATAATGTGCTACATAGGTCAAACTACAAGATGTAAAGGTTGTAATGTATACAATATAGACATTGAGGTCCAAAGAGGATCGCCAAATATAACAACTCAATCTGGCACCAAAATCTAAAACCAAAGCCAGACAAAATATACAGCTCGTAGAAAACAGATTCTACAATTTAAATATTCCTCTACACCATTAAAACAAAACGCAACCCCTTAACGTTGCAGAAATAGGGGGCAGCCATTACCTCACACTAATAATTGGTCTAACTAAAGCCCTGGTGGATGCACTGAATTAAGTAACCAGTTCAACTCTGAAAGCTTTTTTGTCATGTAAACCGATGTTAAGGTGAGATATTTTTGCATGTATAAGTAATTTTTTTTGTCCCTGTGACAATTGGATTTTCAAACTTTGTGCTGTAATTTGAACAAGTATTATCAATAAAGCTTCAATACAGACACCTTAAAGCTGATCATTGCCGCCTGGGACTAAAGTAAAGCATTTAGAGAGCATCACCAGAAATCACAGTGGGCCATCTGTAAGTTGAGTGTCCTTAAGTCTGGGACCACCTGTACATATATAAATGCCATTTTAATAATTTGGAAAAGGCAAGGGGAAAAAAAAAATTAAATTCTCTTTTCAGCCATCTAATGCATAACATCTTGGTTGATAGAAGTTGAAAGCAAATTTGTTCTCACTTTCTAAAGTACAGACAATTTAAGAACCTGTCAGTGTGGCTCCATTTACCAGGTTAGTGTATGCCTGTCCTGCTGGGGATACACTACAGTATAGTACACTTCCGAGAAATCTAACATCCTCTCTTCAAATCACAAAAGATTGCTTGAATTTTACCACGTGTATTACAGATCATGCAATACACTATAGCCAAGCGACAGAAACTGTGGCCATCCCACAGACTGTACAGTCATCTGAAACCAGCTCAGCTCACCTACTGCTTTATCAAATTTAATTTTTTTTTCCTGTAATTTCTTTAGTAAACTGGAATTCGCACGGAAATCAATTAAAAAGTTAAACCATTTTTACAGGGCTGTACATTTCTTAAAGTTTGTTTTCAGGATCTTTTGTGTAACATAAAACAACTCAACTTTAGTTTATAGAAAAATGTCAGCGTCTATAGCGTCAAAAGTCAGAGCATTCAGACAAGTGCTGTAGCCCCTTCACATCGCTGTAGATTGTACCATGCACACCCACTGTACAAGCCACGCCATGTGACAAAGGGAGCAAAAGCAGCGCTTACTAGAAGGTCACAACTCATTAAAAATAGAGTACTGGATGATATTCATCCCTATGAATTGGTTATCTTGAATTAACACCCAGAATACCCCTTTAAAGCTGGCCAAGTACATACAATCAGTGTTAAAGGCAAGAATTGGACATTTTGTCTGTTTGAAAATTGTTCACAACTTAATATTATCATGCTAAAAAACAAAACTTTGCTTATTCCATTCATGTCATATGACCCCAGCTGTCTATCCGCCACAATGTGCCAGGTTTTTCTTTATACACTTATTCAAAATCAGTGTAGTATTTTACATTGCTGTTGGGACCATGTATATGAACAATTCCACTAAGAATTTTGCTCACTCAACCATTTGGGTGTTTGGCCAGCTTAGGAAGTAGGTCTATGAGTTAAAAGCACATCAGGGAGAAAACTTCTGTGAACTTATTACCAAAAGCTCACAGCACATAGCAGAACGTGAAACTCAACACATTGCATTATAGCAAGGCACTTTTTATTATTTTAGCTTTTAATAAAATTATTAAACCGAGTTATAGGCCATTAAACTTTTTAAAACTTAGAGCCACTATTAGCCATATTTTACATGTCAAGTTCTTTGTGTTTGTAGAAATCTGGAAAACAGAAAGAGTCAGAAACAATACAAACAAGCAATACAGGTACAGTACATTACTGCTTATGAACAATAGTGTTTCATTACTAGGTAAACAGCACATAGAATAACATTAGCATTGCTGAAGTTACTGCTCCTGCTCCTTATTGCACAGTGAAAACACTTATACCCATCACTGCAAAGAGAACTTCCCATACTATAGGTACCAGAAGCAACTTTCTGGACATGGAGTTTTATGTACTTAAAGCTTGTTCTTGTATTACACAAATTGTCTCAAAACCTTCTAATACATCTCAGCTTGCCGTCAATAAAATATTCACCATTTACAGAGGTGGAATCTCTACCATGGCTATGTTCTGCATAGCAGAGCACTATAATAAGTCATGCAACAGCCCAATAAGAACCAAGTGGATACTTTACGGACAGCTAGCAGATCTTAAAACTTAAAGGGGTTGTTTAAAGGTTAAAAAAAAACATGGATTTTTTCTTTTAAAAAACTGAGCTACAAATACCAGAAAATACCATGGTCAGGTGCCGTGCTGTTTTTTGAAGAAAGAAGCCATTTTTTTTTACCCACTTTAAGCTAAAGTTGAATTAAACTTGTTATAGTACAATAGTTAAGCTTTGGTTACAGAAATCCCTCAAATACCTAATAATTCATGATAGCATAAACTTTACTGGACCAGCAGCTGGAAGAGATTCTGGTCCCCTTCCCCTGACCCTCAGCGGGGTCAAATAGTTAATAAAAAAAAATGAAAATATACTGAGCATCATTAAAAAGCTAGAGTGCATTTAAAATGTGCAGCACCTTTAACACAAACCAATCCAGTCTCATCTCCTGTATTATAGGACAACTCATGGAGACCAAAGGAAACAATTGCTTTGAACCATATAGGGAAAAACAAATTGGTGGAGTGATCTGCAAACTAGGTAAATAGTGGTCAATAAGGGGGGAGGGAACAGTCCGTTAAAAGGTTACAACCCAATAGTGTTCATTTCATTAATGGATTCTAAATCGAGTTCCCCATCAAGAAAGCCACCTTCAATCACTTCTCATAGAGGAATAGTAATCCATCATGATCACATGTTCTGGAGATGTTCACACAGCTTTCTAGCACCCGCTGTAAACAAAAGCAATGTCCTATAAACAGGAGCATGTTGGAGTTTGACTGTGTGCAAGTTTGTTCAAAAGCCACCAGTCCTGTGTTGGAGAAAGACTTGGGGTGGGGAAAGAGAAGGCAACTGCAGGCGAGCAAAGAATAGCTCTTCCCACAGCTTTATTCTACTGCAAGACAGCATGCACAGGGCTAAGCATGCCAGGTCATCTAGGAGCTCGCTTCATCTTCACACTCTACAAGGAGTCAATAGGCAGCATCTAAATATCCACAACTGCTACAGATCTGGATTGTCTTCAGGTTGAATCTTCCAGGTTTTTGTTAGATTCCTGGCTGCGGCAAAGTCTGTCCATGATACCCTGCAGCATGGGCTGCACAATGCCTAGCAGGGGTCGTTGAGAGGGGTCTCCATTCCAGCAGGCCTCCATCAACTTCCAGCACTCCTCATCAAAGACCGAGAGCCTCTCAGGACGAGCACCTGTCAGGAAAGAATACAGATGTTGTTTTTCACCCTAATCTTTTAAAAGCCATACATTGTTAAGTAAAATTCAGTTTTCACCATTACAGGGTTGAATTTTAATAATATTGAGGTTCATGAACTTTTATTATTGGGGAAAAAAAAAAAAAAGAAGGGAAAATGCTATTCCAACAGCATTTGAAGTCTTGAATTTACGGTATTCAGCAGGTGACAGAACACATTTATTCTCCTGGTCAGTACAATTTCCCCAAATTGTTTCTTTTTGTTTTCTGACAAGTTGTAGTTTTTCTAGATGCCATTTTTTTTTTTTTTTTTTTTAAAGGTATATTTTATTTTTATCACGGTTTTAATTTGTCCCAACAATACTGTGAATAATTTGATTCCTTGTAGTTACACGCCATCCGTATTAGTGTGAAGCCATCTGTTAAGAGAAAGCCATCATCAATTAAGTATGATAACCCAGGAGCACTCAGATACAGGCAGCGTAATTGCAGTAATCTTCTAATATTTGTTAAACATGGCCTCCTTCCTTCTAAAATACACTAAAAAATTCTAGTCGGTACCAATGAGCCCGAAGTGCCCTTGGGGGTATTAGAATAACCCTCCTGTGCTGTAGCTTCGTAGGCTGTTATGACCCACCATGTGCTAAAACTTCCTCTGCAGCAGTGAGACAACAGCCGGTGAATCCACAGCACAGGGGCTCTGGTAATGCACCCAGGAGCCCTTCAGTTTAATTAAAATAATTTTAAAATGTTGAGGTTAGAAAGGAGGCCATGGATAACAAATAAGATTATCACAGTCACGGTGCATGGATTCATCAGTAAGTGTACCTGGATTATTATGAATGATTTTGATGGTAGATTTCCTTTAAACAAAGCCTCTGAAGAATGATTGGGTCAGATCTGGGGGGCTTTATTAGCGGTCATTCAGTACAGACTGACACCCACAATCTTACTGTAGAGTGCTGGTACAGGTATGTACATTACTAACCTATGCAACAGAACTCTGCTGGCTTTTTACAACAATCCGCCAAGTGCCATAATGGTATTTACTACTCTGTTTACATAACTATATAACGGCTTGCTATTAAAGTTTTAGCTGGAATTTTCAGGTTTAAGGCACTTCTTATTTACCAGGTCCATTAAACGGCCATGTTAATTATGGTTTTGACTGAACACGTTAAATAATCTGATAAAAACTACAGTAATTGGCATTACAACATCCATTACAACCCAAATGTTTACTTTTTCTGTGTATGAGATAAGCAGCTTCATGGTAAAAAATTTTTTAAAGAACTTTTTATTTATTTTAGTTCCTCTAGATGTCATCAACTCAGAAGTAGCCCAAATATTCTGTATTGTAATGCATTATATCGTGTAACATGGATACAGCTCATTAGGTCCTAATCTGTAAATGAATATGCCCTGATATACTTTGCTGCACTCCTTAATCCAATGAACTCAAATCTCCCCTTCCTTTCCATTCTCAGTTACTAGAGCATACATAGTCATCAGTATTCATATAATGGACTATTACCACGTATTGGATTTATTCTTCATTGCCAACTCCTATTCGCCATAAAGTACAACCATACGCAAGACTGTCCCCATACTATACAGTCCCTAAGCAGGACAACAGTGGCTGATGAAAGAAGTGCTTGGGCCTTATGCTGACACTTCAATACTGAGGACATTTTATCATGCAACAGTTTACCTCTTCTGACATTATTCCATAGATGGTCTTTACTTGAGCATCTCTCAAACGCCTCTGGAAGTTTCACGGATCCTGAGCAAATGTACCAAAACAGGATCCCAAACGCATAAACATCCACAGAATTGTCGTATTTTCCTAAGGGAACAACAGTTCAAAGCAAGTCAGACTATACAGCTTTTATATTCCTCAAGTCCACATGTACAACCACAGGATTTCACAAGTGATAATATTGTCAGTCCTCCCGAAATGCTCTCAATGGGAGATCTTAAAATCATGACAGGTTTAGGGTAGGAGAGGAACAAAATGTTAAAGGTCGTGGCAGCATACTGTAGATCTGAGAAATCCTTTAGCATGTTTTCAGCTGTATTAATTTCTTTCACAACATGCGAGTAATTTTTCTCTGGTCTTCTTTTTTTTTATCAATTTCTCATGGTTTAAAGGACATCTACCACCAGGATGAAAGACTGTATGCAAATGAGCCTGAGGAGCACCAGGTTCCATTAACAGCTATGGAGCCCCTCAGACTCATTTGCATCAGGGCTTCATACTGGTGGTAGATTCCCTTTAAAAGATATCAGCTTGCTGTTATTCATTGAAATCTTTGTAGTTTACTAGCAGAGAATAAAAATAAGTCTATGGTCATGTGATGTACTCACAGGTTTCATGAGATTGGAGTCTAGTAACCTAGCAAGCAGAGGTGGAAAACCATGAAGAGCTGAAAATTAGTCAAAAATTTCTTTGTAAAAACCATTACCCTTTGAATCTGTACCCTTTGAATTCTGAGCTCAAGAAAGTCCCAATGCATCAAAATAGAGTCGAAATAATCACTGCACAAAGGTATATACGACCACGTAATTCAACATCGACATGTACCCATGATTGAGCCAATGCCATGGTATGAATAGGGAGAAAATTTATCCAAATCCTGGAATAATATCTCCCCTTGTAATATGCAAGTCTAAAATATCTGGATCACCTCGCCAAGATGGAGCTAGTATAGCGAGTTACATGCATTATTGAGAAAAGTACACTATGTAGCTCCCCTCCTTCTCCCCTGTCACTATATTACATACTATATCTTAGTATCCTCCTCAATCTAGACCTACCAAACTATGGCACATATTAGCAGCTTTTTTTTCAAAAATACAAATGGGAGATATGCAAATAAGTTTTCCAGGTTGGGACAAGGAAAAGCAAACCTCTTCTGCTACCTTGTAAGGCTGCCCCTGCCCCCTTAACATCAAGCATGACTTTCAGGAAGCCTGACGACATGATGTGAAAATTTACCTGAAAAGAGCTCCGGTGCCATGTGTATAGGAGTTCCTACAATGCTGCCAGACATCATAGCCTCCGGCTTGCAGAAACCCAGATCAGTTATCTTTGCTCGGTTCGGCTTATCCAACTGTAAAAATATTAGACACAATTATATACATATCCCTTCCAGCATCAAAACAGACATAAGCCAATTGACAATTCAGGTTAACTTTATAGACTCTTACCAAGACATTCTTCAGTTTGATATCTCTGTGGACCAGCCCCTGGCTATGTAGAAAACGGATGCCTTCCACCACATCTAAAGCGATCTGCAGTCGCGTCTCCAAAGGAAGCCCAGCCTGAGCAGAAAACAAAACTCTGAAACTTCTATGTGGATTTTAAAAGATCATCCAAGGCCAGACACAATAAGCCTAGGTTCAGCATGGCCATCAAACAAACAAACAATTCTCCAATGCAGATTGTGTTAAAAACAAATAAAACAGTGATGCAAAACAAACCTGCCAAAGCGAATCAGTTGACATCCATTGCATGATGATCAGCACATAAACTATTCCCTTACCTTAAGCCCTGCGTAGAGGTCCCTGTGAAGACGCTCTGTGATCAGTAGGACTGCAATACTGGAGCCTCCTCCATAGCTGTAATCAATGACAGAGCCATGCAAATCCACAAGACGCTCATGTTTTGGCAATGATCTAAAAAAAAAAAAAAAAAAAAAAAGGGGGGACAAATAACACACAGTAAAATTAACATTTTGACAAAAATTACCTAATGTGTATTGACTTTTATGTTATGTGGTTATCTGCCAAATCCTGAAAATTAAACCATGAAAACCACACATTTAAAGGAAACATACCATTTTTTTTATGCATTGTGAACCAAACATACGTTGAGAATGCTGTAACGACACTGATGCAGAAACATATCTTGTTGGTGTTGGTTATTGATTACCTCTGCCTGTCAGGGACAACACAGTGATATGTATTCTCGGCTTATATTGGTCAGGACAAGGCTGGAGCAGTGCATTATCACTGCAAGGAGAACGCCCAGGCAACCACAGGAGCAACAGAGCTTCATTATCATAATTTTATAATTGTTTTGTCAGCAAAACCACTCAGTTCAGGGAACAAACAAGATAAGTTTCTGCATCAGTGCAGCTACAGCATTCTCAGTGTAGGTTTGGTTCATACTTCATAAAAGCAAATGGTAGTTTTCCCTTAAGGCATGGAATGGATTACCTACATACAAGACATGGACAACTTACCGCATGTAATGAAACTCTAGTGCCAGGTCATTCCAGTGCTTCTCATCTGGAGGAACAACAGACTTCAATGCACAAGGGTAGTGACCACCCCAGCTATCACACAGGTAGACAACACCATACTGTCCTCTGCCCAGTTCTCGACCCAGTCTTGGCTTGCCTATACAATTTTACAAAAAAGAGAGAGAAACCAATAAAAACAGAAATACAGTATAAAAGATCTCCCTGAAGGCACAGCATTCACTATGAGCACTGTATACGGGAGGTTTTTTTTTTAAAGACTAAAAAGCATCTAAGATTTTTTTTTTTGCTCTTACCAATTGGATGTAATGAAACAGAGTAAAATTTAAAGGAGCCTGAATACTTTCCGTATCCACCATCTTAAAATTCTAATCTGCAGGTTGAACAAGCTGCAGCACATTTGTTTAAACCTCATTCACATTGCCAAAACATATGCAGCCTTAACCTGACGAAAACATAACATCTTACCATGTAACAAAACATCCCGCAGTGATCTGCTTTCCAGAGACAGTCGCGCAAGTCGCGGGGCGTGATCCTTCCGAACCTTAAGCCAAAGGTCTTCCGTTTTTTCAAGTCTGCCACAGTGACCAACCTCCAGCTAAAAGGCAAATTTATTCTGTGAAAAAGAGTTTTCTAAGCAATAGATGTACATTAAATAGTAGCCTCCCAATTGTACATTCTTATTTTATGCATTTGACCTGCATATGCAAGTAATTAAGTATGAACATTAAAAAGTTATTTTCTAGCTTTTCAGCTGGTCAAAACTGTGTTTTGTATCACAAAACAAAATAAATCTGCCCTATAAAACTTGTATAGTAAAATAAAATTGTATAAAATAGCTACATTTGAGATTAAAAATGTATTGAGGTGGCATCTGTAAACGTATGGATATTATGACCAGATTTTGCCTGTTGCATACATTTTTTTCTCCATTACATTAAACCTGGGATAAAAGCAGGAAAAATGCGGGGTCAACAGAATATGTTTCTGTGCCACTTAAATCTTCTCTTGTAAATCTGAATTTGTATCTCTACAAGTCACCTGTTAATGGATATAAACATCCTTTGAATAAGGGAAGGATTCCAGGTTCTGGATTAGAAGGAACTTTTCCAACATGAAAGAGGTCATAGGTCTTAATAAAAGTATCATTTCACTCAAAGCCGCTCTCCGATGAAGTACTTTACTAGAAATGGGTGTGGTGTTCATCTATACTGTGCATATGTCTCATGTCACTGCTACAGATAGAAAGACTGGGCATCTGACAGGAGACTAATATGTCCTCCCAACTCTAAAGTCAAGATTCCGGGTTGGGTCCAGGGGCAACTGAAATTGTGTACACCAGGACTGATAGAGACATTTCAACCATTTCACTGTTAACAAAAATACAGCACTTCACAGATACCGGGGCACATTTACTTACCCAGCCGATGGAGTTGCCGAAATAGTTTGGAGTGTTCGACGATCATGCACTCCAGTGCGATTCACAAAGATCATGCGCCCAATTTCCTGCATCTGCCGGAGTTCACCTTCGTTGTTCCCAGTGTATGCAAGTGCATGACTTGCAACACAATTTTATAGTTAAATCCCGCGCTCAGTTGGATTGTCCGGCGGCCTGCCCCCCAATTTCTGTCGCATGAAAGTCGTCACGACTGCGCCAAAATCCGATCGTATGTGACAAAAATCACCTTCTAAATAGCTGTCACAGCAGCGCAAAGCCCAAAAATTTCTAAAAGCCAACAAAAGTGCGATCCGCGGGACCCTTCGAAAATAAGCCCCACTGTGTTATTTTGTCATCTTGAGTATATTTAAGAATCTTGTCTTCGTGGGAATATCCCTTTAAGATGCAAGATTTGAGTTTAATATTCATTAGAATCAAAATCCAACCATTGAAGGCTTTAAGGAGAAAACCTGTCCTGTCAGAGACCAGAAGCAGCGCCTCAAACTGCCCCCCCCATTCCTCTTTAAGATAAACCTCTAATTAACCCTGGTGAGTTCCAATACATTTTACATTTGAAAGTACTGGATATACTCGAGTATAAGTACAAAAAAATGTGCTGAAAAAAGTCACCTCGGCTTATACTCAAGTCAAGAAAAAAAAAAAACAAACAGTGTACTCCCCTTCTAACCACCGCTCCCCCAGCAGGTCCTCTTCTATACATCTATGCTCCGGCAACAGCTTTGTGTCTCTGTGCTGTGCGTCACAGGGATCGTGACATCAGCCACTCGCTGACATTCTACTATGTGCGCCGGCATAGGAACACACTGATGTCAGCAAGCGGCTGATGTCATGGTGCCTGCGACGGACCGCACAGAGACACGGAGCCGATGCATTGCTGTATAGAAGAGGACCTGCCAGGGGAAGGGGCGTCAAAAGGTGAGTACACCGTTTGTTTTTCTTACAGGCATTATATTGGGGGTAGGGGCTTGACCAATGCATTTCCCACCCTCGGCTTATACTCTAGTATAATCTAGGTATAATAGTATCAATAGGTTTTTCCAGTTTTTGTGTTCAAATTAGAGGTCTTGGCTTCTACTAGAATATATACGGCATTCATAGTCATAGTCTAAAGACTGCATGCAATGGATACCGATTTTCAACCGGAAAAGGTATGACAAATTAAAGGAAAAGCAGTACCTATGCTGCATTCACTTATTGTATTGAAATTAAAAAAAAAAAAAAAAAAAAAAAAATACATTACTACTAACCAACACAATGTCATTCATTTATTGGATGTACTTTGACTCAAGCCCCTGACATCATTGCTGCATAATAAAATGCCACTGTGCCTGCTGTAGATATTCTCAGGTCACTGCGCTGTATAGAGAGACTCCTAGCACAACACATCTCCAATACTCACCTGTTTAAGAGATGCTGCAAAAGCTTCATGAGAGCTTTTGAGTCGCTTACAGAACTGGCTGCAGATGCGCTTTGCAAGTTTAGATGCACTGAGACTTTCTATGGCATCCTGCGCCACCTTTCGTTTCCACTCAGGAGTTATAGAGGGTGGGCTCACCCAGGTAATGCGCTGTATTATCTGCAGGAAAACAAGGGCATTAATACAGCAAGCATACATATTTCTCTAGACCAAAACATAGTAACCCTACTGTTTACCCCTGCTAACCAAATAAGTGCTATCTGATGTCTGGGAAATGGGTTGTACTCCAAATACATCACTGATTTTATTGTGTGGGCCAACCTTTTTTGTTCCCCTCCTTCAAAAATCCATAACTTTTATTTTTCCAGTGTACAGAGCTGTATGAGGGCTTATTTAATGGATTATTTAATTGTAGTTTCTAGTGTCTGTATTTAACCCTTTCAGGCCTCAGTCCTTTTTTGTGGTTGTCTTTTAAACTTCCAAAAACTGTTTTTTTTTCTGTTGTATAATATAATACGATGAAGTACAAGTATCTGCTTTCACCAATATGATCACCTTTTTTAATTTTCAAAGAGCCACTCTGTTGGCATACTAGTTGTAAAGCCTCTAATACCATCATAAAATGCTTAGAAAATGTTGAACAAAGCACAAAAAATTCTTGGGGAGTTCACCTCACCTACTTTTGTGCCTACTGAATTTGTGGACAGTACAACTATTCAGATATTCACCGAATCTCACCTGGACAATCTGCTCCCACACCATTCTAGTGACTGTAGATCCAGAATTAAATGTCACCTCAACATGATACGCCGCATTCAATATCTAGAATGATAAAAAGGTGGTCTTTAGAGAGATGTGCAAAGCTGTTAATAATCATATAACTTTAGTTCCCATGATGCTTCAGTACAGCATCACATGGTCACTCTGGACAGAACCCTCTTTCCAGAGAATGAAATCAGATTATCCTCTCCATGCCATAAGTATAGAGTCAGGGAGGATGAACTGTAAGCTCCTCATTTGTAATGATGACAAGTTACAATCCAATTGTTATTTGTAACTGCATAGGGTGAGGAGGATAAACTCTACCATAGAGTCCATCATACAGGAAAATGTAAGGTAATGAAAGTATGTGATGCTGCCAGATGCTTGATTCTTACCTGCTTCAGGTGGTTGCTTGTAACATGGGAAGAGCACTCTTGCTGAGACCTTTCAAGACTACGCAGACATCTCTCTAGTGTCCCCACAAAACTTTCTCGTAGATAATCCACAGAACTGATCAGCTTGTTCACTACTGCTTGGTTAAGCCGTGAAATTATTAGTTCTTTGATCTGAAAGATGCAGCTTTTCACTTCCTGGACTCCAATCGGCTCTCCATTCTGCGGGATAGAGATACCTGGACAGACAGAAAAAGTATTTGTTATAGAAAGAACATAAAATGTTTGGTATTCACCTTACAATATGCAAACTTTAAGCATTGCAAAACAGTACATTCCGATTCATGTCATCTTTCCTCCGCTTACCCCATCCTCCACTATCAACCAAGTTCGCAAAAGTACACTGCTTTGAAGTAACATTCAGGCCCTCACTACCAGCCTTCACCTCAAGAACATGTTGCGACTAATCCTTCCTCAACCCAGTTTCTACAAAGTTGCTAGTCCATGTCCTCATCTCCATGGACTACTGCAATATTCTTCTTGGTGGTCTCCCAGCCAACTCTCCAACGCCCCTCTTAATCTTTATTATTGATTGCCTGCTTTATCAGTCTCCTAACTTAGCCTCTGCCTCTCCGCTGGTTAGCCATTGCACTCATCCAGTTTAAATTATTAACCATGACTTGCAAAGCCATTCACAACCTGTCCCCTCCTTGGATCTCTGAACTAAACCAATACCATCCCACACGTAATCTCCATTCGTCATTCCATTACCATCCACTCTTCTCACAACCAGGACCTCTCCCATGGACTCCCTATACTCAAACGCTCTACCAAAATGTGCAAGACTGTCCTCCACATGGAAATGGTGCTATACAAGTTATAAATGTGTATCAGGTGTAGGAAAAGGGCTGCACTAGACAATACTGTACAAGGCACAATCGACCTAGTTCATGGAAACATGGATGTAGCACAGAAGATGGATAAAAGAAGCTTTCTATTACAGTCACTTAAATACAATGAATTGTTTTGAAATAACAGAAGTCTTCGTTTTTGGTATTTAACGTTTAAAACAGAAACTGAATCAAGCACCCGTTTCTAAAAGCACTACGTGTGACCATACACCGAGAATCTGAAGGAGGATCATTACTTTGGTTACTTTCAGGGTAAACTGGAAAGAGTTAACATAAAAGAGGGAATTCTATAAAATATATTTTAAAGTAGAGCCCTCTATAAATGTAATTCTTCATTACACTACAGGTTTCAAGCTTTAAACTGTTCACTAGACCCTTTACAATAATTTGATGATGAAAAGAGAATTGCTATGTTAAATAACACCATTTTGGGAGGCATTGTTATTGCAGATTTCCCTTTAGGACCCATAATTGTTTTTTTCTTTGGGACTTTAAAAATATATTTTAGTTCACCATGAAAGTAGACCTGGGAGGACGGGTGACATGTTTTGTGCAAACAGGTAAAGTAGCAAGCGGCAGCATAGTTCTTCCAAGCTGGGAAATCACCTTCGCACTCAGTTTTTTAAGAAGTAGAGAAACAAGTTGAAAACGGCAAACAACTTAACTTACTGTGATTATAAGAACCCTTATCTCATATCTGAGGGGTATGACCAGGAAGTGTACACATACATAAGTAGGTCTTATTCAATTATATTTAGTATACATTACTAAATTGAAGGATAACACTCAAGGGTTATTTCAATCCAATACCCTCACAGGATACAGCATACATCTCAATAAAATATAGGTCGTGCAGTCACTAAGAAGAGGTCATGTTGTAGGGAGTTCCGAAAATAGCCATGACAGGCTGTACATTGCCTTTCTACAAGTACATGCAGAGACTAGCAAACACCAACCTTTGAATTCCATGTTGGCAGCATCCTCCAGTAGCTGCTCTCTCATGCTGTTTAGGGTTTCCACTATCATGTCCTTCAGTTCTTCTTGTTTGCGATCAGAGATCATCATGAGAGATTCGTAAAGCTCGCTCTCCTTTTGGCGTGTGTACTCTAGTCTCTTAGGAGTAATCTGAAGGTCTCTCCGCATGTCAAACGCCTTATTAATAAACAAGTCTAAACAACGACTGTGCACCATGTTGAGGACCATTGCTGCATCAACAAGGTGCATCTGCAGCACCTGCCGGGAGAAACCGCTTAGCAGACGCAACTTCTCAAACTGTTCAACCAGAAGATTAGGGGCTGGACTGCCAGAGCCTGCAGCTCCACAACTACATATACCTCTTTTCAGATAGCCAAGTTCTGTTAGCTGCTCATGTAGTGGTGAGCACCCACCATCTGAGCTACTTATCAGTTTGTCCTTAGGAGTTGTTCGGATGAAGAAGATTGGAAGTTTGTACTTCGCCTTAATATCAGTAAGCTCCTCTTCATCCTGAGTAGACAGGAGTTCCTCACTTACAGCATACACAATCACCGACTGCACATGGTCTACATAATCTTCCAGAGTGGTAGATGCTGGTTGAGATCCCCGACAAGGAGAAACCACAATGTCAACGTCCTGTGAAAAAGTAAACAAAAAAAAAAAACAAAAAAAAAGTGATGAGAACTTAGATATGGAGATTTTGTGTATTACACAAGACCTTAACACGTCTGCACTACAAAGAAAAGGTCTTATTTCCTTTCAATGCTGTTGCACTGTTAATCAAGAGGTGATGGAGAGAAATTGGTCTCAATACTAGACTAATCCTTTAAGATATATAAGGTACGTCCCACTCTCACTTTAATCGTCAGGTGCCAATCAAGGGCCAGAAATCAAAAAGTTATAGTAACACTCAATACATATCAGAGTGGTAATATACATCACCATTCCACCGAATATGGGAAATGTAACTGGATTAAATGTTATTTGAGCTTGATTGGAGCTTTAATACTATATTACGGTATATCTTATTTCCTGGATTTCAGATCTCCATGAAGTGCCACAACAATTCCCATTTGAGATGCAAAAGTTTGGAACAACTTGGTGATGACGGTGGCTGAGTGGGTAGCACTTCTGCCTTGCAGTGCTGGGGTACTGGGTTCGAATCCCACCCATGTCAACATACCGGTTTCCTCCCACACTCCAAAACATACTGTTAGGTTGACAAGCTTTGTACAGCGCTGCGTAATGTGTGCGCTATACAAATAAAGATTTATTATATTATTATAAGATGTAGATGAATAATGTGAACAAGATGAAAACAAAAAAAAAAATAAAAACCTTAGTCAAAAATGAATATATTGCCAGATGTGGTTTTATTTGAACCCCCCCATGCAATACCAGATTTCTTGTTCACTAAAGAAAGGGGCTTTGGGTGTAAGTGGCCCTTTTTTTTTTTTGCCATCATTTTACTTTTGGCCAATGTCTGAACCGTGTATGAGCCTGAAGTCTGAAAACAAAAACAAAAAAAACAAACAAAAAAAACAAAAAAAAAAGAGGAAGCTGTGCTTTCCTCATTTAGGTCAGCAGCAAAATAAGCCGAGTGCAATCAAAATGATCAAATTATCAAGATTCCCCATCAACTGCAACATAAAAGCATGCTGAACAAACACCAGCCTCACAAATGACACGTGTACGCTGCTCATGGTGAAAGAAGTCCTGCAGTGATAACTTGTCAGAAAAATCTAAAGCACCAATCTGTTTTACAAACTACTGTAATGAGATTTCTGCAAATAAACCTCAAAGCGAACAAATCAGCACTGACCAGTGACAAATCAGCGTTACCATCTCCAAAGGGAGAATACCTGGAAATCAGAGCGCGATCTATAAATACTATTATGAACCTAGAAAATCACCTGCAAGAGTGAATCACATATGTTACATAGTTAGCATTGACCGAGATAGATATAAAAT
Organism: Engystomops pustulosus; assembly: GCA_019512145.1. Classification (NCBI taxonomy): domain Eukaryota; kingdom Metazoa; phylum Chordata; class Amphibia; order Anura; family Leptodactylidae; genus Engystomops; species Engystomops pustulosus. The sequence goes on along the minus strand of CM033642.1, from coordinate 191,314,740 downwards.
TATACACACACCCCGGTCTAAGATCCGTATGGATAGACAAAAAAGAAAAAAAAAAAAAAAAAAAAAAAGTTACAGTTCTTACAGCAAACTCAAAGAATAACTGCGCCACTTTCCAACTTCCCAAAAGGAAAAAATATCTTCTATGCCGGGGGAAGGGAAGGGCGGGGATCGCATGAGAGCTAGCAATGGGACGGATGAGTCAGACGCAGGACCGTTATACAAAGGAGGAAGCCAGAGCTCAAAAACAACGAAAAAAAAAAACAAAAAAAAAAACACAGAGCAGAGAAGCATCAAAAGCAAAAAAGCAATACAAAGTCAATTACTTATTTTTTTTTTTCTTTTGCTAGGCTTTAGTTTCAGGATCTGTGGTTTTACATCAGACTCTATGTACATATATACTACAAGTAAGGCTACATGGCAACTTTGGTTGTGAGATTCGAGACTTCACAAGTTAGGACTAAGAAAGTTGCTGTAAAACTAAAAGCAAAGGCAGTAGTAAAGAGATACTTGATTGTTTCCCATCTACTGGTGGACCTGAGCCGCACACCCACTGCTGCTAACTTCCGACCATGGTAAAAAGCAGGGGCTCAGCCACACTATCTGCCATGGCTTCTACTCTTTCCCCTATGAAAACACCATCCTAAATATTGCTTTCACAATAATTTACCCAACAATACACACCAATCTCCTAAGAAATCCAAAATGAACTTATAAACTTCCTTACTTGTGTTCACCTTGTACACTAGAGAAACTAGAGCTCCTGCTTTATGGGAATGAAACTATTCCTGTGGGAATAAAGGGCCCTCTGAGCAGAGAGCTGACAATGACAAATATGGGAGAGAAAACTGCAAGTTCTTCAACTGGAATGGGTGACGTCAAAGTCTTTATGATAAAAGGAGATGGAAAGGCAGGGTAGACAAAAATAAGCTTATTCCCACACTGCCAACAAGAGGGCACATAAGATGTATATTGTAGGTGGAGTCTTGAAATATTAACCTTAAAAGGAATTAGACTAAAAAAAAAAAAAAAAAAAAAGGACACTTCAAATATTCACTCCTCTTCATCTGGATCCTGGTGCTGTCAGTTGGTAGCCTTGACACACGAGGATCACCTAGAAAAAAAGGAAACTTATAATTTATCAGCACAGAGGGCGGGGACAGGATGTCCAGCGCTCCGGCCGGCTAATTATCCTAACATGCTCCCAGCATGGGAGAGGGAGGTGCCGAGGCCGTGCAAATTAGAAGCTCGGAGCGCAAGGACATCTTGAATCCGTGCTGCTTATTATAAGTATCTTTTCTAGGTGCTCCCTGCTAGCGGAGGACAGTGCCGGGATCAAGAGAAAGAAGAGCAGAGGTGAGTATTTGTAGGGTTTGTTTATTTTTTAAATGATTTTTCTTTAACATTGCAGCCATTTTTCATTTTTGTGTTTGTTTTTCAAAAACCAAAACTTCCTCATTAACATCTTTTTGAATAAAAACTGATCAAAAAAGGTCATATTTCTCCAAATAGTATCCGTGAAAATAGAAGCTGGTCCACCTTACTTAGCTCCATAAACCAGCCTACCGGGGTCAGAATACAATAGATGACCCAAAAAGGAGAGCCACAAAAAATCATCAGAAGTAAAATTAATAATATCTTAATAAAAAAAAATTTTTTAATAAAATTTTATTATGAAAATAATACACAATATACAAAAAGAAATTCTATCACATAATAGGGAAAGACAATAAGGGGAAACAAGTGGCCCCTGATGGAAAATGGGGCAGCCACGGAAAGCATAAGCCCCTGCAGACACCCCAAAACCTATAAGTAAATAGTAATATAAAGACAAAAATGTCTAATAAGTAATGGTAAATGATGCAAACGGGAATATGGGTAGAGAAATATCCCCTTAGTTGGATCCTATGTACGATAGGGGCCGGAGGTACCTTCCGGCTCCCACTTTGCACAAAATCAAATAGAGTCCTTACCCGTAAGCATGATGACAGGTATAATGGGGGTCCACAGGAGGCCAATAAACTACACCCCGACGCGCGTTTCGCTGATTTTTTTTTCAGAATACAATAGACAGATTTTTTTTTCTTGCAAAGTGCATACCTTAACGCCGAAATGGCGACCATATTGGGTTTTCACAGTGGTCATTGCAATATCCCATGTATGGCGTTGACATGGACCAAGCAGCAGAGAGGACACTGTGATTGCAGGGTTCCAATGGTATCACACAGCAGCTCAGGGTCCACTGAAGGACTTCAGAGCAGCCTCAATTCATTTTGTATTGACCATTTTTAATTATCTATCAATGCGATAAAAAAGGTCTATGAACCCCAAAAGTAAGCCCAAAAAGAAAAAAAAATCCCCCAAAAAAGGATTTCATTATGCAAATTACGTCCATTAAAAATGTAAAAAAAAACCCTTCTAAATATTGCTTTATTCACAGAGAAAGTTTTTATGTTAAATGTACGATAAACATAAAAACTACACATTTCTGTGCTTCGTTTAAAGAGAAAGGGTTTTGCAAATTGACCCACCCAAAAAAAAAAAAAAAAAAAAAAAAGGCTTCTTCAAAAACTGATTAAAAAGCATTGCCCTTATCCGTGTAAATGATTCCTAGAACTCATCCCCCCAAAATCATAAGCTATATGGATTGAAAAATAAGTTATTGCACGTAGAAGTAATTCATTACCAAAAAAAATAAATTGAAAGTGGTGCAAAATGAGCCTGTGGGGTGCTACCAGAACCGCAGTCTTAATTATACACACACCTCTTCCCTCCCTAGCTAGAGGAACATTGAGAGAGAGCTCTGTTACATCATTGGCCACTTGTGATCAGGATGATGTCATCTAAGGTCCTATGATGACCGTCTACCCCATGTATGCATTTGATTACACAAAATGCATGCTGTGATAATACCATAATATCGTCATGTGATCATACATGAGGTAGACGGTGCAACTAACTTTGTGAAGTAGTTTAGATGACATCATCCTGGTCACATGAAATACTGAGAAGAGACATGGGGAGGAGTAGATGGGAGGGGCCGTCTGAGCAGGACACACCCCCTTCTTATGCCAGGTAATAGAAGATAAAAATTTATGGGGATGGAATAGGGAAATCACTTTTAGCTAAAGAAGAGCATTAGGTTCCCTTTAAAAGTCTAAAGAGAATCTGTAAAATTAAGCCTGCACTAGGTAAGGCATGGTTTTCCAGATTTCACTTGGAAAATGCCAACACTGACTTCTGATGCTACACTATGGCTATGTGCACACAGGTGGTTTAGAGCTTGCATCCCGTTGTGGTTTGCTGTGATGGGAAAGGAGTGGCTGTACTCACCAAACAGTATCCGTGCCCAATAGAGGTCTATGGGCGCCATGAGTTGGCCGTAGTTGGAGTGTCCAGTTAACAGCCCAAAAAAAACTGTTGCATTTATGTTGCCTAAATTCATATTTTTAGCAGGGTTTATAAGGGATGTATGTCCGTGGATAGAACAGCTGTAAACTGAGCCATTTTCCAAGGCAGTGGAACGTGAAAGCGTAACCTTGTTTATGCTCTTCGCATGTGTAGATACTATAGATTTACTGATGCTCCAGCCACATGAGCAACACTGCGCACTTCAAAAAGGACATATTCCTTCAGATTTACAAATGGTTGAGGTCCCAAACTTATGTCTGTCAAGGGATGACCTGGCTTTTCGTATATCTCCAGGAAAAGCCGGATTCTTAAAAAAAGACTTTATAAAAATATTCAAAATGAGACAGAGGTAACACCATATGGATGGAGCTGAAGGTGTATGTGACAATGAGTATATGGGTAAATTTGAGAAACAGTGGGGTAAATGGCTTGACTGTTCGGGGGTGGCCTCTGAGGATTTGCTACAGAGCTGGATACAGGCCCGACTGTGTGTGTGTGGGGGAGACTAATAGGGGTGTGATTTGCGGCGTGTCTACTAATACTGAGTAGGCGAGGGTTGGAAGGAGATGGCAGCATGCTGGAATAGTTCTGAGGATAGGTGCAATTGACCAGATCGCAAGGTGGAAGGGGTATCAGGGGGGGGGGGGGGGGGTTTGAACATGTTACCATCATTTGTTTCTGATAAAGCACTCAATTGTGATATTATTATGAAATGAAACTGTACTTTAACGCTGTGGTGTTGCACCAAAAGAGAGGTGCTCCGATCTACATCACTTGAGTGCTTCTCGGCTCTACCGCCTGCTGATTTATGCCACCCCCTCCGTGGTCCAGCTCAACGATCTGCTGATGTCCCGATCGGCAAGTGGGACAAGGCGGATCCGAGAGGTTCTCAGGTGACTTAGGCTCTTTAAAGTCTTTTCAAAAAGAATCCGGCGATTCCTGGAGAAAGCGAGGTCATCCCCTGACAGATGTAACAAGCAAGTAAGTTTGGGACATCTGATGGTAGATGTCCTTTAAGATTTGTTTGGCTTACTTTTGTGCCCCATTCGGTTCATGTTTGCTTGGCCCAGTGGCAGATGCATTTCTACTGAAACAATTGTGATGGATGAAAAAAAAAACCCCCCACATATGTTGCTTTTTTAACATACCAGGTTTAACAGTATATATGATTCTTTATGCTCTTGGCTCCTGGCCCTTTTCTCAAGGCCACTTATATTCCCTTTTGTTTTTTGAGAATGAGAATTAAAATTTAGCACAGATGAATGATCCCTTTAGCTGGACTGTGTAAATGCAAAAAGCAGTAAGGGGCTAAACACAGATCACAGCCTTCCAATCACAAGAAGGCAGAGGTATAAGAAATAAGGAAATACTGTACACTCATATTCTACCACACGTAGTGAGAAGAGATTAATGACCTACCTGAAGCAACTGACGGGGAAGAGTCACCTCTAGCTCTGCCAGTCTGTGTGCAGGATCCTCCTCATCTTCTGGAATCTCCAGGTCTTCATCAGGAATGGTATGCCATTTGCCCTGATGGGCTACAAGTTGATGCACTAGTTCATACTGTTCTGGCAAAGCCAAGCTCACAAGCGTCTGTTGCCCATGCCTAAAACGGATGCGCCTTCTTTTGCAGGTTTCTGGGTTGCAACATAGACCAACTGGTAAAAGGTTGTCCCCTAAAAGTGCATTTACCACCCTGCTTCTAGCAGCACAGTTCTGACCCAAGATAAATAGGCATGGCCGACAACGAACAGTCACTTTCAAGTAGTCTTCTTCTTGCCTTGAAAAACTGATGCAATTCAGTTGACCTACGAGTAAAAGAAGAGCCAATGTTACCATAGACACATTTCAACAATCAACCAAGCCACTTGACTCGGCCAAAAAGAACATGTCCCCTTTGACTTGCTTCTAGTCCTGGCTGTATACCAGGCATGATAACATTTAAATTAACGGGGATAAAAGAAACAATTTAGCTAAATAAAGGGGGGCATTTAGTTAATAGGGCTCTGTGAGAACCTGTCACTAGCTATGTGAAAAAATTTTGACATGTGCTAGTTTAAATGAAAAATGCTGTGTTATCTAGCTTAGAAAGTTCACAATTTTCTAGGTAGCAAGAAGCACAGAAATCTCCAAAGAAGCTTTGGCCTTTACTTAGGAGGAGGAACAGCGCACAAAAGCTCTTCAAATGTGGTATTTTACAACACAATTTTGCTTTGGCATGGTGGAGGACATCAAGCGAAGGTTGAATCCACATCTATAGAAACCACAGTTATGTGTCAGAGTTTTATACATTTCAGCCACTATGCTGTGACTAAAGGATGGGGTAGCCACAACCAGTGGCTGGCATAGTTTTGAGTTGCAGACTGTGCCCTCTTGCTAGGCACAATAAGAATCCAATTGGTGTGCCCATCACAGACGGAAACACTCATTGGTACAGGAGCCTAGGTAGTGTTGAGAACATCTTAGAAGTAGTCACCGCTCCCAGGTGCTCTCCTGTCAGAATGCTACCTGGAGCAGGAGAGGAACTGGGATCTGTGACTTCTTGTCAGCTCTACTTACCACTCCCAGGTCCTCTGCTCCGGGCACCATTTTGATCTGGGCATACATACCTCCTATATCAGAATAGTGATGAACATGGAGTGTGGCACAGAGAGAAAAGAATTTTTCTCTCTAGTTACAGGTATTACTATTGTCTTAGGGGGTCTCCATTAGGGTTTATTATTTATTGAATAGTTTAAGCACTACATTAATGGTCTCCTCTGGGGTCTGTGTAATTTATTGCCTGGTCTGGAAACTGTATGCATTAGTTATTGTATGAATAGTTGGCTTGTGTGCTGGTTACTAGCGCGGCCCCTTAAAGAATCAGGGTTAAAGCCTAGAAAATGGCCTAACTAGAGTCACATGCTTAGCAGCAGCATTAAGAATTAGGCTAACAAATTTGTTCCTTAACATGAATTGAACAATTAAGAAAAATGTGAAAAAGGAAAACTGCTCTTAATCAAACCATGAATGCTTGTTATTTTAATACGGATTAACCTCATGTAACAGAGCTAAATAAAAGTTAGCGTTCTCCAGGAGGAATATACTGATGTCTTATAGATACACAAGAGCGGGCACAGGGCCCACAGCAACCACTTACATGACAACTTTCATTTCACCACAGCAGATTTGATAATAAAATTATGCGTTTTGCAATCCTTAAAGTCTCTGATTCTCAGGAAATTCAATCTTTTTCTGTCACATATTTGCACACATTTAAAAACGCTACATAATAAGTGTCCATAATATACTGACTCAACAACACAGTAACGCTTCTGTACACCACCCAAGTAATATAGTAAAAGTTATTGTGAGAGGAGATAGAAGCTGGAGATCAGAATTGGAGAACAGTGTATGAGCACTTGATTTTTTTCAGAAATAATTTAATCTCTGTTAACCAACATTTGAGGCATTTTTTTGAAAGCGGTACATCATGCCACTAGAACCTTGTGTTACAAAATAACTAAAAGTATATTAACATAAAACCTTTATTTTTGAAAAAAAAACAAAACATGATCATAATTAGAGAACAGCCATGCCTGTAGCACAGAGAAAGATTATCACTACTGTATATACTGAAATAGAAGTTCTTAGAGTTCTTCAGCACAGGAAAAAAAAAAAAAAAAAAAAAAAAAGGGGTGTTGAAAAACCATTACTCGGCTTATACTCGAGCCTATGAAAAAAAAACAAACCAAACTCTGTACTCACCATTCCAACGCCCCTGCAGGTCCTCTTCTGTCTTCAGGTCCGACTCACACACTATAATGTCAGCAAGCGGCTGACGTCATGGTGTATGCGACGGGACCATGCGGGGAGCTGAAGACAGAAGAGGACCTGGGGGGGGGGGGGTTGTTCTTTGGGTTTGTTTAGGCTGGGCACAGAGGGCAGGCACTGGCTTTATACAAGGTGGCTGCTGGCCGTATAGTGGGAGCAGAGTGCTACTTGCTATATACTAGGGGGCATGTGCTTGCTGACCAATGGGGAGGCTGTGACCAATGCATTTCCCACCCTAGGCTTATAACTCGAGTTTAGCCAGTTTTGTGTTAAAATTAGGGGCCTTGGCTAATATGTGGGCCGGCTTATACTCAAGTATATACGATACATTTTCTGAAGGTTACAACAGTCACCAATCAGTAGGTAGTGCACAGGCCTATGCTTTGAATGACTTCAGTACATCTGTACCACAGGACATCACTAGTTTCGAACACTGCCCTGGTAGGATTTTGGACCAGTCTATTCCACAGTTCTGTGACAAAGTAATGGTCAAGAAAACCACAAAAAAAAAAAAAAAAAAAAAAAAAAAAAAAAAAAAGATTTTTCCATAGGTTTTCAATTTGGTTTAAATTAGGACGCGGTGGTTGCCATTTCAGCGTTTCAATGTTTTCCGTTTCAAGGAACTACTTTACTCGTTTTACTGTTTGACAATTACTAGCCGACTGAATGAAGAACACAAGAAAGGGACCACGAATTGTTGAAGGAGGGTCTGATACACATTCTCTTTGCCATGTAGCTTTTTTTTTTTTAAACACTTTGGGTTAAGTCTTTCCCCAGTTTGTCGACGAACATAATTGGGCACATTTACTAAGGGCTTTGCCCAGTTTTCTGTTAGACTTTGCACATTCTTTTAGGCGTAAACTGCTTGCACAGGTATCAAAGAAGTGTCTGCACCACAAATGTGTCACACACTGTTTTGTGGTGCAGCTGCACAAGCCTCTATGCAACACAAATAAGGGGCCGTTCTGGTGCTCAGTCGGACCGTGCACCAGATTTACATGCAAAGTCTGTCGCATGCCCTATGTTAAAGGTGCATTAGAAAAAAGTTGATGAACCCTGTTGGGACAGTGAAGGGAAGCACCAGATTCATGATTTCTGGCGGATGTTCTTCATGAATCTGGTGTACCGAGCAATAGACAACCTGTGCATTCCTGCCCCCTAAAAAGCCATGGTCTCAAGTTATTCCATCATTGTTCCTCTCTCGCCTAGGAAGCCAACAAGGCCAATTTCTGTTTAATAGCTAGTAGCTCCCCCGACGGTAGACCCGGCATTTCCAATAACTGACCCCCAAATAGCCTCAAATTTTTTTAGTGGCTTTCCCCTTCAAATCTTTTTATTCTCTCTGTAATGAGAACTTTGAAAAGCCCTCTCTGCAGTCAGTCTTTACCATGTCCAGGGCATTTCTGGAATATGAGCTTCTAATACAAAAACCCATAATGCTATAGATAAATGAATACAAAACTCAATGTCATTAAGTCACAATAGTGACTTGAAGGGGCTTGAATAGTTTTGCTTTTAGGATTTTATGCTTTGTAAAGTAGGTGGAGTTATCACCAAGATGGCTGTCATCTAAAACTACTAATCTCAATCCCATAATCCTTTAGTTCTCAGTAACTCCTCCTCCCTCTTATGCTCTGCTCCCACTGATGTTGTAACAGACTTACTGTCCTGCTCTGTCCTGTTGCCATATTAATGATGTGTAGCTGCCTCACTGAGATGACATCTCACCACAGCACTGCAACCAACAGACTACAGCCAAACATAGTGCTGATCACATGACCTGCCCAGGAAGGTGCATGACATGTGATGTGGACATGTGAGCAGCGACCATATTCTGTCCCCGTTCTACTCCACAGGGACTTAAGGGGCCAGTAGCATTTTAATTCTTCATTGTAGTGCTTGTCCACAGCATTTTTCTGCTAAGGGGAGCAACATTTTAAACAACCGATTACATATTTTCTTATTTTAATGACCCATTTGAATATGATGTATGTTTATTCCTTGAAAAGCCCTCTAAGGAAATTAGCAAAAGGTGCCAGGTTAACACCAATACCTTGCAGTTATCCGAAAGTATTCTCTAATTTTCAGCAGTGTTCTTTTACAATGAGGTCATTTACATTTTTATTCTGTGCTTTAGAATATATACAAATTATGAAATAAAGGTGCAAAATAGCAGTGCATTAAAGGGAACCTGTCACCAGGAGACCCATTTTTAGCACTCCCCAGTCGCCACAGAGCATAGTACATACACTGCCAAAGTGTTTTGAAAACATGTGACCTTTTCAAATATATGAAGAACTCCCCACATTCGGGATTGGCTGTAGAGGAGCAGGGGGCGACGCTAAGCCCAGTGATGGGTGTTTTCATACATTTGAAAAGGTCATATGGAGAAGCTGTTCGCCAAGGGTGGGGGGAGGAAACTGCTCCTTTCCAGACCCTCCCATTTGGCAACTGCCTAGTCACACAGTAGATGCTAATGAAAGGTACAATATAACATATCTTTTTTCTGTAAAACCAATTTTTAATACAAAAACACTTTGGCAGTGTATGTACTATGCTCTGTGGGGACTGGGGGAGTGCTAAAAATGCGTCTCCTGGTGACAGGTTCCCTTTAAGCTTAAGATATATTCACAAAGGCCTACACAATGGGGGAAGGTGTATTAAGTTTTCTGGTGTACACATATTGAGTAATTTGCACCTGAAGTGCTGTGTGCCACATATACTGAAGGTTTTAGACAATTTTTGACTCCTCAGAAAAAGGGGCATGTCCTCAATAACTTGGGGGTGTGACTAGACAGTAAATAGCCTATGCACCATAAAATTAAGTCCATGTGGCAGAAAATTCAATATTCAGGTACAGAAAACTAGATCAACTAATAATAAGTGCAAAGTAAAACTCCCTAGTCTTATACTTCACCAGAATAATCATAAAGCATCAGACACAATAAATAATCTGGCACAGCAAAGGACGGTCTACCTCTGCACTGGACTAAAATCCAACACATTAATACATCTCCCCAATGAGATTGACATTTAGGAAATTGTCATTTGCCAATTATGATGTCCAATGTATTTGCACAGTATGATGTATCATTGGACAGTGAAAATGGTTAAAACAAAGAATAACTCCCATCTTGTAATAGATTGCCTTATAGAGCTTTGCAGATGTAATAACTCCTGCACCTAAGAAGCGGCCAATAGTGTCTAGATTTGCTTTTTATTGTGCTTTTGTATGATGGTAAAATAATGAACAAAACCTGAAACTACAAGAAAAGCACCTCACACAAAAACTTTAGGAAGTGTCCTCAAATTGAACTGAAAATTACATTGGTGAATTAATAAGCCATTGGTATGAACCCCCCTAACCCACCCCCAAGAACCTATTGCCGATTGTTTGTTATATAAAGTCTTATCTGCAGTGTAAATTCAACACCTCTGATATATAACCAAAAGCTAAAAATATTATATTACAAAGAAGTCTAGGAATGTGTTCTACACAAGAACTCGACTCCCAGATAAAATCCTCTTTGTCTAGGTCTTGCTATTAGAGATAAGGAAGGATATTCCATGTGATCGCTACTCATTGCCCGTAAACACTCCCAGGGCACTCTGGGTGGGTAGACGCTGCTGCCTTACTTAACCTTTCACTATGGTATCCACAGGTCCACATACATTCCATCATGAAGGGTGTCATTCATTTCTCATACCACTTCTACATTTAGGCTTCATTTTCATAATTAAAAACGGAATTTGGGAATCTGTTGGGTGTAGTTGTTTCTTTGAGGTTGTATTTAAAGAAAATGTACTGCAAGAGTTCCCCATTATTAACTATTAGTGTGGCTGGGTAGATCCTGGAAAGATTTTAGCACACATCAGGCAGAAGAGAGTGCAGAAGGAGCAAGTAGGACTCCTGCTCATAAGGGCTCACAATCTATAGGATTTTATTTTTAATTTCTGTATACACCAAACCAGGGGTCCACAAACTACGGCCCGCAGACAATTTCTTTCCGGCCCCCCGCCGCCCTCAGCAGTCAGGCAGGGGCCTCCATCCGTCTGGACAGGAAGCTCCTGTCCGTCACTGTATTGTGCTCGATGCAGCTGGAAACAGCCGCTTGAGCACTATTACTGCAGGCGGAGCAATGTGGCCGGAAGACAACACCGGTGCACATCGCTCCTTGAACCTGGATGTGAGGCCGCGTGATGACGTCATCACGTGGCCACGCACCCCTTCCTGTTCGTCAGCAGCCAGAAGAAAGGCAACGCAGGGAGCCACTGCCAGAGGAGAGTATAGGAATTTTTTTTTTTTTTTTTTTAAACAGTGAAAAGATTGATGAGACTGGGGGCCCCAATATATGAAATAATTAATGGTGGAGGGGCAGCATATGGAATAATTAATGGTGGAAGGGTCAAACAAAAGCAGGCTCATACTTCCCATTGAGATGCTGGCAAGTACTTACTCTTTACTTTAAATATACAGGCAGTCCCCGGGTTACATACAAGATAGGGTCTGTAGGTTTGTTCTTAAGTTGAATTTGTATGTAAGTCGGAACTGTATATTTTATTATTGTAATCCCAGCCAGAACTTTTTTGGCCTCTGTGACTTTTGGATTTTAAAAATGTTGGGTTGTCATAAGAATCAGGATTAACACTAAAGCTTCATTACAGACACCTGTGATAACTGTTACAGCTGATCATTGTAGTCTAGGACTAAAGTACAATAAATTAGCAATATCCAAAGGTCCGTTTGTAACTATGGGTCATATGTAAGTCGAGTGTTCTTAAGTAGGGACCGCCTGTATTATTGTAGTGTTCCTGCTTTGTATTTTCTCAAAAAAATAAGATATGTGCAGAGTACAGAGGAATTTCTTATTTTTAAACTTTAGTCCGACCCTCCAAAGGTCTGAGAGGGCCCGTGAACGGCCCCCTATGTAAAAAGTTTGGGGACCCCTGCACCAAACTGTAGAATTTAAAGAGGCAAAAAAAAGTACACAAAAATTTTTTAATAGGGGCCGTTCACGGGCCCTCTAGACCTTTGTAGGGCACGGACTAAGTATAAAAATAAGAAATTCCCTCTGTACTCTGCACATATCTTATTTTTTTTGAGAAAATACAAAGCAGAACACTACAATATATATTTATAGTAAGTAGTAAGTACTTGCCAGCAATCAATGGGAAGTATGAGCCTGCTTTTGTTTTGAGTTCCACCATTAATTATTCCCCCTGTTGCCCTCCACCATTAATTACATTCTATGCTGCCCCACGCCATTAATTATTTCCTATGCTACCCTTCCACCATTAATTATTCCATATGCTGCCCCTCCACCATTAATTATTTCATATATTGGGGCCCCCAGTCGCATCATCTTTCACTTAAAAAAAAAAAAAAATTCCTATACTCTCCTCTGGCGTGGCTCCCTGCGTTGCCTTTCTTCTGGCTGCTGCGAACAGGAAGGGGGCGTGGCCACGTGATGACGTCATCACGGCCTCACATCCAGGTTCAAGGAGCGATGTTGCACCGGTGCTTGTCTTCCGGCCACATTGACTCCGCCTGCAGTAATAGAGCTCAGCGCGTTTCCAGCGTGCATGCGAGCACAATACAGTGACGGACAGAGCTTCCTGTCCAGACGATGCGGCCCTCCTGCACGCTGAGGGCGGCGGGGGGCTGGAAAGAACACTGTCTGCGGCCGTAGTTTGTGGACCCCTGGTTTGGTGTTGTATACAGACATTAAACTAAAAATCTCATAGATTGTGAGCTTATGAGCAGGAGTCCATTGCTCCTTCTGCCTCTCTTCTGCTGATGTGTGCTCGAAAATCTTCCCAGGATCTACCCACCCCTAAGTTATATGGGGACTCTTGCAGTACGTTTTCCTTACATCCCCACTTTTCCAAGCAGGCACCCAACCCTCGTTGTCCCCCATATTCTTACTCAGTTTGGGGACCCCTGCACCAAACTGTAGAATTTAAAGAGGCAAAAAAAAAACAAAACTTTACACATAATATAGAAGTACTGCAACAGTTTAGCATTCAAGCATTTGGAAAAGCAAACCTACAAAGGCAAACAATTCATGAGAATCCGGAAAGCATGATCCTTCAGAGCAACTGAATGCCAAAAGCTTCACAAAAACAGCACCGGTCATGGAATTCAATGTGAGGAAAAAAAAAAAAAAAAAAAAAAAAAAGAGAGGTTTTCCACGGTACAAAATAGTATATAAAAGGCCAGTTGAGGGAATAAAATCTAGAGCCACAAGTACCGTACATAACTACATCTACTTTTATCACTAACTTACAAGATTCCAAGTCAAGCTCTCAAGTTCCACACACCAAGGTGAGAACTGCAGCCAATTCTCCGAAACACACGTCTTGCCGTCCTGCACGTGTTGTAGAAACAACCTGAACAGCAAGACTCATGAGTGACTAAACACAAGCCTCTCGTCTGAAGAGCACTTACACTATCAGACTTACATCAAACCTAACTTGTTCATTTTACAAGCTGCCTTCCCCAGTCTCAGTGTAAGGGATGGAGACATCGATAGAAATACATAGGGGGAGATTTATCATAAGTATCTTAGACCAGAACTGTTCTAGTTGCCCACGGCAACCAATCAGAGCTCAGCTTTCATTTTCCCCACAGCCATTTATAAAATTACATCTGAGCACCGATTGGTTTCCATGGGCAACTAGAACAGTTTTACCTCAGAAGCTTGATGATAAATCTCCTCCATAGAATCTATTCATAGAATAGAAATACATACAGGCAGTCACCAACTTAAGAACACCCAAAAACCTCTGGATGTTTGGAATTTACTGCACTTTAGCCCTGAGCAACAATGATCAGCAGTAACAGTTATCACAGGTGTCTGCAATTAAGCTTTACCGTTAATCCTGGTTCTAATGACAACCAAACATTTTTAAAATCCAAAATGTCAGAGGCTAAAAATTTTGGCTGGTGTTACAATGATAGAATATACAGTTCCGAATTGCATACAAATTCAACTTAAGAACAAATCTTGTACGTAACCCGGGGACTAGTTGGAAAAGTGTCCAACACCTGAATCTAGAGCCACAAGTACCGTACATAACTACATCTACTTTTATCACCAACTTACAAGATTCCAAGTCAAGCTCTCAAGTTCCACACACCAAGGTGAGAACTGCAGCCAATTCTCCGAAACACACGTCTTGCCGTCATGCACGTGTTGTAGAAACAACCTGAACAGCAAGACTCATGAGTGACTAAACACAAGCCTCTCGTCTGAAGAACACTTACACTATCAGACTTACATCAAACCTAACTTGTTCATTTTACAAGCTGCCATCCCCAGTCTCAGTGTAAGGGATGGAGATATTGATAGAAATACATAGGGGGGAGATTTATCATAAGTATCTTAGACCAGAACTGTTCTAGTTGCCCACGGCAACCAATCAGAGCTCAGCTTTCATTTTCCCCACAGCCGTTTATAAAATTAAATCTGAGCACCGATTGGTTTCCATGGGCAACTAGAACAGTTTTACCTCAGAAGCTTGATGATAAATCTCCTCCATAGAATCTATTCATAGAATAGAAATACATACAGGCAGTCACCAACTTAAGAACACCCAAAAACCTCTGGATGTTTGGAATTTACTGCACTTTAGCCCTGAGCAACAATGATCAGCAGTAACAGTTATCACAGGTGTCTGCAATTAAGCTTTACCGTTAATCCTGGTTCTAATGACAACCAAACATTTTTAAAATCCAAAATGTCAGAGGCTAAAAATTTTGGCTGGTGTTACAATGATAGAATATACAGTTCCGAATTGCATACAAATTCAACTTAAGAACAAATCTTGTACGTAACCCGGGGACTAGTTGGAAAAGTGTCCAACACTTGTAATAAATGTGGCAAAAGGCATTTCACTATATTTAAAACAGAATTCTGTTTGAAGAATTAAAAAAAAAAAAAAAAAAAAAAACACACACCACACAAATATATATATCTCCCCTGCAGCCTTTACAGCTCATTTGCATATTATTATTTTTTTTTTTTTTTCAAATAGACAAAAGGCGAGATTTCAAATAAAAGAAGGAATTCAAGAATGGGCATATCACACCCTACCTGAGGCACAACGCTACCCAAGTTACTAGTTTATTGAAGATATATAATAAGCAATATAGTCAATTCCAAAGTTAGTGTAACATCACTCCTATTATATATATGTATAAGCAGAACCAAGATCAAGGGAGTGGTAGTAGTGTCTAAAAACAATATCTTTATTAAATCACATAAAAATGCACCACGAATTAATGCGACAAACAATACAAAAAAATGTGGTTACCTCTCTAATTTGGTGTATAAAGACATGTACCAGACAGAATATCATATTAAAACATAGAGTACATTATCTGCTATTAGTGATACCTCGATAGGCCTACCGTGGTTCAGACGTACTCGAGTTTATTGAAGTAAAATCTGATGATAAGTTCCCTTTAAAGGGAACCTCAATTTCACTAAAGACCAGTTGCAAAAGCCCATTACAGCTGCACTTCAAATAGGCCTTTCTGCTTTCTCCAAGCATTTGCATTACAATAGAATTCTGTGTTATAACTTACCTGGCACCCTAACAGAATCCTCTGTGTAGTCCCAGGGGTTGGGCTTTGGTTTGGATGCATTTCAAAAACATAACATGCAACTTGTCTGTGCTGCAGACTGCTCAGCTTTTGGCCCCCACCTCTTGTGCTCCTGTACAGCTCCTCCCTCCTGCTCCTTCAAAGAGTTCACAGCCTGGTGAGCTGAAGTCAGTGGGAGAGGAAAGAGCTGTACAAGAGCGCAAAAGTGGGGGCCAAGAGCTGAGAAGTGAACACCACAGACAAGTCAAGTGTTGGTTTGCATGCATTTCAAAAAACAAAGTAAACCCCTAGGACTAAACAGAGGATTCTGTAAGGATGCAAGACAAGTTATAACTCATTAAACTGGGAAGTATGCAAATACGTTTTACAAGGTGTTACATGAAAAGCAATGCCTCCTTTTGCTACCTTAAAAGGCAGCCCCCTTAACACCAAGTATGACCTACAAGAAGGCTAATAGTATTAAAGGGGTATTCCAGGAATCAGCACAGTTAATATACAAAAGGATACACAACGCATGAGTTTAACAGACTGCTTAAGAACGGGTTCAAAAAGCCACATGTGCCGTTGGCCTCAGGCAATCTTAATTGGCAAACTCTCCATAAGAAGAACTCTTCCCTTCTGACCCAACACATCAAATGCTTGGGCTGGCGCCACACTTATCGCTTTGTCTGTGTTTGCAAACAAAGCCGCAACCCGGAACGAGCGGCCGATGTTTTGCATTAAATTAATGCAAAACACCGGCGGCTTGTTCCCGTTCGCAGGCATTTGCATAGAAACACAGATGCGACCGGGCCGCAGCCCGCCCCGGTGGGTGCGGCTTTGTCTGCGTACGCAGACAAAGCAGTACGTGTGGCACCAGCCTAATTAAACAGCTGTTAATGAAATGTTTAACACGTGTTACCACAAGCGTTAACATTTGTGTTTAAACAGAATTTAACACATGGTTTTACCATGTGGTAACCCATGTTAACGTCGTGTTTACAAACACATGCGTCAGCTCAATGTCAACACATGCGTCAAGGGTTGCGTTTTGTAAATGGTCTCTCACCAGCTGATCAAATGCGTTTAGAAATACATGCATTAGACGTGACGTGTGACTGCACCCTAAAGCCCAACTAAACCTTTGACAAAAACAATATACTTATATAAAAGAATAAATAAAGGTCTTAAGAGACAGAAACTGATCACACTGCAGCCAACACTGCCAGGGGAATGGGGTGAATGCCATCCCGAAGAAATTCCAAAAGAGAAATGTAGAAGGAAGTTCAGATGAACGTGTCCTGGTACATGACTGATGTTTTCTTAATGAAAACCCAGGTACACTTTAAGAAAGCACAAAGTTTGGAGCCACTTTGCAAAGTAAATAACAAAAAGATATTGCATTATTCTGTATGGTCGGGCACGTTGTAGATCACTCTGGCCCATTCCCTGGCTTCTCAGTTATTCAGTGCAAACACAAGACATGACACTTGTATGTGAGATGCTGCTGAAGAATAGAAGGGCTCAGGGCAATTAGAAAACCCTTATTAACTCAACCACCACATGTCTGACAAGTGGGGAGATAGGAATCTAGAGATCTTTACACATGATGCAGGAAACTCTTGTTACACACCTGCACTACATTGCGGACCATCTGTCATAGAAATCTATCCTCAGGAGCATTTTCACTTCTAGTATTGAACGGAGCGGCAGGACGAATGCTGAACCTACCCCTACATTCTATAAGGGAGAAAACAACCCTGTGATCAGTGGAGAGGTCTTAGCAGCCGGTCCCTCACTCTTTAGATCGTTATAGGGCTTGTACCAAGGGGATAACAAAGAAAAACTCAAAAAGTTACAGTAAAGAACACTGAGCATGCTTAGAAAAACTTCCCAAGAAGAATATTTTAAAATGATCAACAATAGTAATATAAACCCAATTATAGTGTACAGGCCACATAAGTCTGCTGAGGATTCATTGCGTCCAGTAAAAAACATTGGTAGGGTTGGCTTTTTTTTTTTTTTTTGGTAGGAGAGTATACACTTATCAGAGACCATTAGTGGCCAAGACGGATGGATGGCACCATATGACATACATACCCAGCCTCATCCAAATATGGACAGTTACATTCACTCACGAGATACCCGTATAATTGGAAGTAGCAATTTAGTGTATGCTGTCGATGTTTACTCCTCTTCTCGTTTTCCAGGGGGAGGAGCTGAACTGGAGGATGTAGAAATGTTGCAATGTAGAAGCAGACAATAGGATATGTCATTGTAAGGAGAATTTCTCCTGAATGCAGCTTACACCGGAGGAGAAAATACAAATGCTAATCTAGCCATATAAACTGCACACCAAAGATACAAACTGTAAAGAAAATAAAGTAAATTAACTCAGGGTGAACTAGGGTAGCACCAATACCAGAATGTTGAGTGCGATACGATATCTTAAGAAGTATCACAATATTCAATATAATATTTTCAAGGAAAAAAAAAGTAATATCTGAATGTTTAGGGTGTAGTTACATGGGGCCAGGGCCGGCTCCAGCACCCAGATGACCTGGGCCCAAAGCTGCTGTGTCGGACCACTCAGGAGGCTGTATATAAGGAAAGGCTATGCGTTTACTGCATAGCGGCCAAAAAAACCTACCTGCATTGGGTGTTTAAACACAGTTTAGAAACGCTTTGCAAATACCTGGGGGTGGTGGGGAGGCGGCGAGGACAGCTTATTATATGAATTATAAAGTTTGTCCTGGTAATGTTAATAGAAAATGTATAATGTAATGCTTGTTAAGACAGGCGTTTTTGATGCCCATATACTATACATACTATCCATTTTTTGGTGATGGCATAAGTACACATTGGGGCAGACGTATCAAGTGTTTGAAAGTCAGAATATTTCTAGTTGCCCATGCCAACCAATCACAGCTCCCCTTTAAAATATTCATGAGCACTGGTAAAATGAAAGCTGAGCTGTGATTGGTTTCCATGGGCAACTAGAAATATTCTGACATTCAGAAACTTGATAAATCTTCCCCATTGAGTCTATGTGTCTGTTCACATGCCGGTTTTCACGGATGTGCAGATAAAGAAAAAAATTGCAGCATGCAATGCAGACAACGGACCTCCATATTGATAGGGATTTTTATGCAGGGCCACAACAGTCCTCTTGACTTTGGTAAGACAAGTCCTAATTAACCCTTTCATGGTTGTCCTGGTACCAGGAACTTGAACATAAAAACTAAGACACACGTCAGTCTCTTAGTGTATGTAAAGATCTTCTCCCGTTTAATATCTCAAATGCATAATATCACAGACAGAAGAGTCATCAAAGAGGCGTTAATAGTATACTGCAAAGCTATTTGTCATCAGCACATTCTGGGAAAAAGTTAATTGTGCTCAGTTCTCAGGGACCTTGTACACAGATATTGTTTATACTAGTTTGCTGAGAAGGAGATGATAAGTGGCTCCAGAATCCTAATATCATGCAGCATCAAGGACAGACTGGCTTCTCATTAAATGTCACAGGGTATTAGCTGACAGGCGAGCAAACAGGTTACATAAAATGAAGTTTGAATCATGACATTAACTTGACAATGGTCAGGGAACATGGCCTCTGTATCTAAGATGGCGGACAGTCCATTATTATGGGATTTCTTAAGTCAAGATGGCGTCCGAAACCAGTGCGATCTCCTTAACAATACAAGAATCAAGGTTTTGACACATTGTGGAGCCCTAGGGTGAACAATACTATTGTATGGCATATGGCTGCATCGGTATGGAGTTTTTCCTAGCATATAGGTCTAGTATACAAAACAAACATGTCATCCATGTGAAGGAAAATCTATAGAGATTATGTATTATATGTCTCTGGATGCAGCAGACACTAATATCCAGCTGCCTATAAATAGAGCACAGAAATCACTAGACAGTCATCGCAATGAGAAAGATTTTCCACTACATTATCAGATTGACGATGGGAACACGTTCTTCATAAATACTTCATATAATGAACATTAGAGACAACTATAAGCATTATATTAACCCACGGATCACTGCACTCCTACTATTCATGTGTTCATACAAGCAAATTCTTTTTGAATTCAGTGGTTTCATGGTTTGTACATCAGTTTTTCAGAGCCCAACCCAAGTTTATGGTGGAACACACAGAACAGGTGCAGATTTGCCAATTATACTTTATATTCTTCCTCACCTCCTATTGGCTCACAATAGCCAATGAAATAATAGAGATAAAATGGACTATACTGCAAATGTCTGGGAAATTACTGTGCAGTCACACAGGTACATGGGAATTTAATTGCTGATCCTGTGGCAAGTTGGAAAGAAACAACTGCCAGAGGTTTGTGGCAATGAAGTGTATGAGTGAGTGAGGAGAGGTCAGCATCGAACATTCAACCAACAGCTACCTCACATGTCACTGATAGAAATGCCCCAAGTGGCCTCATATCTTAGCAATATACCAAAACTTGAAATTGCTACTGTACCTACAGTATATATAGTTGAAATCCATTTTCAAATCAACACATAAACATCCGACATAGAAAGGGAGAAATTTTTCTTTAATTTCCATTAAATCGGTTTGGCCTTTCCATGCTTTCATGAAAAAACTTCAGAAGGCATCAGAACTGTATCTGCAGAAATTGAGGTTTTGGCAGCCGCTCCCCTCATACATTAAACAGTGGGAAGATCCTGGAAATTTGACATTCGTCATCTACCCTATACTGAAGTATCAAATATCATTAGCGGTAAAGCTACTTAAAAGTATGCTTACCTTCTGCAATGACTTTTCAAGATCAGCTACTCTCACATCTGCATCAGAGATTCTATTAAAGTTACAATAAGATGACCCAAGATTGCCATGTCCAAAGAAACTTTGTTAAAAGATACCTTTAAGAGGTGGTGACGTGTCCCCTTTAAGAAAAATAAAAACTTGCCAGACGAAAAAGATGTCAGACGCATTAAATCTAGGGCTCAGTCACTGCCTTTCATCTTGTCAAATTGACAGTGGCAAAGTATCACATGAGTCTCAACAAGATCCAAATAATTCACTTAGAAATTAAACTGCATCTTATTCCAGAAGAAAGAAAAAAAATAGCAATGGACTTTAGGGCACATTAATATCCATAAGAAAGTCTCCCAGGACCCCGGCTCACATCACGTGCACCGAAATCACAAGATGTCACAAGAATCAAAGGACTCATGTAGAGCTATATTCATAGTGTACATGCACAATGGGAGCCTTCACCTAGGCTTAGCCCATAAGATGCCAGGAGAACTAGGAACTTTCCTTAAAGATTAACCACTGGATGTAAAATAACTACAACATAACTAACCAGTATAACTACAGACAGAGGGGCAAAGCTCACAGGTAACTGCACCTTGTAAGAGGACTTTTCCTACTATCAATTTTTTACATTTTTTATTAAGTGTTTAGATATTTAAAAATGGAAAAAAATTCCATAGAATTTTCCATAGAAAACACAAAGAAAAATAAAACATGAATAAATTACGTGTCCCATACTATGAATGATGTAACTGGAAAATCTACAATATTTTAATATTATAGAATCATTAAAAAGCACAACTTAGCCTGGAATAGAAAAACTAAACAAATCAGCTGCAGTAACAGCTACAACGTTCCCATGACTGTCATGTAAAGTTGTAATAAATCCGGTTGTAGGAGTGAGCAAACCCACTGGGAAGCTTTAATTAAATCAATAAGTTAGAAAAGAAAACCCTAGAGAACACAAAATAAACACCCAAAGATGCCCAAACACAAACCTGGCATATGATATCACTTGAAGGGCCACATGATAGGATAGCACACTGGGACAACATTGTATGTTAGAATCTCATTTTTAATAAGTGACCAAAAGGTCAGGTCCCCCATGAAAACATGACACCTTACACAGCTGCCAAACCAAACTATAAAAATTAAAGGGTCTTAGAATATGATTAGATATTTAAAAAAACAAATATATTACAATGAGCAAAGCAGGTCTCCCCTCCCCCTGCACTTCCGGCTAGATTACACAGGCAGGGGGAGAGACTGGATAGTGCTCATGAAGTAGTATTGTTATAGTATAAAATCATTGTATTCAAAATATACAATTGGAGGCTCACCAGGTCCGGTTGTGCCAAGTTAGGTACAACACTATTTGTCGCTTGTTAGGGTCTGGTGAGCATATCTTTAGGTGCTGCCTTCGGACAGTCGTCGTCGAGACGCGGTTGCCAAGATGATCTGGATCGAGATCTAGTGGAGTACGTGGTGGACTGTCAGGGAAGGCGCACACAGTGCGTTAAGATTGGGTGAAAGGTTTATTTAATATCTCGGGTCACCATTACCGATTACGCAGGGGGAGGGGGAAACATGTTCTGCTCATTGTAACAGCCTGTGAATATACTGCACTGAGGGGCTCTGGGAGCCAGAGCCCCTCATGTTAATTAGTATAATTTAAAATTCTAATAGTTAAAAAAAAAAAAATTACAATTATACCAATTAAAAATTTTTTTTAAAAAGTTTTCTTTAGAAGAAGGAAGGAGACCATGGGTAACAAGTATAAGAAGATCACCACCGTCATGGTTCCTGTATATACGAGTACATGTCCCTGGATTACCATTATCAATTTTGATGCTATGTAACCTAAACCTGTGGTTGTCTCCTCTGACAATCCTTTACAGGGGGCATACCAGATAAATAGTAGACTCAACATAAACAATACATCAAATATCTACAACAACTTGTGGCTTTTTTTCTTCTGTAAAACTCTTAGATTAAAGGAAACCTACTACCATGGATCTACCTATAAAAGGTAAATCGGGTGGTAGGTGCATCTATAGGATATGAGGATAGCCCTTCTAAGGGCTAATCCTCACGTCTCCGCAATCTTTAGAAAATTTACATATTAGGGAATTAAAAGTTATTAAAAGATTGCGGGGACGTGAGGATTACCCCTTAAAAGGGCTAATCCTCACATCCTATAGATGCACCTACCACCCGATCTACCTTTTTAGGTAGATCCATGGTGGTAGGTTTCCTTTAAATGTGTAGTCCAAAAGTTAAATCAAGAGCAACTCTGATCACTACTCCTGGTTCCAGGGAAGATGCCTCCACACATGGGCATCTTATATGTATATACAATTATGGGGCTACATGAGCACACAGCAGTTATACCCGAGGACCGTATAGTCAGTCTAGGACAGAGTTCACACAAATTCATGTCCATTCTTCTCAGTTCATAACTAATAACAATGAAAATAATGGAAGAAAACAGAAGTTTACATAACAGACACCAAAAGAGCCTTCCGACCATCACGGCACCATACGTTTTGATTAATATAGTTCTTTTATTAAAAAGTGTTTAATTGGCAATTTTTAAAAGATGTTGTAACAGAGCATCCAGCAAAAAGGTGTGAACTTCCCCTTTCACAAAGAATAGAAAGGATGAAGATGGAAATTGTGTCCCAAAACAATAAAGGATTTCCATAATCATACGCTTCAGGTAGTGCCCACCTGTCACTGCTCCCTATGATCAGATGTGGTGTGAGGGAGGACACGAGTAAGGACTGATAGCTCCCTCCATGTACAGTAAACCATTTATCTGTCAGCACTGTCACTACTCCCTATGATGGGACACTTGTTGATGTAGAGCTGAGGAACAGTAGTTTCCTCAATGTAAAGTGATGTGATCAGTCAGCACTCATCCTGTCACTGCCCCCTATGATTAGACACTGATGCAGGACAGGGATGAAGACTGGTAGGTCCCTCCATGTACTTATGATCAGCCAGCACTCCTCCTGTCACTGCTTCCTATGATCTGTGTGATGTAGGACAGGGATGAGGACTGGTAGGTCCCTCCATGTGCAGTGCACCCTGTGATCAGCCAGCCCTCCTCCTGTCACTGCTCCCTATGATCTGCGTGATGCAGGACAGGGATGAGGACTGGTAGGTCCCGCCATGTGCAGTGCACCCTGTGATCAGCCAGAACTCCTCCTGTCACTGCTCCCTATGATCTGTGTGATGTAGGACAGGGATGAGGACTGGTAGGTCCCTCCATGTGCAGTGCACCCTGTGATAAGCCAGCCCTCCTCCTGTCACTGCTCCCTATGATGTGTGTGATGCAGGACAGGGATGAGGACTGGTAGGTCCCGCCATGTGCAGTGCACCCTGTGATCAGCCAGAACTCCTCCTGTCACTGCTCCCTATGATCTGTGTGATGCAGGACAGGGATGAGGACTGGTAGGTCCCTCCATGTGCAGTGCACCCTGTGATCAGCCAGCGCTCCTCCTGTCACCAGTCCCTATGATTGTTCGTGAGCAGGGACAGGGATGAGGACTGGTAGGTCCCTCCATGTGCAGTGCACCCTGTGATCGGCCAGCACTCCTCCTGTCACCAGTCCCTATGATGTGTGTGATGCAGGACAGGGATGAGGACTGCCCGTTCCCTCGCAGCTGTGTTCTCTCCCTCCATATGAATTGTTCCCCTATGACGGCACACACCATCCCACCAGACCTTACCGAGCTCTCCAGGGTTCAGCTCCGAGCCCGGTCCTCCGGGGCCACCGCTGTACGTATGTTTAATGTCCCGGAAAAACCTCTTGGTGTCTCGCAGGTTCTGGTGTAGCCGGGCCAGGTGCTTATTGTAATAGGTGAAACCTCGGCCTAACTCCCGCTGGAAGGAGCCGGAGCCCCCGGAGGAGCCATTCCGGCGATCGCCTTCCTCCATCCCCGCTCAGGCCGAGCCCTGTGCCCGCTTCAGCAGTCAGGAACACACAACAACAACCACAGCGCACTGCCTATAGGACGGAACCTTTATCATCAGCGCCCGGGGGAGAGGCGGACGGCTGCCACGCGCATGCGCTGTGATTGGCGCAGAGGTTGTAGGGAAATGTAGTTTTTAAGGGAATATCGTAACATTGTAGTTGGGAAGCTAAGAACAGAGCAGGGCAGAGTGATTATGTTCATATGTTTACTTGTAACAACCCTTGTACCAAGTTCCTGTAGCAAAATAAGTTGCACTGAGCCTTTTAAAATAATTTCCGAAACAAGGGATTCTCATCTACCATGCACTCTCTTCTCTGTGTAATTCTTAAAGGAATTGTTCATGCTTTCACTAAGTTTTAATGCAGCCCACAGGTGGCGTAAAAACAATACAGACGCTATCTAATATCAAGGCTATGCACAACTTTGTCAACTTTTTTCTCCTTTGTTTTTGTTTGCATATTGTATTCATAAAGTACCATGTACACGGATACCTTGATGACTTCTATAATTCAGTGCAATACTTCTGTACTGCAGTGTATTATAACTGTCAGTTTTACATTGACACCAAGCCTATGAGACCCAACAGGTTTGCCCTAGACTAGGTTCACACAATGTTTTATGTATACACTGAGCGTATACGCCAGGAGAGCTCTCAACGTATACGCTCAACGGATACTGGCAGACTGACGGAGATACAGAGAGACTAAATATTTATCTGGTTTATCAGAGGGTTTACTGTACAATGGCAAGATTGTTATGGCACACAAACATCAACCCGCTGCATCACATGTAATTTTATTCCACTTGCCCTGAAGGTTGATAAGAGAATGTAGACACAAAAAAAGGATTGTTCATCCCTGTTGAAGATTTTATTATTTGTTCACTAGCTTGTTTATGGTGTTACAGCACAAAAGTGCCATTTTGTCTCTGCTTTTTTTTTATTGTAACCAGATTACAATGTATATAGCGGTCTGGAAAGTTTCTATATTGTCCTGGGTTTGCTCTGATTTGTCAAATTTTCACAACCAACTTGGATCATTTTGGCATATGTTTTTCATGGATCTTCATAAACTATATAGTCTATGGGGGAATGTATTAATTCACTTTTGCCAAACTTCTAACAATAGGATTGGTGGATGGAATTTTGGCCTTACTGTAGGGAAATAGGGAAATTTCCCACATCCCTGTGCACTTGTAGGTTGATAAACATATCCAATTTCTCAAAATGAGGCAGTCCCTGCCAGCATTTTTGACCATTCAAAGGAGTGTTAGGGAGCAGCTCTGGTGACCTGTGTAACCATACTTTTGTGTATTTTTGTTCATGGAAGCAAGACATCTGTGAAAATGCATTTATATTTAGAGATTGCAGCTGGACTTGCTGCACTGTGGTGCACTCCTGAGTGAGATCTCTGCACTGAACCACTTCACAGTCCCTCCTGGTACTATTGATCTAATATGAACCTGTTGAATGTCACGTAGGGGAGGAGACATTGTGGTCACCTTTCAGCCAGGGCCTTCTTAAGCATAAATCACAAAACCCTGGATAGTCCTCACAACTCCATATATGACTATATCTGCCACCACCTATTGACCTCTCTCATTCTGGCGCTTGTCTCGGTCAAGCATTCACGTTGCACTATTTAAGCATCCCCCTCCAACCCACCTTTACAGCTAATGGATTCACAGAGCATACAGTGGACCAAAATTAAAGTACAAGCTTAATACAAAAAGTAGTTCAGTTCTTCCAAAAAGACTTCTTACAAAGTTACAAAATAAAACACAGCGAGAAAAATAACAAAAACTTAAACTTAAAATAATCCTGATTTCCTTCCCCTGGAGGTTGGAGCAGACATGGAGCATGTCAGCTTGGCCGCCTGCATCACTGTGAAAAATGTTTTCCTACTATATTGTCCATTATTTTTATGGTTTCTGGTTGCTTGTTCATGTTTCCGACCACACTTAAGTGTCCTTTATCGGACGGGAGAACGCCTGTTTTTGGTACCAGTGCTTGGCAGTGTACCCGAGAGGAGTATTGCAACAGGGTTGATTAGTACAGAAAAGAGGTTGAATCTGCACATTGCCATAGGGATATGGTGGATAGCCTTACACAGCATGGAACCTGTAATAAGTGGAGAATTATAATTAAACAGTTACTTGCAGTGTAATAGCCCTGTCACGCTGTGCTGGAGGAACTGATGTTACCGGGAAGATCTTGTACTGCACTATTGTGTATGAGACTTCTGTACCACAGTCCTGAACCCATGTCCAGCTCTGCTACATACACAGATGAGCGTCGTGTCCAATGACCTCCTCCTCTGTTAGCAGGGTTTAGCATCCCCTCTCTCCATGAAATCGTAGGGTTTTGTTACAGGACAGACTCCATGGCTGGTAATCCAGGGAGATGAATAGCTACTGTCACCACTGAGAATTGAGATATAGCAAAGAATACTGCTGGATACAGTTAAACAGAGCTAATAGGTCAAAGTTGTTCTAACATTCCAGAGAGTTGTTTATTGATTTGTGGGGAAAAAACATTTTCCGTCTCTTTATGGTAGATTGTATCAGAGAGAGATAGTTTTGTAAATAAAAAAACGGAGAATTAGCTAAGGGAGTTGCAAGAGTAAGATGCAGGATTGTTACTCGAGAGTGCCCAGTTAGGGTGTTTGTGGTTTCAACTTAAGAAAAGGATGGATTTGGAGGTCAATATTTGGAGTGCAGAGACTGGTCTCCATTTACCTACAGAAGATAACATAGTGGTGGCCGAATTTTACCTACCCGGCGTAGGGAAGACCGGTCCATTCTGCCGATTCGCAGCGGCGTCTTTCTCGTCCACCTGCGGTTTGATTCAGGGTCCGCCACCGGATTACACGAATGTAGTTCCTCTCGACTTCACACCAGTGTGGCGCTGCGTGCGCTTAAGTTTCCCACGAGGCCCGCCGGAAGCACTGAAGTTTCACCGGCCTATTCCTAGTGAAGGTAAGCGCGATGCCCGCAACACTTTTTTTTTTAAAATTCGGGCGTTTTTCCCGAACCGTCGTTTTTCGTTCGGGCCAACTCCCCCTGATTTCCGTCGGCGTGCATGCCAGCCGCCGATGCGCTCACAATCCATCTGCTGTGCACCAATCCTGGGGCAATGGTCAGGGAACATCGGCGGCCAATCAGGAAAATATTCTGGTAACACTTCGGGAAAACGCAGAATCATGCCCTTAGTAATGGACTCCCCATGTGGTGTAGATTTACATATGAATGGTTATCTTCATGAGTATGGTCAGCTCATGGACTGTCGGATAATGTTTGGGAGATGCAGATTAATTGCCCCTGGTTTTGTCGTGGGAATTTCAGTGGAAACCCTTCCATTTGCTCTGCATTTGCAGGCATGCTGAGCTTGCCTGCTACCGTCCCGTGTGTTTTCCAGCCTGGCTAGGACTACTACAGTAATGAAAATAAATATTCATGAGATATAAACATATATAATCGGCAGATCATAATGCGCGAACTTATAGCAGTATAACCATAATTGTCATGACGTATGCCTCATATAGGTATTACTCTATAAAGGTCCTTTAAGTCAGTGATTTTCAACCAGACTGGGGCTACACGTGCCACTAGTTTGCCGTGACACATGGTCGTAGTGTCCGCAGGGGAAGTTCCCCAAACTATGGTGCCCCCTTGTTTTTGTTTCCTCCCGGCAATGTCGCAGTGATCGCAGTCATTGCTTCGTTACAATGTAGGAACGTTACAATAGCACAATGCCACAATTTTTGAACCTCGTGCGACAAAATGAGCATCCCGAGGTGCCGCGACATGCATCTCTGAAGAGCAGAGAAGACCTGCTTTCTGCCCACCGCCAAGGTAATGCCCCACCAATAATGCTGACTATATGAGCTTTTGCCTGAGTATATAACTTTTGGCAGAATACTCAGCATTGAGCTGGGACTTTTAGTACTTTCCAGCATCAACGGCATATAACCTGATTAAATGTAACAATGAGAATACTATAGTCCATAGCAGCTGGATACTACAAGTACCTAGCTCCTTCCTGAGTCTATGAGCTGGCACTTGTACTCTTGTCCTCATGGCCATAGTACTTGTCTCTCCTGTATCCTCCCCCTTTATCTTTGCAGGTAATGATGACCCACATAATATTCAGCACGATATACTAAAAACAGGTACAAACTGAGAAACTTGTTTCGATGCGAAGAGCTTTTCGTGTGTTGTGTGTCCACCATTCCTGCCAGGATATCCCTTTTTGTTTTCGACACAGGCCCCAGGTTCCACACTGAGTCAAAATAATTTAGAATCTCTTCATTATTAACTATATGTATAATATGACTGTTCTTAGTGTCATTTTCTGTGGCTATTTTTTGGGTTGTGGTGTCGGCCCCAGGATTATCTAAGTATAAAACGTGTTCGCCGCGGCTCAAAAGAGGTTGAAAATCACCTGTGTTAAGCGGCCCAGTGAACGCGATTTCGTAGTGTGATGACGAGGCTCAGTGCTTTTCTCAGCCGACTATATACCATAGCTGCCAAGTGTTACTATATAATGGGCTGAATGCTTATAAATAATATCGTCGCGAGTATTCTGTAAAAGTTGTCCTTTCGGAGAGGTCTTTTACTTTTATGTTTCATTAATAGATCATGGACATATCCTTTTTTACGCTTTATGTTCACCGCTGATTTTGTTGTAGATTTGAAGCTGTATTTGAGGGCTTTTGTCACCATATGAGGTTTATTACTTTTTACATGTTTTGAACAAACTTTGGCTTGTGAGGAATCAATAACCAGAATTAGTACAAGTTCCAATAGTAACATAAAGACGGTGCACTTGGCTATTTTGCACTGAGCTTTTTTATCTCCTGCTCCTCTACAATCATTCCCTATTACAGAGTCTTGTTATATACAAGAGTTTGGTCTTTTTTGAGCGTTTCCCTTGCGCCATTGGTCACTAATAATGTAGTCTCGCCGAGTAATAGATAGGGATGTTGACCACTGAATAGTTACTCAGATTTTGTAGAGTCTGAGCCTGTGTATTAACAGATCCTATCAATGTATGAGCTCTGCTCCCTTCCCACTCATGTCCCCCAAGCTACCTTCCATATATATTGTGATTCCCATCACAGGCATGCGTCACTCGTTCCTTTGGTTCCTGATCACTGATAGTTTCACTCTTACCATTTTTCTACTTCCATTTGTTCTCATCCTTAATGTATTGTATGGAAGCGTTAATGTTACAACCCCGTGGCATATTATAATGCTCTAAATAAATCATAATACTAAAATATGGCCTCCCGTTGCCCAATGCTTAAGGACCAGAAAGGAAAGACTTCGATACCAATGCAGAACTTCAAGACAACCGATAGACCCACGAGATCGCAATAACACGCAATCTCACAAAGCTCCTATGACCGCAAATGCAGAGGCGATTTACATCTCACAAAACAAACCCAAAGACGTATAAAATACTCTTGGTGATTCTTCCTTTGATAACGAGAGTGTTTTAGCTTCTCGCAGTATGATGTGACAGCTCGCCGCCTGCTAGTTGTTTCACGGGGAGAGACAGACAGCAGGAAGACGCACATAGCAGTCACACTGTGCATTCCGACCACTAGACTGCAAAGAGCAGGTCTCTGCTTCTCTGACCCGGGCAGAAGGGAAGCTCAAGCCACTCCCCACCCTGAAGCCCGCTCACGTGCTAGCAGTCACCTGTCTTCCTCCAAGCCTGCTTTGTCCTGTGTCATTATACGAGGGCACCTCCCCCCAAACGAATACTACCTAATACAAGGTAGATCATAGGTGGTAGGTGGAATGTATGTTAGGACCGTTGTGATGATAGCCCTTCTTAATATAGCTAATCCTCACGTCCCCCAGTGCGTCCACATAACTTATGGCCCTACCAAAAAATGTTCAATTTTAAATTACGCGGCTATTACCGGGAGCGTGGCAGTGAGCCATGACACACAGGCATACACGGCGCGTCTACTCCACGCGCCCATAGCCTGCTTTCCCCCCGCTCACCCCTGTGAATCTTCGGCGCGCAGTAACCTTTCTCGTCAAGATGCGCGATCTCGGGAACGGGCCGGTTAGTTACTGCGCTAATTTTGCGCAGACTCCGCTTCTCGGTACAGAGGTGCGCGCAGCTGTCCAGGAGCGCGCCGCCCGAAGTATCGCAGTAGGCGGGGGCAGCAGCTACTGGGGCGTGAGTAGCCGCGCCTGTTGCCTCGTGTCCTTCTACTCCACGCCCCGGTTAGCCGCTTAATTAAATTACATTATTAGGGCATAAAGTTTATGTGACGCTAGCGGGGACCTTGAGGATTAGCTCTAAAAGGGCTATCCTCACGTCCCATACATCCACCTACCCCCGATCGTACCTTTATGGTAGATTCGTGGTGGTAAGGTCCCTATTGTTAACATATAGGGAGCAGCAGGGGAATCACATTACACTAAAAAGGGGGGGGCTAAGGCAAGGCAGGAGGACGACATTGACCAACTACGGGGTCTCTTCTGCCCCCTCCCCTCTTGACCTTTCTCTATTTTCTAATAGATATAGCTGCACATGCGCTACCACCATATTTGCAAAGTCTGAGAGCTAGAGGAGAGTGGAGAAGTGTTTGATTTCAAAGGTGTTTTGTTGTCTCTGTGGTGGGGTCCTGTGCCTGCTGTTGTGGGGGTCCTGTGCCTGCTGTGGTGCTCTCACAGTTTGTGTGACTGGACCATTCCCCAGGGGGAGTTAATGATTAATATTGGTTCCTGAGCCTGACATAAGATGTATTCAATACCAAATGTTATATTGGGTTCTAGTGCATGGGTGGACCTGCATTGGACAGTGTCTTACTGCAATGGGTCCAAGAGATGCTTACTATCTATGAGGAGGATGAGGGTATCATATGGAGGTGCAGCACTTGTACATATGGCACAAGAGCTTACAATCTCTTGAGGAGTGAGGGAGGGGTGGGCCAGTAGTGACATAGTTGTTTTTCCAATGGGCACAAAGCTTACAATCTACTCCTGAGGAGGAGCAAGGGCACAGGAGGTGACAGTGCTTTTAACAATGGTCACAAGAGCTTACAATCTATGATGAGAGGAAAGGGGAAAAGGAGGAAAGGTGTGATTATGCTGGGGGGTTACGTTATTTAGTGGGTATGGGGTGTGACGGGCCACAGGAGTTGACATGACTTGTAACAATGTCCCCGGCATTTCAAGTAAGGGGATAAAATAAAGACCCCGCCAATGTTTTTTCCACATTGTATTGACAGACTCATTCTAAATTGAAAAAAAATCCTCATTCTGAAACCAAAACACTTGTAGCTCAGTAAAGTACCACTTTATCGTCGGCCAAACCCATCTTGCTAGTTAGTGAACGCAATGTGCATTGGTCAGAAGGCTTATGTTTTTTGGGAGGACTTCTAGTGTAACAAATAAACAGTGTACAAAAAAAAAGTGTTCTGATGTGCCCTCACCCCCGAAAAAAATAATCATAAAAATGTACAGCAGGCGGCAGCCCTCACCGCTCAGACGTTGGGAGGTTAAGTGGGGTTGGGGCTGGCTAATTACAATTTATACAACTTGGAGTTATATATTTGTATTACTGAAAGTCCATACATTCTTCCTCGGCTAAAAATACTGCCTCAAAAATGGTGAGAGGATATTATTACCCTTCCGAAAATTTAGTGCGTACGCTCTGTGTAGACAGACCTTGCCCATCAAGCCCCATTATGGCACATTTCCCTTCTCAATAATCTTCCTCCATCTACTGACCCTACTTTGAATGTGGTGCTAGTCGTGGGTACAGCAGGCATTGTCTTAAATGGGATGGCCATTGCTTAAAGTCTGTGGCGTTACCTGATGATGCCCTTTTCCCTGGCCAAGAAGGGATTTTCCTTATTTGTTTGCAATCTCTGCTCTGACATCATCTGATAAGAGGTTGACCCTCCAACCTCCTATTTTATGCATGGTGTGTTATGTAGTGGATTGCTTATACAACTGGTCTGCCCTTTCCTCTTGTTTTTCCATCCTGTCCCTTAAATAAAAAAGGAAGTTTAGAATTGTGTCCCCAGTTCCATTTCCTGTGGTCCAGATCATTTCAATATTTCCCCTCTCAGCTATATTCTCGTCCTTGCCCTCAGCAGTTCTTTGCTACAGCCTCTTGACATCAGTCCCAGTGCTGCTCATTCTGTACTGTTTTTCTTTCTGCTAGTCTATGATGAGGCATGAAGAAAAAGCTCAGTCAGGTAACCAGTTCTTGTCCATGCTTTACTTACTGATCCTGAATTGGTGATCCATAAAACATATGCATAATATGCTTTTATTTACCATGAGCTCCACAATCACCTTTCAATTTACATGACCAGGATCTTCTCAGTCCTGAACTGCGGCATGAGATGTCTTGATGGGGACATGGACCTTTGCCATTTTTGTGAAATGTAATCAAAGTTATTTTATTTTAACTTAGTATTGTTCATACGTTCAGAGTTGTCAAGCTAACTACAACTATTATATTCTTCTTCCCTCCTGTTTCTAAATCTTCAGCAGGCCTGAAAGGGTGATTTGATTAGCCTGAGTCCCCCCCAAGTGCACTTCATGTGCGTGTTGAGGGGAACATCAGCCTGGAAGTCCCTGAAGGGCACCAGACCACAGCGCACCAAATCCGCAATGGACCATTTACATCAAAAAACCTGAAGAATAACATATACAATGAAAGATGGCAGTTGAAGTTCAAGAGATGACAATGTTGTCAGAGTATTAAAGCTGGGCGAATAACGCAGACCGACAACAATCTTCCCGCAATCAACAGTAATTTAATCTTCCTCACTGTCCAACTAAAAAGGAAGACAAACTCCTGAAGCTAATTGCAGGGATGGGGTCGGAGCGGTCCTGTCTATTATTCCAGGGTGGGAGGGCTTAGCCGGAAACGGCTTACAACATTTTTCTTGTAGAACAGCAGCTTACTTTATACCCTATTGTGTCCTGTTTTATATTTTTTTGTTCTGAGGCATATTCTATGTTTGATTTTTTACATCAACATCCTTTTTATTGTTTTTTGAACACTTTTTCATTATCAAACAGTACCCCACCCACATGAACAAACACCCCTCTCCCCCAACAACCGAATCAACCCGGAGATTTACAATGTAGCACAGCAAAAGCACATAAGAGACATGTACAGGTATAGTTATAGGCATGGGAATCAGGCGGGCACATAGTACCATCATATCAGAGCTCACAAAACATACTGACACCAGGGACTATAACGCAGGTAAACCATCACTATCTAGCCATGGACCCCATATCATAATACAAATTTAGCTTCTGGCTTTCTTTGCGCATAACTGATTTCTCTACAGAATCACCTGGCTATTCATTTATGTAGACACCTTAAGACAACAGCAATGTGTCTAAAATACCCTTTTTAACACTTTTAATTATTTTGTAGATTGTTTTATCTCATGGGAAAAAAAAAACACTAATAGTTTTATATTGGTAGCCTAAGTTGCTAATCTGGTCAGGTATTTTTTTGGGAGGACTGGGTAAAAAATTAAACTTTCTAGGAAATATGAAAAAAAATAATATTTTCTAACTTTCAAATGTTCTAGTTTTTTGACCAAAACAGTCTAATACCAACAATTTTTTTTGTGTAGAACACTTGCCATTTGTCTTAGTTCTATTCGCCATATTTTTTTTACGTTCTCTGCTTATTTTGTTACGATCTTACAAGTGCCGGTCTGGGGTGGAACCCGGAAAAAACAACGAGACAGAGGGGGCATAACGCAAGGAACAATTTACAATCTTCTTGTGTTAACACGCAAGGAACCTGATGATGGGGTTGGGGGGTGTATAGTGATTGTGTACCGAGCCTTCCTCAACAGTTTCCTCTCAGTTTCTCCATGTTTTTAAGTTAATGGCTGATTATTATATGGCTCATATACTGCAAAACAAGGGGGTACTGAGAAGTACTATGGCCTGAGCCAGAGTACAAGTGCAGCTCATAGACTCCGCATATGAGTGGTACTTTTCCATCTCCAGCCTCTGACTATAGTATTTCTCATTTACATATCCTCAAATTTTGTTATATGCAGTAATACTGCTGGAGAACTACAACGTACCACTCATATGCTGAGTATTCGTGCACAACATTTCATAACTCAGGCAAAAGCTCTATAGTCAGGCATTACTGGTGGGCATTACCTTGGCGGTGGGCAATGCGAGTCTCCCCGCTCTCAGAGATAGCGCCGGCTCGGTGACGTCATTTTTGTCGCACGGGTTCAAAGCTTGCACTGTGGTTTATTGTCACGTCTCCTAACATTGTAAGAAGCCGTGACGTGCATCGCTGCGCATTGCCGGGAAACAAAACACAGGTGCACCATATTTTTGGGAACTTCCCATGCGGCACACCACCCGCCATGTGTGCGGCACACTGGTTGAAATCACTGGGATGATACACAGTACTCTCCAACACCACCAAATGCGAATATGTGTTGGAGACGGTGGATCTGTCCTGACTTACATTATGTCATGACACAATCGTCATGACATAGATCAGTCATGACACGATCTGTCAACTACTTACATCACTGTAACTGGCCAGTCTGCTTGACTGCCCAGTTGCGCGATGGACATTGCAGGACCTGTGATGTCATAGTTGGGCATCGCACTTGCAATCCCTACCGCCCCTAACCCTCGTCACCCTGACGGCAGACGCGGAAGAACTCCATCATATATTCGGACCGTAGCTCTAAAGTCACTGCACTCAGCATCCGATATATTGGACACGGAGCACTAAGAGTTTTTAGTGTACATATCTGCAGAGGGAGCACAACCAGCACATCAGCTTTCTGGCTTGATAGACATATTGTTGACTCCAATAACCACCCCTTCATCCAATCGTCATCCAGTCCAAATACTCCAATACTCTGATATATGCCGCAGCACTCCCTTTAAAAATGCCCCAATTTACGGCATTCCCACAACGTACATTATATGAGTACCTTTTAAATCCACATTTGAGGCAAACGTCGTCACCAATCTCTCACACCCTCCTTATGCATCATTATCATGAATTTTTAGGTAAAAAATATTCTCCATTTAAGTAGGCTTTTTAACCATCAATGTTTTTAGGCCTTTTTTGAAGCTCTCGCTGTTCCTAAAATGACCCACGCCTAGGAAGGCTATTTCACAGATTGACAGCTCTGGTCAAAAAAGTGCCCTGATCGCCTCTGCTGATAAACCTCGTTTCTCCAATGCAATGTCTGTACATTGCTGATGTGACTTACAAAATTGACATTCAGCCAAAAACACAGACAGCCATCAGATATGTATTGCCCACTCTCTTAAATTTTACAAGAGATTTATGAATGTTATGACGTTTTCTGTACTCTGTGCAGTTTGTTGGGGTCGATTTGGTGTCATTATAAAATCACTTTTCTGGTGTTTTTATTGTGTTACTATGTATCGATGCCTGTTTATTCTTCTTTGTATCTTCACCACCATAGTTTTTTGAGAAAAAGAATCAGAAATCTGCACAGACCATTGCTCAGTTGCACAGAAGTTAGAACATTATCACAGAAACTAAGGAGATGACAAATGGCATATCACGACAGCCACAGGATGTCTGAGGGACATGCAACAAGGGCTAAAAGATGTGGGGGCAAATGTGAGAGCAGGAATAGTGGCTTTGGTGGCGGAGTAGTGGAAGGTGTCAAGGGAGCCTTTCTGACTACTCAGGTCACCCATACTGCGTAGTGTCCAACCAAGAGATTTGCCAGTCTTATCCGAATAAATTTGGGAGTGCTGACAATATCCCACACCTAAAGATGGTATGGAAGAAGATGGGGAGGGTCAGGGGGCTCAAGGGACTAAGTGGTAGTGCAACTTTGGCACCCAGCCCCAAATATGGAAGCGATTGAATCTCCAGTGCTAACTTCTGGGTCAGCTGGAGCAGGAAGTAATTCTGGTGGCTGACCTGCAGGACTGGCAGCCCAAGATCCAAACACTCTAGATGGACATCATCATAGTCACACATGGAGGCTTTGATGCTATTCTGGAGAGTTGTGTGAAATTAGGAAGGACAGAGCCACCTTGAAGTACAATGGAAGACTTGAAATCACAGCTTACAGAGAGATTATAGTTATATGACACAGTGTCTTCAGAGGAACGATACAGGTTAGTGCTGGATTGGAAATGATTTTTCATGAAATCTGTTTCATGACGGACCTTTAACTTGGTTTTGTATAAATATAAATCATTAAAACAGGGAATGTATGGATACAATGTAGCGATGACCTTCTGAACGTCTTCACTTTTTAAAGTTAATTGTATAGTACTTACACATTTACATCTACTTTAATTATGAATTGCATGTATTTTGTTTAAACATTATTTTTAGGTTCTAAAGTTACTGTATATGCACCACAATACAATATCCACTCTTAAAGGCAAGTCTATATTAATGTCATTCTGTCCGTATTAGTAGGTATGGGAATCTTAGGAGCTAATCCCACTCCATACATGGCCGATATATTATACAGCAGATATCTGCCACTAACGGCCACAATCCAATCAGAAGATCACAATACAAAGGAATTTTTTCCCCAATATTTAAATATTTATAACATTATTATTTGATCTACACAATGAAACACTTAAAAGGGAACCTGTCATCCCCTAAACCCACCATTAGTACCATATTGGTATAATGAATATCCCTGGAGGTCCTTTTTGAATATTCTATGTGCCACACCTCTCAAAAATCATCTTTTACTGTCATGTAAATAGAAAACGCTGGACGCGCTTTAAGCGGTCAGGCGTATTCATGAGGGGGGGCGGGATTAGGGGCGTGACGGCCACATGACAACGGCAAGTCACCACAGGCCTATGAGTAGGAGGGGAGTTCGGGGGTTGAACATCACCTCAGACCACCCCCTCTGATAACGCCAGCGTTTTTTATTGTACCGCAAGCAGTGTCTGCTAGTGTTTTTCGTGGTTTCTGATAACGCTAGCAGTGTACACACTGCTACAGTCGTTGTAGCACTAGGAGCTGCTTACTTAGTAGGCAGCTCCTAGTGCAGTTTTTTACAGGTGACCGGTCCGCTTTGATTTATATCTGATGCAGTGAGTATGAGTAGTGTGCTGTGGTGCTGCTTAAAGAGGTTGGCACTCAAATTCCATGCTTTTTGTAGTGTGTGTATAAGTGTTGGGGGCAGGATATAGGTAATTTACCATTATACTCTATTAATAGTTCCTTTTTCATAATTATTCAAAATGTTTTTACCTCACTCTTCTTGGAGTAGATTGGTCAGGAGAGTTAGGATCATATGACCCGGCTGACATTTTATGGACAGAAATAGAAGCTGATGAGGTAAAATAATTGCTGAACCAGGGCTTTACTTTACAAATTTACAATTTTAAACAAAAAGCAATCAGAGCTTTTATAGATGTATATTGGTAATTACCTAATCCCCTACAAATACATTACAAAAAACTTTAAGTGGCCATCCCCTTCAATGCAATTCATTCTCCATTTATCTCACATAAAGGACATTCGATCAAAAATTGAATCTAACGTTCCATCTTCACAAAATGCATATACAAGGTAAACGGTGTCCCATCCATATTTCCTCATAAGTTGCAAAGATATCAAAATTGCACTTATGACACCCAGGCTCAAGTTTTAACTGTGATGCCCAGAAGGCGTGAGATAGGACTTTGGATTTACAATGAAATTGTGTCCTCCAAATGTGACCCATCCCCTCCTATATCATTACAAAGATTCTGTGTGTACAATGTGGTGTGTGTCCTCTCATTCTTTGGAGACAACTATTTTTTAAATACCTCCACGCAGCTTCGTTAAAAGAAACATTATGGCCTGAAAAAAGCACATAAGAAAATAGACAATAACATTTAAAATAAATACAAAACAAACAAACCCTGAACATGTTAGGTAGCCTTGACGGAAAATGCCGGTACTATCCCATAAGGCAGTGATGGGAACCTGTGAACACCGTGTCAGCACTGACACGCGTAGTCATTTTTGCGCTGACACGCGCCGCCCCCGGCGCCGCTGTCCGCCCCCTCCCTGTGTAATGTGCTACCCCTATGTTAATGTCCGCCCCCGTCTTGTGTTTCTGTCCCTGTGTAAATGTGCTCCCCTTGTGTTAATGTCCCTGGGTATTGCTGCCCTGTTGTTAATGTCCCGCCCCCCGTCCCTTTTTTCTGCCCCCTGCTATACCTGTCCCGCCGCGTTGGTCCGCCCACCTCTGCAACTCCTCCCGCTCCTCCACGTCTGCAATGCGTGCTGCTCGTCACGTGACTGAGGCGCACCTGACGTCAGGTCACATCAGTCACGTGACCCGAGGCGCGCGGTG
The DNA here is from genome assembly GCA_019512145.1 of Engystomops pustulosus. Classification (NCBI taxonomy): domain Eukaryota; kingdom Metazoa; phylum Chordata; class Amphibia; order Anura; family Leptodactylidae; genus Engystomops; species Engystomops pustulosus. Next base: position 191,275,791 of record CM033642.1, on the reverse strand, counting down.
CAACCTGGAGGACCGAGCCGCCGTTATCGTCAGACCTGCGTAAAGCTAAAGGGAAGAAGACATCACTGGTTAAGTATGTAAGTTTATTATTATATTATATTTAAAGGGAGGGCCTATGGGTATTTTAGTATTAAAAGGGGCCGCTAGGGGTATTATTTAGTAGTAAGGGAGGGTGCTTAGGTGGTATTTTTAGTATAAAGGGAGGTGCTAATGGAGTATTTTAGTAGTAAACAGGGAGGGCCTGCTAGGGGTATTTTAGTAGTAGGGAGGGCGCTAAGGGGTATTTTAGTATAAAGGGAGGCGCTAGGGTATTTATTAGTAAAGGGAGCCGCTAGGGTTATTTTAGTAGTAAAGAAGGGCCGCTAGGGTATTTTAGTAGTAAAGGAGAGCGCTAGGGGTATTTAGTAAGTAAGGGAGGACCGCTAGGGTATTTTAGTAGTAAGGGAGGGCGCTAAGGGTTATTTTAGTAGTAAAGTAGGCCGCTAGGGCCTTTTAGTATGTAAAGGGAGGCGCCGCTAGGGTATTTTAGATAGTAAAGGGAGGGCGCTATGGGTATTTTAGTAGTAAAGGGAGCCGCTAGGGTATTTTAGTAGTAAAGGAGGGCCGCTAGGTATTTTAGTAGTAAAGGGATGGCCTGGGTTTTGATCGGAGGCTAAGTAAGAGTAAAGGAGGCCGCTAAAGGGGTTTTTGATGGAGTAAAGGGAGGCCCGCTAGGGTATTTTTATAGTACGGGAGGCCGCTAGGGGTATTTTAGTAGAAAGGGAGCTGCTTGGGTATTTTATTAGTAAAGGTGAAGGGCCGCTAGGGGTATTTTCTGTTAATAAATGCAGGCCGCTAGGGTAATTTTTTAGTAGTAAAGGAGGCCGTCTAGGGGATTTTTAGTAGTAAAGGGAGGCCGCTAGGGGTATTTTAGTAAAGGGAGGCCGATAGGGGTATTTTGTAGTAAAGGAGGCCGCTAGGGGTATTTAGTAGAAGGGAGGCCCGCTAGGGGTCTTATTATAGTAAAAGGAAGGCGAGGACCGTCTGCGTGACATGTTTATTAATAAGGGGAGGCCGCTGCTGGACATGTTTATTAATAAAGGGGAGCCGCTTGCTGTGACGTGTTATTTACAAAAATTAGGTATTTTCCTAAAGGTGACACAGCACCCGAGTTATTCTCGTTTTTTTGGGCTAATTTCTGGACATAACACCAATCTCAAAAAGGTTGCCCATCACTGCCATACGGTGAAAGTGTAACAGTAAACACATTCAAATGATTTTTAATCATTGTTTTTTCACTGTTTTGCCACTCATAAAAAAATTTTTTTTTTAACATCATGCAATTCCCAAACTCTATAATTGAACCAATCACAAAATCGTCCCAAGAAATAATGTTGCCTTGCAACAGGTCTGTAACCGAGTTATGAAATGACAAATGAAAGTCTCAAATGCAATACAGAGAACATTTAGCTTTTGCATAGTTTTTAACTTCTTTTAAAAAGGCCATATACAAACCGTATAAATGTTCTGCACACGCTTTCTAACAAGACTGTCTTGTTGCTGGTATGAATCGTTATATTGAAAGCCTTATAGACAAAGTGCATATAAACCTTTCACATTTTGTTTTCCTGATTTCCGTACATTTTGTTGAATAATTAATGCCATTTGCCATACATAAACGATCACTCATACATTCTGTAAAAGGAAAAAGTTATGGCTTTTTGGAGGGATTAACACGTGAATTGCAAATAAAAAAAATGTTCTCTAAGGGTTAAAACTAACATTACCTCTACCAAACATAAAGAAAATATCAAAACCCAAGTTTTTTGGCTCAACAAACAATTAAACCTTTTTACGTAACCCTTTTTTAGATTCCAATGAAAATAGCCTTTCCTGTGCAAAAATACAACTCACATCATCAATTGAAAATAAGAAGTGTGGCGTTCGAGAATATCCGTATATATTTCAGAATTTCTTTTAATTATAAAATCTTTTATAGAGAAATTTATTGTTCACTGAAATGAAATGAACATTTGGAAATTTTCATATTTTCAAAATTGCTGCATAAAGTTAGTGGGGGAGATTTATCAGAAGTCTCTTAGAGCAGAACTGTTCTAGTTGCTCATGGCCATTCACAGCTCAGCTTTAATTTCCCCACAGCTGCTTCTAAAATTTAAGCTGAGCTCTGATTGGTTTCCATGGGCAACTAGAACAGTTTTACCTCAAACATTTCTGATAAATCTCCCCCATTCTGTGGTCAGAAGAAAGTTACACTTAGAAGCTTGTTCAGAAGGTCCAAGAAGGGCTGAAAAATGAGCTTTCATACACTGAACTCTGCAACCTTTATGGAAGCATAAATTCACCAAAAATTACATTACATTAATGTGTCTGGTTAGATATTACAGCAAAGTAGAGGGGTTGGGATTAGTGGAAGCAAGGCATTTGTGAAAATGCATTTATATTTAGAGATTGCAGCTGGACTTGCTGCACTGTGGTGCACTCCTGAGTGAGATCTCTGCACTGAACCACTTTACAGTCCCTCCTCTCTGCTGTAAGAAAGAGTTGTAGGATTCTGGTTAGATATTACAGCAAAGTGGAGGGGCTGGGGTTAGTGTGAAAGCTAAGAACTAAAACAGCCATGTCAGGAGACTCCCATATTCTTTCAGTCCAGATGCAATCCTAGAATATAAATGCATATTTCACAGTTCTGCTTCCACTTAAAACTAATCCAAGCTGTTGGTGGGTTCCATGTAAACAGTTCATTAATTATCAGACCTCCTGGATAGCCCCAGTATTATGTATCCTAGGAAATAGTCTGTAAAGAGTGGTAATATAGGAACAAAGGATAGGAACAGAGTTAATTTTTGAGGGGGTCCACCATATGCAAACAGACACTCCAAAAACAGATACAGGTTGCTGTAACTGTTTTCAGGCCAGGGGACACAATCTTACTCTCAACCCTTCTGAAGAGGCACTTTTTGATACTGCAGTGTATCCCTGTTTGAGAATGTGAATAAGCAGCATGGTTTGACGCAGGTAAAAGATACTACTACACTTGTCCTGTAGGAGCAGATGACCTTACGGGGATCTGACTGTTGTATCCTAAAGATAATGCTGTTAGCATCTTTAAGAAGTGACATTCCCTTTTCTGACAAATACATTATTAGCATGAAAAGGTGTGAGTTATACTCACCTTCTGCATTAGTAACAACTATATGAGTAGAGATGCAAATGGAGTTGAAAACTAGAAAAAAAAAATCTTTTTCTGGCAAAAATGTCATGGTCAGTGTGATGAATAAATTACACAAGTCAAGCCCTAAACGATAAGCTAATGTAAATATGTGTAAGTGTGGACAATAGATGGGTAGGGTTATTCATGTGAACATTTCTTTCATCCATTGTTAACAAAAGCAAACGGCAAAAGATAGCAGAGAAGAATCAGGATAGGAAAATTGCTGTTTACACAGAAGATTTATGTTTGTTACAGCAACCCCAGAAACAGGTTTGGTAAATCATCATGAGTTGGTTCTAGGCAGCTATTAACCTGGATTTAACATTTGCCATAAACTTTGATATAAGTGAGTATTATGGAGCCCATGTGTAACAAGTATAAAGAGAGGGAAATCATCATTTATTCTTCAGGTCAGTTCACACAACAATTTTTTTGTTTTTTTGCTCCCTTTTTTTATTTTTCAGTTTATAGAGATACAAGGCTTGTTTTCCGCTAAACAAATTGTTATTTGTAGTGGCACAATTTAATATTTTTCATGCACTGTACAGTATTAAAAAAATGTGTGCTTTTTCTTTTTTACAAACAAAATCTGAAGGCCGTATCCTTGTTGAAGGAACTGTGTAAGGTGCATGCCCCACCTTCAAACAAGCCAAACGCACTGTAACATGTAAATAGGCACATATTACTGTCCCTCTTAGGACATTTACATGGTCTGGTCACCATGCCATGCATAAGTGACTGAGAACTCACATTTACACATAGACTGCCGCATTCTGTAGTAAGCTGACCCCATATATTTACAGTAGAAATCACTGAGCCATTGCCCCCTCTAGACTTGATTTCTGAGTGACGTAGATAAGTCTTCTCACCAAAAAAAAAAAAAGAACCATTAAGTTCTGTCCACCTGCATAGGTTCCTTAGCAGAAAAGCAGACAATGCAGGAGGAGGCTGAATCGGCTTTTGGAAGGCAGGTGCCAGGGAAACGTGTAACTCGTGCTTGATGGTGCTCGAAGCATAGTTCCTCGGCGCGCTTTTTGAACCGTGCGTCAATCCGAGTGGCCATAGTGATGTGACCACTCAGAGTAGATGGCAGATCACGAGAAGCCAAAGCGTCTTTGACCTGAGCAGACAGACCATTTTTAAAGGTAGCGATAAGGACTTTATCGTTCCAGGTGAGTTCAGAGGCCAGAGTGTGGAACTGCATACTCTCCCACAGACAAGTCACCTTGATGCAGGTTCAGCAACGCAGTCTCAGCGGAGGAGGCCCGTGCAGGCTCTTCAAAGACAGACCGTAATTCCGCCAGAAATGCGATGTGAGTAGCGGTGACCGGATCGGCTCGGTCCCACAAGGGAGTAGCCCAGGCCAAGGCTTTTCTCGAGAGAAGACTCATGATAAACGCCACCTTTGATTGCTCCGTGACAAACTGTGTTGGCATGAGTACAATGTGCAGGGAGCACAACTTGGGGTCCCCATCATACCTATCGGGGATGGACAGTCGTAGCCCAGGTTCTGCGACAAGAAGACAAGCCGGGGTAGCAGGAGTCACAGGAGCAGCCTCAGGGACCTGTTGCTGTTGCTAGGTAGCTAGCAGCTGTTGCAGCATAGCGGTGACTTGCTCCAGTTGTTTGTGCTGCGCAGCAATCTGTCGGGATTGGTGGTCCAGGATGGTGGCAAGATCAGGCCGACCGAAAAGCGGAACCATGGCGGGATCCATGGCCGGATCTTACTGTCAGGCTCAGGGGTAGTGGATTCTCTGATCCACTGCGGACAATGACACAAGCTACTACCTGGGACCGGAGTCTAAGTGGCACCCGGTTTTCACCAGAGCCCACCACAAAGGGGATTGGACTTGCAGCGACGTGGTACCACCAGGTCGCTCCACAGGCGTGACTTGTCCGTAGTGGCAGCCAAGGTCGAGGTACAGAAACGGCAGGCAATCTCGTAGTCGGTGACAGGCAGGAGGTCAGGACGGGCAGCACAGGATCAAAGTCGGAGACGTAGCAAGCCACAAACCGGGGTCACAACAGGAAATCACAGAAATAGCGCAAGGCATCAAACACAGCTTTCTCTAAGGCATGAGGCACGAAGACCCATTTGAGAAAATGACCAGCCCCAATTAATGGCGCGCTGGCCTTTTAAATTTAGAGAAGCCAGTGCGCGCGCCCTAGCATTCGGGGACGCCCGCGCGCAGTGGACGGGAGCGAGACAGGAGCCGGGACAGGTGAGCTGCGTGGGAGATGCACTGGTGGGGGCAGAGGAGCATGGGAGAACCCGTGACCCGCGATATGGGTCACTGGACCACCCGTGACAGACATCTTTGATTGGAGGAGTTCATCTTCTTCTTTTACCTGGCCCCAAAACAGCATTTTCCAGCCACAACTTGTCTCTGTAGATTTAGCAACAAAAACATTTTAGGTTCCTCACTTCATCAGCATCTCTTCCACCTCCTCTTTCTCTTGCTCTCCTATTGATCATAATTATGCCCACACAGTTGCCAATTAAGTGACTCTTAACATAGCCAATATAGTAACAGTGTCCCCACAGTAGTGCTCCCACCATAGTCAATGTAGTAATATTGTCCCCACAGGAGCGAATATAGTAACACTGCTCCAAAAGTAGTAAATATGGTAACAGTAGCCAATAGTAACAGTAACAGTGCCAATTAAGTGACTCTTAACATATCCAATACAGTCACAGTGCCCCCACAGTTGCTGCTTTCAGTCATATTCTGATACTTACTTCGCTACTTGGGACAGTAGGAAGAGGGAGAATGAATAGACAGGGCTATCTTAGGAGGACCTCCTGCTGGCCCCTACAGGTCTACAGAGGGATACTGGAAAGAAGCTAAAATTATGCAAATTTTCCATCTTTCTACTGTGTTGCTGTCCTCAGGAAGCCAATGTTATTGTTGAAGAACATGGAGCAGTAAGTTACTGCTTTAATTTTTGGTTGACACCTCACGTTAAATAAGGGGGGTTTTGGGTGTCTTTTTGGGCACTCTGCCAATAAAAGGTTCGCCGTCACTGCAATATAGTAACGGTGGCCCCACAGTAATCAATTTACTAATTGTGTCCCTACAGAAGCAAATATAGTAACAGTGCCCCCACTGTAGCTATTATAGTAATATTGCCTCTACAGTAGCTAGTATATTAATATTGTCTCCACAGTAGCCAATAACAGTAGCCACAGTAACAGTGCACCCAGAGAAGCCAATAGTCACAGACCCCCACTGCAATAGCAGTCACAGAGTGCCCACTGTAGCCAATAGTTGCAGGCCCCACATTACTAATGCACATACCTCCCCCCATATCCAGTGCAGTACAGTGTAGGGGCTTACAAAAAAGATCAGTTGGTGCTGCCACACCCTCTTCTTTTTGCTACAGGACTTCAGGTCAGAGGTGGAAGGAAGCCAAACACAGATGTAAACCTAGCCTTACATTTAAAGAGAACCTGTCACCAGGAGACCCATTTTAGCACCTCCCTCCAGTCCCCATAGAGCACAGTACGTACTCAGCAAGAGTTGATGACAGCTAGCAGAACATCGTTTGATGGCATCCGCAGGGGGAATACTGCAGGGGGTGTCGCTAGCTGGGTGATCGGCATTTTATATATTTGTAAAGGACATGGAGGAGCGGTATCCTGAGGGTGGGGGGAAACCCTCGGACAGTCCGACTGAATCGGACTGAGCGTGGTATTTTACGTTTAAATTGTGTCACACTCCGTATGTTAAAGATGCACCACAAAAAAGATGGTGAACTCTTGAGGAGCTGAGCGGGGAAACAACACATTCATGATTTCAGGTGCACAATCTTAGTGAATTGCTGCACGCAGCATTATAGACGGACAATGTACTTTCTGTGAACTGGAGTGACTCAGTAAGTAAATGTCCCCCATTTTCTACCTGTTAACATTTAACACACTGTGCCCTCTAGTGCCAGTCACATTAATTCATTTATTATTTTACTGCATACTCTGTGCAAGCTCATTCAAGCTTATTTAGATGGCATAGTTTGTTTTAATATAGGAAACTAGGCAAACTTTCAAGCAGAAAACCATGTTTTATCGAATAATATTTTGTTTATTACTATTAATAAAGACTATGGGATGTTTTAACTTTTAAAGCCTAATGGCATCCAACTCATTTAAGGTATCCCACATTTAAGGTGAGACTCAACTTTGGCCGCTAACATTTATTCAGTTTGATAGTTTTGAGCATCTAATGAGCATCAAATTTGAGCAACCAATTTCATAAGGTTTTTAATAAATGTGGGTCCTTGTAGCATGAACTTAAGAGGTTAACCATTGCCTTATGGATGCCAGGCTGTTAGTTGGCTCTGGTGTAAAGACTCAGCATCTGTCATTTTATTTACTTAAAGGCAAAAAATAATTTGATCCAGGACGTTCTTGGAAATAATCCCTTGCAATGTGGGTTTCTAATTTTTCCTTAGGAGAGTGAACAGGTTGGTTTAATAGAGTTCAGACTTTAGACTTGAATACAATGGGAATGCATTGCGTTGTGGGGCTAGATGAAACCCTTTGGAAAAGATTGTGGACACAGAGGGTAGTGCAAGATTAATTTGTAGGTTTTCCTCCATGTTGTAGATATACTCAGGTTTGATAGTTTTATGCAACAGCTTATACAACACAGTACAACAGTACATTAGTTTAATTTGGGATGCACAGAGAGTTGTGCTTATCTACAATGCTTTATGTGATAACTGGATTCAATTTCTTAATTGTAGCATAATATTAAAATCCAAAGCGTGAGTCTTTGCCAACGTGTTTTAAATGGACAAACCGTTCTTAGTCATGCCTAGTGTAACAGATATTCTTTAAACATTTAAACACACATGTAAAATCAGACACTCCCCCGATTCGTGACGTAATTAGATAGAATTTCTGGGATTCACAAAACCGAACATTCATGTCAGTGGGGTAACTTGAAGCTGAAGGGCCAAAGTCTGTGCCAGGCCCCCGACTATAATGTATGCTTTATAGTACTAGTCTTCTCATATGGGAAAGTGACTCCTTATGGGCCCCTAAGCCTCCAGGGCCCGGTTGCGATCGCACCCTCTGCACCCCCTCAAGTTACGCCCCTGATTCATGTGCAATACTGTCACATATCAGGTAAATGCAAGAACAAATAGTAATTTCAATAGAGAGTCTACAAATACATGCATATGTCACCTTCTTTTGGGGAATCGGGGGGAACATTGTATACTTAGTGATATGGCGTGTCTCAGTCATATGGTAAAGGGACGTCCCCATGTACACGTGATCCGACATAGAGATGAGCCAGAAAGACACAGAAAGACAGCCAGTGTCTCCCCAATGACCCAAAAGGAATCCTCAATCGAAGACATGTTGGTGATGATTAAAATCAAGGAAGGAAGACAATAATAAAGTTAATAACATTTAGCCTTTGACCTGGCTGGATCTGACCTGGCAGTCTACGACTGCCCTTACAGAGGGGTAATCCGCACCATATCGGGCAGTCTAAGTCGGTTGGAGGTTAGTTGGATTTCACACTATCATCATAATTGTATTCTATAACAGACCTGCCTATGTAAGATCAATGCTTGGCATCATCTGGAGACAATTTCTCTTAGGCTGGATTGAACTGAAACAGTTTTCCAAAACCACTCTGCCACTCCTAAATTCACCTGGATGTAGTCCGTCTCTTAGGTGTCTTAGGGAGATAATTGGCACCCGCAAAGCAATAGCCACTTTTTTATGGCAGTCTATTCCACTTTGTATTGCTATAGCACCACATGCGAGGCTAAGCAATACACTGCAAGAAAGTCAATTGAGTGTATAACCAGATTAGGATTTGCATACACTTTAAAGTAACTGCAACACCCTCGCCGATGCAATGGCGAGGGAGTGTTTGCGAATACATCCCACCTGCATATATCCATATTACACTACATGGTCCTGATAGGACATAGGGGATATTGCAGTGGTGAATCCTGCCTGGCAAGGCAGAGGTTAAGTATTTTGTATGATGCAAGATGCTGTTGTCCAATGATATGTGTTACATCCTGTCCTTTGTAAGCTGAGATGTGATTGGAGGAGCAGCCACCACCTGACCAAAGGAAGGTAATAAACCCCCTGGCCAGGAATGTTCTGGGTCTCAGATCTCAGAGAAGTCTCTCTCAGGAGAGAGATAGAAGATTCTGAGGAATTAGAGAGAGGTCTTTCTAGGGAGATTCCAGTAGAGGAGAATCCTAGAGATCAGTGAGTGAGTGAGTAATCTCAGTCTAGCCCATACCAGAGCAGGAAGAGCCTAGCCCCTGCCTCTGAAGAGTGGAGTATAAGACTAGAGTTAGTGTAGTGAGGAAAAGGGGTATCATCTTACCTCCAAAGGTGATACCTGAAGCCCTACAGGACAAGCTGAAGCTTCCTACCAGGACACAGCTGCCTCCCAGCCTGCCCTCTACATCCAGGCTGGTGAACTATCTCCTGAGGCTCCCTCCAACTCACATCTCAGCACTCCATCTACCTGTTAAAGGCACGTTGCTGCGGTTCCTGCCGGTTCAAATAAAGAACTGTAAGTTGTTTTCTTCAACTTCTGTCTCCGTCTGGTCCCTGCTAATACGGCTGCCTTCATCACCGGCACCCTGTCCATCACCCAGAGACTCACACTCGGGACATTAAGGGGTTGCCCCAGGGAGATCCGCTATAGCAGCCTCTCCCTCATCATTTCTTGCCAACACCACCCTGCTGGAGACCTGCCAGGCTGTAGGACAGCCCTCCGGTTCCCCCGTACCAAGCACCGTGACCATAGCGTGCTTAGGCCGCAACCGCCAGCCACTCCGGTACCGCGGGCCCCGGCTGTCTCCAGGCCTCACCTCAAGGGCTAGGCCCAGGCGGGGGATGTTGCATAACCATATCCCTCCCAACTTCTAGGATGGACAAAACCTGTAGCACAAATTCGTATACATTAAACCAACCTCTCTAATACTCACTATACTCATACTCATCTTGTGAAGCCTACACTATATAGCCTATGAGGCTCCCAATTTTATAATGCCCCCTTGTGACCCTTAGACTGTAATATTATTGACAGTAACATGAAACACTAAAAATTAATACTAAATTGCACCAACCTGTTACCAGATGACTAACTATAAGCTGCATGGTGGAGACTGTGTTCTGAGAGCTCGGAAGTTTGTACATACTGGCTAAAACTGTGAGAACCCAAAATCCAGGACTGTCCAGCTTAATCCAACGGGTTGGAGGTAATAATTTATCAAAAAGACACATTTTGGCAATTCATTTCTGGAAGGCAGCTAGATCTATAACTTACTTCAAAGAGACATAGTTGATATGTCCTTGTGGAGAAATGCAACAATACCCCAACTGGAGAGGCTGGAAGCAAGGCTTGTACAGATGGGAAACTGAATGTATCTGCCTGCTGTCAGATATATACGTAGATGGGGTATTGGTCTTCTTTTGTGTTTTGTAAGAAAAATATGTCCTGGACATATGTGGGGGCTACTTTAAACTGCTGGGTATGTGTGGTGGCTACCTATATACTGCTGGGTATGTGTGGGGCCTACTGTATACTGCTAGGGAAATTGTGGGGGCTACCAATATACTGCTGGGCACGTGTGGGGGCTACTATATACTGCTGGGGCATGTGTGGGGGCTACCTGTTTACTGCTAGGCATGTGCTGACAGCCTGGGGCTACATATATACTCGAGGACATGTGATGGGTATATACCTATATACTGGGGGGCATGTGCAACACCCTCGCCGATGCAATGGCGAAGGAGTGCTTGCGAATAAGCCCCATAGCATGTCACCACATCACACAGGGGACATTGCAGTGGTTAATCCTGCCTGGCAAGGCAGAAGTTAATCTGTGTATGATGTAAAAGTCTAGTATCCAATGATCTGTGTTACATCCTGTCTATGTGAGCTGAGAGGTAATTGGAGGAGCAGCCACCACCTGACCAAGGGGAGATAATAAAACCCCTGCCCAAGAATGTTCTAGAGAGCAGTTAGCTGAGCAGTAGCTCAGAAGGAGACTGGAGTCTCTCCAGTACAGACTCTTCGGAGTCTGTACAGCTAGCACACCAGACCAGAGCAGGAAGAGCCTAGCCCCTGCCTGAAGTGGAGCTAATAGCTAGGTAGTGAGGAAAGGGGTATCATCCTACCTTCAAGGGTGATACCTGAAGATATCCAGGATAAAGCTGAAGCTTCCTATTAGGACACAGCTACCTCCCAGCCTGCCATTGCATCCAGGCTGGCGATCTACATCCTGTGGCTTCCTCCAAGTACCTCTCCAGCACTCCACCATCTTGTTAAAGGCACGTTGCTGAAGTTCCTGTCGGTTCCCAATAAAGAACTGTAAGTGTTTCTGTTCAACCTCTGCCTCCGTCTGGTCCCTGCTACTACAGCTGCCATCATCACGGGCACCCTGTCCACCACACAGAGACTCATACTCTAGACACCAAAGGGTTGCCCCAGGGAGATCCGCTATAGCAGCCTCTCCCTCATCATTTCTTGCCAACACCACCCTGCTGGAGACCTGCCAGGCTGTAGGACAGCCCTCCGGTTCCCCCATACCAAGCACCGTGACACAAGCGTGCTTAGGCCGCAACCGCCAGCCACTCAGGTACTGCGGGCCCCGGCGAACTCCAGGCCCCAAGAAAAGGCTAGGCCCCGGTGGGGGATGTTGCACATGTGTTGAGAGCCTAAGGCTACATATAAAGGGGGGCATGTGCTTGAGCTGCTTATATACTCGGGGCATGTGCAGGACTGGGAGTGCTCTGCTATATAAATTAATTAAAATTTGCTGGTGTTAAATATGAATTAGTGAGGGGGAAGTATACGATAGTATATATTATAATATATTGAGGGTTTGCAGTATATTATCTGTATATGCAGGGGACACATTGAGGAGCACTTTGTTGTTACCTAGGAGACATTGGGGCACATTTACCAAGGGTCCACGGACCGCGAATCCGCCGGGTTTTCCCGAATATTCCCGTTTGGCGCATCAGCGCTGGCTTGCACGCAACAGAGATGGGGGGGCGTGGCTGTCGGACAACTCGACGGATTTGGAAAAAACGCGGAATTTAAAAAACTAAATGTGTTGCAAGATCCGCACTTACATGCACCAGGAAGAAGAAGGTGAACTCTGTCGGACCTCGGCGCGGAAGCGCCACCTGCAGACCTTAGTGAATTGCGCCGGACCCGAATCCTCACCGGACCACACACCGTGGGATCGCGACAGGACTGGGTAAGTAAATGTTCCCCATTATATTGACTTTTTTTTAGGGACGGAGTGTGGAGATGTTCTCTAGAGGCCACAGTCAGAAGCGTGACAAATTCTTCAGTGATAAGTCACGGCCAGGAGAAGTTTCCATGATGTTCTCTATCTAATGGAGAAGGATTGGCAACAATGATGAGACTACAAGAAGAAGAGCGGGATGCATGAGGCCAGATATAGAAGGAAACATCTGCAGCCTAACAGTAAGGAATGTCTGTGCAGCCCAGATATGCAGTTAATTTATGCTGGTATATATTTATGTGTGGTTATTTACTGCTGATATATATATTTATGCTGCAGTTTGTTCATTTTTGAATATAATTATTTGTGCAGGATATTATTATGTGCTGTCTATTCAATCCTGGGAAATATTTATATGTGCGGCCTAGTCATTGGTATCTATGTGTTTGGTATATTCATTGCTGGAGGTGCACCTGTGCCCCTTTCTGCTGCTCTGGTCCTGCGCGCCAATAGTTGGTGCTGGCCGCCCGCCCGTTCTATTTAAATTCCAGCCCTTTCCTTTGTCCTCTGCCGGGTCTTTGTGCCTTGTGCCCTAGCGAAAGCTGTTTTCCATGCCCTTTGCTCTTATTGTGATTTCCCATTGTGACCCCGGTTCTGTTCCTGACTACAGGAGGGCCTGGCTTGACCTCTTGCTACGTCCCGACTCTGATCCTGTGCTGCCAGTCCTGACCTCCTGCCTGTCCCCGACTACGATTTTGCACAATGTCTTTGCACCTCGCCTTGGCTGCCACCGCGGAGAAAGTCGTACCTGTGGAACGGCCTGGTGGTACCATGCTGCAGCAAGTCCAAACCGCTTTGCGGCGGGGTGAAAACCGGGTGCCACTTAGATTCCGGTCCCAGGTGTCGGCTTACGTCACCATCCACGGTGGTCCAGTGGGTCCACTACTTCTGGAGCCTGTCAATATTTATATTAAAATGTGTGGTATATAGATTTTTGGTGTATATCTATATGTGTAGTATTTTCACTGGAGGGACATATTTTTCTATTTACTATTGATAGGCTTTATTGTAGATGATCTCAGATGATTCATGTGATTTTTCTAATTGGGTGGGGGCATTTCATTTTTCTCTTTGTCCTGATTCTGCTGCGTTTTTCTGCAATTTTACATGGGGGATGTTTGGGCGCAATTTTGCTTGTCTGCCGAGATGGGTTACACCTTCCCACGTTCTGAAACACCAGATACGCCACTGTCAACACACCCACTTCAAAAATTACTGTTTACCTGCTACCTACTGTAATATAGTCCAGCCCCTTTACTGTCATGGTATATATATATATATATATATAATATCAGAAGAAGAAATCACATTTTTACTAACTAACCTCATGCTGGGTAACTGGTATAAGCTGACTGCCACATCTCCACTAATGATAACACCATTACTTAGAGTATTCTTCCACCCCCATGTCCCCTCCTGCCATTCCCTCCTCCTCCACAGCACCCTGATTTCTCACATAGCTGTTCAGCTCCACAACTGCCATAGAATGACATAACACATGTTATTGCCATGGAAACCCCTCCTACAGCCTTAATGTCCCTTAAAACATTCCAAACTTCTGATGCATCATAGATGGTTGTGCCTCCCTGTACAAATTGGGCTTTACAGAAAAACTTTTGGAGTCATGTTTAAAATCACAGCAGGAGAGCTCGTGGAACTGATAGAGTTAACTAGTCATGTGTCACTAGTTTACTATTATTTCAATTAAAATTTGTATTTCAAAGCTGCCTAAAACAAATCTCCTTAACCCCTTAATGACAATGAATCTTCTTGTAATGTATTTTTCTGTTTAAAATACATAATTTTTCCCCCATCACAGTGGTTATATGAGAGCCTGTTAACCAGAAAGCATTTTTTGTGATCTGACGTGACATGTGTTGATTTATATGGTTATAACTTTTGAACACTTTAATTTACCAAAGTGATTTTGAGATGTCACATGTTGTACTTCACATTTGTGGTAAATCTTGGGTGATATGTTTTGTGTTTACTTACAGTATGTATATAAGTTTGCCATTTTCAAAAATTATCTAGTTTTCACACATATAGTTTTTCAACCCAAATTAGCTTCTAACTAACATTTCTCAAATGTCAGCTTAATAATTTTTAAAATGTCTGGATATTTTTTTACGTCACACGGCGTCCAATTCAAGCATCTATTTTTCGTATTGTCAAAAATCCTTTTTTGGGATCATTTTTGTTTGGAATGACCTTTGAAATACAAATTACACTTTTAAATGAAGGATTTTCACCCTTTTTTCTTGGATCCAGTCTACATGAACATAGTTCAGAATTCTACACAGAAACAGGTTTTTAGAAGATTGTTAACCCTTTGAGATCTTCAAAGTAATTTAGTATGGTCCGATTTTGTCAGTAATACATTAATTTAGCCCTAAAATGTACACATTTACAAAAGATAAAAAGAGAAAACCCATCTTATAATTGTTTTACAATTTCTCCCGAGTACAAAAACACCCCACATGTGGACATTACTTCTTTGCCTAAAGCAAGACTAAGAAAGGAAGGTGCTATAAATTGTTTTTCTGCTTATGTTGCCATGTGCATTTTTCAGTGATACTATTTTGGGGTGTCTATGCCCTATTGATCAAAATTTTTTAAAACTTTTTTGTAGGGGAAAGTTGTAGAAAAAAATCAATTCTGTAATTTATTTTTAACAGTTCTTTTGGTGTTCTCCGTATTAAGTATCATGTTATCTTTATTCTATGGGTCGGTTTGATTATTGCAAAACTAAATTTCTAAAAAAATATTTCTATATGTTTTATTAATTTTTTAAAATAAAACCTAATGTGGGGGAAAAAAATCTATAATTTTTGCATCAACATTTTCCAAGTGGCATAACACTTTAAATCTTTGGTCTATACAGCTGGTTGGGAACTAGTTTTTTGTTGTATTTTCCATTCAAGAAAAACTTTATTAAAACATCAGATATAAATACAACATCAGCGGCATGACAAAGACATTGTGACAGTATAGCGCCTTGTAGGGCATTGTGGAACCGAAGCCAAACATAAATATTGAAGTAGGCATGGTACCAAACTATGGTAGAGCATTACAACGATTTGTGAAGTCGTTTATAAAACTTATAAAACTTAGGGTAATCGAGGGTTAAAGAAGAGGGAGAGAAAGAAAAAAAAGAAGGGGGGGGGGGGGGGGGGTGAAGGGTTAGGGAGGAGAGTGGAGAATAGGATAATGTAGGAAGGGGAAGGGGGAGGCAGCCGGAGGCACGGGGTTGGGTGTGTCGATTCCATCAGTCACTCAGTCTTGGAGTGCCCGGTATTCAGGGGACTGATACTGGAGGGAAGAGGGAGAGAGGTGCGCTGACCTCGTGAAGTAGTCGTGAATGGGTTAATTACATGCAGTGAGAAAATGGCCGCTCACCTGGGGGCATCAGATAATGCGCTTTGGAGGATACCATGCATCGGCAGCTAGTAGTCCCTTCTGGTCTGCAGTGTCCGTTCCAGTAGGCGGATTGGCAGAATGATACTGTGAAGTTATCCCGGAGAAACGTTGAAGGGAGATTGTCAGCGCCGCGTGGATCCCCAATAACTACTATGCAGTAGTAATGATGAAAATCTTGAGTTTTTATTTAAAAAGATTAAGTTAAAATAGCAACGCGTTTCGGCCCTGAACAAGGGCCTTTGTCAGGCATATTTGCGGTGTGGTATACACTTTCTTTATATAGAGATGGAAATGAATAAGCCCGGGAAGGGCTGAACCAATGGGAAGCAATAAGGGTACACAATATACAAGATTGACAATTTTACATGAAAGGAACGGTAAAATCATAAAAGGTGCGGCAACCTAAAGTGTGGCGTTAATAAAATGAACAAATGATACTATATGGTAAAAGACATTATTTAGTGTGAACTAGTGAATAGAAGTAACCGGATGTTTACCGGTGGAAAGGGGAGGGGAGCTGCTCGTTCCGTGTATTGTGTGGTGTCCGTCGTCATGGAGATCCTGATGGGAGCGTGACGGAGAAGCGTGGAGAGAGGTTTCTAAGAGACCAAGGGACTACGGAAGCCTGGTGAGGACAAAAAGGTCAGCGTAGGAGGAATAGGCTAACCTACTTCTTGGAATGAAATAGCGGTGAATTGTCAGAGGAAGTGATGTGATGGTATCAGGTATTTAGATGGATTCTATTATGGCATTTAATCCATTTGGGTATAAAGTACCTAGTTTATAGATCCAATAGGATTCACGTCTATTTAGGGTTTTAATTCTATTTTTGTTTGTTTCTTCTATTTGTTCAATAGGTGTTAATGTGAGATTTTCAAATAGGCAATCCTTTTCCATCGTAAGGTGCTTGGAGAGGCTTTGTTTAAGGTATCCTGCCTTGGCTTTGTGTCTGTGGCCGTTCATTCTTACACGTAGCGTTTGTACTGTGCGGCCCACATATTGTAAGCCGCAAGAGCAGTTGATGACATATATAACGAAATCAGATCCACATGATAGTTCCTGTTTGATTTGAAAAGTTTCACCGGTATGTAGTGATTTTACTGTATTCGTCCCCGAGTTAAGCATTTGGCAACATAGGCATTTTTTATGCCCGCATTTTCTTACCCCTTTTTTGGGATCTGCGATGTTTTTCGGATTCTTGGTAGATCTGAGTTTGCTCGGGGCTAGTATATTTTTCAGCGTGGTATTTTTTCGAAAAATGATTCTGGGTTTATTGGGGATGAGATCCTTAAGGTAAGGGTCCTTGAGGAGAATTTCCCAATGTTTATTTAAAATTCTACGGATTTCTTTATTTCCATTATCAAAGGTAGTGATGAAACTGAGGCTGAAGGGTTTTTTGGGGGGGTTATCGGGTATCTGCTTTTCTTTTGATCTTAGGCAGTCTTTCTGATCGCGTTTCAGGTTCCTGGTATATGCTTCTTTTATTAGAGCTTTAGGGTAGTTTTTGTCTCGAAACCGTTGATTTAATATGCATGATTGTTTCTTATAGTCATCGGTGGTGGTGCAATTTTTTCTTATGCGATGGTATTGACTGAAGGGGATATTTTTTAACCACTTCGGATAGTGGGCGCTGCCGTATTCCAAAAAGCTATTTGTGTCTACGGACTTAAAATGTGTTTTGGTTTTGATCATATTTTGATCATCGTATGACAAAGAGAGGTCCAGAAACACAATTTCATTGTTATCCATATTCATGGTGAATTCGACACCCCATTCATTTTTATTGAGATAATCCACAAAATTAAGAGCGTCTTGTTCTTCTCCCCCCCATATAAGGAAGAGGTCGTCTATGTACCTTTTATAGTACAGAATTTGTGAGGACCATTCATGTTGTTTATAGATGAAGAGGGACTCGAACCTCCCCATAAACAAATTAGCATAACTTGGGGCGGCTCGAGTCCCCATAGCCGTACCTTTCTTTTGAATAAAGAAGGAATTTTCAAAGGTGAACATATTATGTTCAAGAATGAACTTAAGACTATTAATTAAAAAGGATATTTGTTTTGCTGGGAAAGATGTATGATTTTTAAGGTACCACAATGTGGCCTCTACACCCAGGTTATGTTGGATGTTTGAGTATAGGGAGGTGATATCTAGGGTGAGGAAACGGTAGTTTTCTTTCCATTTGAAGTCTTGCAGGTCTTTGATTAGAGATGCCGAGTCACGTAGGTAAGATGGTAATTCCGTGACCAGAGGTTGAAGATACAGGTCAAGAAAATGGGATAAATTACAAGTAAGTGAATCAATTCCAGATATGATTGGGCGACCGGGTGGGTCTGTAAGCCTCTTATGAATTTTTGGTAGGTGGTAGAAGATCGGTATGGCCGGATGCTCTATGGTGAGAAATTTTCTTTCCTTCTTATTCAATATTTCGTTGTTGTATGCTTCCTTGATGAGCTTATTGTAGGCGTCGAGGTGGGATTTAATAGGGTTATTTGTTAGTTTGGTGTAATATTCGTTGTCTCCTAGTATTTTATATGCCTCTCTTAGGTAGTCTGTACGCTCCTGGATTACAATCCCTCCCCCTTTGTCTGCTGCTCTGATTACTATGGAATGGTTTTCCTTTAGAGCTTTCAGTGCTAGTAGTTCGGTTTTGTCGAGATTTTTATGTGTACTCTGAGACGATTTAATATTGAGGAGATCGTTGGTGACCATAGCTTGGAAAGTCTCGAGATGGTGTCCCTTAAAGTTAATGGGGTTGAAAGTGGATTTGGGTTGTATATTTTGGTGGGTAACTGGATCAACCTGAGGGGTTGGGGTTACAGAAGAACTTTCGGTTTTAGCGGTTTTATTCTTAGTGATGTGGAAATACCTTTGTTGTGTGAGTTTTTTTGTAAATAGATTCACATCGACAAATAATTGGAAGTCGTTCGTGACCTGGCTGGGGCAAAAATTTAGCCCTTTAGATAGAAGTGAGGCCTCCTCTGTATTTAGGATGTGTCGGGATAAATTGAAGATCTTTACTGTGTTAGTGGCGGTACCGGTTATAGCTTTCTGATCTTTTCCCTTCTTGATATTTTTTCTTCTGTTTCTTCTTTTTCCTCCTCTGCATCCTCTAGATCTTTTTTTCTTTTTTTCTCTTGTGGTGTGTTGAGTGGTATGAAGTATTTGAGGAATTTCGTTCTGGCTTTTTGTGTGTACTCCTTCTGTTTGGGGGGCGGTTGTAGTGGGGTTGGAGGTCTTGTGGGACCTATCTCTAAAAAAGAGATTTGTGAGAGGTTGCTAACTGGTGAAATCAAAGGTAATGTTTCAGAGGAGATGTTGACGATGTCTCCAGAGATGGTGTTAGAACAGTGGGGGTCTTGGGCTATAACTGTGTCCTGGTTATGGGAAAAGAAAGTGTTGTGTGTGGTGAGCCAGGTGGCGTTGGGACTGATAGAGGTACAAGGGGAGGTAGGTGGTATAGGACTGAGGTTTGGGGCTTGGGATGAGATAGGTGAAGTGGCTCGGACTGATGGATTTTTGTTGGGGATCGGGGTGCATATAGATGGTAAAGTGCTGGATGGATGTATGAATGATATTGTATTTAGCTGTGATGGTGATGTTCTGTTTGGTGGACATACTTTGGATGTGGTGTCCCGGGATAAATTGTGTACCGGGTTGTTATGAGTGGTGTGGGTGGGTCCGGTTTTATGTGTACTGTCATGCCTTCTGTATTTCGAGTTGTGTATGGTTCGGCTGTTTGAAGTATTATCAAGGTGTTTTTTGCCTCGGTGTGGTCTCATGCGGGGGGGATGTTGGTTTGTTAGTTGATTATCTTTTTTATACAGCTGCGGGTGCTGTGTAGATGAGGTATGCGGGTTTTGTATATGGCCCGTTTTTGTAGTGATCGTCCTATTATTATTGTTATTTGTAGCAAATTTTTTTATTTTTTTGGATGCAATATTCTCTTCGAGATTTTTAAGCCTCATATGAATATTTTTGTTGATGATGTGGAAGTCAGGGTGGTCTTTATATGAAGATAGTTTGTCAGTAATGGTATTAATTTTATTTGTTAATTTGTCGCATTCTGCGGATCGTTTATTTATGATTTTAGTCATGAGACCTAGGGAGCAGGAGAGTAGGTATTGGTTCCAATCATCTGTGTATTGTGTAACTTCAGGGAAGGCTGAGGGGATTTTAATGGATAGACCATTAGGAATATAACATTTTGTCATATAAAATTCTAAAAACATTATGTCTAGTCCATGTAAGAGTTCTTTTTTCGCTAAATCCTCAAAAGCTAGGAATAAATCAGTCATTTTTTTCGTTTCTGAATGGTTCTCGGGAGCATTAGGATGAATTTCGTGCTCACCTAGCAGTCTGTGGAGTAATTCTCGTCTGTAGTGGAGTCTTCTTCCGAAGTATTCCATAATGTAGATGGTTGCTGCACCCTCTTTTTCCTCTTCAATACCCAATTGACACTGGGTGGTGGCAAGTGGTGTTACTAATCGGACTGATACTGGAGGGAAGAGGGAGAGAGGTGCGCTGACCTCGTGATATATACGGTACACAGTACACGGTACAGTACTACTACTACTATCCTGTGTATATGGACACAACATAGTATTACTAATCTTGTCCTATTAATATGGACACCACACTGTTCTACTAGTCTTATCCTGTTTATATGGGCACAGCACAGTACTACTTCTCCTATTCTATATATACGGTACACAGTACACGGTACAGTACTACTACTACTATCCTGTGTATATGGACACAACATAGTATTACTAATCCTGTCCTATTTATATGGAAACCACACTGTTCTACTAGTCTTATCCTATTTATATGGGCACAGCACAGTACTACTACTCCTATCCTGTACATATGGGCACAGAATCACAATCCTGGTGTCATCTGATAATGTTTCCAGCTGCCAGAGAACCAGAGATATTAATGTTTAAAGTGAAAATTGGGCATGCAATCTTCATATACAGATCACATTCCTAACTTGCATTTTAACAGATAACGGGGCACATTTACTAAGAATGTAGGAAACTGTAATAAAAGTGCTCTGCCTGTGTATAATTCTCAGTGGGGCAGAAATCATGAATATGGTACTTCCCTGCACTGGCCCGACAGAGTTCACCAACTTGTGCACCTTTAACATAGGGCGTGCAACGGTTCGACTGAGCGTCAGGACGCCCCCTAGTTTGTGTCACATGGAGACTAGTGAAGCTACACCACAAAATGGTCGTATGCGACATATTTGTGGTGCAGACAGACTTCTTCTTTATTACCTGTGCAAGCAGTTTTCATTAGAATGAAAAGTCCGAAAGAAAACCGGCCTTTAGTAAATGTGCCCCAATAATATTTTGGGTTCTCTGGCATATGAAAGAGGAGACTCTTTCTTTTCAGCTGACACCAAAATTTTGTGAAGTGTGTCCCACCGATTATTATTTACTTATGTTCATGTGTTTAACTCACTCCCACACAGAACAATCAGAGAGTACACTAGCTTTGTGGTTGTCATATTCAGTATTGAGTGTTCTTTAATTTTTCAATAATGGAGGGATAATGGAGAACACGTCCAAAAAGTTGCAAGTAACACGTAGACAATGCACATATTTCTGAATAAAGTTTTTATTTTACATCGTCCTTCCATTTTTATACCTACGTTATGGCGTTCTAACTCTAATTTTTATGAACCGTGGGAGGTTAAGTATACTACTGGGGGCAGGCTGACTGTATACTACAGGGGGCAAGCTGGCTGTATACTGCTGTGGGCTGGCTGGCTGTATACTACCTGGGACTGGCTGGCTGTATACTGTAGGGGGCAGGCTAACTGTATACTACAGGGGGCAAGCTGGCTGTATACTATAGGGGGCAAGCTGGATGTATACTACAGGGGGCAGGCTGACTGTATACTACAGGGGGCAGGCTGGCTGTATACTACAGGGGCAGGCTGGCTGTATACTAGAGGGGGCAGGCTGGCTGTATACTACAGGATGCTGGCTGGCTGTATACTGCAGGGGGCTGGCTATATACTACTGTGGGATGGCTGTATACTAAAGGGGTTGGCTGGCTATATACTAAATGGGGCTGGCTATATACTACAGGGGGTGGCTATATACTAAAGGGGGCTGGCAGGCTATTTACTATAGGGGATGGCAGGTTATATACTAAAGGGGGCTGGCTGTATACTACCGAAAGCTGGCTGGCTATATACTGGGGGGGCTGTGACCAATGCATTTCCCACCCCCAGCTTCTACTCGAGTCAATAGGCTTTCCCAGTTTTAGGTGGTAAAATTAGTTCAGGTCGGCTCGAATATATACAGTATTTGCTTTCTGTTTACAATAAACACCTTTTTCCAGTCTAATTACATTATTAATTTTTTTTAATAAATGCCTCTATGTCTGGAGCGGCAGGGTGCAGACAATACATGGTTATAAGTTTCCTGGCTTGGTAAAGCATTCTGCTGACCCCTAACAATGTACCATACCTAGGGCAGTTGACAACCCCGTGGAGGCCAGCCCTGAACAACCATTGCAGTGTGCGATATACCTTGTGTAACAAGTAAAGGTGTGACAGTCGGTGGGTTTCACATAGTGTTAGCAAGGGAACCCCTCTCCAGTATATCCGAGCACTGCTCTTCGGAGATTGGGCCTTAGTACCGTCTGTGATGGTTAAATCTTCCATGATCTCGTACTTATTGATACGTACTACAGCCCCTCCATTTTGCACATCTAGGGCATGCCTATGTTGTAAGTATTGATAAAAGAGATCATTTGAAAGGTTGAAGCCCCATATTGTTTTTTAATTTGACTTAAACCCTTTACGCTCTATGGATATATCCGCCACAGAGCTATGAAGGGTGTATGAAGAGGGCTCATGGACTGAACCCTCTTCATACAGAGATGGGCTTTGCTGCATATTGCTGCAAAGACCCATCGCTAACACTCGCGGTCGGTGCTTGCACCGATTGCGGGTGTTAGCCTCTACTTTGCCGCCGGCAGCGCTGAAGGCATGGCGGCGCATGGGCGCCGCTTGTAACCTCCGTTCCCCCGAATGGCATGGGGGGGGGGGGGGTATGGCGGCGATCGGTTGCCATGACAGCCTCAGGTCTTCGTCTGACCCGAGGCTAAACGGCTTCCGCATATTCGTTACAATCATAACGTATATGATGCAGAAATGCCATATACTGCGATACAGTTGTATTGCAGTATATGGTAGGAACGATCTGACTATCTAGGGTTAATGTACCCTAGATGGTGTAAGAAATAGAGAAAAAAAAAGTTTTAAAAATGTAAAAAATTAGTTAATTAATAAAATATTAAAAGTTCAAATCACCCCCTTTCCCTAGAACTGATATAAAATATAATGAACAGTAAAAATCACAAACACATTGGGTATTGCCGCGTCCCAAAATGCCCAATCTATCAAAATATAAAAACGGTTATTAACGGCATAACATGTCATTACATTACATAAAAAATGCAATGAAAAGTGATCAAAATGTCTCACAGTCCTCAAAATGGTAGCAATAAAAACGTTGGCTCGTTTAGCAACAAATTACACCTTCACACAGCTCCGTGCACCAAAGTATGAAATTATTAGCGTCAGAAGATGGCAAATTTTTTTCTTCCTTTTAGTACACATTAGTTTTTTTGAAAATGTATTAAAATGCAATAAAACCTGTATAAATTTGGTATCACTGTCATCATACCGAAGCAAAAAATAAATTAGAGGTGTTATTTGGAGCGAAAAGTGAAAGTCATGTGTTTTTTTCAATTTTTTCCCAGTACGCGGCATGGAATAATAAATAACATCACTGGAAAGTAAAATTTGTTGCGCACAATATAAGCCCTCACACAGCTCTGTACATGAAAAAATTAAAAAGTTATCAATTTTTAAAGGTGGAGAGCGAGAAATGAGCAAAAAAACCCTGCGTCCTTAAGGGGTTAAAGTTGTATTAAGGGGATGTAAAATAATATATCTGTGTGATCCTCAGCGCTATTTTGTGCAAAAATGGTTTGGCAACCCCCAATGGATTAAACATTCCCCTTGCTGCATATTCTACTGACACATGTGGGGTATGTATGAGCTAAGGTAAGGTAAGTACATTTTCTTTTTATAAGTATTCTGGATTTGTACATATTTTAGAGGAACATATTTTTAGAGTATTTTTGGGTGAGTAAATTTTAGATTTTGTAGTATGAGTATTGATTTATATATAAATATGCCCACTTGGGGGGCGTGGCCTGGCTATGGCTAAGACCAGACGCATGTGAGGTGAGCTCCTGCACCAACCTGGGGTTTTTGCCACCATAAACCACTCCTCAGTGTCTTTGCATGGCTTTTCATGGGACCAAAACGGAGGAAGACCCTGAAGCCACCCACCTTGGCTCTTCTGCATACCTTGGCCCGGGGAATGAGACAATTTTTATCGGGCAGCTCTGCTCCGGTGGCATCCCCACCGCGGCCCAAGATGGAGGCGTTACCTGGTGGCACAATGACAAATTCTGGCGGTGGCAGCAACATGGTAGGCCACAGTGTGGCACAATGACAGAGAGTGCAGGTGGCGGCAGCAGGAGGTCAGAGAGGGGCACAATCACAGTATGTGTAGGTGGGCAGAAGCAGTAGCAGCAGCATGAGGCCAGAGAGTGGCACAATGACAAATGCTGGAACTGGCAGCCACATGGTAGGCCACAGTGTGGCACAATGGCACAATGAGTTTGGAGGTGGCGGCAGCATCAGCAGGAGGTCAGAGAATGGCAAAATGACAAATTATGGAGGGGGCAGCAACATGGTAGGCCACAGAGAGGCACAATGACAAAGTGTGGAGGTGGCGGCAGCAGCAGCAGGAGGTCAGAGACTGGCACAATTACAGTGCGTGTAGGTGGGCGGCAGCAGTAGCAGCAGCATGAGGTCAGAGAGTGGCACAATGACAAATTCTGGTGGTGGCAGCAACATGGTAGGCCACAGTGTGGTACAATGACACAGTGACACAGTGTGGAGGTGCCGGCAGCAGCAGCAGCAGGAGGTCAGAAAGTGGCACAGTGACAGGTGAAGTGGGTGACAATTCCAGTCCCTGGTAAAGATGTTGGGAGGCAGATGGAGAAACTGGCAGCAGATGTGTGGCATCAGGTGGGTGGCAGCATCAGAATAGTGGCTGAGGCAGTTAGTTACTGTAGAATCCAGACTCATTTCTCAACGATTGGGGGAGCCGTCATCGCTGATCTAATCTGATGCATAAGGCATTGGTGTGTTGAAATCCTTGGCGATCCACGAGTGATTCATCTTGACCAAGGTCAGTCTCTCATATGGTGGACAAGCAGGTTCTCCTTGGGGTACCGCACTGAACACCCACTCTGATGCCACACTACTGGCCGGGCAAGACAGATTCTCTACTGCAACTCCGCAAGTTGCGGCCACACATCAAGTTTGGCTACCCAGTAGTCCAGGGAATCCTCTACCTGTGTTGGTAAAGTGCTGTCCAAGTAGGCCACCACGTGCTTTCTCTATAGTATGACAATTGTTCCTCCCTCTCGGTAGCTGGAGGGATAATGGAGAACACGTCCAAAAAGTTGCAAGTAACACGTAAACAATGCACACATTTCTGAATAAAGTTTTTATTTTACATCGTCCTTCCATTTTTAGGGCACATTCACATGGCCGTCTGCGGGGACGTACATGCGGCCGCATGTACGTCCCCATAGACGGCAATAGTGGCGCGGCGCACATGCGGTGCCACACATGTGTGGCACCGATCCGGCCCGCACACCGCAAAAAGATAGAGCATGCTCTATCTTTTGGCGTGTGTGCGGCCGTGCGCCGCTATTCTCTATGGAGGGAGGAGGGACTGCCTCCTCCTCCTCTCCAGCACACGGCGGTATGCCCGCACGGCTGTGTGAATGTACCCTAATACCTACGTTATGGTGTTCTAACTCTAATTTTTATGAACCGTGGGAGGTTAAGTATACTACTGGGGGCAGGCTGACTGTATACTACAGGGGGCAAGCTGGCTGTATACTGCTGTGGGCTGGCTGGCTGTATACTACCTGGGGCTTGCTGGCTGTATACTACAGGGGGCAGGCTGGCTGTATACTGTAGGGGGCAGGCTAACTGTATACTACAGGGGGCAAGCTGGCTGTATACTATAGGGGCAGGCTGGCTGTATGCTACAGGGGGCTGGCTGGCTGTATACTACAGGAGGCAGGCTGGCTGTATACTACAGGGGTCAGGCTGGCTGTATACTGCAGGGGGCTGGCTGGCTGTATACTGCAGGGGGCCGGCTATATACTACTGTGGGATGGCTGTATACTAAAGGGGTTGGCTGGCTATATACTAAATGGGGCTGGCTATATACTACAGGGGGTGGCTATATACTAAAGGGGGCTGGCAGGCTATTTACTATAGGGGCTGGCAGGTTATATACTAAAGGGGGCTGGCTGTATACTACCGAAAGCTGGCTGGCTATATACTGGGGGGGCTGTGACCAATGCATTTCTCACCCCCAGCTTCTACTCGAGTCAATAGGCTTTCCCAGTTTTAGGTGGTAAAATTAGTTCAGGTCGGCTCGAGTATATACAGTATTTGCTTTCTGTTTACAATAAACACCCTTTTCCAGTCTAATTACATTATTAATTTTTTTAAATAAATGCCTCTATGTCTATATCCGCCACAGAGCTATGAAGGGTGTATGAAGAGGGCTCATGGAATGAACCCTCTTCATACAGAGATGGGCTTTGCTGCATATTGCTGCAAAGACCCATCGCTAACACTCGCGGTCGGTGCTTGCACCGATTGCGGGTGTTAGCCTCTACTTTGCCGCTGGCAACGTTGCCGGCAGCGCCGAAGGCATGGCGGCGCTTGTGCGGCGATCGGTTGCCATGACAGCCTCGGGTCTTCGTCTGACCCGAGGCTGAACGGCTTCCGCATATTCGTTACAATCATAACGTATATGATGCAGAAATGCCATATACTGCGATACAGTTGTATTGCAGTATATGGTACTATCTAGGAGAAAAAAAAAAGGACAAAAAGTTTTAAAAATGTAAAAAATTAGTTAATTAATAAAATATTAAAAGTTCAAATCACCCCCCTTTCCCTAGAACTGATATAAAATATAATGAACAGTAAAAATCACAAACACATTGGGTATTGCCGCATCCCAAAATGCCCAATCTATCAAAATATAAAAACGGTTATTAACGGCGGTGACCTCCGAGACAGGAAATGGTGCCCAAATGTCCGAAATGCGACTTTTACACCTTTTTACATGGCATAAAAAATGCAATGAAAAGTGATCAAAATGTCTCACAGTCCTCAAAATGGTAGCAATAAAAACGTTGGCTCGTTTAGCAAAAAATTACACCTCACACAGCTCCGTGCACCAAAGTATGAAATTATTAGCGTCAGAAGATGGCAACATTTTTTCTTCCTTTTAGTACACATTCGTTTTTTTGAAAATGTATTAAAATGCAATAAAACCTGTATAAATTTGGTATCACTGTCATCATACCGAAGCAAAAAATAAATTAGAGGTGTTATTTGGAGCGAAAAGTTTCCCAGTACGCGGCATGGAATAGTAAATAACATCACTGGAAAGTAAAATTTGTTGCACACAAAATAAGCCCTCACACAGCTCTGTACATGAAAAAATTAAAAAGTTATCGATTTTTAAAGGTGGAGAGCGAGAAATGAGCGAAAAAACCCTGCGTCTTTAAGGGGTTAAAGTTGTATTAAGGGGATGTAAAATAATATATCTGTGTGATACTCAGCGCTATTTTGTGCAAAAATGGTTTGGCAACCCCCAATGGATTAAACGTTCCCCTTGCTGCATATTCTACTGAATATACACATGTGGTCCCCCAGACGAAGGCTAGCGCCGAAACGCGCGTCGGGGAGCCCATCCACGGCAGACGGGAGACACAATACAACATGGGTATGCTTATATTGCTATATTTGCACATGCACTGAGCACTTTTTACATTAAGATTGTATTACCATCGTTAGACAATTGTGTCAGTATCTGGTGCATGTCTTATGCTATTTTTACATGAATTGTATTACCACCCTAATTACATGTGATATGATTTTTTGAATATCAACTACTCTCCCAGTCGCTCATGTTTTTAAATTTCCTGTGTGACACCCTCACCATCCGCTTGTATTACCCCCCTGTTTTTTGTGAAATTTGTATTTCTTAATGAAAAACATTGTGTAATAAAGATTTTTTATATTTTTGGTTAAAAATTGGCTTAGTGTTTGTGTTTGTAGGTGTATAAGTTACTGTAGAATCCAGACTCCTTTCTCAACGATTGGGGAGGCGTCATCGCTGATCTAATCTGATGCATAAGGCATTGGTGTGTTGAAATCCTTGGCGATCCACGAGTGATTCATCTTGACCAAGGTCAGTCTCTCCATATGGTGGACAAGCAGGTTCTCCTTGGGGTACCGCACTGAACACCCACTCTGATGCCACACTACTGGCTGGGCAAGACAGATTCTCTACTGCAAACTCTGCAAGTTGCGGCCACACATTAAGTTTGGCTACCCAGTAGTCCAGGGAATCCTCTACCTGGGTTGGTAAAGTGCTGTCCAAGTAGGCCACCACGTGCTTTCTCTATAGTATGACAATTGTTCCTCCCTCTCGGTAGCAGTAAAAAAGGTACCCATTTTGGACCGGTAGTGAGGGTCCAAGAGGGTGGAGAGCCAAAAGTCATCCTTAAGCGGATGTTGATTATTCGGCTGTCACTAGTTAGGTAAAGCAGCATGCTGGGGGCCATCTTCGCAAGTGACTCTGAGGGACTCCCAGCCTCCATCTCCACTGTATACTACCACGGTGCTTCTGGGTCATCTGCCTAATCTTCTACCTCCTCCGGATGCTCCTGCTCCTTCTCTCCTGTCACCTGTGTAGAAAAACCACGAATTTCACCAGACTGCTTGTTCTCCATTGTCCTCCTCCTCCTCCAGTTCAGCCCCCACTGGACTCATGTGGTCATGAGATGTAGTCGCCAGTTCTCCAGTGCGCTGACCAGACAGATTTTGAAGCATCTGTTCCAGGACATAAAGCAGTGGAATGAAGTCATTCATCCCGTTGTCCTGGTGACTGACTAGGTGCTGCTGCCCTGGAACACCAGCTATTGCTGGACCGCCACATCTGAGGCACGTTTCTCCCAGGCCAATGGATGGTGACGCTGCATGTGTTGACGCAGGGCCGTTAGCGTGGCCGTTAGCTCCCTGGCCACGGTTTACTTTCTGCCCACAGATTCTCCATATACACAAATCACTCCACCAACGATGAGGGTTTGACATGGATTTCTTGATATCTACTTTAGCAACAAAAAAGAATTGAAATTTGGGCAATACAGAACCCCAAAAACTGACACCCTGGACTTTGAGAAAAAAATCACTCCACCAACTATGTGGATTTCTTGATATCTACTTTAGGAACAAAAAAGAATTGAAATTTAGGGAATATAGAACCCCAAAAACTGACATCCTGGACTTAGCGAATAAATCACTCCACCAACTATGTGGATTTGACATTGATTTCTTGATATCTACTTTAGCAACAAAAAAAGAATTGAAATTTGGCTAATACTGAACCCAAAAACAGACACCCTGGACTTTGAGAAAAAAAACACTCCACCAACTAAGGGGATTTCACGCAGATTTCTTGATATCTACTTTAGCAACAAAAAAGAATTATAATTTGGCTAATACAGAACCCAAAAAAGGACACCCTGGACTTTGAGCAAAAATCACTCCATAAGCTACTGAGTACAAGCAGCTAGACGCTACAGACAGCACATGCAGTGTGAAATGACGGGATTGCAAATGGTCGTCTGTTTTTATAGGGCTGCAACATCACATAAGCCTGCCGGTCGCTGATTGGCTTACATGTTTGCACATGTGATCGAGGATGTTCCTTTCTTCTTCCCAGAGTTCTCTGCCCCATGTAACACGTGGTGCTTGCGGCCATTTTGCTAATAAAGGGGAAAAAAAATTGTTCCCACGAATCACCGTAATCTTCAGATTCCGTTAGTTAGAATCGATTCACCCATCTCTAATCATGATCTATTGCCACTAGGCTATATTAACAAAACAAACTCGAGGTTCTTAGTTACATTTTGATGAAGTTGCATAAGCCCACTAACCACTTGATGGTGACATAATTCTAGTGGTTCCCTACACTAGTAAGGTGTGACACCACATGACATCCACTGACACTCCAACACAGTACCAGCAGGGATAAAGTTGCCCCCTCCAGCACCTATCCTGGAAGGCCTAGCACCCATTGCTTCTGGGCGTTGGTTCCCCGCCAGCAACGCACCACATGCCATGCAATGTATAGTATGCAATATCTCTTTACCTCTATAAGTGGTAAAAGACCATACTATAGGTCTTTATTGCCAAATATGTAACAGGATTGTACTAATGTATGTAATATGATGTTTTGTCTCTTTTCTTCTCTAAAGAGGATGAAGACTCTGAGAATGGCGTAAGAGACTCCAAAGGGACAGATGTGGGAAACATGTGCAACATCCCCCACCGGGGCCTAGCCTTTCTTCGTTGGCTGGGGACAGCTGGGGCCCAGAATACCGAAGTGACCGGCTGGTGTGTCCTTTGGCATGGTATGGTCACGGTACTTGGTATTGGGACCGGACGACGGGTCTACAGCCTAGCCAGTATCCATCAGGGGGTGCATGCAAAAAAAACGTAGGGAAAGGCTGGTGGAATCAGTTTTTCCCTGGGGCAACCCCTGAGGTGTATATAGGATCCCTGGGTGATGCAGGATGGGTAGACTGTGATGGTGAACAGACTGATCCAGGGATCACACAGAGGCACAAAGTGCAAATCAACTCAGCAGTCTACTGAGCTTCAACAGCAGGCAAAGGCCTGCAAGCTGACAAGCTGTAAGGAGATAGCTAGTCTGCAGGAAGGGTTACTCACAGCCTGGTAATAGCTTAAAGCTGGGCTGGTAAGTGGAGCCGAGTCCAGACAGGGGACCTTTGCTCTGGGGCTTAGTCTCCTTACTGCCCCCAGGTGGCCTGTCACACTTGGCAGTATGCCTTGATGGCAGCTCTGCAGGAGCCCTGAAATAATTGGAAATGCTAGCCTATTGCTAGCTAACTTCTGGCTGGGCTGGTAAAGATGGAGCCGAGTTTGGACAGTGGACCTCTGCTCTGGGGCTTAGTCTCCTGACTTGCTAAGGGTGTCAGGCAGTGGCCTGAGACACCACTGCTTCCTGGTATAATGACACTGGCTGGTACACTCCCTGCTTACTTTGCTGACATGTGCTTAAGATGGAGACTCTGACTCTGACCACGAGGTCTCAGCATGTGTCTCGCCCACCAAGGTTTTTCAGACTTCCCTGGTCAGGTGGCAGCACCCTCCAACCAGCTTCCAGTTTGCTTTACAAAGGTACAAAGAATATCATTGGATAATAACATATTACATGTTAACTCTTGCTTTACCAGACAGTGGTTTCAGCTGCAATTACTAAGTTCTCCACTTTTGGAGATCTCCTAGAGCAGTGATGGCGAACCTTTTACAGACCAAGTGCCCAAGCTACAACTAAAATCCACTTACTTACCATGAAGTGCCAACATGGCATTTTAAGGAGTAACTTACTGCTACCTGTTCTTCCTGGTCGGGCCATCGGATGATCCGATGGATTCAGACAAACTGTGGAATTTAACTTCAAAATTGTGTTGCAAGCCAAACACTGACATGCACCGGGAGGGAGAAGGTGAACTCCTGGGACCTGAGCGGGGAACCGACACATGCAGGCTCACGATCTAAGTGAATCATGGCACAGTGCATTCCGGACGGACAATGCACTTTTGGGAACTCCGAGGAACCGGGTAAGTAAATGTGCCCCATTATCTCTTAAGTTGCCTGGGACTCCAGGATTTGGTCCTGGTGAACTCTGTCCTGGAGTAATGGTCTGAGTGCCCACAGAAATGGCTCTGAGTGCCATCTCTGGCACCCGTGCCGTAGGTTCGCCACCACTGTCCTGATGACCAGTTTCCCTAACAGCTCCTCACATGGAGAGGGTGCTATTCACAACAACCACCTAGACTATGTACTTGCATTGGTGTTTCAAATCTCTTCAGTTTCCCTCAAGTAAATCCACTGAACAGTGCACATTCAGGATGTATATGGTGACTAGCCTGGCAGCTTCCATCACATGGAGGAGCAAAGAACATGTATTAAGTGGTAGAAATGATAAGTAAACCAGTTACGCAAAGTCTATTAGCCTGTGCTGTGTGAGCACTAAGGGTTAAAAGCTTATCTGCACAGTGTACAAAGTGCCGATGACAAGGTGGGGGAGGGGTGTAGCATTAAGTGCAGAGAGAGACAGAGAAAGTTCTGTAGAATCACAGACTGGGATGAATGGATTAAAAGGGAACAGGGGAGATCATGTACCGCACTATTCTGTGCAGAAGACATCAGTGTCCACAGACCAGAGCACATCCAGCTCTGTCACATGACCTCTTCCTCTGTGAGCAGGGAGCATCAGCCCCTCCCCTCCCATGAAACCAACAGATAAACAAACTACTGACTCACATGGCTTATCTGCATAGGCAGAGCAAGCAGCCACTGCAGCAATGAGGTAATCTGAGGGGCATAGCAAAAAAAAACTACTGGATATAGGTAACAAAGATAATAGTCGTTTTACATCCCAAGAGCTACTGATTTGTTGAAAAAAAAACAGTTACTCTTTAAGTTCAGTGTTTAGTTTGCACCGCCTAATCCGCAGATAACCCCTGCTTATAGACACACTATTAATCTTACTATTATTGTCCCTACCATACTTGGAGTATAAGTTGCAGGGTCAATATGTATTAAGGTTTTTTTTTTTAGGAATAGAAAAGTGAAGTTTATTAAATCCAAATATCAAATATAGTATACAAAACCATATGCTCGTATTAAAAAGAGAAAACCTGTGTCATGAACAATTTATCATAAATACAAGCATAAATACAATCCCAATCGCAGGTATAAGCAGCGCCCAGCAGCATCACCCTTATGTGTTATACAGGTGCTCCCCTGTTTTACTCCTGGTCTAGTCGCACCATTGCTGCTGATGGAGGGACATTTGACTAGATCGGTCGATCAGTGGCCTCCATTATAATCCTGCCACACATACAGCACGCAAAACGAGCTGCACACATTGGTGTATAACAGGCCTTACAATGATTCTTTCCAGAGGTTTCCTTCCAGCATTGAGTTGGCTAACGTGAGTGTCAACAGGGGTGTAATGGAGAGAGGCTGGGCCCCATAGCAGACTTCTGAATGCATTTATACACTTATACATACTTTATATACATCATATACACACATATTCAATATATACATTTATACACAGTATTAACACAAGATAGACATACATATAGCACACATACATACAGTTTATGCACCATATATACACACATAAATATACAGTAGTATATACAGACGTACAGCATATAAAAATACAGACATACAATGACAATGTATACACACCTTACATCATATACACACACCATATACGCATACAACATATACACATCACATATATACATTTATACACATACATCATATACACGCATACATAGAGTATCATTAACAGACATAGAACATATATGCACAAATACATTATATACACATCATATACCATATACAAACACATACATCATATACCATATAAACACATACAGCATCATGTGGGGATTTGGCCCAGTAGAGACCGTGGTAGCGGGGTGCTGTGATGCAGTTCAAGACAGTGACACCAAGGTACAGTCCAAAACAGGTCTAGCCTGCGTTTATTGTAGCAGCAAAATAAAACAGCCTTTACATTCAGGCATTAAATAAACAAAAAATCCTACCCGTCAGGGTGCTAACTATACAGGTATTCCACTAACTCACCACTATACAAAATCACTTGGCTGCTCCAGGCACAGAGGTCAGGGCTGTGTGCTCTCCAGCCTCCTTACAGAGAGACAACCCTTCCAGCTCTGCTGAGCGGTTTAAAAAAAAGACTGATTGGGCTGCTCCCATCACCTGTGTCCAAGGTGCTGGACACCCAACCTCAGCACTAAGGCCTTGCATAATAGCAAAACCTAGGGGAAACATTAACCCCTTCAGTGTCTCACAATATATACATCACATAAATACACAAATAAATAGACAATGTACAGATCACATGTACACACAAATAGACACTGTACAGTTCACATATACAAACACATATATAAAACATATACACATCACAAGCGGTGACGAAGGCAGTGTGCCGAAACGTGTGTCGGGGTGTCAGTCATCCGGGAGGACGTGAGAATTCCTGTGCCAGGTAATCACCATATTGAATCCCTAATGTCCATTTGTATACACGACTAGGTGTTTACTGGCCTTACTTGTATTCGCCTGGAATTTAGATAAATTAAAAAAAAAATACTTTTTTATATACTATTCTGATTACAAATCACATCCCCCTGATGTTTAAGTTGTGTTTCCAGCATAAGCTGGAATTTCTGTAAAAAGTCAGTTCTACTGTAATTTATTGAAAGTTTTCAATAAAAATTTTATATTTTAACAAAATTCTGGCCTTTTCTTGGATAGATTTGACCAATCTTCCTTCTAGGACCTTATGATAATTGCGCTCAACAGTTATTAGTGCCCGAGACCAGTTGATACAAGTTAAAGGACACCTGTCATCAGGTCTGTGTCACTAGTCCTGTCACTACTACCTGTTGGAGCAGCTCACAAGGATCCCATCCCAGCCTTTATCTAGTTATTTCATACATTATTCATTGTAAAATCATCTATTTTGTATTATGTAAATGAGGCTGGTCACATGGTCAGAGGCAGTGATGTCACCCCTGTTACCCCTCCCCTCTCCTCCCCCTGCTCATGTCTGTGTGTAATGTATAGTAAAGCGTTGCTAGTGTGTGTGCTGCATCTGCTGACATGCTGCATCCTCCTAATATACAGGTGAGAGACACAGACATCAGCTACACATGAATCTGACATGTTCTGCTGTAACATGGCTGCCTGGAGCCAATAGATGTCTATTGGTATACACTCAATATATCCCACCGCACACGCATTACAAACAACATGAAGTAAAGTGGATAAACCGTTTAATATAACCAGATGCAGTATAAGTTTGGCAACAAGAGTAATTCTCAACAGTTATGAAATAAATGAATGAACAAAGAAATCAACAGACAAAGCAGCTACCGATACCTCTTCACCCCCCTCAAATTATAGGCTTGTGCGCAATGTGAACCATCTGTTAGTTGATTACTCTTAGCACCATTACATTTTCCATAGACTACATTTTTTCAACCATGGAAATACAGATTAGGCAACATTCCTGATTACATTACATTTACTGCCGAAAGATTAAAAATGTCATCATTGGACCACCATAACCAGAAGAGTGTTGATGGTAAAATCTAGATTAACCAATAAATCTGGATTAACCAATAAAGCCACCCATAGATGAAGGGGTCACACAATGGTGAGAAACACCTGATTCCACCAGACCAGCATGGAGCTTCATGATCTCCATGTGTGATTTACATCCGCTTCAAAAGTATCAGGTTATAGTGTAAACCAGGGCTGTGGAGTCTGTAAGCTAAACCTCCGCCTCCGCGCTCCTCCGACACCAAAATGGTGATTGACTCCACAGTCCTGTTTTCCTGGTCCCTCTAGCAGAGATAAATGCTTTTCAGTGTCTTATTCCTTAAGTCTATAGCTGAGGAGCTTCACTCTTGAATATGTACATAAAGTGCAGCCACAATTATCTCAACAAAAATGGGTGGAGCTCTGCTGACAGGCCACATGCAGACTGTAAGGCCATGAGTTGCAGACCCTGCTGACAGTCAGAGTCCAATGAGCACTTCCATGCATGAGCATGAGGCCATGTAGCAGTGAGTGCAGCTGAGAAGTTCTCACTGCTCCAGGGTCCTCTCCTGCTCCGTTCTGACACTGGCCTAGTTCAGGACCCAGAGCAGAGAACCTGCAGGAGAGGACCCTGGTGTATTATTTTCTCTGGGGTCTTCACTATTATTGTTTGCTCTGAATGTAGTATTTGGATTCTGGGGTGATATTTTTTTCTGTTC
This sequence comes from Engystomops pustulosus, assembly GCA_019512145.1. Classification (NCBI taxonomy): domain Eukaryota; kingdom Metazoa; phylum Chordata; class Amphibia; order Anura; family Leptodactylidae; genus Engystomops; species Engystomops pustulosus. The sequence continues at coordinate 191,239,748 of CM033642.1, read as the reverse complement.
TGTGGTATTTATAATTTCTGGGTTGGCATTTTGTGCTGTACTGTGGTTGCTGGTGCATCAATGGTGCTGGTTACTGATGTGGTCCCTTAAAGGAATTTGATTTGATGCATTATGAAGCAAACATACCTTGGGAATCCTGTAGCTACACTGATGCAGGATCATATCTTGGTTAATAGCTGAGTTGAGGGGTTTTGCTGAAAAAAAAATTATAACATTCAGGACCTTGGGAAAGCTGGGTGAGGCTGGCTGCCTACATAAACACATTACACACAGAGCTTTTCATTACAGATGGAGCTTAGTGAAGACATGACTACATGAACTGGATCACACATACACAGCAGCTGGGAATGGTGCAGCAATTGATTATTCTGCCTTCAGGCACAACCCAGGGATTACATTATCCTGTAAACCAGTGAATAACTAACATGCTAGGAGATGCACTGAACCAGCCGTCGAAGCGAGACAGTTCATTATCATAATTTTATAATTATAATTTGTTATCTGCAAAACCACTCAGCTCAGGGATTAACCAAGATATGGCCCTGCATCAGTGAAGCAACAGCATTCTCAAGGTATGTTTGCTTCATAATGCATCAAATCAAATGGTAGGTTTCCTTTAAAGTTGAGCAGTGTGACAGTATGGCCCATAGACCAATAAATATTGCTCCCCTCTGCCTAAATCCTAGGATCAGGAATAGAAGAGACATTTAAAGGAAATTTTGAAATGTTTATAGTTTATTACATATCAGTGGAGTTGGAGTCCGGTTCATTTTGTCAGGTTTCCACAGCCCTGTGTAAACCTATGGCAGACTGGAGCAGCACTGTGCATCAGGGGCACCTCAGCAGGGCCCGCACAATTCTTTGTGGAAATCCATAGTGCTCTCTAGCGCCACCATGTGGTTTCTTCTACTAGGTGGCACTACCACCCATCATTTGGGAGCTCCTCACTAACAAGGAATTGTGCTGCTGTGTGCATTAGTGCAGGTCCGGCCCTGGCTATGGGGCTCCATGATTCCTAGTCACGCCCTGGATCCCCCTGATGACCCCTCGCTCAGTGCTCACAATCCTCCTCACTAAAGACCCTACAGCACCACCTTCTTGTGACAGCTCCCGCATCTCAACCCACCTTGAAATGGCCTAAGATTCCGCCCCCCATTTCTGATTGGATCCCCTTCGTCAAGCGTTCTCTCCGGATTGGACAGGCGTAGCGTCGCTCACTGGTCGAGGTTAGGTTGAGCGCTGGTCACCCCAGGCTCTGCAGGGAGAAGTGCGGACGTAGGAGCCGGGGCCCCCGGGACCTGGAGGAAGAAGGGCCTGGGGGTGGATGGAGTAGGCGGCGGGGCCTCTGTCATTTCCCGGGACGGCTGCAGCGGTCTGTGTTGCGGAGCATCTGTGTGATGTGTGGATGCAGCGGAGCACATTGCAGTGCACGGAGCGGACGTGTGTTACTGCTGGCAGCTGGGGCACTGGGCTGCGGACTGCACACCCGGGCCCTGATGGGAAGTTGTGTCCCCCCCAGCAGTGACCTTCTCTCCCGCCTTGGTCAGCAGTCTACCTGATCACTGCTGCTGCCCCCACCACCCTCTGCCCTGTGCCCCTCCGGATACATGAAGCGCAGCCAGTCAGACGAGCTGCACCCTGACCAGGTGTCTGCACAAGATGCTCTTCTGCCACCTACTGTCATGGAAGTGCGAAGTTCAGACAGCCCAGTGCCTGGGGATCCAGCACCCCCTGCCATCACTAGGAACAAGCCTCCAGACCTCAAGGTAGAGTAAGGATCTTCATGTGACCTTGTTATACGGAGAGATTAATCTATGTAATAATGACACATTCTAATATCTCCTGGTATATTAGCTACAAAATCAGCTATATCCATAACCCGGAGAATGCAAATGGTCCACTGGATTTCCTGCACGGAACCGGTGCAGAAAAATTAGCTGTGGATGACCTCAGGGCCCGTCATTTGTATTCCTTATAGTATGACATTTATTATCACCATAGTATGTGTCTGCATGTGGAATATATATGTGGATTTGCAATGGAAATCCACTGCGGAATCTGCAGCTAAATCCAGATGAATATCCACCGTGGATCCTTATGTAGTCAATGCAGTCGCTGCACATATATGTCCACAATTTGGATGTGCATTGAATTCTCTGCCATCTGCATTGACCCTAAAAGTTTTTGTAAGTGGTTTCTGAATTGTTGTATTTTTTTTTTCTTTTTAACCGGAGATGTTTCTCCACTTTCTAGTCTCTGTAGTCAGATGCTATGAGTGAGGCCGTCTGCACACAACCATGGTTGGTCGTGAAAATCGGACCGTGTGCTAGCCGGATATCATGAACTGACCATAGTGCATCATAGGGATATATAATGTAAGGAGTCTCTCCTTCCCCACTGTTATCATAATAACCATTTGGTGTTGTTCTACAGGGAAGAAGGGACTCCATGTATCTTTTACAACTATGATGCAAAGAGTCCCAGCCTTGGTACTGTGGTTGGACTGTGGAATCTAGTTATTGTATGGTCCATTTTTCATGGCAGACAGTCTTGCATAGTATGTAATGCACTAATAAATCCAGGATAGCAGAGATTTGTTTCTTTATTTGTCAGACAATCAAAATGTTATCATCTTAATGTCTAAGTGGATCTACTGGGTACTTTTACCCCCAAACCCATTGGGAAGCCCAGCTGTAGATTGAGTCCCTTTTCTTTCACTTGTATACTCTTTCATTATATTCACATGCAGTATTGAAATGTAATACTAATCATAAAGTTATCATTTCACCAGTATTATAGACAGTTGTCAGCAAATGCATTCCCATGCTGAGCATCGCAAGGTGGAGAGTGTTGAACTTATTTGGCTCTCTTTCTGTTTCCATAGAGACGCTGGAAAGAGAGGAAAGTTTTGCTGGCTGTCTATGGTGTGAGAGCTGTGGAGTGGGCTGTTAGCAAGATGTGTGTTATGGAAATGAAGTTATTGAATATCATGCATTTATTTAGCTTCAGTTTATTTTCTTGTTAGGAGACAGAATATGTGCTAAAAGGGAAGGCTAATATTCCATTAACTAGGAAATGTGAAAAAATGGCCTCCAACAATGGCCTCCATGTTGATGTGTTATTTTTAGCAGGTTGCCAAGGGAGATCTTAATAGATAAACAGGTTCAAAGCAGCGAAACGCATGGTAAACGGTAAAAAACTGTTGCGTTTTTAAACTGACTGAAAACGCATGTTTTTAAACGGTCCAAAAATTTCTCCTTGTGGCATCACCCACGTCCAGAGCACCGACAGAACCATTGACACCCACCAATATGAACCTATCCTTAGGAACGACTACAAAAAAACATGGTTTTATACCCTTGCACATTTATCAAGACATATTTGTTTGTAGCCTTAAACCTAAGACTCATGAATTTGTGATCCCAAGTCATGGCCATGGCTAGTAGCAACGGGCATCCATTTGGCTGTTTGGTCACGTGTCCGAACTGGAAATGAAGCCTTGGGTTTGCTCATCTCTAATGACAGCAGGAGTTGCCATACTACATGTACATGAATGCAAACAATGTATCTGTGGTCTGTTATTTAGGATCTGTGTATCACTAGGATGTGAAGTCCACTTTCATACCCATTGTAAAGAATTGATTCCTAGATTGGTCCTCAGTTATAAGTAATGTACTTGTGGTTCAGTACTGGCCTACTGCTATGCAAGGTTGCGTCAAAGGGGTTGTCCAAAGGGTGAAAAACACGGCTGCTTTAGTCCAACAACCATGCCAAATCTCACCATGGGTGGTGCTGGTATTACAGATCACCTTTACAGAAATGATTATCTGGCTGGGAGCGCTACAAAAACAATAAAAAGTATACTCTCCTCCTCCGGCACTCCCGTTGTCCTGCCTTGCCCTTGTTTGTTCACAGAGGCTCCCATCGGACTACTTCCGCATGTCTGGTAGACATTAAAAATGATACTGTATTAGAAGCGCTAGTGGACGGATGGGAGCGCCAAGAACTGCAAATAAAACCAGAGCATCGGAAGAGGTAAGTATACGCTTTTTGTTGTTTTTATTGACCCCCCTACCCCCGACCTTTTATACATTTTTAAAAAACCCGGACAACCCCTCTAATAGCATTGTTTCAATACATCTCACCTCAAAAAATGAAAGGTGTTCTGCGTAAAAACTTCCTAAAATATTTCCATCTAAGGGGGTAACAAAGCTTCTTCACTATATCAATCTCTGGAATAGCCTACCCCCCATAGCCATTCAAAGCAAAAACAGCAGAGGGTTGCAAAGAGTCTTAGATACCTTTATTACTGCAAAGTCATATTGTCACTTTGTCACTTAATTGTCTTTTATCTTTTCCATCCCTTGATGGAAATATGCCTTTTTGTAACTGTTCTTACTATGTAACATGACTTCTTTTAAAGCTGCCATATACATGACATATTTCACCCGCATATATATTGATTCTAATTCCAACAACTTACTTTTGTGACTTGCCAATGCCAGCACATGTTTTTCTTTCCATTTCCTTGGAGAATGTTCATGTATAATATTGCATACTCATGGTTGATGAGAGGCCTTCTTACAGAGTCACACGCATTCCCCCTTAAGTACTTAAAAGGAACCTGTCACCAGAAATGTGAGTGACAAATGTAAGTGACATAGCTTATGCTATGCTGATTTTTAAACTGCCTTTGTCAGCATTCTGTATAATTTCAGTAGTTTATATAAGTTAATTTTACATAACCTGGCTCCCTGCCAGCAGCGTGTGGTGTGTCCTGGAGTGGGAGGCAGCTGCAGTATGTCTGTGTCAGTCTCATCTCATCCAGCTCGCTTACCCCTCCCCAATTCCTGTCATGTGCATTGAGCAGATAGGAGAGGGGGATGGTGTGGAGGAATTCATGAGGAGACACAGACACACACAGGCTGCAGCTGCCCCTCCCACAGGACACACCACATGCTGCTGCCAGGTAATGTAAATCAAACTATTATAAACTACTGAAATGATTCAAAATTCTGGCAGAGGTATTTTAGAAATCGGCATAGGAGAGGCTATTGGAACCTGTCACCAGCTAAAAATCATATTCCTGGTGACAGGTTTACTTTAAACTAGGGAATGGATTTAATTCCCATGAAAAAAAATTCTTAAATTTCAATCCCCTAGTGATGTTATCACAATAAAGATCATTTTAACCCTTTACTTCACAATTTTACTCAATTTTAATGCTGTTTTAGCTACTATCACTCACTCTTTAAGCAGCTATATTATGATACATCTAGTTCTGAGGGGTGACAATGTGGTTAGATCATCAGGGTACAGGTTTATATACTTTAAGCTTATAGAATTTAGCTTCTGAACATTGCACTAGTATCTGGCACATAGAAAAAGAGATGAGACAGATCAGAGATGTTGAGATGCCTAGTACACATAATGTTGGCTCTCCAACGTCTTTCCTATTCCACAACACACTAGATCTGCTGTGCCTCCCCAGAAAAAGAACTGATCTGTCTGTAGCTTGTAGTTCTCCTCACGCTGCTGTCGGCAGGAAGTCAGTGTCTGTATATCAGTGAGAGCTTCGTCCTGGACTGAAAAAAAAGTCTGAAAAAGCCCATTGATTACAATGGGTCAGAGTGCAATGTGTCAAAAGCATACACAGAACAAGCGCATGCAAAAACGCAAGTGTAGAAGGGGCCTAAGTCAGAAGCTACAGGGTCATGTCTGGGGGCAACTGAAATTGTGTACAGCAGGACTGCGAGACAGGTTAGACTTATTATAAATGCTGCATTTTTGTTAATAACAGTGAATTAGAGAATGGGGCACATTTACTAAGGGTCCGCACGGTGCATTTTCATCGGGTTTCCCGACTATTTCCGATTTGCGCCGCATATAAGTGGGGTTTTTGGAGCATGCGATCAGATTTTGGTGCAATCGCGCCGACTTGCATGCCAAACAAATCGGACAACCCAACTGATTCAGACTAAGCTCAGGATTTACAATTCAAATTGTGTCGCAAAGCAATGCACTCACATACACCAGGAAGAAGAAGGTGAACTCCGGAGTTCAGCAGGGAAGCGACAGAAGCAGGAAAATGGATGCACAATCTTGAAGAATCGCGCCAGACTTCATCCTCATCAGAGAACGCACCTCGGGGATCGCGACAGGACCGGGTAAGTAAATGTGCTCCAATGTGTTATTTTGCTATCCTGATTATATATAAGAAACTTGTCTTCGTGGGAATCCCCTTTTAAATGTGTAAGGACTTCACATTATAGCTTAACATACATGTTGTATGCCTCCCCACAATTACACTTTTTTATAATCTAGAGCTTTTTATACAATTAAAATGACTCCATTATTACTGAACGTGATGATACAAAGTTATGTGTTCATTATTTGTTGTTCAATTAATAACCAAATCCCCGGGATGCATAAATTCTAGCAAGATTTATTAACCTTAGTGCCGCTAATTTATCACATGAGCGACAGTGACAGCTCTAAGAAAAAAATGCTAAGAAGCGTTGAATAACATCTTGTGTGGGGAAAAGTGTGTCAATGAACTGCTCAAGTATAGGAACTACACTGTAACACTTAGAATATGGAACACAAAATTGAGGAGAAGAGCTACACACAACTAACTGGAACAGTGGGGATGGCAACTTTCTTTAAAGGAAACTTACCACGTGAAGTGGCAGGTTTCAGATGGAAATACCGGGCACCAGCTCAGGGTGAGCTGGTGCCGGAGCTTATTTTTGTTAGTGTTTTAAACCGCAGTATCGCGGTTTAAAACACTTTTTAAACTTTATAGCCGGCGCAGGGAGGTACGCGCTCGGCACTTACCATGCGCGCGACCGTGCGCGGGGCTACATAGGAAGTGAAGGAGAGCCGCATGGTAAGCGATGCAGCGGTTTAAAACACTAACAAAAATAAGCTCCGGCACCAGCTCACCCTGAGCTGGTGCTCGGTATTTCCATCTGAAACCTGCCACTTCAAGTGGTATGTTTCCTTTAAAGAGAAGCTGTCAGCAGAAATTGACCTAAGAATCCACTACCTCTATGTTGTCAAGCAGTTTAACAACTTCCAGATCATGTTTCTATCATGACCCAGTGTGGTGGCAACATCCAGAAAATCAACTTTAAAGTGAGACGTAAATTGGTTGTATGAGGTAAAGAAGTGAGAGTTTAGCACTGAAGTCAAGCTCTCCTCCTCATAATGTCCACTGTAATTGACAGCCCGAAGTCTGTAGCATGATGTCTATCACAGCGGATGGGGCATTCTGAGACAGGGAGAGCTAGACTGTCTCCATAACTTTGTATAACCAGTTTACAATATCACTTTAAAGTTGATGTTCTGGATGATGCCACCACACTGGGTCATGAAAGAGACATGAACTGAAAGGTGATTATCTGTGTCACAACATAACGGTAAGGGTTTATTTGGTCAATTTCTGCTTACGCTTTCCCTTTAAATTCCTGGACAGTCTGTAAATATAGATTTGTAATGTTCATAATAGTGAATAATAGATTATATTGAATTATCATCAGCTTACAAAAATGCACAAAATGTTGGTAAATATGTTCATATCAATATTACGGGCCATAATCTTATGTTAGTTATAATCTTTTTCGATGAAACTTTTCAAATTGTGTCTTAAACAACTTCACAGACTTCTGCACCCATAAGATGTATAATAAGAGCTTTATTGTAAATTTCCGGGGCTCTGAGCAATCTTCTGCTATTTGTCACAGAGAAATCTAAACCGTTTCAGTAACTGCTTGGTATCCATACTATTTTCACACTTGACTAGAGAATGTCATTTATTATAATGCTAGGGTTTAGAAGCCATGACTTGCAGTGACATTGCCCTTCTCATACATATCATTTGACTGTGTGATGTATGTATGAAAGATCAGTCAAAAATGCTAGAAGACTCCTTTATTGAGCGCCAGCTGAAGATGCCTCCTATATCTTATTTTGATGGACTGATCAGGCTATGTTCATACCTGATGTTTATATTGTGTTCTGAAATACAATATAACAGCTGAGTAGAGGAAATTTGCTCAAATAAATTGCTGTTAATGCTTGCGTTTACAAAATGCAATGTGTTAATGAATTAGTAAACATGATGTTAATAAATAGCAAACGTTAATGTGATGTTAACACATGCATTATCAGTGCATTAACATTGCGATTTGTAAATGCAAATGTTAACAGCCATGTAATTAGGCAAATCTCCTCAGCTTTTGTATTCAATTAAAAAATGCAATGCCAATACCACATATGAACGCTGCTCGACTTGATGCTTGAGCGGTAGCAGGCAACACTGCCAAAAGCTACTTACTGTACTTTGATAATTATAATTAAAAATACAGAGAGATCATCTAAAAAACCACTGAAGAAAATCTACCATGAAAATCAAACTTGATAAACCTGGGATAGCAATTCATAGATCCAGGCACTGTGACTGTGCTCATTTTCTTTTATTTGTTATCCAAGACCTCCTTGCTTCTAAAATCAACTTTTTATAATTATAAATGATCCTGAAGGGCTCTGGGAGTGTTTTCAGCGTCCCTCCATGCTGCAGATTCACAGGCTGTCTCCCCCTCCCCCTCTGCTCCCTCAGTATTTACCCCCCTCCCTCTGCCTGATGTAATCTCGCTGCAGCACAGGATGTTTCAGCACACAGTGTAAGAGGAAAGTGCTCCTTGCACACTGTAACAGCCTGTGAATCTGCAGCACTGAGACTGGTAATGCTCCACAGAGCACTCATTAGCACAATTTGATTTTAGAAGGAAGGAGGTCATGGATAACACATTCACAGTCCGTTGATCTATGAGTAAGTGTCCCTGGTTCATCATGCTTGATTTTGTTTATTGCCTACTCCTTCTATGGATCCATAGGTACTGAACATTACTGAACATTACTTTTTCCTTAAATGTTTTCTGCTTTGCCATCTCCATCTAGCGGAATTTCTTCTATAGCTCCTCTCCTTTTTCTTACTTTCTGAAAGAGCATTCAAATTACAGCAAGGCTGGATGAGATAGATGAAAGGGGACAGGATTATATTAATGTATGCACATATATATTTTATTATTTGTAAGAATTAATAGAAATTCATCATGACCTTTAAAACCTGAGCGCTGGGGAGCTTGGATCCTGTTGAACTGCTGCTTTCTTGACCAAGCCATCATGATGTATTAATAATGTATGTGCGCTTGTCTGTGTTTTTTTCCCCCCGCTGTCACACAATCCTGTGTTCCTTTGTCATACACTTAATCTCTTCTCTCACTTTCTCATCTTTGCTCACACACTTTTTCACACCTACTTTCTCGGCCTGGAGTGTTATATGTTCCTGTCTTTCTCTCTTGCATGCAGTTTTTTCCACCACGGTATCACAGACTGTCACACCTTGCCTTACATCTTTGTTGTCCTCTCCTGTCGGCATCGCAGGTTAGCCCAGAGCTTAGACACCAGTCTGGGAACCTGATAGCTGATGTGGAGACTGTAAATTTTTCATGGATGTAACGTGACATTCTCTTGCTGACTCCGGCCAGTTGTAAACTGTCAGACTGCAGGATTTCTAGACAAGCCTCAGTGTGTATGGAGATTACACGGACTTGCAAGAACTAGGCCTAGTGAATAGGGCACGGTATACAGTACAACACAGTTTAGCCTAAATCCTATAGTTTATCTTTCAGATTGGGCAAAATGATGGGGTGAAATTATTGGGTGAAATTATGAACTCTGCTAGTTATGGATTGAACCAATGTGCAGTTTTGGAAGTTAATGGTCCATTGTGGAAGTAACAGGCTTTTAATATATATAGTTTGTACGGCTGTGGCAATGGCACTGTGTTGTTGCTCAAGTAGTTTATATGTATCTTTGTGTCATGTGAAACGTTTATTAGTTCTGGTTGATTATCATAATAATGTATCTGATGAAACCCTAATTATGTAATAAACCATGTTTCCCTACAGAAAATCCAACAGCTTTCTGAAGGATCCATGTTTGGACACGGACTGAAGCACCTCTTCCATAGCCGGAGGCGTTCTAAAGAGCGTGACCACCAAGCAGCTTTAGACCCCTCTGCGGCGTGCTCAGTATCTGGACCCCAAACTCCGCAAACATCCATAACTGCCCCCCTGTCCTCCTCAGACCATGACTCTGCAGATGAAAAAGAGCGATCTCCAGAAATGCATCGAGTGTCTTATGCTGTTTCTTTGCATGATTTACCAGCACGTCCAACTGCCTTTAACCGTGTCCTACAACAAATCCGCTCTCGTCCATCTGTCAAGAGAGGTTCTGGTCAGCATAGTGGTGGTCGACGAAGCAAGAGTGGCCCGGGGGATACTGCTCACCATCATCATCATCAGCAGTTGCGTGGAGGAAGTCCTCATCTTCCACGACGTCCCCCACCAATGGATGGTGGTCTAGCAGCAGTTTTACACCATCACCAAGGTCGCCCTAGATCTTCTTCCACCACCGATGCTGCAATGTTAGCTGGAGGGGATGTTGCCGGAGCTGCAGGATTTTCACATGAGGACCAAGAAAGAGCAGCAGAGAAGGTATGGCGGGTATCTTTATGTTGGCAATCTATTTGTGCTGAAAAGATGTGCAAGTGAAAGATATCGGGGCACATTTACTAAAAATAGTGCAAGCTACAGTATGTGCAGGTTGCCTGTGTAGTGTACAATTGGCGACAGATTCAGGAAATATGTCGCCCGTTCTTCATTAATCTGGCAACTGCTGCACTGCCCTGACAGAGTGCACCAACTTTTTTTTGGTGCATCTTTAACATAGGGCGTGCAACACACTTCTGTCAGACTTTGCATGTTAAATGTGGCGCAGGGTCCAACTGTGCACTGGAACGGCCATTTCAGTGAGGAAATTTGTGTTGTTTGAAAAAATAGTGCAGCCGCGCCACAAAAGTGTCACGTGCAACATATATATGATGTGGGCACCTCTGAAATAGATCTGTAAAGCCCAACAGAAAACTGGCCAAGGTCCTTAGTAAATGTGCCCCAAACTTGTTACCTTTTGTCATGTGATAGAATTGAAGCCTATAGGTTTCTTCCTGTTATAAATTTATTTGGATTTCTTTGTTATACAGGTATAAATGTGGGACACGTTGTGTACAGTAATTAACATACACGTGGAAGCTTGTAATGTATGGTGTCTGCCTGTGTTGTACATAGGATATGAGATTACATACAGACGTGAAGAAGAGTATTTTTACTGCTACTAGACTAATTACCAATGAATTATTTAGTTGTGTAAACTTGTCGCTGTAGCATGTTTACCAGCCTTAACCTTTTATCATGTAAGCATTATTCTAGCATTAATGGGGTCAGACCTTAACAAATGTATACTACATCTTTTATTTTTCTGTTAGAGGATGCGTCACAATTATGAACTTACAGTACTAGTACATTCCATTTTTTCGCTCCCCATCTTCAAAATCTATATCTTTTTTGCCAAGTGCAGAGCTGTATGAGAGCTTGTTTTATGCATACCAATTTTTCTCAAAAAGGCCTCATTTTGTGAACTGTACGACCTTTTGATCACTTTTTATTCAATTTTTTTATGTCGCAAAATGGCCAAAAAGTGGCATTTCTGACATTTGGGCACATTTTTCTTTGTTGCCTAATTTGTTTATAATTTATATAGTTTATATTTTATATCGGTTCCAGGGTAAGGGAATGATATGGACTTTTCTTTTTTTTCTTTACTTTTACTTTGGGTACTTTAACCTGAGTGCATGAGTATACAATCTGGCCCTGGAAGCACTAATAGGACAGTATGAGACTGTTATAGCTTTGTGTTGATCCTCAGTTATTTCTACAAAAAAAAATCTATGTTTTACCAGTGTGTCCATCCAAGGATGGTTAAAGGAAATCTACCCTCAAAATCAAGCATGATAATCAAGCATTACTCATAGACCCAGGCACTGTGACTATGGTAATATTCTTTTATTTGTTATCCATGGCCTCCTTCCTTCTAATATAAACTTTAAAAATTATTCTAAAGAGCCTGACGGGCTCTGCTGGAAGTTACCAGAGCCCCTCAGTGATGTCTTTTAACTTGTGTTACAATGAGCAGAACATGTCTCCCCCTCCCACTGCTTTCTCCCTCCTCTGTCTGTGTAATGCAGCAGCAGGAGGTGCAGGTGGAAAAAAGACCTGGCTTACTCATTGTAACACCAAGTGAAAAGACATCACTGAGGGGCTCTGGAAACACCCACCAGAGCCTCTCAGGCTCAATAGCTTCCTTCTGAATGTTTATTTGTGAAGAAAAGAAGCCATGGATAACAAATGTAAATGTTTTTTTGGGGCGGTTTATTTTCAATGTAATTTTTTAAAATGTATTCAATTATTATTTATGGTATTTTTACTTTATGTCCCTGAAAGGTCATACTAGGTTTGAGATGATCAGTGGCTTCTGCATTGACATCTACACAAATGACACACCACTGGTTGACCTCAGAAGTGTTGTTTTGGGAGTGTAGGGGTTTCCACCGAGATCATGATTGGCTGTAGTGTTAATCCAATCAAACATTAAAACTATAAAATACGAGTGAGGACATTGAGGAGACCATAGTGTCCGTGGACAGCAGTCACTGACCTCTTTAGTTATTACTGAGCAGTTGGAAAGTGATGTAAACTGAAAGCACTCTGCTACTGGCAATGTAAAATTAAAAATGATTAAATAATCCTTCCTTCTGAATGTCATATCCTAATCTCTCTTTACTGGAAAGTAGTGACATCTAAAGTGATGTCTCTTCACATGACCCTTAGGCACATTTATACATGTCACAGTGATGTCCTACATATGGGGGTCAGTGTTGTCAGTGTGGATGAACAGGGCACCAGGCCAGAATTCATAATATATGCAGTAGAATCTTCCGAAACTATGTCCATCAAAGTAATAACTATACGCATAAGGACATGGTAAAGCTGTTATCATGGTCTATCAGTCTTGTGAAGAAATGGGAGACACGTTTACGAGTAGTAATGGGCCTGTCATGTTCCTCCGAAATCCCCAGCTAATGTTGAAGGGCTGGTCTGTCTATGAAACAGTCAATTAAAATGAGAAAATGATACAAATCTTGACCAAGTAGAAAAAAAAGCTGTGAATGATCTATCCGAATAAAACATCACTTCTCCAATAAATGTAGGATATTTGTTACTCATACAGATGCCAGAAGCTTTGAGGTATTATAGGAAGGTTTTATTTTTTTTAATTTAAATAAGAAAAGAACAGTTGCCACTCACCACGTATTTAAACAATTTTTCTTTATTCCATCTTCTTAAAAAAACATCCATGCAATACATGGATACATAAATTTTTTTCAATTCTGCTTTTTATTCAATTCATGGATAATTTCGCCACCTGCTGGGGTGAAATAGTTACTACAACAGTAATATTATGTGCTCTTGAAACGAGGATACAGTTCTCTCAACACTAATCCAGCCTTGGTGACCTGCCAGTCGCTTCCCATGAGTCTACAGTGGGGATTAAAGGTTCCTGAGCTGGGTGACTGTCTACGAGGAGGAGACAGGATTGTGGTGTGACTCCACATAGGGAGGTGAGAGAGGCGGTATACTCGTTGTGGAGAATCAGATGAAGCTGCGTCCACAGGAACCATGGTACATATCCTGGTGAGTGTTTTTGTTTTTCAAAAAAATCCTCAAAACGTAATATTTCTGGAGGGCTCCTATAGCCCACACCTGTTGCATAGAGCTTATCTTGTATGACACAGTGTTGGTGTTATGTAGCTAGGACTACTGCAACTACAGCTCAGCAACACAGTTGTTTTTACTGTTCTTAGGCCCTTATGGGATTTCTATGTGAACAGGATACCTATGTCTAGTATGTGGAATACATGACACCAATGTCTAGTACTTAAAATATGGGACGCTTAAGTCTAGTACATGGAATAGGGGACTCCTACTTCAGACGGATATGTATTGTGTTCTAGGAAAAAATTCAGTTTAACTTGTATGTCTTTTATTTTATGTTAATTCCATCTCATCCTGGCTTAGGAGTCCAGTGGGTGGTCCTATTTCATGATTGACTGCTGTTTCTGTGTAAATACTTTTAAGGAAGGACCGGTCACGGTTCTATATGAGCATTAATTGAAATGCATAAAATACAAGTGATCTTTTTGGCACAAAATATGAATGAGTACCATTGGTGGTGTCTAGATCGAGTGCTCATCTGATACCCTAGGGCAGTGATGGCGAACCTTTTAGAGGCCGAGTGCCCAAACTACAACAAAGACCCACTTATTTATCGCAAAGTGCCAACATAGAAATTTAATTTGTGATTTATTCTCCCTTCTCTGTCACAGTTTTCATTGATACTAGCACCCTGAGTACACCAATAAGGCAGAAAATAGTCCCAGGTTGAGCTGTCACTTTAATATAGCTCTGTGCACAGCAAGTCCTGGGCTGTTTGGGACTGTAGGAAGATACCTGGAGTCCTCTCTGGTGATGGCCTGAGTGCCCACAGAAAGGGCTCTGAGTGCCACCTCTGGCACCAGTGCCATAGGTTAGCCATCACTGCCCTAGGGTATGTCACAACTTGTCTGTGATTGACGGTGGAAAGTTCTTGGACATTGAGATGATGGACTAAAAATAAAACGGCAATGAAATGTATTGGATTTATGGCAGGCCTCTGTAATCCGTCCACATTATAAGGAATCCCTACTGTGGTAATGTGGGATTATTGTGTTATTGGCGATACCTTTCCTCAACCTTTCCAATTCATGGATTAGTTCATAAGATATAATTGTATATTTTCACTCCTATGGATTTTTAAAAATTGAATATACCTTAGTTTGGCTCTGGTTTCGATTGAGAGATAACTTTACCCTTTTGGTAACTATGTAACTAGGGACTTAGGTATCTTCCTGGCTACATGTTCTGCTTTCTATCTTCAGAAGAAAAAAAAAGTATTCAGATTCCTTTAAATGTTTCCCTCTTTTTTCATTGCATCAAATTGGTGAGATCAAAAAAGTATTTTTTTTTGCTAATTATTGTACACTTTGCACCCCATTAAAAAACAGAAACATAGATATGTTTGCTAATTTATTAAACAAAAAAAACTGAAATATCAAATGGTCATAAAGATTCAGACCCAAATGCTATTCATTTCCTAGTCATCCTCCTAGAGATGGTTCATCTCCTTCATTGTAGTCCAGCTATGTTTAATGAAATTGACTGGACTTGATAAGGAAAGGCACACACCTGTCTACATAAGACCTTATAGCTCACAGTGCATGTCAAAGCACATGAGAATCATGAGATCTGGCCAAGAATTTCTGCAGCACTCAAGGTTCCTAAGAGCATGGTGACCTCCATTATCCTTAAAGGAAAGAAGGTTGGGACGACCACAACTTCCTTGGCCTGGCCGTCCAGTCAAACTAAGCAACTGTGGGAGACGAGCCTTGGTGAGAGAAGTAAAGAAGAACCCCAGATCACTGTGGATGAGCTCCAGAGATGCCGAAAGGAGAAGGGTGTAAGTTCCACAAAGTCAACTATCACTGCACCGCTCCACCAGTCATGGCTTTATGGCAGAGTGTGCCGACGGAAGCCTCTCCTCAGTGCAAGACAAATGAAAGCCTTAGTACAGTTTTCAAAAAACAACACATGCTATGAGAATAAGATTCCCTAATGAGTCGAAGATTTTAATTTTTGGTGTTAAAGGGGTTTTCCCATGATAGGGCCCTATTCCTGTGGATAGGGCCTAACTTGCTGATCGGTGGGGGTCTCAGTGATGAGACCCCCACAGATCACGAAAACAAGGGGTCCGATGGGGTTCCACGTACCAGCAATGACTGTTCCGCTCCATTCATCTCTATGGAGCTAATGGAGATTGCTGAGCGCTGCACTCTGCAATTTCCGTCGGCTCCATTGAGAACTATGGAGTAGAACGCTCATGCGTGGCCATCTGCTCTATTACTCTGATGGAGCGATGAGGGGTCTGACTGGGAAAACCCCTTTAATTCTAAGCGGTATGTTTGGAGAAAACCAGTCACTGCTCATCACCTGCCAAATACAATCACAACAGTGACACATGGTGGTGGCAGCATCGTGCTATGGGGGTGTTTTTCAGCTGCAGGGACAGGACAACTGGTTGCAATTGAAGGAAAAATTATTGCGGCAAAGTACAGAGATATCCTGGATGAGAACCTCTTCCAGAGTGCTCTTTTTTTTTCCAGACACTTTCAGAACAATAAATGCTATAACTTTGGTAAGAAAAGGGTGAGAAGAACAACATGGGCATCATTCTGATTCTGATTTTGAAAGTGGAATCACATATTATATTTTGGTAAAATAATTATACTTTTGGAGTTACACTTAAAATTAAATGTGAATGCCCAGATGAGAATACTCCTTTGAAGACCTTTGAATCGTAGGAAGTGCACATGCTGCCATATGGTGCCATTATACAGTGCCATACTATGGCTATTGCCTATATAGTGTAATGCTTATTGGGTAGTTCAGCTGTGACTTAATGGAAGTTGGCTACAAAAAAAGTGTGGTGTAGGAGGAAGTGTTGAGATATGAACCTAGGGTGGGATTTACAAATTTTTTGGGAATTTCCCTTTACAGTGTTTGTTCTCTTCCGGAATAAATGAATCCAGGAAACGCATGCTCCTCTTTTTCAGATCCTATTCGCCACATTCTACATTTTATTGAGTAGGAATAGTATACTAATACCCTGTACACTTACAAGGCTATAATGACCTGCATGAC
The DNA here is from genome assembly GCA_019512145.1 of Engystomops pustulosus. NCBI lineage: Eukaryota > Metazoa > Chordata > Amphibia > Anura > Leptodactylidae > Engystomops > Engystomops pustulosus. The sequence goes on along the minus strand of CM033642.1, from coordinate 191,222,991 downwards.
ACCTACGTCTCCAGGACTTCTTTCGAGCTGCACCAATTCTCTGGAATGACCGTCCTCGGACTGTCAGACTAATACCCACCCTCCAAAGCTTCAAACATGCTCTTAAAACCCATGTTTTTAGGCAGGCCAATCACACTCACTAACTGCATGAAATGTCAACTCTCCCTTTACTAATCCATCCTATGTCCTATCTCCCGTCTGTTATCCAGAAACACCACATATATACCAAGCTACAGGCTTCTCTGTAGTCACTTTCACCTTGAACCGTGTATTTAAGATGGCGGCTGATGTCTGGTTCAAACAGCAGAATTTTTATCTATTAAATTATTTTATACTGTTCCTTTATAAATAATGGCAGGGCCATTATACAAGCTCCTTTACCTCTTGTGTCACCCCTTTCTTCCTCATAGACTGTAAGCTCTTGTGTTCCCCTTTCATCCTCAATACGATGCTAAGCTCTTGGTGTCACCCCTTATCTATTAGACGTAAGATCTTGTGTTTCATCCATTTCATCCTCGTAGACTTAACACTTTGTGTTCCCACTTTCAATCCTATAGACTTAAGGCTCCTGTGTTCCCCATTAATCCTCATAAGGTAACGCCTCTTGTGTCACCCATTAATCTCATAGACTGTAAGGCCTCTTGTGTATTTTCCCTTTCCATCACTCATAGACTGTAAGCCTCTGCACAACGGGACCACACTCCTGTTGTTCCATATGACTATTTGTACTCTGTAATATATTATTATTATTATATTTGTATATGTTCCCTATGATTTGTAAAGCGCTACAGAATTTGATGTTGCTATATAAATCAAGATTATTATTATTTACTACTTTTGCTAACAAGGGTGCACACGGAGTTATAGGATGTATTACTCTCATTTTTTTCATTAAATTTGGAAACTATGATATATCATTTCACTCTATGTCTGAGAAGCAACTAAGCGGCCGATTGACATGTTCAAAGGGTTTATGCTTTTACTGGATTAATGGAAAGAAGAAGTTTTATTCAATGTTGTGAAGTAAGAATGAGCACAAATACACTTATGATAACAGATAACAGACCATACAGTTAACAGTGAATCGGTAAGTGAGAAGGCAATGTAGGTCATTTCCAACATTGATGACTTCTAGTCTAAATGTCAAATCATAAAATTGGGTGTTGGTAGTCCCAAACGGTAACTAATGCCAACTCATACATGAAATTAAGTTGGAGCAAACAAATACACAGTGTTGAGGCATAAGGCAAAGGATACACTAGGGAGAGTACGTGAGGCACGAAAGGGAGACACAAGGAAAGAGAAGGTAGAACCAAGCAATCAAGGAAAGAAACAAGCCAATCTCCTACATTCACATTAATGTGTGCCCCCGGTACCATATCACGGCGCGCACACGTCGGCGCCGGGGATAGGAGGAGGGGATGAGCGCCGCTCACCCCCACTCCTCTCCATAGTAATATATGGCGTACGGTGCCGTATTCCGGCGAAAGATAGGACATGTCCTATCTTTCTCCCGGGTACTGAACGGTACAGTGCCTCACGTGTGCAGCACCGTATCTCTACCGTAGGGCGGCGTGCGCCCATGGCTGTGTACATGGGGAATTATATGTGCAGTCAGGGAAGGCAATATTATGCCATTCTGTGCCACTGATTCAGAAATACCACATGGCTTAGTGTCTATGCTGACTAAGATTGAAGTAGGTGATATCTATTTAGATGACTATTTATGACTATAGGCATGGAGAGACCTCCCTTACTCATAAAGTAGTACATAGTTACTTAATATGTTTTAAAAATACATATTTCTAGCAAGTTCAGCCAAGGCAGGAAAGGGAAATGATGTAAGGGAACAAATTTACATATAATAACATAATAACCAGTGTTATTTTGATGTAAAGGCATCTAGACCATTTCCTTACTATGACCAGCACCTGAGGCAGGCTATTCCACAGATTCACCAAAGCCCTGTCTTTCCACCTTATTTTTTATGTGAATTAATGGGTTATATCAGTGTAAAGTATAGCCAGTCAGCGGATTGTATTAAGTGTATGCTAGTGTTACATCTTTGTACTCTTTCTTCTTTCCTCTTACTGTACCACTTTCTACCTTCATCTGAACAATTTGTGTGTGAAATTCTTCTTGCCGGGCAGTAAACTGTCAGGGCTATCGTCGTTGAAGACATTTATGTTAAATAATTTATTAACAAATTGTTCTTGGTTTAACAAATAAAAACGGTCTAAAGTCTCTCATCAACAATACTAAGGAGTTTGGCAAAGCATATTCATCATATTTAGGCTACATTCACATTGACGTGTGCCCGCTGTACCGTAGTGATAGCCCCTCTCCACAGCGATGTATGGCGCATTGTGCCATGTTACGGGGAAAGATGCCGTAATGGTACCGGCTATGGTACAGTGCCGTATGTGTGCTGCACCATACCGCTCCCATAGGGCGCCCTGCGCCCATTGCCGTGTACGGGGGACATATATACACGTATATATGTTGTCCGTATATACATCCCCCATACGTTTGTCCCCATAGAATTTACTATACATGCTGAGTGTGGCTTACAGCTCTTTAGTGATTTTTGTATGTATGGTTCATGTTTGTGTATCTCCATGATCTGGACACTGTCAGGACAAATGTCTGCTTTGTGGCATCCGTGCATTAGGTACAAAGGGGCGATTACCTTCCTCTTATTCTTACAGACCCCCTTTCTCCATATGTGAGAATCAAAAAAATATTATGTTCTCTAATACAATGTACATAAGATCATTTTACCCAGTAGTGGATTGTAACATAGGTGGTTTGGGCTATAGCCCAGGGCCCTTTTAGGCTATCCAAACCACCCACAGAATTTTATACTTAGGAGGTCCTGCACAAATGAAATCCACGTACACAAAGTCCTCTAAAGGTCCTGAAACTGCAGATTGAAATCAGGCACAGGGGAAGCATCTTCCATTCCCCAAGAAGCTTGATTGTAATAATATTCCTACAGCCCTGGGTTATGGCAGTCTTGATCTGTTTTTGATTTTACCCCTTCTTCTTAGTTAGATTCTATAAATACTAGAGCCGCAGTGGTGGTGCGGATAGCATAAAAATGTAGTGGACTTGAACTACAATGAAGAATTAAAATGCTACTGGTCCTTTAATCAGTCCATTGATTTTGTCGCTGTGGAGAAGACACAGAACAGAAGATGGCCGCTGGTCACATGTCCACATCACACGTCCTGCTCCTGCCTAGGCAGGTCATGTGATCATCACTACGTTTGGCTGTAGTCGGTTGGTTGCAGTGCATGCAGTATGACCAGTGCTGTGGTGAGACGTCATCTCAGTGAGGTAATGTGCAGTGATGGCAGTTACACATCATTACTATAGTAACAGAGCAAGAAAGATCATCACTGGGAGCAGAACATAAGAGGGAGGAGGAGTTACAGAGAACTAAAGGATCATGGGAGTTATAGATGGCAGCCATCTCTGTGATAACTCTGTCTATGTTAGAAAGCCCATCAAATTTGGAGGATCATAAAAGCAAACTATTTACGCTCTGTTTTGTGATTAATGACATTCACCCACATTTATCAAATACAGTGCAAAGTGAGGTGGAACATGAATCTGGCGCACATTGCACTGCTCCAACAGAGTGCACCTATAATGTAGAGTGCAACACAAATTTGTCAGAAACTGCATGATAAATGTGGCGCCCAGTCCAACTTTTGCACCGGAACGCCTCTGCAGAACTTTCTGTTTCTTCGGGTATAGTACAGCTGCGACACAAATGTGTTGTCGACACTTTATAACTACATGTGCAAGCAGTGTGCAATAAAACATTGTGCAAAGTCAGAAAGGCGCAGGGGCTTTAATAAATTGGGCCACTGAGTTTTGCTGTAGTTATCTATTTTTAGCATTAGCATCTATTTTGTATCAGACGTTCATATTCCCGTAATGCGTAAATGTAAGATTTTTATCCCAAGACATGGCTCAAATAGTAGGGATCGGTGTGTATCAAAGTATCTTCCAAGGACAAGTAAAATGTTATAAACCCTAATAAGAATCCTATTCCCACCATCAGACCTGTCAGTTATACATATTTAATAGCAACAAGACCTACATATCTTAAGAAGAATCTGAAGCATTGAGGTGAAAGGTGGCCCGAGTCTGATATCTGCTTTTTTATGACACCAAGATGAGTGTTGAATGGGTTATGTGATGCAGTCAAGCATTGGCATGTGAGACATGGGATAGTGTTACAAGCACTTGTCACCATTATACCAGCTGTTGCCTTCCCTCCTCTGGGCGAGGCTAAATGTGCGAGATGATAGTTGATTTTTGCAAAACTTATCTTGCTGCCAGCTGTACCTGTGCGGACCCTGTGAAGCAATTGTCATCCAGTATCCTTCCATTGTTAGGATGTTTGGTACATGAGCTACTGTATTTTGGAAGTTGGGAGCAAGGATTTGGTGATGTCTACCTTTACCTTTTTCAGCGTTCTTCTTTATAACATGGTTGCGCTGTGTAGATGACGGATGCCATAGATGCCCAGACCCTATGTGTCAGCAGTAAGTTCTCAGACTATTGGATCTTTTAGGGACAATTTATTGTTGTTTTTCTTCCATACACGTTTATTAGTGCTGTAGAAATGAATATGATATGCCTGATCTCTTTTCTGGAGTAGTTTTATGAGATGGGGTTAGCTGCTGTCTGTGTTGCCACATACTGAGTGGAATGTAATATCCTGTTTCATATTTTCCATTACTCTGCATAATTCTTCCTGTAGGTTACCTCTGGACTAACCACAATATAATCGTTTACATGTTGTTTACTTATACTTTTACCTATCAATGTTTAGAAGATTCCTATTTAGTAAAAAATACTTAATATCTATATATTAGCAATTACTAATATATCCAGATCAGAGGGAGTATCACAGTTGTCATCCCCAGGATTCCAGTCGCATGTACTGTGCTGTCATTGTACTGAATGGACAGGCTGGGTTCTCCACAGAAACATTTTTACTTGCTCTCTACAGCTGATCAATTCAATAACTTAAATGGAGGAACCCCTCTACAGAATATGTGTCTGAAAGCTGTGGGTCCTTTCTCTAAGTGCCCCATGAGAGTGACTCCTGCTCCACTCTGAAAGCTATTACAGTTCAGAGTGGTGACCACACACATGCACACCATTGCTTTGTTCAAATGGGGAATTTGTGCACGACAGTCCTTCTGATCCCATGTGTCTCTCCATTGGGTTTCTGAAATACTTACCGTCATTTGTTGGACAACCCTCTTAACCTGTTTCCTTAATAGATAATTTTTCAGATGCAATACAGCCATATTGCAGTATATGGTAGGTACAGTCAGACCCCCAAGGGTTAAAGTACCCTATGGGATCTGCAAGTACAGAAAGAAAAAAAAACTAATAATTTAAATAACCCCTTGTACCTGGAGCTGTTATAAAAATAAAGAAAATCATAAACATGATTAGTACAGCCACTTCCCAACAGTACTGATCTATCAAAATTGAAAAATGAATATGTATCCAGAAGAGCCATTGAATGAAGATGTGGTAGGCGGAGATTGACGGAAAGTTGATAAATCGCGGCAATAGCAGAGAAGGTAGACCTCTACCCTGAGGAAGAGAGCTGTTGCTCTCGAAAACGCATTTGGTGCAAGTTCACCTGTGTCCCTTTGGCCCATCATAGTGACATCACTATCAACTTCTGATCCAGTGTGTGGTCTAGCCAGCGGCCGGGGCTCACACCGCGAACCGCTTCTTTCTGATTGACTTTAAGCAAACCACACGAAGCACAGTAGGGGGATTTACCACAGAGGACACTCGTGGGAAAGTTTTTTGGGATACTCCACTTCCAACATTGGAACTACGTATAAACTAGGTCAGTCACTCGTTTATCTACTGCAGTCTTAATTACAACAACCAATTGTTCTTATCCTTTATAGTCAACGCAGGTATAGTTGTATATTCATTTTAAGTGTCCTGAAGATATTTATGAGCTAGGGCGGCTCATATAATACCAGCTGCGACATTTATTCAGTGCCATTATTTAGGAATCTCCTAAAATCCACTCACTACTCACTTGGTTATTCCCAGTGGTGAACCTTGTAACAAAAAATACAGCTTAAATCTCCTAAACCCCTTTTTTCGCATTTTGAAATTCATAAAAATTTAAGTGATCAAAAAGATGCACAGTCCCCAAAAAGAACGCATTATACAGGTCCATTATGAATTTTGAAAAAGCATAAGAAGATGGTGAAACTGATTTTTTAAAAAAAAAATCTATTAAAATCTAATAAAAACTATAATGTGCTATCTCCGTGATTGTACTGACTTAAAGAATAATGAGAGGTGTCATGTGGAGAAGCGTAAAAACATAGCCCACATGAAAATAGTGTAAATGCTTTTATTTTTGTCAATTTTACAGAATTCTAAATTCCCCACTTCCCCGTACACAGCAAGGAATACAAAATACTGGCTATAGGAAGTACAACTTGCTTCACCTAAAACAGCCCATGAGCCCTTTCCATACACCCGCAGCCAGATACATCACACATCGGTAAGAGGTTTAAGATGGGGAGTTAAAAATGCAATAAAAAACCTAAAATGTCCTGCCCCTTAAAGGAAATCTTTCATCAAAATCAAGCAAGATAAACCAGGGACACCTATAGATCCAGGCACCGTGACTGTGGTGTATATTTATCCATTACTTACTTCTGAAATCAGGGTGCATTCACACATGGCATTTAACACATGTATTTCAAAATGCAATGAAAGAGATTATGAGAGATTTGGCTAATTAAATTGATGTTAACATTTGTACCCTCAATGTTTAATTATGCTAATGAGCCCGAGGGGCTACCTAAGCAGCTGTGTGATCTGGCTTTGCAGACTGTAACACTGTCTCACACTCTCCCTGCTCCCTCAGCACTTGTGCAGTGAGCACTTCCTGTACAAAAAAAAATCTCCCTATTTTATGAGACTTGCAGAGTTGATTACATGGAGCCTATAGAAAAAGTGGAAATTCCAGTTACTCTTATGGGGCAAAAAACCTAGGATATGGCTACTTGACAGCAGTGCTTACCAGCAGTCCTTGCCATGGCTGTAAATTGAGTACACAATCTACTGCAGCCTCACTACACAACCTGCAAAGACATTCTTGAACCGTAACATCCTTCTCAGCCATCCATAATTCTATCACAAGCAGCTTTCTCCAGAAAAGCTTGGATGTATTTTATGTTTTCATTTATTTTTGGCCGTGAAGACGTGATATTGTTTCTTTAGGGCAGAAGAAGCCTGACATTGAGAGCTTCATCCAGTACTACCTGCAGGGCTAATGCAGATCTCTAGCTTTTGAGGCCTTTCTATTCACGCTTTTCCCTGGCATATTAGTTAAGTGGCCTTGCAGCTTCACTTTAAGTACGCAGGAGTCTTCTTGTGTTATATTTCTCCATTCTTGGCTGCAGTCCACTTCATACATGAACTTTCCCAGCAGCTAAATGGCAGTACATTGTATTTCCATGTTGGCACCACTTTGGTTTTGTTTGTCCTGAAAATTCTTTCAGCTGATGTGTCTGATTTAGATCAATATGAGGGAACATTTGTGTCCTTATGTCCAAGTGTCCCCTGAAGGCTAATAAATCACTCATGCGATGACCATCGATTGGCAATGTATGCTGGGAAATGAGCCGTCCAGCCAGGTCCGGGGACAGAATACTAGATTGCAGATAAAGGCAATTTGTGTTCCCTCTTTTATTCTCTTCGTCTGCTCCAACCTGATCTGGTGTTAGAAGCCCACATTTCTACTAACCCAGGTTCTTACTGATATATTTTCCTTCTTGCCTGCATCATCTTTGTCCATCTTTTACGTCTGGTTGTTCCTTAACTTGGGGTCATCATGAGGGAGGGAGAAGAGGAATTGCCTTTTGTGGGAGCACTGGGGCAGGCTCTGTGCACAAGTCCTTTGGGTCTTCTGTTGCCGGAAATATTCCCTGCTGAGCCTGGACCTGTGAAGATGCAGCTTGTGGGTCCTCTTATCGCAGTTGGTGTAAGTATAATACGTAATAAGTTTAAAATGTTTATGAGACCAAGGAAAATGCGTGTGGCTGACGTAAATATATCTGAAGCTAGGCTACGTTCTGCAGCTCTTTTTCTAGACTCAGGTCAAGATTGTATTGTTTGCCATATTAGGGTTAGTGAGGTCATCACTGGAGGATATATGGTAGACTTTCCATACCTTAAAAGAGAAGACACCATTTTTGTAAAGGCTTGTGTGTTCATATTCATTATCTTGGTGAACAACAATGGCATGGTTTGCATGTAGCAGAAATATTGTTTTGTTATCTTGATATATTATTTGAATACTCTTGTTAACCGTTGTTTATATATTTGTATAGCAAAAGTAGTTTGTTATTGATTACATGTATGCCATTAAAACTACACTGACAATAGGTGCTACCCATAGCAGTATTGTCAGACAGTAAAGATAGGTGTCTACATAGTGCCACATCACATATGATCTTATTACTGCTGTCATCTAGCAACAATCTCTGCTTTTAAATGAATTGAAGTGATCTTTTCTAAGTGACAATACTCACAATGATTGTATATTTGATTAATATGACCTGTTGAATGTCACGGAGACACGCTGCCTTGTCACATGACTTGGGGGGGCACAGAGTTTATTTATTTAGCTTGTTCAATATTGTGGTCACCTTTCAGCCAGGACCCATATTAAGCATAAATCACACCCTGGACAGTCCTCACACTCCATATATGAATATATACTGCCACCACCTATACCACTCTACATCTGCTCTTGTCTCTCAAGCAGTCACTTGCACTATTAGCACACAGCCAACCACACTTTACAAGACTATGGATTCACAGAGCATACAGGGACCAAAATTAAAGTAAAAAGCTTTAATACAAAAAGTAGTTCAGTGCTTCCAAAAAGATGTTAAAAAGTTACAAAATAAAAAAAGGAGAAAAATAACAAAAACTTAAAAATTAAAATAAATCCTGATTTCCCTGGAGGTGGGAGAGACATGGAGCATGTCAGCTTGGCCGCCTCCATCATGTGAAAAATGTTTTCTACTATATTGTATTATTTTATATAGTTTGCTTTCATGTTTCAGAACCACTTAGTGTCTTTCAGGACGGGAGAACGCCTGTATTTTGGTACCTAGTGTAACAGAGAGGAGGAGTGCACAGGGTTGATTAGTAAAGAAAGAGTTGAATATGCACATTGCACATAGAGGATATGGTGACTAGCCTTACAGCATGGAACATGTAATAAGTGGAAGAATCATAAGTAAAACAGTTACTTGCAGTGTATAGCCTGTCACAGACTGGGATGGAGGAACTGATAGGGAACAGGGAAGATCTTGTACTGCACTATTTTGTAGGAGACATCTGTATCCACAGTCCTGAACACATCCAGCCTGCTACATACACAGAGAGCTCTGTCACATGACCTCCTCCTCTGTAAGCAGGGTGTAGCATCCTCTCTCTTCCCATGAAATCGTAGGGTTTGTTTACAGGACAGACTCCAGGGCTTGTAAGCACAGGGAGAGGAATGAGCTACTTCACCATTGAGATAATCTGAGATATAGCAAAGAAACTGCGGGATATAGTTAACAGAGATAATAGGCAAAGTTGTTCTACATCCCAAGAGTTATTGATTTGTGGGGAAAAAAACTTTACAGTTCTTTAATGGTAGATTGTAGAGGAGAGAGAGTTTAGTAAATGGAAGGCTGATTAGTAGGGAGTTGCAAGAGTAGAGACAGGATTGACTCAGAGCCACAGTTTTAGTGGTTTCATTTATAAGAAAAGGATGGATTCTGGAAATATTTTGGAGTGCAGAGACTGGTCTCCATTTACCTACAGAAGATAACATAGTGGGGCAGATTTACTTACCTGGTCCATTCGCGATCCAGCGGCGCGTTCTCTGCGGTGGATTCGGGTCCGGCCGGGATGTTCCTCCGACGTCCACCAGGTGGCGCTGCTACGCTGAAGTTCCCCGAGGCCCGCCGGAATGCACTGAAGTTCACCGGCCTATTCCTAGTGAAGGTAAGCGCGAGTCCCGCAACACTTTTTTTTTTTTTTTTAAATGTGGCGGGTTTTCCCGAATCCGTCGGGTTTTCGTTCGGCCACGCCCCCCTGATTTCCATCGCGTGCATGCCAGCGCCGATGCGCCACAATCCGATCGCGTGCGCCAAAATCCTGGGGCAATTCAGGGAAAATCGCCGCAAATCGGAAATATTCAGGTAACACTTCGGGAGGAACCGCGGGGAGATTATCGGGCCCTTAGTAAATGACCCCAATGGGTGTAGATTTACATATGATGGTTATCTCATGAGTATGATCAGCTCATGGACTGCTGGATAATGTTTGGAGATGCAGATAAATGGCCTCCGGTTTTGTGGAATTTCAGTGGAAACCTCCCATTGCTCTGACATTTTCATGCATGCTGAGCTTGCCTGCTACAGTCTTGTGTTTTCCAGCGCTGGGAGGAAGCTACTACAGTAAGAAATAAATATTCATGAGATAATAACATAATAATGCAGACTTATAGCAGTATACCACATATTGTTATAAGTGCCTTATAAGGTAGTCTCTATAGGGGGTCCTTTAAGTGGCCAGTGGAAGGATTTAGTGTTGATACGAGAGCTCAGTTTTGCTCAGACTAATACCATATACAGTGTTATATATAATGGATATGCTTATAAATAATATCGTCTGGAGTTTCGGTAAAGTTGTCTTTCGGAGAGGTTACTTTATGTTTACATAATAGATGGAATATCCTTTTTTACCTTTATGTTCACCTGATATTTGTGTGTGAGTTGAATGCTGTATTTGAAGGGCTTTTCACCTATTATAGGTTATTTATTTTTAAGGGTATGAACAACTTTGCTTGTGAGGAATCAATAACCACATATAGTACAAGGTTCCGTAGTAAAATAAGATGACTTGGCTATTTTTGTCCTGCTTCTACATCAATTTCCATATTACAGATCTTGTAATACAGAGTTTGGCTGTTGAGCGTTCCCCGCCATTGGTCACTTGTATGTGCGCTGAATCTCAGATGTACAAGCCTTTGTCCCCCTCCTTTCTCCATTCACACTGAACAGCTACTAAACCAGCAGATAATGCAAGGAAATTCTGCCCTACTCTCTTGTCACATACTGCTATACAGAGATGAGAGAGAAGTTATTCACAAGATTTTTATCTTTCTATTGACACTACTGATGTTGTGGACAGCAAAAACTGAGGAGTGAGTGTAATTTACACAGTCATGTGGAGTCCTGGCTAAGGGATGGGGTGTGATCTGGGAGGGAAGACTGAATGAGCTGTATCAAACTGGGTGCCTGCTGTGAGATAGCTTTCAGTGAGTAGTAGGAGGGATTGTTGACCATCTGAATGTTACTAGATTTTAGTGAGCCTGGGTTTAGATCACTATAATGTATGAGCTCTGCTCCCTCACTTCATGTCCCATCTACCTTCCCATATAGATTGTGATTCCTCACAGGCAGGGTCCTCGTTCCATTTGGTTCCTGATCACTGTAGTTATGACAGTATTTCACTTCCATTTGTTCTCATTAATGTAATATATGTGAACTTAGTACAACACCTTTCTGATGTCTATAAAATAAATAATATAAAAATATCCTCGTTGCCCCCATGGCTTAATGACAGAAGGAAAGACTGATACAGAAGGAGAATTAAAGACAACGATAAGACAGACCTTGCCCATAAGCCCCATTATGGCACATCCCCTCCAATAATCTCCTCCATCTACTGAACCTACTTTGAAATAGTGGCTAATACTTTGGCACGCAGGCATTGTATTACATGGATGGCAATTGCCTCTGAAAGGCTGTGGCATACGGATGGATGCCCTTATACTGGCAAGAAAGGGGGGTTTCCTTATTGCACTCTCTGCTCTGACATCATCTATAAGAGGTTGACTCCAAATCCTATTTTTGCATGGTGGTGATGTAGTAGATTGCTTAAACACTGGTCTGCCCTTTCCTCGTTTTCCATCTGTCACTTAAATAAAAAGAGGAAGTTAGCAATGTTGTACCCCAGTTCATTTCCTTGGTCCAGATCATTACAATATTTCCCTCTCTAGCTGATATTTCTCCTTGCCTCAGCAGTTCTGCTTACAGCTCGACATCAGCGCCAGTGCTCTTTCTGTACTGTTTTTGCTAGTTATGAATGAGGCATGAGGAAAAAGCTCAGTCAGGTACCAGTCTTGTCTGTTCTTAACTGATATTGATCGATGATGTGAGTCCATAAACATATGCATGAGATGCTTTATTTACCATGAGCTCCACAATCACCTTTCCAATTTACATGGACCAGGATCTTCTCAAGTCTGAACTGCGGCAGGAGAGTCTTGATGGGGACATGGACATTTGCCATTGTTTGTTTGAATGTAATCAAAGTTATTGTATTATTATTGTTCATACGTTCAGAGTTGTCAAAGCTAACTACAACTTATATTTTCTGTCTTCTGATCCTTCAGCAGCCTGACAAGGGTGATTTGAGTAGCCTGAGTCTCCCACCAAGTGCACTTCATGGCGGTTCAGAGGGAACATCAGCTGGAAGTCCCTGAAGGGGCACCAGATCCACAGCGCACCAAAGCCGCAATGGACCATTTACATCAAAAAATCCTGAAGATAACAGAACAGATAAAGATTGAGCAGGAAGCAAGAGATGACAATGTTGCAGAGTATTTAAGCTGGGAATAACGCAGACCGACAACAAGTTCCCGATCAAACAGGTATTAATCTTCTTTAACTGTCACCTAAAAAGGATAGACAAACTCTGAAGCTAAGTTGCAGGAATGGGGTCGGAGCGGTCTGTTATTATTCCCGGGGTGGGAGGGCGCCGGAACCGGCTGATCAACATTTTTGTATGAACCGCAGTTACTTTATACATATGTATTTATATATTTTTTTGTTATGAGCATATATTAATGATTGTTTTTTAATCAAATCCTTTTTATTGAACAATTTTTCAGGTACAAACAGTACCCCCACCCACATACACAAACACCCCTTCCCCCAACAAACCGGAGTTTACACGTTGCACAGCAAAGCGCATAAGAAGACATGTACAGGTATTAGTATATGGCATGAGATACAGCGGGCACATAGTACCATATATAAGAGCTCACAAAAATACTGACAAGGGATAAATACGCAGGTAAACCAGCACTATCTAGCCTGGACCCCATATTCATTCAAATTTAGCATTTGACTTTCTTTTGCCATAAACTGCTTTCTCTACAAGAATCATGCTATCATTTTAATACACCTTAAGGGACCAGACAGTTTGAATTAAGGTCATAATAACTTTTTTAAACTTTTAATGATTTTGAGATTGTTTTCTAATGACCCATTGTAGTTTATATTGGTAGCATAATTTTGCTGATTGGTCAGGTTTTTGGGGGTTAAAATTAAACCTTTTAGGAAATATGAAAAAAATTACAATTTCTAACTTTCAAATGTTTATGTTTTTTGACAAAAGGTCATACCACGATTTTTTTTGTAGAAAAACTTGCCATTTGTCTTATTTCTATTTCCATATTTTTTACAGTTGCTTATTTGTTACGAATCTTACAAGTTCAGTTGGGGGAGAAAGGAAAATAGACAAGAGGGGGGATAACGCAAGGAAAAAAGGACAATGTTGGTAATAAAGCAAGGGAAAAACGGATGATGGCGGGCACTGGCGGGGCAGAAAAGCGAAAAGAGCGAGGAGGGTGAGAGCGCTTATCGGACGATATCGAGGGCATCTTCCGCCCCCCACGCCCACCCCCCTGGCACCCTACCTTGCCGACTTCAACGAATTCCCCCTTTTTCCTTTCCCAACAACTAAAGCACCATTTACCTCCCTCCGCCCTCTCCTCTCCCTTTCGTCTCACCCTCCCCCCATATTCCACTGCCCTCCCCAGAACTGCTTTGTCGCGCCCGCCCGCCCATCCGGCGGGCGCTGAGGCTCTCAGGTCGCCCCCGCTTGCCCCCGCCTCTCCCTCCAGACCGCTAGACTCCGCCCCGCCAAGCGCAGTGTCCTACGCCCGCTCTCACCCGCACCACCCGCATCCCGGTTTCGTCCGACCTCCCCCCTTTCCCCACGGTCCCCCCCAGCCCGCCCTCCAGCGACCTCGTTAAGCTTGTGAGCCCTCACTCGCCCCGGCGCTCAGTCGCGTCACCGTTACTCCACCCCCGCGCCCTACCCGCGGGAGACACCCCGTTTTCTAAGGCGACCCCTCAGCGGGGGGACAGTCTTTCGGCCCTTCTACCCACCCCCAGTCGGACCTCGGCAAGAACCTCCCCGGGTGCCGTCTCCCCGACCCCAGTCAACCACCCGCTTGAGGCCCCAATTCGTCTCGGCGGGCCGGGACGCGTCCCGTGTTCCGGATATTTCTGCCCGCCTCACCGAGCATGCTGTCCACGATCCGCTACTACACGAGCGCCTCCGCACCCAAACCCTGGCACTCCCGCCCGACCCACTGCTCAACGTTAATCCCCGCAAGAATGCCTTGGGAGAGCTGGAGTGTATACGCAATGTCGGGAGGAGCTTTCCAGTCTGCCGTTGCTCGCTTGCGCTGGTAGGTACCTGCCGCGCCTCAACCGCCACGTCTCCTTCTGGCGGCTCCAGCAGCCCACGGCTCCCCCTGGCGCTCCTTTACAGCTGGCCACCGCCCGCCCCCGCTACCGTGTCCGCCCGGTCACCATTAACACAATAGCCGAGCTCCGCGTCAGCGCGCTGCCCTCTCTCAGCCAGGGCCGCGGGCCCTAAACGCAGATCCCGGCCGTCACGCTCAAGTTCCACGTCTGTTCCCGACACAGCTTGCTTTCCCCCTCCCCCTAACCCTCTCCCCCCCCCCTCCAACCTCATTCTCCACACATTCCCACAACACCCCCCCCCCCCCACCCCCCTAACCAGCTCCCAATCTTCTCTTTCACTCCCTATCCAGTAGTACCGGAGTTAACATTGCCCCCGAACGGCCGATTACATCTGGAGACAGACCGGGAGTAGTCTGCGTGTGAGCTAGTCGCAAAATGCATAGGGCGGTTTAGGGAATGTTTTTCAATCGCCACTCAACTTTTATATAGATCCCTACGCTCCCCGAAGCGTACACTGCGCCCTTACACATTGTTCTGAAAAAGTACACTGGTGCGTCTACAAGGGTTCTACAACGGGACTTCTACCCTGCTGGAACAATTCAGCGGGGAGGAGGATGCGGGAGGACACTCTTCCTCAAAGGAGTGATTAGTGGGCCGATGGTCCGCCCCGTGTTGGATGGCCGATACTGTCCGTTTAGTGATGGGTCAGCAAGAGACATGCTGGCGGGCCATGGTGCCGGGCCGGATGAATAATTGAATGTTGTTGTGGTGACTGGCATGCGCTTAAGACCTCAGTCATGGAGGGAAGGGAAAGTGACACTACCAGAAAGTAACTCGCTAATCCCACGACCCTTCCAAGTTTCAAACCTGCTCTTTATCTAATCATTTTAAAACACATGTCTTTAGGAAGATTATCAACGAATCGGATTGTGGACTAAGAGGATATTTGAAATCTTCAACTATCTATTTACTAAAACCATCCTTGTGTGTCTTCACCCTCCCCTCCATCATCTAGGCTCATCCAGCAAGCAAAAAAAAAAACGAGATACATAACCAAGCTCCAGGCTCTCTGGCAGTAGACTTTCAACCTTGCGACTCTGTATTATCACTATGTCAGTATATAAGATAGGTGAGCCTGATGTGGTTCTTCATTCATCAACCAGCCAGCAGAATTTGATCATTATTATTGCAAGGAACCTGCCTACCAGGGACCGCATTTTCACTAGAGAAAGGTTTTTGCCAGAATATTATACCAACTGCAGTGCAAAATGCCTCTCATGTATCTGTTAGAAGCATTTGTATAAAATATAATTGGTGTTATAAACTATACTCTTGGCACCTGACAAAATTCTGGGGGGTAGTCACAGGGGCCAGGGGGTTTGGCTATTGAGGCATTAAAAAAAGACAACAGATGTGGGCTTGTCCTGTCTGTAGGTTCGGTGGGTTACTCATGAGCTCAGAGCTTGAGTGCCGAAACTTTGGTGCGTCATGTATCAGCTCCAGCACTCCTTGCCCAGAGGGTCACAGGCATAGGGATGAGCTTGATCATCACGTGGGGCGGAGGGAATATGGGTGGAGGGGATATAGGGGCTGATAAGATGGTGCGGGGGCCGGAGCACAAAGATGGAGGCAGGCTTGCAATTAAAGAAGCCGTGCAGCTTCAGACACAGGTGCACATTGTTGTTTTTTTGTAGATCGTTAAATTCGCCTGAAATCAAAGTCACCAGATGCCCCTGGTTGCTTGGATTACCCCAGGATTTGTCAGGATTTGGAAGAGTAAGGGGTGTGTTATAACACATCATATCATATTTGGAAGTGCAACGGTAGTATGGCTTTACTTCGTTAGTAGGAGTCGGTTACAGAAGAAGTAGAAAAGGCAGTAGATCGTGTCATAGTGTTAATAGAGTTTAAGTCATAGCATTCATAGGTAGTCCATAGCTAGTTAGAGCAGTTTTTGCACTGCAGGGTTGTGTCATCGGGCGCTTTTAGCCCAATATGTTTCAGGTGTTAAAATTGTCGGTGGGGTGCGGGGGTAAGTAGGTGACCCAGGGTAATTATTTAAAATTCTTTGTTATGACTATTTTACTGGTGGCCTGGAAAATTATAACAAGCGTGCAGGATATTACGCTCTTTTTGTGTTAGGCCCCCTTCATCTCATAGGGGGTGGTACTGTAAAGACTCTTGGTGTTCCCACGTTATCATAACGCTGTTTGCGCGCGCTCACTTACCCTATTCTTCCGGTTTCTCCATATGACTTCCGCCTGATTTAGTTTTATTGTTTTCCATAGTCCCTGTCGACTATGTATTTGTATACAGCGGCACCGGTCCTCATATCGATGGCCTGGCCGTGGCCGGTTATATATCCCCCTCCAACATGTGAATGTAATAAAAATTTATTCACCTTATGAACTCAATGGGGCAGAGCACCACAATGAATGTTACTGATTCATTTTCTTGGTGACATCAGCGGATGAGGGAATGTTGTGCCGGAGGACACTAGGGTGTGGATGGTGAGCTAGTCATGCCACTGTCACGTTTGGTTGTGACTTGATGACAGCACTAGTCTTTGAGCCTGTAATATATGGGTGGGGGGAGGAAAAGGAGTGTGAAGATGCTTCTTAATGTTTTACTTCACAACATTATGTGCATACCAGCGCCGATGCGCCACAATCTGATCGCGTGCGCCAAAATCCTGGGGCAATTCAGGGAAAATCGGCGCAAATCGGAAATATTCGGGTAACACTTCGGGAAACCGCGAATCGGGCCCTTAGTAAATGACCCCCAATGGGTGTAGATTTACATATGATGGTTATCTCATGAGTATGGTCAGCTCATGGACTGCTGGATAATGTTTGGGAGATGCAGATAAATTGTCAGCTCATGGACTGCTGGATAATGTTTGGGAGATGCAGATAAATTGCCCTCCGGTCTTGTGGAATTTCAGTGGAAAACCCTTCCATTGCTCTGACATTTTCAGGCATGCTGAGCTTGCCTGCTACAGTCCTTGTGTTTTCCAGCCTGCGGAGGAAGCTACTACAGTAAGAAATAAATATTCATGAGATAATAACAGAATAATGCAGATAATAATGCAGAACTTATAGCAGTATACCATAATTGTTCATACGTGCCTTATAAGGTAGTCTCTATAAGGCAGTGATGGCGAACCTTTTAGAGACCAAGTGCCCAAACTGCAAACCAAAGTCTACGCTATCATTGCAGAGTGCCAACCCGGCTATTGAGCCTATAATTACCGACAATCCCCCTCTATAAGGGACATATAATAAAGTAGTATCATGACCATTACAACATGATAAATACCACCATACTGATAATAAACAGACCAATATCACTAATAATATCACTAAGCAGGAGCGAATACAGTGAGGGACACTACCCCCATCTAGTGAGGAGCACTACCCCCCTCTACAGAAATGTGTCTGAAAGTGCAGTGGGTCCTTTCCTAAGGCCCCATGAGAGTGACTCCTGCTCCACTCTGAAAGCTATTACAGTTCAGTGGTTGACCACACAAATGCCACAATTGACTGTTCAAATGGGAATTTGTGCACGACAGTCCTTCTGATCCCACGTGTCTCTCCATGGGGTTTCCGAAATACTTACCATCTTTTGGACAACCCTCTTCTTAAACCTGTTTCCTTAATAGACTTAATTGTCAGATGCCATACAGCCATGATTGCCAGTATATGGTAGGTAAAGTCAGACCCCCCAAGGGGTTAAAGTACCCTATGGGATCTGCCAAGTACAAGAAAGAAAAAAAAAACTAATAATTTAATAACCCATTTGTACCTGGAAGCTTTATAAAAATAAAGAAAATCATTAAAACATGATTAGAACAGCCACTTCCCAAAACCAGGTATCCAGAAGAGACATGAATGAAGATGTGGGGTCGCCGAGAGAATTGAACGGAAAGTTGTAAATCGCGGTCGCAATAGCAGAGAAGGTAGAACTTACCATGAGGAAGAGAGCTGTGACTCTCGGACAAAAGCATTTGGTGAGGCAAGTTCACCTGCCGTCCCTTTAAGCCCCATCAAGTGGAACATCACTATCAACTTCTGATCAGTGTGTGGTTCTAGCCAGAGGCCGGGCGGCTAATCACCGCAAACAGCCGCTTCTTTCTGATTGGAGTCGTTAAGAACCAAACACACACGAAGCACAGAAGGGAATTTACCACGAGAGCCACCCATGGAAAGGTTTTTTGGGACGTACTCCACTTCAACATGGAACTAACGGACGAAACTAGGCATCACTCGTTTATCGACTGCCAAGTCTTAATTACAACAACCAATTGTTTCTTTATCCTTTATAGTCAACGCGGTTAGTTGATATATTCATTTTAGCGTGGCTGAAGATATTTATAGATAGGGCGGACTCATAGAATACCAGATTGCGACATTTATTCAGTGCCCATTTGGAATCTCCTAAAATCCACTCACTACTAACTTGTTATCCCAGTGGTGACCTTGTAACAGAAAATAGAGCTTAAAGCTCCTAAACCACCTTTTTTCGCATTTTGAAAATTCAATAAAAATTTAAGTGATTAAAAGATTGCACAGTCCCAAAAAGAACGATTATACAGGTCAATTTATGAATTTTGAAAAAGCCCATAAGGAAGATGTGAGAACTGATTTTTTTAAAAAAAAATCTATTAAAATCTCATAAAAACTATTAATGTGCTATCTCGTTGATGTACTGACTTAAAAGAATAATGACGAGGTGTCATGTGGAAGAAGACGTAAAAACATAGCCCACATGTATTATTGTAAAATAGTGTAAATGCCTGTTATTTTTGTCAATTTTACAGAATTCTAAAGTCCCCCCTTCCCGTACACAGCCAAGGATAACAAAATACTGGCTATAGGAATGGTACAACTGCTCACCCTAAACAGCCCATTTGAGACCCTTTCCATACACCGCCAGCCAGATAATCACACATCGGTAAGAGTGAGGTTTAAGATGGGGAGTTAAAAATGCAATAAAAAACCAAAATGTCCTGCCTCCTTAAAGGAAATATTTCATCAAAATCAGCAAGGAATAAACCAGAGACATACTTATTAGATTCCAGGCATCTGACTGTGGTTGTATATTTTATCCATTACTGTACTTCTGAAATAGGGTGCATTCACACAGTGGCGTTTTAACAGATGACATTTCAAAATGCAATGACAACAAGGTGAAGAGAGATTACCTATAGATGATGTTAGTTTGTACCTCAATGTTTAATTATGCTTAATGAGCCCGAGGAGCTACTAAGCAGGCTTCTGTGATCTGGTTTGCCAGCCTGTAACACTGTTCTCACGCATCTCCCTGCTCCATCAGCACTTGCTGCGTGAGCGCACTTTCCTCTACAATAAAAAATATCCCTATTTTAGGAGAACTTGCACAGAGTTGATTAATGGAGCCTATAGAAAAAGTGCATATTACAGTTACTTTATGGGGCAAAAACCCAGGATATGGCTACTTGACAGCCAGTGCTTACCAGCAGTCCTTGCCATGGCTTTAAATGAGTACACAATCTACTGCAGCCTACTACACAACCTGCAAAGACATTCCTGAACCTAACCATCCTTCTCAGCCATCCTAATTCTATCACAAGCAGCTTTCTCCAGAAAAGTTGGATGTATTTTATGTTTCATTTATTTTTGGCCGTGAAGACGTGATATTGTTTCTTTAGGGCAGAAGAAGCCTGAATTGAGAGCTTATCCAGTACTACCTGCAGGCTAAGCAGATCTCTAGCTTTTGAGGCCTTTCTATTCACGTTTTCCCGGCATATTAGTAAGTGGCCTTGCAGCTTCCCTTTAAGAGTTCTTTGTGTATATTTCTCCATTCTTGGCTGCAGGCCACTTCATACATGAACTTTACCAGCAGCTAAATGGAGTACATTGTATTTCCATGTTGGCAACCACTTTGGTTTTGTTTGTCTGAAAATTCTTCGCTGATGGTCTGATTTAGATCAATATGAGGGAACATTTGTGTCCTTATGTCCAGTGTCCCCTGAAGGCTAATAAATCACTCATGCGATGACCATCGATTGGCAAGTATGTGGAAATGAGCCGTCCAGCCAGGTCCGGGGACAGAATAAGATTGCAGATAAAGGCAATTTGTGTTCCCTCTTTTATTCTCTTGTCTGCTCACAACCTGATCTGGTGTTAGAAGCCCACATTTCTACTAACCCAGGTTCTTACTGATATATTTCCTTCTTGCCTGCATCATCTTTGTCATTTTACGTCTGGTGTTTCTTACTTGGGGTCATCATGAGGAGGGAGAAGAGAATTGCCTTTTGGGGAGCACTGGGACAGGCTCTGCACAAGTCCTTGGGTCTTCTGTTGCCGGAAATATTCCCTGCTGAGCCTGGAACTGTGAAGATGCAGCTTGTGGGTCCTCTATCGCAGTTTGTGTAATGTATATACGTAATAAGTTTAAAATGTTTATGAGACCAAGAAAATGCGGGTGGCTGAGTAAATATTCTAAGCTAGGCCACGTTGCAGCTCTTTTTCTAGACTCCGGTCAAGATGTATTGTTTGCCTATTAGGGTTAGTGAGGTCATCACTGGAGGATATATGGTAGACTTTCACATACCTTAAAAGAGAAGACACCATTTTTGTAAAGAATGCTTGTGTGTTCATATTCATTATCTTGGTGAACAACAATGGCATGGTTGCAGTAGCAGAAATATTGTTTTGTTTATCTTGATATATTATTGAATACTCTTGTTAACCGTTGTTTATTATTTGTATAGCAAAAGTAGTTTGTTATTGATTACATGTATGCCATTAGAACTACACTGACAATAGGTGCTACCCATAGCAGTATTGTCAGACAGTAAAGATAGGTGTCTACATACTGCCACATCGCACATGATCTTATTACTGCTGTCATCTAGCAACAATCTCTGCTTTTAAGTGAATTGAAGTGATCTTTTCTAAGTGACAATACTCACAATGATTGTATATTTGATTAATGATGACCTGTGAATGTCACGGAGACACGCTGCCTTTCTTGACATGACTTGGGGGGGCACAGAGTTTATTTATTTAGCTTGTTCAATGTGGGCACCTTCAGCCAGGACCCTATTAAGCATAAATCACACCGGACAGTCCTCACACTCATATATAATATATACTGCCACCACCTATACCACTCTACATCTGCTCTTGTCTCTCAAGCAGTCACTTGACACTATAGCACACAGCCACAACCACACCTTACAGACTAGGATTCACAGAGCATACAGGGACCAAAATTAAAGTAAAAAGCTTTAAACAAAAAGTAGTTCAGTGCTTCCAAAAAGATGTTAAAAAGTTACAAAATAAAAAAAGGAGAAAAATAACAAAGACTTAAAAATTAAAATAAATCCTGATTTCCTGGAGGTGGGAGAGACATGGAGCATGTCAGCTTGGCCGCCTCCATCATGTGAAAAATGTTTTCTACTTATTGTATTATTTTATATAGTTTGCTTTCATGTTTCAGAACCACTTAGGTTTTCAGGACGGGAGAACGCTGTATTTGGTACCTAGTGTAACAGAGAGGAGGAGTGCACAGGGTTGATTAGTAAAGAAAGAGTTGAATATGCACATTGCACCTAGAGGATATGGTGACTAGCCTTACAGCATGGAACATGTAATAAGTGGAAGAATCATAAAGTAAAACAGTATTGCAGTGTATAGCCTGTCACAGACTGGGATGGAGGAACTGATAGGGAACAGGGAAGATCTTGTACTGCACATTTTGTAGGAGACATGTATCCACAGTCCTGAACACATCAGCCTGCTACATACACAGAGAGCTCTGTCACATGACCTCCTCCTCTGTAAGCGGGTGTAGCATCTCTCTCTTCCCATGAAATCGTAGGGTTTGTTTACAGGACAGACTCCAGGGCTTGTAAGCACAGGGAGAGGAATGAGCTACTTCACCATTGAGATAATCGAGATTAGCAAAGAAATGCGGGATATAGTTAACAGAGTAATGGCAAAGTGTTTCTACATCCCAAGAGTTATTGATTTGTGGGAAAAAAACTTTACAGTTCTTTAATGGTAGATTGTAGAGAGAGAGAGTTTAGTAAAGGAAGGCTGATTAGTAGGGAGTTGCAAGAGTAGAGACAGGATTGACTCAGAGCCACAGTTTTAGTGGTGTCATTATAAGAAAAGGATGGATTCTGGAAATATTTTGGAGTGCAGAGACTGGTCTCCATTTACCTACAGAAGATAACATAGTGGGGCAGATTTACTACTGGTCCATCGCGATCCAGCGGCGCGTTCTCTGGGTGGATTCGGGTCCGGCCGGGTGTTCTCCGACGTCCACCAGGTGGCGCTGCTACGCTGAAGTTCCCCGAGGCCCGCCGGAATGCACTGAAGTTCACCGGCCTATTCCTAGTGAAGGTAAGCGCGAGTCCCGCAACACTTTTTTTTTTTTTTTTAAATGTGGCGGGTTTTCCCGAATCCGTCGGGTTTTCGTTCGGCGCAGCCCCCCTGATTTCCATCGCGTGCATGCCGCGCCGTGCGCCACAATCCGATCGCGTGCGCCAAATCACTGGGGCAATTCAGGGAAAATCGCCGCAAATCGGAAATATTCAGTAACACTTCGGGAAACCGCAGAATCGGGCCTATAAATGACCCCAATGGGTGTAGATTTACCTATGATGGTTATCTCATGAGTATGATCAGCTCAGGACTGCTGGATAATGTTGGGAGATGCAGATAAATGCCCTCCGGTTTTGTGGAATTCAGTGGAAAACCCTTCCATTGCTCTGACATTTTCAGGCATGCTGAGCTTGCCTGCTACAGCCTTGTGTTTCCAGCCTGCGAGGAAGCTACTACAGTAAGAAATAAATATTCATGAGATAATAACATAATAATGCAGAACTTATAGCAGTATACCATAATTGTTCATACGTGCCTTATAAGGTAGCCTATAGCAGGGAAATGGAACAGGAAGATGGTACGCGTGCCCACAGAGAGGGCTTTGCGTGCCCTCTCTGGCACGCGTGCCATAGGTTCGCCACCACTGCTATAAGGGGTCCTTTAAGTGGCCAGTGGAAGGATTTAGTGTTGATACAAGGCTCAGTTTTGCTCAGACTATATACCATATACAGTGTTATATATAATGGATATGCTTATAAATAATATCGTCTGGAGTTTCGGTAAAGTTGTCTTTCGGAGAGGTTTACTTTTATGTTTACATTAATAGATGGAATATCCTTTTTTTACCTTTATGTTCACCTGATATTTGTGTGTGAGTTGAATGCTGTATTTGAAGGGCTTTTCACCTATTATAGGTTATATTTATTTTTAAGGGTATGAACAACTTTGCTTGTGAGGAATCAATAACCACATATAGTACAAGGTTCCTGTAGTAAAATAAGATGCACTTGGCTATTTTTGTCCTGCTTCTACATCATTTCCATATTACAGATTCTTGTATATACAGAGTTTGGCTGTTGAGCGTTCCCCGCCATTGGTCACTTGTTATGTGCTGCCTGAATCTCAGATGTACAAGCCTTTGCTCCCCCTCCTTTCTCCATTCACACTGAACAGCTACTAAACCAGCAGATAATGCAAGGAAATTCTGCCCTACTCCTCTTGTCATACTGCTATACAGAGACTGAGAGAGAAGTTATTCACAAGATTTTTATCTTTATCTATTGACACTACTAGATGTTGTGGACAGCAAAAACTGAGGAGTGAGTGTAATTTACACAGTCATGTGGGAGTCCTGGCTAAGGGATGGGGTGTGATTCTGGGAGGGAAGACTGAATGAGCTGTATCAAACTGGGCTGCCTGCTGTGAGATAGCTTTCAGTTGAGTAGTAGAGAGGGATTGTTGACCATCTGAATGTTACTCAGATTTTAGTGAGCCTGGGTTTAGATCACTATAAATGTATGAGCTCTGCTCCCTCACTTCATGTCCCCATCTACCTTCCCATATAGATTGTGATTCCTCACAGGCAGGGTCCTCGTTCCATTTGGTTCCTGATCACTGTAGTTTATGTACAGTATTTCTACTTCCATTTGTTCTCATCTTAATGTAATATATGTGAACTTAATGTACAACACCTTGGCATTTATGATGCTCTATAAATAAATAATAATAAAAATATGCCTCCGTTGCCCCAATGGCTTAATGACAGAAGGAAAGACTGATACAGAAGACAACAGAGAATTAAAGACAACGATAAGACAGACCCTGCCCATAAGCCCCATTATGGCACATCCCCTCTCAATAATCTCCTCCATCTACTGAACTTACTTTGAAATAGTGGCTAATACTATGGGCACGCAGGCATTGTATTACATGGATGGCAATTGCCTCTGAAAGGCTGTGGCATACCTGGATGGATGCCCTTATACCCTGGCAAGAAAGGGGGGTTTCCTTATTGCACTCTCTGCTCTGACATCATCTATAAGAGGTTGACCTCCAAATCCTATTTTTGCATGGTGTGTGATGTAGTAGATTGCTTAAACACTGGTCTGCCCTTTCCTCTGTTTTCCATCTGTCACTTAAATAAAAAGAGGAAGTTAGAAATGTTGTACTCAGTTCATTTCCTGTGGTCCAGATCATTACAATATTTCCCCTCTCAGCTGATATTCTCTCCTTGCCTCAGCAGTTCTTGCTTACAGCCTCTGACATCAGCGCCAGTGCTTTCTTCTGTACTGTTTTCTGGTAGTCTATGAATGAGGCATGAGGAAAAAGCTCAGTCAGGTACCAGTCTTGTCCTGCTTTCTTACTGATATTGATCGATGAATTGTGAGTCCATAAAACATATGCATGAGATGCTTTTATTTACCATGAGCTCCACAATCACCTTTCCAATTTACATGGACCGGGATCTTCTCAAGTCTGAACTGCGGCATGAGATGTCTTGATGGGGACATGGACATTTGCCATTGTTTGTTTGAATGTAATCAAAGTTATTGTATTATTATTGTTCATACGTTCAGAGTTGTCAAAGCTAACTACAACTTTATATTCTTCCTGTCTTCTAAATCTTCAGCAGCCTGACAAGGGTGATTTGAGTAGCCTAAGTCTCCCCCCAAGTGCACTTCATGGCGGTTCAGAGGGGAACATCAGCCTGGAAGTCCCTGAAGGGGCACCAGATCCACAGCGCACCAAAGCCGCAATGGACCATTTACATCAAAAAATCCTGAAGATAACAGAACAGATAAAGATTGAGCAGGAAGCAAGAGATGACAATGTTGCAGAGTATTTAAAGCTGGCGAATAACGCAGACCGACAACAAGCTTCCCGCATCAAACAGGTATTTAATCTTCTTCAACTGTCCACCTAAAAAGGATAGACAAACTCCTGAAGCTAAGTTGCAGGGAATGGGGTCGGAGCGGTCTGTTATTATTCCAGGGTGGGAGGGCTGCCGGAAACGGCTGATCAACATTTTTTATTGTATTAACAGCAGCTTACTTTATACATATTGTACTTTTATATATTTTTTTGTTATGAGGCATATTATTATGATTTGTTTTTTAAATCAAATCCTTTTTATTGAACAATTTTTCAGTTACAAACAGTACCCCCACCCACATACACAAACACCCCTCTCCCCCAACAAACCGGAGTTTACAATGTTGCACAGCAAAGCGCATAAGAAGACATGTACAGGTATAGTATATGGCATGGAATACAGCGGGCACATAGTACCATCATATAAGAGCTCACAAAAATACTGACAAGGGATAAATACGCAGGTAAACCAGCACTATCTAGCCATGGACCCCATATTCATTCAAATTTAGCATTTGACTTTCTTTTGCCATAAACTGCTTTCTCTACAAGAATCATGCTATTCATTTTATTAACACCTTAAGGACACAGCAAGTTTGTACATTAAGGTCATAATAATTTTTTAACACTTTTAATGATTTTGAGATTGTTTTCTCATGACACATTGTAGTTTATATTGGTAGCATAATTTTGCTGATTGGTCAGGTTTTTGGGGGGTAAAAATTAAACTTTTTAGGAAATATGAAAAAAATTACAATTTTCTAACTTTCAAATGTTCTAGTTTTTTGACAAAAAGGTCATACCACGATTTTTTTTTGTAGAAAACTTGCCATTTGTCTTATTTCTATTTCCATACTTTTTTTACGTTTGCTTATTTGTTACGAATCTTACAAGTTCAGTTGGGGGGGAAAGGAAAATAGACAAGAGGGGGCATAACGCAAGGAAAAATGGACAATGTTGGTAATAACGCAAGGAAAAACGGATGATGGGGGGTGTAATAGTGATTGTGTAACAGCACCTGTAGGATAGATCAGTGATTTTCAACCTTTTTTGAGCCGCGGCACACTTTTTATACTTAGAAAATCCTGGGACACACCACCAACCAAAATAGCACAAAATGACACTAAAACAGTCATATTATACATATAGTTAATAATATAGATTCTAAATTTATTTTACTCAGTGTGAAACCTGGGCCTGTTTCGATAAACACAAAAGGGATATCCTGGCAGGAATGGTGGAAAGACACACACAAAGCTCTTCCTCAACAGTTCTCAGTTGCTCCCTGTTTTTAGTATATGGTGCTGATTATTATGTGGCTCATATACTGCAAAATAAAGGGGTACAATGAGAAGTACTATGGCCATGAGGCCAGAGTACAAGTGCCAGCTCATATACTCAGCATATGAGCTGGTACTTGTAGTACTCCAGCCTCATGACTATAGTATTTCTCATTTTACATTTCTCATTGTTATATGCAGTATACTGCTGGAGTACTAAAAGTAACCTGAGTGAAGTTGGCCCCCCCACCTTGCTCAAATCAAACAAAATTGGTGTCAAACGTTTGTGCTACGTTTGTGCTGGTTTGTGCAGCAGAAATTTTCGTTTGTGCCGCTATCGTTTTTAAGATTTTAATGAAAGTTTCCAGAGGTCATCAGAGGTCAACCAACCCCCCCACGTTGCCCAAATCAAACAAAACTGGGACCGAACAATTCTGCTACGTATGTGCTGGTTTGTGCTGCTCAAATTTTTGTTGGTGCTGCTATTGTTTTGAATATATGAACAAAAAATTAAAGTTCAAAAGTTCAGCCAGCCCCCCCACATTAACCAAATCACACAAAACTGGTATCAAACGTTAGTGCTACATTTGTGCTGGTTTGTGCAGCAAAAATTTTCATTTGTGCCGCTATCATTTTTAATATATTCATACTTTTTTGCAGAGGTCATCAGAGTTCATTTCTTCCAAAGTACAATGTGTTTGCTAGCTCCCCCTGGTGATCAAACCAGGGAAGTGTCACTAGGTTTGTTTTTTACCAGTTCATCCTAAACACCTCAAACACCTCAACCACCCTAATGTGGGGGGGCTGCTTGAACTTTTGAACTTTAATTTTTTGTTCACATATTCAAAACAAAAGCAGCACAAACAAAAATTTGCGCAGCACAAACCAGCACAAACGTAGCAGAATTGTTCGGCACCAGTTTTGTTTGATTTGGGCAATGTGGGGGGGCTGGTTGACCTCTGATGACCTCTGGAAACTTTCATTAAAATCTCAAAATGATGGCGGCACAAACAAAAATTTCTGCTGCACAAACCAGCACAAACGTAGCACAAACGCTTGACACCAATTTTGTTTGATTTGAACAAGGTGGGGGGGCCAACTTCACTCAGGTCTAAAAGTACCAGCTCATATGCTGAGTATTCTGCCAACAGTTCATATACTCAGGCAAAAGCTCATATAGTCAGCATTATTGGTGGGCATTACCTTGGCGGTGGGCAAATGCGGGAGTCTCTCAGCTCTCAGGATGATGCGCCGGCCTCGGTGACGTCATTTTGTCGCACGAGGTTCAAAGCTTGTGCATGTGTTATTGTGCACGTCTCCTACATTGTAAGAAGCCGTGACTGCGCATCGCTGCGCATTGCCGGGAAACAAAACACAGGGGGCACCATAGTTTGGGGAACTTTCCCCCGCGGCACACCCGACCATGTGTCGCGGCACACTGGTTGAAAATCACTGGGATAGATCACAGGTATCTCTCCAACACCACCAAATGCAGAATGATGGTGTTGGAGAGCGGTGGATCTGTCCTGACTTACATTATGTCATGACACAATCTGTCATGACATAGATCAGTCATGACACGATCTGTCATGACTTACATCACTGTAACTGGCCAGTCTGCATTGACTGCCCAGTTGCAGCGATGGACATTGCAGGACCTGTGATGTCAGTAGTTGGGCATCGACTTGCTATCCCTACCTGCCCCTAACACTCGTCACCCTGACGGCAGAGAACCAGGAAGAACTCCACCCTATATATCGGACACGGATCGCTAAAGTCACTGCACTCAGCATCCGATATATTGGACACGGAGCACTAAAGAGTTTTAGTGTACATATCTGCAGAGGGAGCAACCAACCAGGACATGGACATCAGCTTTCTGGCTTGATAGAACATATTGTTGACTCCAATAACCACCCCTTCATCCAAGTCATCCAGTCCAAATACTTCAAATACTCTAGATATCAGGCCCAGCACTCCCTTCTAAAAATGCCCCAATTTACGGCATTCCCACAACGTACATTATATGAGTACCTTTTAATCCACATTTGAGGCAACAGTCGTCACCTCTCACACCCTCCTTATGCAGTCAGTTATCATGAAATTTTTAGTAAAAAATATTTCTCATTTAAGTAGGCTTTTTAACCATCAATGTTATTTAGGCCTTTTTTGAAGCTCTCTGCTGTTCCTAAAATGACCAGCGCCCTAGGAAGGCTATTTCACAGATTGACAGCTCTGTCAAAAAAGCCCTGTCGCCTCTGCTGATTAAACCTCGTTTTCTCCAGATGCAATGTCTTGTACATTGCTGATGTGACTATACAAAAATGACATTCAAGCTAAAAACAACAGGACAGCCATCAGATCATGTAATTGCCCATCTCATTAAAATTTTCAAGAGATTTATTGAATTGTTATGACTTTTTCCTGTACTCTGTGCAGTTTGTTGGGGTCGATTCTGGTAGTCATTATAAAATCACTTTCTGGTGTTTTTATTGTGTTACTATGTATCGATGCTGCTTTTATTCATTCTTTGTATCTTCCACCATAGGTTTTTGAGAAAAAGAATCAGAAATCTGCACAGACCATTGCTCAGTTGCACAAGAAGTTAGAACATTATCACAAGAAACTTAAGGAGATTGAACAAAATGGCATATCACGACAGCCAAAGGATGTCTTGAGGGACATGCAACAAGGGCTAAAAGATGTGGGGGCAAATGTGAGAGCAGGAATAAGTGGCTTTGGTGGCGGAGTAGTGGAAGGTGTCAAGGGAGGCCTTTCTGGACTATCTCAGGTCACCCATACTGCTGTAGTGTCCAAACCAAGAGAATTTGCCAGTCTTATCCGAAATAAATTTGGGAGTGCTGACAATATCCCACACCTAAAAGATGGTATGGAAGAAGATGGGGAGGGTCAGGGGGGCTCAAGGGCACTAAGTGGTAGTGCAACTTTGGCACCCAGCCCCAAATATGGAAGCGATGATGAATGCTCCAGTGCTACTTCTGGGTCAGCTGGAGCAGGAAGTAATTCTGGTGCTGGACCTGCAGGACCTGGCAGCCCAAGATCAAACACTCTAGATGGACATCATCATAGTCACCATGGAGGCTTTGATGCTATTCTGGAGGAGTTGTGTGAAATTAAGGAAGGACAGAGCCACCTTGAAGATACAATGGAAGACTTGAAATCACAGCTACAGAGAGATTATAGTTATATGACACAGTGTCTTCAAGAGGAACGATACAGGTTAGTGCTGGATTGGAAATGGATTTGTTCATGAAATCATGTTTCATGACGGACCTTTAGACTTGGTTTTGTATAAATATAAATCATTAAAATACAGGGAATGTATGGATAACAAAATGTAGCGATGACCTTCTGAACGTCTTCACTTTTTAAAGTTAGAATGTATATAGTACTTACACATTTACATCTACTTTAATTATTGAATTGCATGTATTTTGTTTAAACATTATTTTTAGGTATCTAAAGTTACTTGTATATGCACCACAATACAAATCCCCTCTTAAAGGCAAGTCATATTATAATGTCATTCTGTCGTATTAGTAGGTATGGAGAAGTCTGAGGAGCTAATCCCACTCCATACATGGCCGATATATTATACAGCAGATATCTGCCACTAACAGCCACAATCCAATCAGAATATCACAATACAAGGAATTTTTTCCCCAATGATTTAAATATTTATAAACATTATTATTTGATCTACACAATGAAACACTTAAAGGGAACCTGTCATCCCCTAAACCCACCATTAGTACCTAGTATTGTATAATGAATATCCCTGGAGGTCCTTTTTGAATATTTTCTATGTGCCAGCACCTCTCAAAAATCATCTTTTACTGTCATGTAAATAGAAAACGCTGGACCGCGCTTTAAGCGGTCAGGCGTATTCATGAGGGGGGGCGGGATTAGGGGCGGTGACTGCCACATGACACACGGCAGTCACCACAGGCCTATGGAGTAGGAGGGGAGGTTCGGGGGTTGAAGCATCACCTCAGACCACCCCCTCATGAATACGCCAGCGTTTTTATTGTACAGCGAGGCAGTGTCTGCTAGTGTTTTTCGGAGGTTTCTGATAACGCTAGCAGTGTAACACTGCTACATCTGTTGTAGCACTAGGAGCTGCTTACTTTAGTAGGCAGCTCCTAGTGCAGTTTTTACAGGTGACAGGTCCTCTTTGATTTATAATCTGATGCAGTGAGTATGAGTAGTGTGCTGTGGTGCTGCTTAAAGAGGCTGATGCAGTGAGTATGAGTAGTGTGCTGTGGTGCTGCTTAAAGAGGTTGGTCACTCAAATTCATGCTTTTTGTAGTGTGTGTATAAGTGTTGGGGGCAGGATATTAGGTAATTTACCATTATACATCTATTAATAGTTGGGGGCAGGATATTAGGTAATTTACCATTATACATCTATTAATAGTTCTGCATCACTTTATTTAAATGTAAAGTGAAGCCCCTTCAAAAATGTTTTTACCTCAGCTTCTTGGAAGGTAGATTGGTCACGGAGAGTTAGGATCATATGACCCGGCTGACATTTTATGGACAGAAATAGAAGCTGATGAGGTAAAATGAATTGCTGAACCAGGGGCTTTACTTTACAAATTTACAATTTTAAACAAAAAAGCAATGCAGAGCTTTTTATAGATGTATATTGGTAATTACCTAATAATGCAGAGCTTTTTATAGATGTATATTGGTAATTACCTAATCCCCTACAAATACATTACAAAAAACTTTAAGTGGCCATCCCCTTCAAATGCAATTCATTCCATTTATCTCACATAAAGGACATATCGATCAAAAATTGATCTAACGTTCCATCTTCACAAATGATATCAAGGTAAACGGTGTCCCATCATATTTCCTCATAAGTTGCAAAGATATACAAAATTTGCACTTATGACACCCAGGCAAGTTTAATGTGATGCCCAAGAAGGCGTGAGGATAGGACTTTGGATTTACAATGAATTTGTCCTCCAAATGGTGACCCATCCCCTCCTATATCATTACAGGACAGTCTGTGTGTACAATGTGGTGTAGTGCCCTGTCATTCTTTGGAGGACAACTATTTTTAAATACCTCCACGCAGCTTCGTTAAAAGAAACATTATGGGGCCTGAAAAAAGCAATAAGAAAATAGACATAAAACATTTTAAAAATATAAATAAAAAACAAACAAACCCTGAACATGTTAGGTATGCCCTTGACGGAAAATGCCCGGTAACTATCCCATAAGGCAGTGATGGTGAACCTGTGACACACGTGTCAGCACTGACACGCGTAGTCATTTTTGCTGACACGCGGTCGCCCAGCGCCCGCTGTCCGCCCCCCTCCCTGTGTAATGTGCTACCCCTATGTTAATATCCCGCCCCCGTCCTTGTGTTTCTGTCCCTGTGTAATGTGCTCCCCCTGTGTTAATGTCCCTGTGTAATATGCTGCCCCTGTGTAAATGTCCCGCCCCCGTCCCTGTGTTTCTGCCCCCTGCTTACCTGTCCGGCGCCGCGTTGGTCCGCCCCCTTGTGTTGTGGTCTGTGCTGTGATAAAATGGGGCACATTTACTTACCCGTCCCGTTGACGATGCTGATCCGGAATGTCCGACGAGCATTCGGAGATGCTCCGATTCACTAAGATCCTGCGTCCAATTTCCTGCATGTGTCGCTTCCCTGCTGAGGTCCACCGGAGTTCACCTTCTTCCCGATGCATATGAGTGCTGATCTTACGACATCATTTTGAAAGTTAAATTCCGCGGTTTGTCCAAATCAGTCGGGTTGTCTGAAAGCAATGCCCCCGATTTGTGTCGCACGAAAGCCGGCGCCGATGAGCCACAATCTGATCAGGTGTGCCAAAAACTTCTGTGCAATTCAAGGCAAATTGGAAAAAATTCAGGAAACCCGACGGAAATGCATCAGACGGACCCTTAGTAAAGATGCCCCTGTATATTCTGTATGTGTGTGCCTTATAAATACTGTATGCCGTTAAACTATAAACTGGCAGCATCCTTAAGGGGTTAAGGCTCAGCCCCATTTTTTGGATTCTGACTTGCGTCGCTTTATTTGTTTTTTGAACACTGTTACTTATCAAAGCGATTCTGAGATTGTTTTTTTCCTCACATGTTGTTCTTCATTTTGGTGGCTGTGCTAGCTGTAGCTCCCAGCGTTGCCCGGGATATTAAATAATTGCTCTTAGCTATAACAAGATAGAATTGGTTAACAAAAATATTTTATTTGTATCTATAGGCTGTCTCAGGCTGTCTCTGACTCTCAGTGACTGTCCCTTTTTTACAAGCTTTTTTGACCGTCTCTGGCAGTCTCTTTCAGTGACTGTCTGTCTCTGGCAGTCTCTTTCAATGACTGTCTGTCTCTGGCAGTCTCTTTCAGTGACTGTCTGTCTGTCTCTGGCAGTCTCTTTCAGTGACTGATTGTCTGTCTCTGGCAGTTTCTTTCAGTGACTGTCTCCGACTGTCACTTTGTTTGTGGGGAGATTTATCAGAAGTGTCTGAGAGCGGACAGAACTGCTCTAATTACCCATGGCAACCAATCAAAGCTCAAGTTTCATTTCCCCACAGCTGTTTATAAAATTACAGCTGATCTCTGATTGGTTTCCATGGGCAACTGGAACAATTTTAACTCAGACATTTCTGGTAAATTTCCCCCTAACTCTGTCTCTCTATCCAACTTACCTCACACATAAGCTGTCTTATACTCATTGCCTAGCCATTTTTGGTGACACGCGGCCGCCCAGCGCGCGCAGTCTGCCCCCCTCCCTGTGTAATGTTCTGCCCCTGTGTTTCTGCCCCCTGCTTACCTGTCCGGCGCCGCGTTGGTCCGCCCACCATCTGCAACTCCTCCGGCTCCTCCAGGCTGCAATGCGTGCTGCTCGTCACGTGACTGAGGCGACCTGACGTCAGGTCGCGTCAGTCACGTGACCCGAGGCGCGCGGTGCAACCTGGAGGAGCCGAGCCGCCATTATCGTCAGACCTGTAGTAAAGCTACAGGGAAGAAGACATCACTGGGTAAGTATATAAGTTTATTATTATATTATATTTAAAGGGAGGCGGCTAGGGGTATTTTCAGCTAGGGGTATTTTAGTAGTAAAGGGAGGCCGCTAGGGGTATTTTAATAGTAAAGGGAGGCCGCTGCTGGACATGTTATTAATAAGGGGAGGCCGCTGCTGGACATGTTATTAATAAGGGGAGGCCGCTGCTGTATGAAAATGACAAAGGAAAAAGTATCAGAAATGGCAATACAGAGAAATTTAGCTTTTGCTAAGTTTTTAACTTTCTTTTAAAAGGCCATATAGCAAAACCGTATAAATGTTCTGCACGAGCGTTCTAACAAAGACTAAATGTGCTGTATGAATCTTATATTGAAAGCCGTATAGACAAAGTGCATATAACATTTCACATTTTGTTTTCCTGATTTTCCGTACATTTTGTGGAATATTAAATGCAATTTGCCATACAGAAAACGATCCCTCATACATCTCTGTAAAAGGAAAAAAGTTATGGCTTTTGGAAGGGGAGTTAAAAACAGAATTGCAAAAATAAAAAAAAATGTTCTCTAAGGGTTAAAACTAACATGTACCTCATACCAAACATAAAGAAAATATCAAAAACAAAGTTTTTTGGCTCACAAACAATTAACCTTTTTATACCCTTTTTAGATTCCAATGAAAATAGCCTGTCCTGTGCAAAAATAACAACTACATCATCAATTGGAAAATAAGAAAGTTGTGGCTTTCAGAATATCCAGTATATATTTCAGAATTTCTTTTTATATATAAAAATCTTTTAAAAAGAGAAATTTATTGTTCATGAACATGAAAATGAACATTTGGAAATTTCATATTTTTTATAATTTTGCTGCATAAAGTTAGTGGGGGAGATTTATCAGAAGTCTCTTAGAGCAGAACTGTTCTAGTTGCTCATGGCCATTCACAGCTCAACTTTAATTTCCCCACAGCTGCTTCTAAAATTTAAGCTGAGCTCTGATTGGTTTCCATGGGCAACTAGAACAGGTTTACCTCAGGTACTATTGATCTAATATGAACCTGTTGAATGTCACGTAGGGGAGGAGACATTGTGGTCACCTTTCAGCCAGGGCCTTCTTAAGCATAAATCACAAAACCCTGGATAGTCCTCACAACTCCATATATGACTATATCTGCCACCACCTATTGACCTCTCTCATTCTGGCGCTTGTCTCGGTCAAGCATTCACGTTGCACTATTTAAGCATCCCCCTCCAACCCACCTTTACAGCTAATGGATTCACAGAGCATACAGTGGACCAAAATTAAAGTACAAGCTTAATACAAAAAGTAGTTCAGTTCTTCCAAAAAGACTTCTTACAAAGTTACAAAATAAAACACAGCGAGAAAAATAACAAAAACTTAAACTTAAAATAATCCTGATTTCCTTCCCCTGGAGGTTGGAGCAGACATGGAGCATGTCAGCTTGGCCGCCTGCATCACTGTGAAAAATGTTTTCCTACTATATTGTCCATTATTTTTATGGTTTCTGGTTGCTTGTTCATGTTTCCGACCACACTTAAGTGTCCTTTATCGGACGGGAGAACGCCTGTTTTTGGTACCAGTGCTTGGCAGTGTACCCGAGAGGAGTATTGCAACAGGGTTGATTAGTACAGAAAAGAGGTTGAATCTGCACATTGCCATAGGGATATGGTGGATAGCCTTACACAGCATGGAACCTGTAATAAGTGGAGAATTATAATTAAACAGTTACTTGCAGTGTAATAGCCCTGTCACGCTGTGCTGGAGGAACTGATGTTACCGGGAAGATCTTGTACTGCACTATTGTGTATGAGACTTCTGTACCACAGTCCTGAACCCATGTCCAGCTCTGCTACATACACAGATGAGCGTCGTGTCCAATGACCTCCTCCTCTGTTAGCAGGGTTTAGCATCCCCTCTCTCCATGAAATCGTAGGGTTTTGTTACAGGACAGACTCCATGGCTGGTAATCCAGGGAGATGAATAGCTACTGTCACCACTGAGAATTGAGATATAGCAAAGAATACTGCTGGATACAGTTAAACAGAGCTAATAGGTCAAAGTTGTTCTAACATTCCAGAGAGTTGTTTATTGATTTGTGGGGAAAAAACATTTTCCGTCTCTTTATGGTAGATTGTATCAGAGAGAGATAGTTTTGTAAATAAAAAAACGGAGAATTAGCTAAGGGAGTTGCAAGAGTAAGATGCAGGATTGTTACTCGAGAGTGCCCAGTTAGGGTGTTTGTGGTTTCAACTTAAGAAAAGGATGGATTTGGAGGTCAATATTTGGAGTGCAGAGACTGGTCTCCATTTACCTACAGAAGATAACATAGTGGTGGCCGAATTTTACCTACCCGGCGTAGGGAAGACCGGTCCATTCTGCCGATTCGCAGCGGCGTCTTTCTCGTCCACCTGCGGTTTGATTCAGGGTCCGCCACCGGATTACACGAATGTAGTTCCTCTCGACTTCACACCAGTGTGGCGCTGCGTGCGCTTAAGTTTCCCACGAGGCCCGCCGGAAGCACTGAAGTTTCACCGGCCTATTCCTAGTGAAGGTAAGCGCGATGCCCGCAACACTTTTTTTTTTAAAATTCGGGCGTTTTTCCCGAACCGTCGTTTTTCGTTCGGGCCAACTCCCCCTGATTTCCGTCGGCGTGCATGCCAGCCGCCGATGCGCTCACAATCCATCTGCTGTGCACCAATCCTGGGGCAATGGTCAGGGAACATCGGCGGCCAATCAGGAAAATATTCTGGTAACACTTCGGGAAAACGCAGAATCATGCCCTTAGTAATGGACTCCCCATGTGGTGTAGATTTACATATGAATGGTTATCTTCATGAGTATGGTCAGCTCATGGACTGTCGGATAATGTTTGGGAGATGCAGATTAATTGCCCCTGGTTTTGTCGTGGGAATTTCAGTGGAAACCCTTCCATTTGCTCTGCATTTGCAGGCATGCTGAGCTTGCCTGCTACCGTCCCGTGTGTTTTCCAGCCTGGCTAGGACTACTACAGTAATGAAAATAAATATTCATGAGATATAAACATATATAATCGGCAGATCATAATGCGCGAACTTATAGCAGTATAACCATAATTGTCATGACGTATGCCTCATATAGGTATTACTCTATAAAGGTCCTTTAAGTCAGTGATTTTCAACCAGACTGGGGCTACACGTGCCACTAGTTTGCCGTGACACATGGTCGTAGTGTCCGCAGGGGAAGTTCCCCAAACTATGGTGCCCCCTTGTTTTTGTTTCCTCCCGGCAATGTCGCAGTGATCGCAGTCATTGCTTCGTTACAATGTAGGAACGTTACAATAGCACAATGCCACAATTTTTGAACCTCGTGCGACAAAATGAGCATCCCGAGGTGCCGCGACATGCATCTCTGAAGAGCAGAGAAGACCTGCTTTCTGCCCACCGCCAAGGTAATGCCCCACCAATAATGCTGACTATATGAGCTTTTGCCTGAGTATATAACTTTTGGCAGAATACTCAGCATTGAGCTGGGACTTTTAGTACTTTCCAGCATCAACGGCATATAACCTGATTAAATGTAACAATGAGAATACTATAGTCCATAGCAGCTGGATACTACAAGTACCTAGCTCCTTCCTGAGTCTATGAGCTGGCACTTGTACTCTTGTCCTCATGGCCATAGTACTTGTCTCTCCTGTATCCTCCCCCTTTATCTTTGCAGGTAATGATGACCCACATAATATTCAGCACGATATACTAAAAACAGGTACAAACTGAGAAACTTGTTTCGATGCGAAGAGCTTTTCGTGTGTTGTGTGTCCACCATTCCTGCCAGGATATCCCTTTTTGTTTTCGACACAGGCCCCAGGTTCCACACTGAGTCAAAATAATTTAGAATCTCTTCATTATTAACTATATGTATAATATGACTGTTCTTAGTGTCATTTTCTGTGGCTATTTTTTGGGTTGTGGTGTCGGCCCCAGGATTATCTAAGTATAAAACGTGTTCGCCGCGGCTCAAAAGAGGTTGAAAATCACCTGTGTTAAGCGGCCCAGTGAACGCGATTTCGTAGTGTGATGACGAGGCTCAGTGCTTTTCTCAGCCGACTATATACCATAGCTGCCAAGTGTTACTATATAATGGGCTGAATGCTTATAAATAATATCGTCGCGAGTATTCTGTAAAAGTTGTCCTTTCGGAGAGGTCTTTTACTTTTATGTTTCATTAATAGATCATGGACATATCCTTTTTTACGCTTTATGTTCACCGCTGATTTTGTTGTAGATTTGAAGCTGTATTTGAGGGCTTTTGTCACCATATGAGGTTTATTACTTTTTACATGTTTTGAACAAACTTTGGCTTGTGAGGAATCAATAACCAGAATTAGTACAAGTTCCAATAGTAACATAAAGACGGTGCACTTGGCTATTTTGCACTGAGCTTTTTTATCTCCTGCTCCTCTACAATCATTCCCTATTACAGAGTCTTGTTATATACAAGAGTTTGGTCTTTTTTGAGCGTTTCCCTTGCGCCATTGGTCACTAATAATGTAGTCTCGCCGAGTAATAGATAGGGATGTTGACCACTGAATAGTTACTCAGATTTTGTAGAGTCTGAGCCTGTGTATTAACAGATCCTATCAATGTATGAGCTCTGCTCCCTTCCCACTCATGTCCCCCAAGCTACCTTCCATATATATTGTGATTCCCATCACAGGCATGCGTCACTCGTTCCTTTGGTTCCTGATCACTGATAGTTTCACTCTTACCATTTTTCTACTTCCATTTGTTCTCATCCTTAATGTATTGTATGGAAGCGTTAATGTTACAACCCCGTGGCATATTATAATGCTCTAAATAAATCATAATACTAAAATATGGCCTCCCGTTGCCCAATGCTTAAGGACCAGAAAGGAAAGACTTCGATACCAATGCAGAACTTCAAGACAACCGATAGACCCACGAGATCGCAATAACACGCAATCTCACAAAGCTCCTATGACCGCAAATGCAGAGGCGATTTACATCTCACAAAACAAACCCAAAGACGTATAAAATACTCTTGGTGATTCTTCCTTTGATAACGAGAGTGTTTTAGCTTCTCGCAGTATGATGTGACAGCTCGCCGCCTGCTAGTTGTTTCACGGGGAGAGACAGACAGCAGGAAGACGCACATAGCAGTCACACTGTGCATTCCGACCACTAGACTGCAAAGAGCAGGTCTCTGCTTCTCTGACCCGGGCAGAAGGGAAGCTCAAGCCACTCCCCACCCTGAAGCCCGCTCACGTGCTAGCAGTCACCTGTCTTCCTCCAAGCCTGCTTTGTCCTGTGTCATTATACGAGGGCACCTCCCCCCAAACGAATACTACCTAATACAAGGTAGATCATAGGTGGTAGGTGGAATGTATGTTAGGACCGTTGTGATGATAGCCCTTCTTAATATAGCTAATCCTCACGTCCCCCAGTGCGTCCACATAACTTATGGCCCTACCAAAAAATGTTCAATTTTAAATTACGCGGCTATTACCGGGAGCGTGGCAGTGAGCCATGACACACAGGCATACACGGCGCGTCTACTCCACGCGCCCATAGCCTGCTTTCCCCCCGCTCACCCCTGTGAATCTTCGGCGCGCAGTAACCTTTCTCGTCAAGATGCGCGATCTCGGGAACGGGCCGGTTAGTTACTGCGCTAATTTTGCGCAGACTCCGCTTCTCGGTACAGAGGTGCGCGCAGCTGTCCAGGAGCGCGCCGCCCGAAGTATCGCAGTAGGCGGGGGCAGCAGCTACTGGGGCGTGAGTAGCCGCGCCTGTTGCCTCGTGTCCTTCTACTCCACGCCCCGGTTAGCCGCTTAATTAAATTACATTATTAGGGCATAAAGTTTATGTGACGCTAGCGGGGACCTTGAGGATTAGCTCTAAAAGGGCTATCCTCACGTCCCATACATCCACCTACCCCCGATCGTACCTTTATGGTAGATTCGTGGTGGTAAGGTCCCTATTGTTAACATATAGGGAGCAGCAGGGGAATCACATTACACTAAAAAGGGGGGGGCTAAGGCAAGGCAGGAGGACGACATTGACCAACTACGGGGTCTCTTCTGCCCCCTCCCCTCTTGACCTTTCTCTATTTTCTAATAGATATAGCTGCACATGCGCTACCACCATATTTGCAAAGTCTGAGAGCTAGAGGAGAGTGGAGAAGTGTTTGATTTCAAAGGTGTTTTGTTGTCTCTGTGGTGGGGTCCTGTGCCTGCTGTTGTGGGGGTCCTGTGCCTGCTGTGGTGCTCTCACAGTTTGTGTGACTGGACCATTCCCCAGGGGGAGTTAATGATTAATATTGGTTCCTGAGCCTGACATAAGATGTATTCAATACCAAATGTTATATTGGGTTCTAGTGCATGGGTGGACCTGCATTGGACAGTGTCTTACTGCAATGGGTCCAAGAGATGCTTACTATCTATGAGGAGGATGAGGGT
Organism: Engystomops pustulosus; assembly: GCA_019512145.1. Taxonomy (NCBI): domain Eukaryota; kingdom Metazoa; phylum Chordata; class Amphibia; order Anura; family Leptodactylidae; genus Engystomops; species Engystomops pustulosus. The sequence continues at coordinate 191,182,333 of CM033642.1, read as the reverse complement.
ATCATATGGAGGTGCAGCACTTGTACATATGGCACAAGAGCTTACAATCTCTTGAGGAGTGAGGGAGGGGTGGGCCAGTAGTGACATAGTTGTTTTTCCAATGGGCACAAAGCTTACAATCTACTCCTGAGGAGGAGCAAGGGCACAGGAGGTGACAGTGCTTTTAACAATGGTCACAAGAGCTTACAATCTATGATGAGAGGAAAGGGGAAAAGGAGGAAAGGTGTGATTATGCTGGGGGGTTACGTTATTTAGTGGGTATGGGGTGTGACGGGCCACAGGAGTTGACATGACTTGTAACAATGTCCCCGGCATTTCAAGTAAGGGGATAAAATAAAGACCCCGCCAATGTTTTTTCCACATTGTATTGACAGACTCATTCTAAATTGAAAAAAAATCCTCATTCTGAAACCAAAACACTTGTAGCTCAGTAAAGTACCACTTTATCGTCGGCCAAACCCATCTTGCTAGTTAGTGAACGCAATGTGCATTGGTCAGAAGGCTTATGTTTTTTGGGAGGACTTCTAGTGTAACAAATAAACAGTGTACAAAAAAAAAGTGTTCTGATGTGCCCTCACCCCCGAAAAAAATAATCATAAAAATGTACAGCAGGCGGCAGCCCTCACCGCTCAGACGTTGGGAGGTTAAGTGGGGTTGGGGCTGGCTAATTACAATTTATACAACTTGGAGTTATATATTTGTATTACTGAAAGTCCATACATTCTTCCTCGGCTAAAAATACTGCCTCAAAAATGGTGAGAGGATATTATTACCCTTCCGAAAATTTAGTGCGTACGCTCTGTGTAGACAGACCTTGCCCATCAAGCCCCATTATGGCACATTTCCCTTCTCAATAATCTTCCTCCATCTACTGACCCTACTTTGAATGTGGTGCTAGTCGTGGGTACAGCAGGCATTGTCTTAAATGGGATGGCCATTGCTTAAAGTCTGTGGCGTTACCTGATGATGCCCTTTTCCCTGGCCAAGAAGGGATTTTCCTTATTTGTTTGCAATCTCTGCTCTGACATCATCTGATAAGAGGTTGACCCTCCAACCTCCTATTTTATGCATGGTGTGTTATGTAGTGGATTGCTTATACAACTGGTCTGCCCTTTCCTCTTGTTTTTCCATCCTGTCCCTTAAATAAAAAAGGAAGTTTAGAATTGTGTCCCCAGTTCCATTTCCTGTGGTCCAGATCATTTCAATATTTCCCCTCTCAGCTATATTCTCGTCCTTGCCCTCAGCAGTTCTTTGCTACAGCCTCTTGACATCAGTCCCAGTGCTGCTCATTCTGTACTGTTTTTCTTTCTGCTAGTCTATGATGAGGCATGAAGAAAAAGCTCAGTCAGGTAACCAGTTCTTGTCCATGCTTTACTTACTGATCCTGAATTGGTGATCCATAAAACATATGCATAATATGCTTTTATTTACCATGAGCTCCACAATCACCTTTCAATTTACATGACCAGGATCTTCTCAGTCCTGAACTGCGGCATGAGATGTCTTGATGGGGACATGGACCTTTGCCATTTTTGTGAAATGTAATCAAAGTTATTTTATTTTAACTTAGTATTGTTCATACGTTCAGAGTTGTCAAGCTAACTACAACTATTATATTCTTCTTCCCTCCTGTTTCTAAATCTTCAGCAGGCCTGAAAGGGTGATTTGATTAGCCTGAGTCCCCCCCAAGTGCACTTCATGTGCGTGTTGAGGGGAACATCAGCCTGGAAGTCCCTGAAGGGCACCAGACCACAGCGCACCAAATCCGCAATGGACCATTTACATCAAAAAACCTGAAGAATAACATATACAATGAAAGATGGCAGTTGAAGTTCAAGAGATGACAATGTTGTCAGAGTATTAAAGCTGGGCGAATAACGCAGACCGACAACAATCTTCCCGCAATCAACAGTAATTTAATCTTCCTCACTGTCCAACTAAAAAGGAAGACAAACTCCTGAAGCTAATTGCAGGGATGGGGTCGGAGCGGTCCTGTCTATTATTCCAGGGTGGGAGGGCTTAGCCGGAAACGGCTTACAACATTTTTCTTGTAGAACAGCAGCTTACTTTATACCCTATTGTGTCCTGTTTTATATTTTTTTGTTCTGAGGCATATTCTATGTTTGATTTTTTACATCAACATCCTTTTTATTGTTTTTTGAACACTTTTTCATTATCAAACAGTACCCCACCCACATGAACAAACACCCCTCTCCCCCAACAACCGAATCAACCCGGAGATTTACAATGTAGCACAGCAAAAGCACATAAGAGACATGTACAGGTATAGTTATAGGCATGGGAATCAGGCGGGCACATAGTACCATCATATCAGAGCTCACAAAACATACTGACACCAGGGACTATAACGCAGGTAAACCATCACTATCTAGCCATGGACCCCATATCATAATACAAATTTAGCTTCTGGCTTTCTTTGCGCATAACTGATTTCTCTACAGAATCACCTGGCTATTCATTTATGTAGACACCTTAAGACAACAGCAATGTGTCTAAAATACCCTTTTTAACACTTTTAATTATTTTGTAGATTGTTTTATCTCATGGGAAAAAAAAAACACTAATAGTTTTATATTGGTAGCCTAAGTTGCTAATCTGGTCAGGTATTTTTTTGGGAGGACTGGGTAAAAAATTAAACTTTCTAGGAAATATGAAAAAAAATAATATTTTCTAACTTTCAAATGTTCTAGTTTTTTGACCAAAACAGTCTAATACCAACAATTTTTTTTGTGTAGAACACTTGCCATTTGTCTTAGTTCTATTCGCCATATTTTTTTTACGTTCTCTGCTTATTTTGTTACGATCTTACAAGTGCCGGTCTGGGGTGGAACCCGGAAAAAACAACGAGACAGAGGGGGCATAACGCAAGGAACAATTTACAATCTTCTTGTGTTAACACGCAAGGAACCTGATGATGGGGTTGGGGGGTGTATAGTGATTGTGTACCGAGCCTTCCTCAACAGTTTCCTCTCAGTTTCTCCATGTTTTTAAGTTAATGGCTGATTATTATATGGCTCATATACTGCAAAACAAGGGGGTACTGAGAAGTACTATGGCCTGAGCCAGAGTACAAGTGCAGCTCATAGACTCCGCATATGAGTGGTACTTTTCCATCTCCAGCCTCTGACTATAGTATTTCTCATTTACATATCCTCAAATTTTGTTATATGCAGTAATACTGCTGGAGAACTACAACGTACCACTCATATGCTGAGTATTCGTGCACAACAGTTCATATACTCAGGCAAAAGCTCTATAGTCAGCATTATGGTGGGCATTACACTTGGCGGTGGGCAATGCGAGTCTCCCCGCTGCTCAGAGATAGCGCCGGCTCGGTGACGTCATTTTTGTCGCACGGGTTCAAAGCTTTGCACTGTGGTTTATTGTCACGTCTCCTAACATTGTAAGAAGCCGTGACGTGCATCGCTGCGCATTGCCGGGAAACAAAACACAGGTGCACCATATTTTTGGGAACTTCCCCATGCGGCACACCACCCGCCATGTGTGCGGCACACTGGTTGAAATCACTGGGATGATACACAGTACTCTCCAACACCACCAAATGCGAATATGTGTTGGAGACGGTGGATCTGTCCTGACTTACATTATGTCATGACACAATCGTCATGACATAGATCAGTCATGACACGATCTGTCAACTACTTACATCACTGTAACTGGCCAGTCTGCTTGACTGCCCAGTTGCCGCGATGGACATTGCAGGACCTGTGATGTCATAGTTGGGCATCGCACTTGCAATCCCTACCGCCCCTAACCCTCGTCACCCTGACGGCAGACGCGGAAGAACTCCATCATATATTCGGACCGTAGCTCTAAAGTCACTGCACTCAGCATCCGATATATTGGACACGGAGCACTAAGAGTTTTTAGTGTACATATCTGCAGAGGGAGCAACAACCAGGCACATCCAGCTTTCTGGCTTGATAGACATATTGTTGACTCCAATAACCACCCCTTTCATCCATCTCATCCAGTCCAAATACTCATACTCTGATATATGCCCGCACTCCCTTCTAAAAATGCCCCAAATTTACGGCATTCCCACAACGTACATTATATGAGCTACCTTTTAATCCACATTTGAGCAAAGTCGTACCATCTCTCACACCCTCCTTATGCATCATTATCATGAATTTTTAGTAAAAATATTCTCCATTTAAGTAGCTTTTTTACCATCAATGTTTTTAGGCCTTTTTTGAAGCTCTCTGCTGTCTCCTAAAATGACACAGCGCCTAGGAAGGCTATTTCACAGATTGACAGCTCTGTCCAAAAAAGTGCCCTGTCGCCTCTGCTGATAACCTCGTTTCTCCAGTCAATGTCTGTACATTGCTGATGTGACTTACAAAATTGACATTCAGCCAAAAACAACAGACAGCCACAGATCATGTATTGCCCATCTCTTAAATTTTCAAGAGATTTATTGAATTGTTATGACTTTTCTGTACTCTGTGCAGTTTGTTGGGGTCGATTCTGGTAGTCATTATAAAATCACTTTTCTGGTGTTTTTATTGTGTTACTATGTATCGATGCCTGTTTTATTCATTCTTTGTATCTTCACACCATAGGTTTTTTGAGAAAAAGAATCAGAAATCTGCACAACCATTGCTCAGTTGCACAAGAAGTTAGAACATTATCACAAGAAACTAAGGAGATTGACAAATGGCATATCACGACAGCCAAGGATGTCTTGAGGGACATGCAACAAGGGCTAAAAGATGTGGGGGCAAATGTGAGAGCAGGAATAGTGGCTTTGGTGGCGGAGTAGTGGAAGGTGTCAAGGGAGCCTTTCTGGACTATCTCAGGTCACCCATACTGCGTAGTGTCCAACCAAGAGAATTTGCCAGTCTTATCCGAATAAATTTGGGAGTGCTGACAATATCCCACACCTAAAGATGGTATGGAAGAAGATGGGGAGGGTCAGGGGGCTCAAGGGACTAAGTGGTAGTGCAACTTTGGCACCCAGCCCCAAATATGGAAGCGATTAATTCTCCAGTGCTAACTTCTGGGTCAGCTGGAGCAGGAAGTAATTCTGGTGCTGACCTGCAGGACTGGCAGCCCAAGATCAAACACTCTAGATGGACATCATCATAGGTCACCATGGAGGCTTTGATGCTATTCTGGAGAGTTGTGTGAAATTAGGAAGGACAGAGCCACCTTGAAGATACAATGGAAGACTTGAAATCACAGCTACAGAGAGATTATAGTTATATGACACAGTGTCTTCAGAGGAACGATACAGGTTAGTGCTGGATTGGAAATGGATTTGTTCAGAAATCTGTTTCATGACGGACCTTTAACTTGGTTTTGTATAAATATAAATCATTAAAACAGGGAATGTATGGATACAATGTAGCATGACCTTCGAACGTCTCTCACTTTTTAAAGTTAAATTGTATAGATAACTGTACACATTTACATCACTTTAATTATGAATTGCATGTATTTTGTTTAAACATTATTTTTAGTGTTCTAAAGTTACTTGTATATGCACCACAATACAATATCCACTCTTAAAGGCAGTCTATATTAATGTCATTCTGTCCGTATTAGTAGGTATGGGAATCTAGGAGCTAATCCCACTCCATACATGGCCGATATATTATTAACAGCAGATATCTGCCACTAACGAGCCACAATCCAATCAAAGATCACAATACAAAGGAATTTTTTCCCCAATGATTTAAATATTTATAACATTATTATTTGATCTACACAATGAAACACTTAAAAGGGAACCTGTTCATCCCCTAAACCCACCATTAGTACCATATTGGTAATAATGAATATCCCTGGAGGTCCTTTTTGAATAGTTCTATGTGCCATCACCTCTCAAAAATCATCTTTTACTGTCATGTAAATAGAAAACGCTGGACCGCTTTAAGCGGTCAGGCGTATTCATGAGGGGGGGCGGGATTAGGGGCGTGACTGCCACATGATCAAACGGCATTCCCACAGGCCTATGAGTAGGAGGGGAGGTTCGGGGGTTGAAGCATCACCTCAGACCACCCCCTCTGAATACGCCAGCGTTTTTTATTGTACCGCAAGCAGTGTCTGCTAGTGTTTTTCTGTGGTTTCTGATAACGCTAGCAGTGTACACACTGCTACATCTGTTGTAGCACTAGGAGCTGCTTACTTTAGTAGGCAGCTCCTAGTGCAGTTTTTTACAGGTGACCGGTCCTCTTTGATTTATAATCTGATGCAGTGAGTATGAGTAGTGTGCTGTGGTGCTGCTTAAAGAGGTTGGTCACTCAAATTCGCATGCTTTTTTGTAGTGTGTGTTAAGTGTTGGTGGGCAGGATATTAGGTAATTTACCATTATACTCTATTAATAGTTCCTTTTTCATCAACTTTATTCATAAATGTTTTTACCTCACTCTTCTTGGAAGGTAGATTGGTCCCGGAGAGTTAGGATCATATGACCCGGCTGACATTTTATGGACAGAAATAGAAAGCTGATGAGGTAAAATAATTGCTGAACCAGGGGCTTTACTTTACAAATTTACAATTTTAAACAAAAAGCAATTCAGAGCTTTTTATAGATGTATATTGGTAATTACCTAATCCCCTACAAATACATTATCAAAAAACTTTAAGTGGCCATCCCCTTCAATGCAATTCATTCTTCCATTTATCTCACATAAAGGACATTCGATCAAAAATTGAATCTAACGTTCCATCTTCACAAAATGCATATACAAGGTAAACGGTGTCCCATCCATATTTCCTCATAAGTTGCAAAGATATCAAAATTGCACTTATGACACCCAGGCTCAGTTTTAATGTGATGCCCAGAAGGCGTGAGATAGGACTTTGGATTTACAATGAAATTGTGTCCTCCAAATGTGACCCATCCCCTCCTATATCATTACAAAGATTCTGTGTGTACAATGTGGTGTGTGTCCTGTCATTCTTTGGAGACAACTATTTTTTAAATACCTCCACGCAGCTTCGTTAAAAGAAACATTATGGCCTGAAAAAAGCACATAAGAAAATAGACAATAACATTTAAAATAAATACAAAACAAACAAACCCTGAACATGTTAGGTAGCCTTGACGGAAAATGCCGGTACTATCCCATAAGGCAGTGATGGGAACCTGTGAACACCGTGTCAGCACTGACACGCTGTAGTCATTTTTGCGCTGACACGCGCCGCCCCCGGCGCCGCTGTCCGCCCCCTCCCTGTGTAATGTGCTACCCCTATGTTAATGTCCGCCCCCGTCTTGTGTTTCTGTCCCTGTGTAAATGTGCTCCCCTGTGTTAATGTCCCTGGGTATTGCTGCCCTGTTGTTAATGTCCCGCCCCCCGTCCCTTTTTTCTGCCCCCTGCTATACCTGTCCCGCCGCGTTGGTCCGCCCACCTCTGCAACTCCTCCCGCTCCTCCACGTCTGCAATGCGTGCTGCTCGTCACGTGACTGAGGCGCACCTGACGTCAGGTCACATCAGTCACGTGACCCGAGGCGCGCGGTGCAACCTGGAGGACCGAGCCGCCGTTATCGTCAGACCTGCGTAAAGCTAAAGGGAAGAAGACATCACTGGTTAAGTATGTAAGTTTATTATTATATTATATTTAAAGGGAGGGCCTATGGGTATTTTAGTATTAAAAGGGGCCGCTAGGGGTATTATTTAGTAGTAAGGGAGGGTGCTTAGGTGGTATTTTTAGTATAAAGGGAGGTGCTAATGGGTATTTTAGTAGTAAACAGGGAGGGCCTGCTAGGGGTATTTTAGTAGTAGGGAGGGCGCTAAGGGGTATTTTAGTATAAAGGGAGGCGCTAGGGTATTTATTAGTAAAGGGAGCCGCTAGGGTTATTTTAGTAGTAAAGAAGGGCCGCTAGGGTATTTTAGTAGTAAAGGAGAGCGCTAGGGGTATTTAGTAAGTAAGGGAGGACCGCTAGGGTATTTTAGTAGTAAGGGAGGGCGCTAAGGGTTATTTTAGTAGTAAAGTAGGCCGCTAGGGCCTTTTAGTATCTAAAGGGAGGCGCCGCTAGGGTATTTTAGATAGTAAAGGGAGGGCGCTATGGGTATTTTAGTAGTAAAGGGAGCCGCTAGGGTATTTTAGTAGTAAAGGAGGGCCGCTAGGTATTTTAGTAGTAAATGCCTGGTTTTGACCTACAGGGAGTAGTATAGAGATGGAGGCGCTAAAAAGGGGGTCTTTTAGATGATAAAGGGAGGCCCCGCTAGGGTATTTTAGTAGTAACAGGGAGGCCGCTATGGGGTATTTTAGTAGTAAAGGGAGGCTGCTGGGTATTTTATTAGTAAAGGTGAAGGCCGCTAGGGGTATTTTCTGTTAATAAATGCAGGCCGCTAGGGTAATTTTTTAGTAGTAAAGGAGGCCGTCTAGGGGATTTTTAGTAGTAAAGGGAGGCCGCTAGGGGTATTTTAGTAAAGGGAGGCCGATAGGGGTATTTTGTAGTAAAGGAGGCCGCTAGGGGTATTTAGTAGAAGGGAGGCCCGCTAGGGGTCTTATTATAGTAAAAGGAAGGCGAGGACCGTCTGCGTGACATGTTTATTAATAAGGGGAGGCCGCTGCTGGACATGTTTATTAATAAAGGGGAGCCGCTTGCTGTGACGTGTTATTTACAAAAATTAGGTATTTTCCTAAAGGTGACACAGCACCCGAGTTATTCTCGTTTTTTTGGGCTAATTTCTGGACATAACACCAATCTCAAAAAGGTTGCCCATCACTGCCATACGGTGAAAGTGTAACAGTAAACACATTCAAATGATTTTTAATCATTGTTTTTTCACTGTTTTGCCACTCATAAAAAAATTTTTTTTTTAACATCATGCAATTCCCAAACTCTATAATTGAACCAATCACAAAATCGTCCCAAGAAATAATGTTGCCTTGCAACAGGTCTGTAACCGAGTTATGAAATGACAAATGAAAGTCTCAAATGCAATACAGAGAACATTTAGCTTTTGCTAAGTTTTTAACTTCTGTTAAAAAGGCCATATAGCAAAACGTATAAATGATTTCTGCGACGGACGTTCTAACAAGACTAAATTGTTGCTGGTATGAATCTATATTGAAAGCCTTATAGACAAAGTGCATTATCACAACTTTCACATTTTGTTTTCCTGATTTTCCGTACTTTGTGGTGAATATTAAATGCCATTTGCCATACAGATAAACGATCCTCATACATTCTGTCAAAAGGACAAATTATGGCTTTTGGAAGGGATTAAACACTGCAAATTGAAATAAAAAAAAATGTTCTCTAAGGGTTAAAACAACATTACCTCTACCAAACATAAAGAAAATATCAAAACAAGTTTTTTGGCTCAACAAACAATTAACCTTTTACTAACCTTTTTTAGATTCCAATGAAAATAGCCTTCCTGGCAAAAAATACAACTCACATCATCAATTGGGAAAATAAGAAGTTGTGGCTTTCAGAGAATATCCGTATATATTTCAGAATTTCTTTTTAATTAATAAAATCTTTTATAAGAGACAGATTTATTGTATCATGGAACATAGAAAGAACATTTGGAAATTTTCATATTTTTAATTAATTGCGCATAAAGTTAGTGGGGGAGATTATCAGATCTCTTAGAGCCGACTGTTCTAGTGCTCATGGCTTACACGCTCAACTTGAATTTCCCCTACACGCTGCTTCTAAGAATTTAGCTGAGTCTGATTGGTTTCCATGGGTCAACTGACGTTTTACCTCAACATTCTGAAATCTCCCCATGTGTGGTCAGAAGAAAGTCACACTTAGAAGCTTGCTTTTCAGAAGTGTCAAGAAGGGCTGAAAAATGAGCTGTCATACACTGAACTCTGCAACCTTTATGGAAGCATAAATTCACCAAAAATTACATTACATTAATGTGCACCACTATTATGAGTAGTACATGACATGGTGGGGGGCACTTGTGCCCGATACTATACAGGTATCTGATCTATTGTAAATCATTTTTCCCAGCAAAGCTGTTTACTAAAAACAAATACTGGAAATACTGTACTGTTTTACTGTAAAATAGTTATATTTTGCAACTTCCCTATTATTTCCCATGAAAGAAGACATCTCCTGTTCCCATCACAGTGGAAAGAGAGAGGAAGCTGTACATGGCTTTATGGAAATAAGAAATGTCCATTTTTATTTCATTCCACCTAGGTATGAACGCTTGGAAGAGCAGTTGAATGACCTTACAGAGCTTCATCAAAATGAAATGACATTGCTTAAGCAGGAGCTGGCCAGCATGGAGGAGAAAGTTGCGTATCAGTCGTATGAGCGTGCTAGGGACATTCAGGTACATATATGTGTGACCCTATGTAATGGAATAAGAAATTGGTTCGGCAGAACAACCTCTTCTCTTATAGAAGTTAAAGACATCCCTTTTGCTATGTGTACAAACTGGACTCCTAGGAGAAACATTGAGAGTTCTTCTTCCAGAAATAACAATACAGGCCCTTTTGCCATTCCTCTGTTAGTCTTACTGAATATATTTAAATAAATGGACTCCTGGGTATTACCATTCCTCTTGTCAAAGGGGTGTGTCCTCACACACACCGTCTCGATGAACTGTGCCAGTTGTCAATTTATTTCTTGATATTTTTAGTGTACGGCTTAGTTCACATAGATCAGTGGTGTCCATTCATTGCTTTTATGCAGAATTTTTATTTCATGAAATATCCTTACTGTAATAAAGAGGGCACAGATCGGTCTCTGTAATAGAGGGTTCAGGGTTTGTGAAGAAGCACACAGTCCATTCTCTTCCTAATTTCACTTGTGTTTCAAATTGTCATTTCATTTCAGGAAGCCGTGGAGTCTTGTCTTACCCGTATCACAAAGCTGGAGTTACAGCAACAGCAGCAACAGGTTGTTCAGCTAGAAGGGGTGGAAAATGCCAACGCTCGGGCATTGCTGGGCAAGTTCATCAACGTCCTGCTAGCCCTCATGGCTGTTCTCTTAGTTTTTGTTTCTACAGCCGCCAGTTTTATAACTCCACTGGTTAAAACACGTCTCCGCCTTCTGTCCTCCCTGCTTTTTCTCCTCTCCTTGCTCACGCTGTGGAGACACTGGGATTTTGTTACTTACTGTCTGGAACATGTCCTCCTCCCCAGTTGATTCCTTGCCCTCTGTATCTCCAACCTGCATCTTTGTCCCCTTTCTACACATCGAGAGGGAGACTGTCCTTGGCAGAAGGTGATGCCCAGTTCCTTCTATACACATATTTATCTGGATGGATCTGTTTATGCATATATTGATATACCTATATAAAGCTTTTCTTTTTCCATTGGCATTTGTTTGCCTCTTATACCCCCTGATGTGGATGGAAGGGTCACTGGTAAATGAGCTTCGCAGACCATGGAATACCAGTGGTGAAACTGGGCTACACTGAACATGGAGGGTCAGTGGTGAATGTATGTGACAGGTTATTCATCTATAAAAGATGTGAAGAGAATGTTCTGCATCGCTACCACATGGAAGATACAAGCTAATGGATGAGCACATACGCTACATAAGAACGGAAGGCAATACAAATAAGGACAAATTATTTGTGTTCTGTCTGGAAAGTCCAAGCTGGATACATGGAATAGTCATGTATTGTGAGTTTGAGGGATACACTTCTGTGGATTTTCATACAGAAGGCTTCTATAGGTTTATTTATAACTACGTACTAGACCATTGGTGGACATAGACTTATAGGTAGTATAAAGAGCAGGGTAGTATTGGTTTACCCTTCTCTTCTTTTTACCCCACTAGAGTTCCTTCTTTTACAGGAACCATCTTGGGGGTAGGTGCTGTAAGGCCAGCAGTACCAACATCTGTTTACATGGAGGAGGTACATTTTATTTCAGAAGTATTCTAATTGTAAGGCAATAACTTGACATGCCAGCCAGGTCACATTGGCTAGTGCTGTACTGCACTCTGCAAACACAGAACAGCTGACATAGTGGGTTATGTTCTCTTCATGATTTAGCAGCCTGGCCGTAACGCAAGACGGACAGTATTTCTGGGGAGGCCCATGAATTAAGTTGCATTTCTTGTATTTATTTATCTCTGATTTGCATTTATAAAGAATATTGTATATTTATTTATTTATTGCAGGTCAAAGTGTACTTACATCCTATACATGGAGGCGAGGCAGTCTATAGGCAGTTTTCATCCCTATACATCTGCTTCAGCACACAGTGTCATCACTAGATGCTTGGTCCTTTATGAATAGCCTTTGTAGGACTATGTTACAGATTTATTTGTGGGTTTTTATGGTTTTATTTGCTAGTTTTACTGCAATCCATTAACAAGTGGAAAAGGGTTTCAAACTTGGAGCCAAATACCTGCAAAACAAAATCCACGTCACATGTTTGAGATAGTTTTTATTTCATGTGTTTTAGATTCTATTTTTTACCAGAAGTATTACATGTACATATTTAGAGGTCTTCCCCTTTAAGTTATGTGTACATATCATGAATTTCACTGTCTCTGGCAACATGGAGACATTTTATTTGTGCGTTTTGGTAACATTTGGGACAAAACTTTTCCTTTTTCCCTTGTCCCTTCTACTGTTTCATGTAACAGCGCTACCACAAGGCAAGGTTTGTGACATTCTCTTGCTTCTGTGTGAAAATAAAATTTACACATTTAAATTGGTGTCTGAGTCTTAATAAGGCATGTGCTGATGGAGTTTATGAGAGGTTTTTAGAAAGTTGAATTTATGGGGTTTATATATTATCTTCAATCCGATTCATTCAGAGGGGGGTTGAAGGTCTTCATGGTTTATTTTAGGGGCTTGGGATGAAAGCTCAGGGCAAAGACTTAATGGGGCAGATTTACTTACCTGGTCCATGCGCGATCCAGCGGCGCGTTCCCTGTGGTGGATTCGGGTCCGGCCGGGATTCATTAAGGCAGTTCCTCCGACGTCCTCCAGGTGGCGCTGCTGCGCTGGAGAGCATCGGAACGCACTCAAGTTCACCGGCCTATTCCTAGTAAAGGTAAGTGCAAGCTCCGCAACACATTTTTTTTTAAATGCGGGTTTTCGTTCGGCCACGCCCCCCCCATTTCCGTTGCATGTATGCCAGCGCCGATGCGTCACAATCCAATCGCGTGCGCCAAAATCCCGGGCCAATTCAGGGGAAATCGGCGCAAATCGGAAATATTCGGGTAACACGTCGGGAAAACGCGAATCGGGCCCTTAGTAAATGACCCCCAATATGTAGTTTTCTTTTAAAGACTACAACACATGTGAGATAAACAGGTGGCTCATGAGCTGGAATAGGAAGGGGGGACCACTTGCTGGTCACTTTGTTGTTAGATTCAGGCTCTACATTAGTGGATGGATTTAAGTTGGAGGAATATGGAAACCCCCAGAGTGGGGGGAAAAAAGAACACCTGTGTACCCCACTTCCGGTTTCCAAGTCTCTCCAGCATTTCCAGCTTAGCTCCTGGCCCTACTGGAAGTTCAGGGGGTCAACAGACCGCTTCATCCAATGAATGAGCTTCTCAGATCAGTGGACAATACAGGAAGTGAAGTCCCCTGGAGAATGGAAGTTACTTATTGGATGAAGTGGGTCCTGTGACCCCTAGAACCTATGTCCAGAAGCAGACCTAAATAATGAAAGTAGAGCCAGATTTGGATAATTTCATATAAGAAGTGTAATTCAATGGGAAGCTTACTTCCTATGGATAGACCAAGTCCGTGATCATGTGATGTCATACAAGGGAACAACTCTGATTGCTCTCTGTATTTAACAAGCAATGCACCTGTGTGACATCACATGACCAGGGACCAGTGTTTATCCACAGGATGTAACAATGAAGTTTCCTGTTCTTGCAAGTAGAGATCTAAACGCAGTTAGAAATTGATACAAAAAGTATACAGGCAGTCCCCGGGTTACGTACAAGATAGGTTCCATAGGTTTGTACTTAAGTTTAATTGGTATGTAAGTCGGATCTGTATATCTTATAATTGTTGCTCAAGACAAAAATGTTTTTTTTGTCCCAGTGACAATTGGATTTTCTGAATTTTTTGCTGTAATGAGACCATGGATAATAATAAAACTTCATTACGGACACCTTACAGCTGATCATTGCAGCCTGGGACTAAAGTAAAGCATTCAGAGAGCTTCACCAGAAGTCACAGTGGGCAGAGGTGTCCGTCTGTAACTATGGGTTGTCTGTAAGTCAGGTGTCCTTAAGAAGGGGACCGCCTGTATTAGGAAATAGAATAACTTTTACACTAACAATGCCAATTATTTTCCATAAATGGACAGCCCCTTTTAAGTCAGTAATACAGACAGGCAACAGGGAGGAACAATTACAAGCTATTATAAAATGTAAGATACCCTGAGGCCTGCATTGTGATAGGTGTTGTTTATTATGCTCAGCAAAATGCAATAAATGTACATAAACTTAATGGCAATTCTTGAAATGTTTTTCTGTTATTGTTATAAAAACCACCAGAGGGCTGGGATAAGAACAGAAAATTGTGTATTTACCCTCCTCCAGCTCACTGTTATTGCAGTGTGGCTCCTGGTCCATTTGTTGCCATTCAGATGGTTAGAACTGTCACTGCTACCGTGACCTCCAACACTTCCAGTCCACTATGGTAATGTCACAGTGTTATATAATATAAACTATTTGTAACGATCATGCTTTCCTGAACCAGTTTCCACTATATTATATCCTTTACCAAGCCTTTATTTGTACTTTCAAGGCATGTTTCGGACAAGTACTGTCATTTTTTTCTTTCAATACAATGAGCCCCACTTTTCACCTTCACACATCATATTTCCTATGGTAATTCTCACTGCTACCATTAGATGGCGACAATACACAATGTAAAAGGCACAGGCCCTGAAATTGATCTAATTGTCAGTTGCAGTAGAACCTAATGTGTATTTACTTCATATCTGCCCTTTTGTGGATCTATGGGGGGCTGCAGACATTGCAATTACCCTCTGCTACCACTTAAGTAGATATTAATATTATAAATTGTACAGGGTGGCTGGAGGCATTGTTAACGATTTATAACAGGGCCTTGCATGGATATAACTACCAGTAGTATAGCAGCTACTGTGCGGCCCAAGGTGTCAGGGGGCCCTGGTGACGGATTAGTCGCACCCATTACTCATGAAGAAAAGATCTGCAGTGTTAATGTTTGCAGTGCTCTCAGCAACATTGTAGGTACTCAATGGGGCAAATTTACTTACCTGGTTCTGTCACGATCCCTGATTCGGATGGTCCAACGAAGATTAAGTCCGGCGCGATTCACGTAGCTCATGCGCCCGAGTTCCTGCATCCGTCGCTTCCCAGCCGAGGTCTGCTGTAGTTCACCTTCTTCTTCCCGGTTCTTGTAAGTGCGTGTCTTGGGACACAATTCGAAATGTTAAATCCTGCGCGTAATCCGAATCCGCTGGGTTGTTCGACGGCCACGCCCCCGATTTGTGTCGCGAGCAAACCGGCGTTGATGCGCCAAAATCCCCTGTTAAATGTGCCGCAAACTAGAAATCGTCGGGAAACCCTACGAGATTGCGCTCCGCGGACCCTTAGTAAATGAGCCCCAATATGGTGCTATTCTCAACTGTCCTGATCCTTCAACTCAGAGCGCCACACACATTGTAGAAAACAAAGGTCTCCCCTGCCATTATCCACAATTGACCACCTGAGTCAACTGACCACCTCAAGCGCTATATTTTGTGTGGGAATAATATTCAACCACAATAAAACTGGAGAAAATAATGTCCACATGTTAAGCAAGTCACACCAGATATCAAGAATCTCCTGGCCATTGTTATCTGCATGTAGGGTAACATATTGCACATAATCCAGCTCACCTGTTGGTGCAAGGTCTGCTGTGTCTGTGGTGACTTGAAACGCACCAGTGATGCTTTTTATCTTTCTACTGGTGGTGTCATTTTAAGACCAACATGAAATAAAGCTTTCCCGTTTTTACTGCGCTCGTGGAAGTCGAGCTGGACTATCTTCTTGTATTTGGAATCTTAACATCAGATACCCGGTCAAGCCTGTCCCACGGGTGAAATTCCTGATGCCACAGTATGCTCCTCATACTCACCCACCTGATAACTTCCTTCTATAGGAACCCAAGCTGTTTCCATTTCAGATGCATATCAACCCACCATGTGCCCAAGGATTCTGAGAACATCACTGTTGCATATACTACACACAAATATAAGTATCTTCAAGGCACAAAAGTGGGCCAAGTCCCCCTAACAGCAGATTACTACATACCTGCCCTGGTACCCTTCTAAAAACCAACCTCCTCCCCCTCTCCCTCTTGTCCATCTTGGACCAATTTATCTAAATATCCACAGATCTTCTGACAACAGCACATCCAGAGCCTAAATAGCCCCTTGAGGAAAATGTGCCCTGAATTAAGGGAGATTATCTCATTCACTCAAAGTGCACCAAATCATAAAGGCCTCAACCCCCTGCAAACTTGATGGACTGTGACCCCTAACTGCTCTAGTAACCCAACAACTGTCCATCCTGCTGTCTCTGGACCCACTCTTCCTGAAGCTCCCCTTTAACTCACTCCATTCCCCACATCCATTGTCAATCCGCCTTTTTCATAGTCTTGCAGCTTGGTCTGGCTTTGTTCTTTTACATTCACTAGAAGTAACAAATATAGGAGCAGATTTATAAAAAGTGTCCTAAGGTTAGACAGTGCAGAGTTAGACTTATTCTGCACCAGATTCATATAAGTGTCTGGTGCCGGCTGATAAATCTGTCCTAGTATAAGACTGTCTAGTTGTACTCTCCACCTCCTATTAGTTGCCTTACTTTACGCTAGAAAGTTAGGACACAATTCTGTCCGGTCAGAAGTATTTCTGGTACACTGACCTTTTTTGTGCGTGGCCCACGCCCCCTTTCTTAGGTCACGTCCCTTTTGTTGAGCTTGTCGTAGGAGAGCCAGAAAACTATCTAAAACCCCTTATAAATGTGGTGCAGACAGTTTTTTAGGAAACTACGACAGATTAATAAATCTCCCCCATAATGTGAGGTGTTCTCAGAGCAGCTCTCAAGTCTATCAGAATACATCTCAGCAGGCAGCCTCGTTAGCGCCACTAAATTTACATACTTGCCAAATCCAAATGTATAGCACATAGTATTTATTTACTTACTTTGTTAATGTAGTGCTGACATATTTCATTATGTGCAGCATGTAAATGTGGCATTAGTCCCATGACACATTATTTGCTATTAGGAAGATCCTGTCAAGTGGTATAATTATTTTGTTTCTCAATTATTCCTCAATATATATGTTTTGTTTTATTATGGTGGTAAGTAAAGGAGGTGATGCAGACAATGGATATTCAAGGATATTCAAGTTTGCCCTGTATTTAGCTCCATCCTTCTTCCAATGAATTCTGAGCAACTTTCCCGTCCTTGCTGAAGCAAAGCCACCACTATGCCTCATGGTGTGGACATCTACTTAGAATGTCGGAAACTGCACCGTGTATAATGCTGGGTACGGCAATTCAAGAAGATTGTGCAACAGAAATCTTGAAAGTGTCGCTTCCCCGCACTGGCCTGACAGAGTTCACCATGTTTTTTGTGCTGCACCTTTAACATACGGAGTGCGACACAATCTGGAAGTTAAATACGACACTCGGTCTGACCGACAGACGGCAAGCCCCCTAATTTGTGTCGCATGGAAGCTACCGCAGCTGCACCACGAAAGGGTCGTGTGTGACACAATAGCGGCGCAGACACTTCTTAAATACCTGTGCATGACGTTTTAGCCTAGAAGAATGTGCGCGGTCCGACAAAAATGCGGCGCAAAGCCCTTAATAAATGTGATCCATTGTGTTTGCAATTTGCAATGACAGTATAATTAAATTGTGACTGTAGGAAATGTTCTGCAACCCAGTGTATATTAATTTTCCTTGAAGTGTATAAGCCATACCTTCCTGGACAAAACTGATTAAATCGAATCTGTCATCCGTATTCACCATGTTAAAATGCACATGGTCTTGGGTAACAGCCTTGGAAAGAAATGTTACAGCAGTGACTTATAGCAGAAGGGAGGGACTGTGCTTTGTTAAGTGAAGATATCTCACACAGAAGTGCACCAGCGAGATCCACAATCCTGATATATAATAATCCATGTGACACAATACTGCTGCTGGTAACAACACACACAAAGATCAGATATCCTGGACTGCTACCTAACACTGTCTGAGGCTTTATATGCTCAGAACTACTGACAGATACCTTTCACATAATCACAATGGTATTTGAAGTGGCCATCCAATGTACAACACTGTATAATAACAAATATAATAGATGTATAATGTAAAAGCCTTAAGTGTGTTGTACATAAGGTAATACTATACTTGAAGACAGAGAAGATGTTGCACATAATGGACATTAAAACAAATGCAAACAAAAATTGGATTAAAAAATAACTTTTAGCTGATGCTGTGCCAAGTGTCTATGCCAACCAGCTAGCCACCCTCATGTTGTAAACCCTATGTCAACAAAACAGGTGTAACTTAGACTAAGAATTACTTAGTCTACTTTACCAACATGGAGAACAAATCTCATTTCATGTTCTATCCATGATGCTTTTCTTCAATATTTTCAATGGTTGTCCGGCTATTAAATTAGGGATGGCCCCTCTCTTTCTAGAACCCATAGGCACAAGTTAATGGTTTATATTGTGCGCTTAGATCAGCCTTCTGCACGCACGGTTTAGATGGACAAATTACTAATATGCTTCTTTTGTACTGCAATGGCTTTAGTTGTCTATGGTCTTTGCTGCTTACCTGTTTACTTATAAAGTAGAATGTAACATATTAGTATCTGTCATATATAAAGGTTACAACCATAAATAAGTATCCAGATAAGATTCAAAGTGAGGCCTAGATCCAAAGAGCATTTGAGGTCTAGAAGTTAGAGGTGTGCTTGTGAAGCTTTCTAATCTAATGGTGTGGATCCCAGAAATGTTAGCCTGAGAGCAGAAGAGATGTGGAAAAGTCCATGTTACACCCAGGAACACTTTTGCTTTACAAAGACAACATCAAAACTAAACTCTATTCCTGAACATCTAGACAACCACCAGGAATGTTCTTACCTACACTTCGCAATATAGTTGAAACTAGGGTCAAACCAGATCTAAATTGTTTATCTTGGGTATTATACTGGGGTTTCCTGAGCGCACCAGATACAAATTAGATACATTGGGGCACATTTACTTACCCGGTCCTGTGGCGATTCCCGGTCTAACGAAGATGAAGTCCGGGGCGATTCACCAAGATCGTGCGCCCGAGATCCTGCATGAGTCGCTTCCCCGCTGAGGTCCGTCGGAGTTCACCTTCTTCTTCCTGGTGTATGTGAGTGCATGGCTTGTGACACAATTTGAGATTTTAAATCCCGTGCACTGTCCGAATCAAAAGCCCACTTTTTGTCGCACGCGATCAGATTTTGGCGCATCATGCCAGCCGGCTTTCACATGACACAAAAAGGGGGGGGGGGAGGGCGGCGTCGGACAATCCGACGGATTCGGACAACGCGCAGGATTTAACATTCAAAAACCATGCACTTACATGCAGCGGGAAGAAGAAGTTGAATTCCGGCGGACCTGAGCAGGGGAAGCGGCACATGCAGGAAATTGGACGCACAATCTTAGTGAATCGCGGCAGCTAGAAATCCTTGACGGACAACGCACCTCGGGGATCACGGCGGGATGGGTAAGTAAATGTGCCCCATAGTGTATAGGCTTTAACACAAGTCCAGAAGAAGACAAGCAGAATTTAGATGTTTTTATCTAGGTGTTTATCTAGGATGGTCCCCTGAATTATTATAGCAAGTAGGCCAAAGAAACCCTAGTCCAATAGTCTACACCAAGATTTGTGGTAAGGTTTATAGGGGTAAGGTTTATATTGGTCTTGGCTATAAATGAAAATTTTTTTTTTAATAATCGCTTCATTGACACATGCATAAAACAGAACAACATTGCAAATCAAGGAGCATTAGTTAAGGTACACTAGAGATGGTTGAATTGAATATTTAGCAAATAAGAATTGTATGTCACCAACTTTTATTAAGCGATGGAATGTTTTATTCTTTGTGTGTTCAATTAACTGGGTTACATAACAATACACCACTGCAATTATGACACTGGGTGTATAAAAGATAACAAACCACATTGGCATTACTGCGCTATGAGCTGCACAGAGGGGACAATTCTCAGGAAGTGTTTCTATAATGTACATTAAATACTTTTACCTGTCTGAACCAATTCATACACAGGCGTGGTTGGCTTTCCTGCTAAAAGAAAGAAAATAGCATCAAATTACAAACAATTACAAAACAAAATTGAACACTGGGTAATTTAGTGGTGGAAACTTTGAGGTGTGTAAATATTGGAAATTCATAGTCTATTGTATAAGTGTTATTGGATATTGTGTTGCTTTTAGGACCAAATGTGTATTCTGGTTAAGCTCATGATAACCCTTTGTAAAGGCAAGGAAAATATTGAATATGATTTTATTTATATAAAACTCTAATGTTTCTGTTCTTTGGAGTCTAGTGGTTGTTGTCATTCAGCCCTTCCCATATTACTATTTATACAAAGAGGGTGTGAATCATTGAGTGGGTCTGCCTATATACACTAAATATATGTAGAGTTAGGCTGCATTCACACTGCCGTTGCCCGCCATACCGTACCGTAGCGGGCACGTCAGCGCACGGGCAGAGGAGGAGGAGGTGAGCGCAGCTCACCCCCGCCCCTCTCCATAGGAAGTTAAGGCGCACGGCGCCGTACTACGGAAAAAGATAGGACGTGTCCTATCTTTTTCCGGGGTACGGAGCGGTACGGTGCCGCACGTGTGCTGCACCGTACCGCTCCCGTTGGGCGTTGTGCGGCCATTGCCGTCTATGGGGGACGTATATCGGCCAAATATACATCGGCCGTATATAGGTCCTCCATATGGCAGTGTGAATGTAGCCTTAATATAACCGTTTTAGGACGGCTTCCACTTTCATTTTTGTTAAAATTGTGAACCAAACCTCTCAAATAATTTATTAAAGGGGTTTTCCCACGAATACAAGTTAGGCCCTGTCCACAGGATAGGACCTAACTTGCTAATCAGTGGGGGTCTCAGTGATGAGACCCTCACAGATCACGAAAACGAGGGGTCCGATGGGGTCCCATGTAACTCAGTCGGAACCCTCGTCTCTCCATGAGAGTCATGGAGCAGACGGCCGTGCATGACCACTCTGCTCTATACATCTCAATGGAGCCGATGGAAATTGCCAAGCACATCAGGATTTTAACCCAAGAAGTGTTTCATAGCGTGAGGTATTTTAAGAGCAGGTATGTTTTTTAAATATTGGCTACTGGGAGCAGCATTGTGAATACTGGGGCATAGGGACAGAACTGGCCAGTGGCACATTGTAACAGATTGGGGCAGATTTATCAAGTGTCTGAAAGTCAGAATATTTCTAGTTGCCCATGACAACCAATCACAACTCAGCTTTCATTTTACCAGTGCTCATGAATATTTTAAAGGGGAGCTGTGACTGGTTGCCATGGGAAACTAGAAATATTCTGACTTTCAGACACTTGATAAATCTGCCCCATTATGTGCAAAATGCACACATACTGTAGAATCGCTAGGGTTACCCTAGGGCAGTGGTGGCGAACCTATTGCACGCGTGCCAGAGAGGGCACGCAGAGCCCTCTCTGCTGGCACGCGTACCATCTCCCCAATCCCATCAAAGTGGGCACCGACACCTGCTGGGTACCTGCGCTCCGATACCTGCGCGGCCCCGTTGAACTCCGATGCCTGCCGGGTCACAGCGCTCTACTGCCTGCGCGGCCCCGGCATCCTGCTGCCTGCTCGTTCACGGCGCGCTGCCTGTGGAGTCCCGTGGTCCCAGAGCGCCGATGTCTGCACGGCCCCGGCCCGCTGCCTGCGGGGTCCCAGTGCGCTGATGTCTGCGCAGCCCCGTCCCACTGCATGCGGAGTCGCGGGGGCTCAGCGTGCCAACATCTACTTAGCCCCGTCCTGCTGCCTGCAGGGTCGCGGGGTCCCCTTGCGCTGATGTCTGCGCAGCCCCGTCCCACTGCATGCGGAGACGCGGGGGCTCAGCGCGCCAACATCTACTTAGCCCCGTCCTGCTGCCTGCGGGGTCCCGGCGCCCGATGCCTGCTCCTATGCTTTGGCGGTGATGTCACCGCATCCGCGCCGGCACTTGGTAAGGCCCTCTGTGTTTGTCTGTCTATATTGGGGTGGGGGGTGAGGCCCTATTTCTATCCTGGGGTGGGGGGTGAGGCCCTATTTCTATACTGGGGTGGGGGGGGGTGAGGCCCTATTTCTATACTGAAGTGGGGGTGAGGCCCTGTCTATATACTGGCTACTGGAGGGACTGGGTATTACCCCTAAACTCGTAATGCTGCAGCATTTCTCCTGTGTTGTGTATGTTATTTTCGGAGAAAATAAAACTTTTACTTAAAGAGCTACAGCCGCAGTACACAGCCATACACGGAGCTACAGCCGCAGTACACAGCTATACATGGAGCTACAGCCGCAGTACATAGCCATACATGGAGCTACAGCCACAGTACACAGCCATACACGGAGCTACAGCCACAGTACACAGCCATACATGGAGCTACAGCCGCAGTACACAGCCATACATGAAGCTACAGCCGCAGTACACAGCCATACACGGAGCTACAGCCACAGTACACAGCCATACACGGAGCTACAGCCACAGTACACAGCCATACACGGAGCTACAGCCACAGTACACAGCCATACACGGAGCTACAGCCAAAGTACACAGCCATACATGGAGCTACAGGCGCAGTACACAGCCACACATGGAGCTACAGCCGCAGTACACAGCCATACATGGAGCTACAGCCGCAGTACACAGCCATACATGAGGCTACAGGAGCCCCCCAAAATTTTTCTCTGGTGGGCCCAAGGTACACCAGTTTGACACTGATGGCAGTAATACAGTATTCATCACTATATTAGCTTCTAGTATAGTGTTATTATTGGTAATGTTGGCCTTTCTATAGTGGTCTTTATAACCAGAATTATGCTATTTATGTGGTTGTAATGGTGGCCTCATGATGTCAAAGTGTTATTTGTCTCTTGTATAGTGGTAATGTGGCGCTATTGGGCTAAATTGCTGTGTTGGCACCTTGCACTAGAAACTTCACCTTTGGTTTGCAGTTTGGGCACTCGGCCTCTTAAAGGTTCGCCATCACTGCCCTAGGGGGTCTGAAAATAGTAAAAAGAATTTTTTTTTTTTTTAAAATAAAATAAAAAAAACCCCTAAAAGTTCAAATCCCCACCTTTCCTTTCCCGGTGTTAAACCTAATAATTTTTTCCCACTTCCTAATACACAGCCTGGAATATTAAATACCATCACTATGAAGTACAATTTGTTACACAGAAAACAAGCCCTCATAGAGCTCTGTGCATGGAAAAATAAAAAAGTTTTTTGGTGGGGAGTTAAAAATGGAAACACAAAAAGGATGTCCGAAATCATAAACATGTTAGGGAGCTCTACATGCCAAAATTCATGATCCGTCAAAATATGTCAGTAATTAACCCAATCAATGAAAAAAAATGTCCAAATGTTAGAACTGATGCTTTTTTCTTTTCCCATCTGCTGTGGGTTAGTAAGCATCATACTGTACACCCACCATGAAAGCCTATGCTACCCCTCATCCAGACCATTGTTCTACCTGGTGACTCATTGTCCCTGCACTCAGGTGAGAGTGATGTGCTCACTCATAGTCTGTGCCTGCAGGGGGCATAGAACTGTCCTGTTTGCACATTCGATTCTTAATAGGCTTTCAAGTGGGACTATTCAGCTACACCTCCTGACCCCACAGCCAAATAGCCCCCAGCTTGTAAATGTGTCACCACAGTGTTCATTGTCACAAACAAAGTCATTAACACTTGGAGCTCAAAATAGAGGCCAGGGACAGAGGTACTGAAGTTCCTGCACGTTAGCTGCATTGGAATCTGCAGCCACTAGCAGCATAGCGGATAGCACCCATATAAATCCCATCCACATGCTGTGTATAAAAACCTACAGAGTACAATGATTTATAATAATTCCTTATGCAGCACTTCACAGAGCTTGTCAAATTGTCCCCTGCCCCCAAATGGGGCTCACAATCTAATCAACCTACTAGTATGTTTTGGAGTGTGGGGGGAAGCCAGAGGACCTGGAGGAAACCCATGCAAACACAGAGAGGACATACAAACTCTTTACAGATGTTGACCCTGGGACTTGAACCCAGGTCCCCAATGCTACAATGCAGAAGTGCTACCCACTAAGCCACCGTGCTGCCCTACTCATCAAATTGAATTCAAAGCAATAACTGGCATGCCATGGATTCTAGTTCCACAGAATAAACCTTCCCACACAACATTACTTGGGCTGCAAACAGGGTTGGACTGTGAAATTGACAGTGAAATTGATTCTGGAGTCCCAACTACTGCTACATGGAAATTTTACCTGTATATTCTTAGGGTGCATTTACAGAATCCATTTTTATTAGGTTTTGAAAGGGACAGCAAATGCATCAGGCAAAACGCATCTCAAAACACATCAGTATTAATGATCGTAAAAACATGAATGTATTTTGAAGTGTGTTGTTTGCAATGTGTTTAAAACACAAACCAAACACATAGGGGCTTATCTACTAAGGTTCCCGCGGCCGCATTTCCGTCTGGTTTTCTGACGTTTTCGGGGATTGCGCCGCTGGCACAGGGATATAGAAGGGGATTGTGTCGCACACAATTGGATTTTGGCGTAGTGGCGCTAGCTTTCATGCCACAGAAATCGAGGGGTGGGCCGTCGGACAATCCGACTGATTGGGACAGTGTGCAGGATTTAACTTTAAAATTGTGTCGCAAGCCAAGCACTTACATGCACCGGGAAGAAGATGGTGAACTCCTGAGCGGAGATTGACACATGCAGGATATCAGGCACATGATCGGGCGCAGCTTAAACTTAAGACCATGTGCACAAGATGCAATTGAATTGTGTTTTAAAATGCTTTTTAAGAGCATCTGAGTTTAGACGTAAAGTCTAAACAGATCTGTATTCAGGGAGGAGATTCTCCAGATGCACCTAAAATGTAATTCAATCTTGTGAAGATGGATGTAAGCTCCAGCATTAGGTAGGACCTATCGGTATAATCAGTGCCTATGCCAGCTCCTCTTATGGCCCCTTCACATCTCCCCCTCATGTTGTAGCCTCTCATCTCCCCTTCATACTATGGTCCTCTCATATTCCCCTCATATTGTGGCTCATCTGCTCTTCGAGGGGCGCACACCTGCCATGAGGCAAGTTGAGCATCTTGCCGTGCACCGGCCCCCCACCTCCACAGTGCTTCCACTCTCCTCCCCCCCGCCAGCCGGCATAGAACTCTCACGCTCTGTCCGGTGGCCGACACTGTGCTCCCACCCCCACTTCCTGCATACCCCTACTCCAGGTTCAACCCCCCTCCGCTCCTGTCTCCCGTCCAGCACCATGCTCCCAGCTCAACCCACCCTCCGTCCGGCATTATGTTCCCTGCCAGTCCCGCTGGCCGACATTGAACTCCCGGCCGCCGTTTCAGTACTCGGTCTGGCACCGTGCTGCAATGAACTCCCGCCCGCACGTTTCAGTACTCTGTCCGGCACTGTGTTCCCATTCCCCGCATACCTCCGCTCCCCTCTCCCGGCAATGGCCCCCGCTCCTGGCCCGACACCCGCTCCCGGATTGATACGCTTCATGGTGATACGCTGTATGCACTTTATACTACATGGCAGCACGCTGTATGCATTTTATACTACATGGCGGTACACTTTATCTATCTTATACTATATGGCGGCACGCTGTATGCATTTTGCATTGCTTTATTTTTACACCAAACCAAAATGATGGATCTGGTCCTGACACTCCCTGATATATTACATATATGGGGAGGGGGCATCACTTGCTTACAGTGTCGGACTGGAGTACCTTGGGCCCACCAGAGAAAATTTTTTGGGGGGGCCCACCCTTCATGTAAAAAGAAAGACTACCAGACTTCTCGTAATTGAAGTGTTAAACACGTTCTGGCAAATTTATTAGAAGTGAGGAGCGGTGCTGTGTACTGCGGCTGTAGCTCCATGTATGGCTGTGTACTGCGGCTGTAGCTCCATGTGTGGCTGTGTACTGCGGCTGTAGCTCCATGTGTGGCTGTGTACTGCGGCTGTAGCACCATGTGTGGCTGTGTACTGCGGCTGTAGCTCCATGTGTGGCTGTGTACTGCGGCTGTAGCTCCACGTTTAGAATTTTTTTCCCGCTTCCCAGTACACGGCATGGAATATTTAATACCATCACTACGAAGTGCAATTTGTTACGCAGAAAACAAGCCATCACACAGCTCTGTACATGGAAAAATAAAAAAGTTATAGATTTTTGAAGGTGGGGAGTGAAAAATAAAAACGCAAAAACGAAAAAGGGCCTGGTCCTTAAGGGGTTAAGCTAATTCCTACTCCCCTAGCACACAGCACACCCAGTCAACTGAAGTCTTGTGTCAGGGAAACCAAACGCATCCGAATCCCAGACACTACACACAGTGTCAGACTGGAGTACCTTGGGCCCACCCTTCATGTACAAAGAAAGACTACCAGACTTCTCGGAATTGAAGTGTTAAACACGTTCTGGCAAATTTATTAGAAGTGAGGAGTGGTGCTCACTCCTCTCCATAGAAGATAGTGGTGCACTGCTGTGCTATCTTTTCCCCGTGTATGGTGCCACACGTGTGTGGCACCGTACCACCAGCGGGAGCCTATTGCTATCTATGGGGAGGTATATAAGGCTGCAAACCATATATGCATCCATATATGCATCCCCACAATGGCAGTGTGAATGCACTCTGTGTCCAATCATTGCTGGGAAAACATCTTATTATATTACTATGTACTGCTGCTATAGCTCCATGTATGGCTGTGTACTGCGGCTGTAGCTCCATGTGTGGGTGTGTACTGTGGCTGTATCTCCATGTATGGCTGTGGACTGCAGCTGTAGCTCCATGTATGGCTGTGTACTTATAGGGTAGGTTTATATTGGTCTTGGCTATTATAAATGAAACTTTTTTAATAATCGCTTCAGTGACACAGCATAAACAGAACAACATTGCAAATCAAGGAGCATAGTTAAAGGTACACTAGAGATGGTTGAATTGAATATTTAGCAATAAGAATTGTATGTCACCAACTTTTATTAAGCGATGGAATTTTATCTTTGGGTGGTTCAATAACTGGGGTAAATAACAATACCCACGGCAATTATGAAACTGGTCGAGGTGTATAAAAGATAACAAACCACATTGGACATTACTGCGCTATGAGCTTGCCAGAGGGGACTGGGGATCAATTTCAGGAAGTGGAAGTGTCTTCTTATAATGTACATTAAAACTTTTACTGTCTGAACCAATTTCATACAACAAGGCCGTAGTGGTTGGCTTTCCTGCAAAGAAAGAAAATAGGCATCCATTACAAACAATACAAAACCAAAAATTGAACACTGGGTAATTTAGTGTGGAGGAAACTTTGGTGTGTAAATCTTGGAACTTCATAGTCTCTTGTATAAGGTTATTGGCTATTGTGTTGCTTTAGGACCAAATGTGTTTATCTGGTAAGCTCATGTGATAAACCCTTTGTAACGGGCAAGGGGAAAATATTGAATGCTTTTATTTATATTAAAACTCTATGTTCTGTTGTTGGAGTCTAGTGGTTGGTGTCATTCCAGCCCTTTCCCAATTATATTTATACAAAGAGGGTGTGAATCATTGACGTGGGTATGCCTATATACACTAAATATATGTAGAGTTAGGCGCATTCACACTGCCGTTGCGCCGCATACCGTACCGTATCAGGGCACGTAGCGCACGACGGGCGAGAGAAGGAGGTGAGCGACAGCTCCACCCCCGCCCCTCTCCATAGAGAAGTAAGGCGCACGGCGCAGTACTACGGAAAAAAGATAGGACGTTGTCCATATCTTTTCGGGTACGGAGCGGTACGGTGCCGCACATGTGCTGGCACCGTTTACCGCTCCCGTTGGGCGTTGTGCAGGCAATTGGCCGTCTATGGGGGAAGTATATCGGCCAAATATCACGGCCGTATATAGGTCTCCATTATGGGGGGGGGGCAGTGTGAAGTAGCCTTAATATAACCGTTTTTAGTGAAGGCTTTCACACTTTCATTTGTTGGGTTAAAATTGTGAACCAAACCTCTCAAATTAATTATTAAAGGGGTTTTCCCACGAATACAAGTTAGGCCCTGTCCACAGGATAGGACCTAAACCCCCTAAATTGCTAATCAAGTGGGGCGTCTCAGGCATGAGACCCTCACAGATCACGGGAAGAAACCGATGGCGGTACGAGGTCCCATGATAACTCAGTTCGGAACCAGGTCTCTCATGAGAGTCATGGAGAGACGGCCGTGCAGGACCATTCTCATGCTCTATCACATCTCAATGGAGCCGATGGATGGAAATTGCAGCACATAGGTTTTAACCCAAGAAGTGTTTCATAGCGTGGGTATGGTATTTAAGAGCGAGAAGGTATTGTTTTTTAAATATTGGCTTACTGGGAAGCAGCATTGTGAATACTGGGGCATAGGGACAGAACTGGCCAAGGTGGCAAATTGTAACAGATTGGGGCAGAGTTATCAAGGTCGAAAGTAGAATATTTCTAGTTGCCCATGACAACCAATACAGTCAGCTTCATTTTCCAGTGCACATGAATATTTTAAAGGGGAGCTGTGACTGGTTGCCATGGGAAATAGGAAATATGTCTGACTTTCGACACTTGATAAATCATCTGCCCATTATGTGCAAAATGCAACATACGGTAGAATAGTTCAGGGTTACCAATAGGGGCCGGTGGTGGCGAACCTATTGCACGCGTGCCAGAGAGGGCACGCAGAGCCCTATCTCTGCTGAACGCGTACCATTCTCCCCAATCAATCAAAGTCTGGCACCGACACCTGCATGGGTACCGCGCTCCGATACCTGCGCGGCCCCAGTTGAATCCGATGCCTGCCGGGTAACAGCGCTTACTGCCTGCGCGGCACACGGTACATAAGGCGGACTGAGCGTTAACGGCGCGATGACTGTGGAGTCACCGTGGTACAGAGCGCCGAGTCCGAACGCCCGGCCAGCGGGCCTGCGGGAGCGTACCAGTCGCTGATGATGTTGACGCAGCCCCGTCCCACTTGCATGCGGAGTCGGGGGGTCAGCGTGCAACATTACTTAGCCCCGTCCTGCTGCCTGCAGGGATCGCGGGGTCACATTGCGCGAGTCTGAGCCAGAACCGCCCATGCCATGCGGAGAAGCGGCGGGACTCAGCGCGCCACATAGACTTAGCCCCGTCCCGCTGCTGCGGTGCGGGGGTCCCGGCGCCCGATGCCTGCTCCTAGGCTTTGGCGGTGATGTCACCGCATCCGCGCCGGCAATTGGTTTAGGCCCTCCTCTGTGTTTGTCTTATATATTGGGTGGTGGGGGGTGAGGCCCCATATTTCTATCCTGGGGTGGTGGGGTGGTGAGGCCCTATTTTATATGGGGTGGGGGGGGGTCGAGGCCCTATTTCTATACTGAAGTGGGGGGGTGAGGGCCCCTGTCTATATACTGGCTACGCAGGGACTGGGTAGTACCCATAAATCGTAATGCTGCAGCATTTCTCATGTGTTGTGTATGTTTTTTCGTGAGAGAAAATAAAACTTTTACTTAAAGAGCTACCAGCCGCAGTACCAGACATACACGGGACTACAGCCACTTACACAGCCATTACACGGAGCTACAGCACACAGTACACAGCCATAAAGGAGCGCTACAGGGCAACAGTACACAGCATAAATGAAGATACAGCCGCAGTACACAGCAAAGTACATGGAGCATAACAGCCGACAAGTACAACAGCTTATACATGGAGCTACAGCCGCAGTACATAGCCATACCATGGAGCTACAGCACAGTACACGACATACATGGAAGCTACAGGCCGCAAGAGGACACAGACAACTGAAGTTACAGGGCCGCAGTACACAGGCCATCATGAAAGCTACAAGACCGACACGAGTACACAAAGCCACATTACTGAGCTACAGCCGAAGACACAGCCATACATGGCTATAGCCGCAGTACACAGCCATACACGAGCTACAGCCACAGTACACAGCAATAACGGAGCTACAGCCACCGACACAGCCATACACGGAGCTACAGCCACAGTACACAGCCATACACGGAAGAGCTACAGCCACAGTACACAGACATTACACGGAGCTAAAGCCCCAAAGTACACCGCATAATGGAGCTACAGGCGCAGTACACAGCCACAAATGGTGTTACAGCCGCAGTACACAGCATACATGGAGCTACCCAGGCGCATACACAGCCCAACATGGAGCTACAGGCGCAGTACCACAGCCATTACATGGAGCTTTGGTACAGCCGCCAGTACAAGCATACATGAGGCTACAGGAGCCCCAAAAATTTTTCTCTGGTGGGCACAAAGGTACACCAGTTGACACTGATGGCAGTATACAGTATTTCATCATATATAGATTCTAGTATAGTGTTTTATTATTGGTGAAGGTTGCCTTTCTATAGTGTCTTTATAACCAGAATTATGCATTTATGTGGTTGTAATGGGTGGCCTCATATGTCAAAGTGTTATTTGTCTCTGTATAGCTGGTATGTGGCGCTTATTGGGGCTAAATGACTGTGTTGGACCTCTGACTAGAAACTTCACCTTGGTTGCAGGTTTGGGCACTCGGCCTTAAAGGTTAGCCATCACTGCCTAGGGGGTCTGAAAATAGTTAAAAAGAATTTTTTTTTTTTTTAAATTAAAATAAAAAAACCCCTAACAGTTCAACTCCCCACCTTTCCTTTTCCAGGTGTTAAACCTAATAATTTTTCCCACTTCTAATACACAGACTGGAATATTAAAGACAAATAGCACTATGAGCTACAATTGTTACACAGAAACAAGCCCCTATAGAGCTCTGTGCATGGAAAAAAATCAAAAAAGTTTTTTTTGGGGGTGGGGGGAGTTAAAAATGGAAAACACAAAGGAGGTCCGACATCTAAACAGTTAGGTGGAGCAGCTCCCCTACCACCCCCCCCACCCTCCCCCATGCCAAAAATTCATGATCCGTCGAAATATGTCCGTAATTAACCCAAATCAATGAAAAAATGTCCCAAATGTTAGACTGATGCTTTTTCTTTTCCAGCGGTGGCATGTAGTAAGATCATACGTACACCCACATGAAAGACATATGCTACCCCTCATCGCCCATTGTGTTTCTTATACCGTGATCAATGTCCCGGCACTCAGGTGAGAGTGATGTGCTCACTCTAGTCTGTGCCTGCAGGGCATAGAACTGTTGTTTGAACATTCCTAGATCTTAAGCAGGCTTTCCAAGTGGGAATATCAGATTACCACCTCCTGACCCCACAGCCAAAGAGCCCCCAGCTTGTAAATGTGTCACCACAGTGTTCATTGTCACAAAACAAAGTCATTACATTTGGAGCCAAAAATAGCAGCGCAGGCGAAGACGAAGACAGCGGGGTACGAAGTTCCCCTGCAAGTTAGCTGCATGGGAATCTGGGACACTAGCAGCATAGCGGATGAGGAACCCATATAAATTACCATCCACATGTGTGTGGTATAAAACATCCAGAGTACAATGATTTAATTAATTCTTATGCCAGCACTCACAGCGGCTTGTCAAATGTCCACTGCCCCCAATATGGGGCCCCCTCACAATCTAATCAAACCTCACTAGTATGTTTTGGAGGGTGGGGGAATCCAGAGGAACCTGGATGGAAACCATGGCAAAACACAGACGAGAACATACCAAACTCTTACAGATGTTGCCCTGGGAACTTGAACCCCAGGTCCCCAATGAAAATGCAAGAAGTGCCTACCCACTAAGCCACGTGCTGCCCTACTCATCAAATTGAATTCAAAGCAATAACCTGCGCATGCCATGAATTTCGAGTTCCACCGAATAAACCTTCCCACACAACTTACTTGGGCGCAAACAGGGTTGGACGTGAAATTGACAGTGAAATTGATTTGGGTCCCACTACTCGCGAATGGAAAATTTTACCTGTATATTCTTAGGGTTGCATGCTACAGGAATCCATTTTTATAGGTTTGAAAGGGACAGCAAATGCATCAGGCAAAATCGCCATCTCAAAACACATTCAGGTATAATGATCGTAACAAACATGATGTTATTTTGAAGTGTTGTTGTTATGCAATGTGTTTAAAACAACAAACCCAACACCTAGGGGCTATTACTAAGTGGTTCCGCGGCCCAGCCATTTCCGTCTGGTTTTCGGGGATTGAGCCGCTGGCACAGGTAGTAGAAGGGGAGATTGGTCGCCACAATTGGCTTTTGGGAGTGGCGCTAGCTTCATGACACAGAAATCGATGGGGTGGGCCGTGGCAATCACGATGATTGGGACAGTGTGCAGGCGATTTAAAATCTTAAAATGTGTTTGGGTCGCAAGCCAGCAACTTACATGCACCGGGAAGAAGATGTGGTTGGAACACATGAGGGCGGGAGGCGACACATGCAGCGATACTTCAGGCACCACTCGATCGGTCCGCAGCTGTAAATCTTAAGACCATGTGCACAGATGCAATTGAATGTGATTTTTTTAAAATGCTTGTTTAAGAGCATCTGAGTTTAGACAGTTAAGTCTAAATAGATCTGTATTCAGGGAGGGATTTTCCCGAGACCTAAAATGTAATTCATCTTGTGAAGATGGATGTAAGCTCCAGACTTATGGTGAGGACCTATCGGGTATACCGTTGCCATGCCAGCTCTCTTATGGCACCTTACATCTCCACCTGCATGGTGTAGCCTTCATCTCCCCTTTCTACTATGGTCCTCTCATATTCCCCTCATATTGTGGCTCATCTGCTCTTCGAGGGTGCGCACACCTGCATGATGGCAAGTTGAGCATTTGCCGGCAGAGCCCCCACCCCCACTACCAGGCTCCACTATCCTCCCCGCCAGCAGCCGCGCATAGAACTCTCTACGCTTGTACGGTGCCGAAACCTGATGCTCCCACCCCCACTTCTGCATAACCCCCCCTACTCGCAGGTTCCCCCCTCCGTTCTCCTGTCTCCCGTCCAGACACCATG
Source organism: Engystomops pustulosus (assembly GCA_019512145.1). Taxonomy (NCBI): domain Eukaryota; kingdom Metazoa; phylum Chordata; class Amphibia; order Anura; family Leptodactylidae; genus Engystomops; species Engystomops pustulosus. The sequence goes on along the minus strand of CM033642.1, from coordinate 191,149,145 downwards.
CCTCCCAGTCCCAACCACCCCATATCGTCCGGCATGTTCCCTGCCAGTAGCACGCTGGCGAACATTGAACTCCGGCCACGCTACGTTTCAGACTGGATCCTGGACCGTTGCTTGCAATGAACTACCCGTTCTCCTGCATACGTTTCAGTACTGTCACGGCACCGGTTTCCCATGCTCGACCCCCTACCCTTCACGCCTCCTACGCTCCCGGTAATGGCTTCTCCCCCCGCTCCGGTACCGACCCCGCTCACCGGATTGCATTTTACGCTATTCCTGGTAGATAGTTAGGTACACGTTTATTTAACATGGAAGCCCCTGCTATGTCATTGATACTACTATGGCGGTACAACTATTTATCATTTTTATACTATATTCTGCGGCACGTGTATGAATTTTGCCAGCTATTGCTTTTTTTTTTACCCACACAAACCCAAAATGACGGACTCTTTGGTCCTGACACTCCTGATATTACATTATATGGGGACCTCGGGTGGCAATACACTTGTATACGTGTCGGACTGGTTTCAGTAACTTGGGCCCCACAAGATGAAAAGTTGCTCTTGGGTTTGGCGGCCCACCCTTCATGAAAAGAAAAGACTACAGAATTCTGTCAATGACCAGGGTGTAACACGTTCTGGCAAATTATCAATGGAGAGCAAGTGAGGAGCGCGTGAGCCGTGCCCAGTGTGCGGCTGTAGTTATGAGGCTTGGCGGCATGCTAGCTCAGGAGTCTGTAAGGGTGACCGGTTGGCTGTAGTCCAATTGTTTGTCTGCCTGGAACATGTGTGTGATACGCTGTACAGTATGGTGGCTTTGTATACGGATGTCACATGTGGGCTTGTGTATCCTTAGCACCATGGTGGCTGTGTACTGCGGCTTTGTGTCACCATGTATGGCTTGTTGTACATGCGCGAGCTCCAGTTATGCCATGTGTGGCTGTGTGTGACTGCGGCTGTAGCCACATGGGTGGCTGTTTGTATGCGGCTGTAGCTCACAGTGTATGAGGTGTAGCAATGCGGCCGTAGCTCATGTGGCTGGTGTACTGCGGGTGCAACCCATGTGTGGATGTGTATGCAGGTCTTGTAGCTCAATGTGGGTGGTGTCTGCGGCGTGTAGCATCCATGTGTGGCGTGCTACTGCGGGCTGTAGCTACCATGTGTGGCATGTGTGTTGCGGCGTAAGGCTCACCCATTTGTGGTGGCGGTTACGTGCGTGTAGCTACATGTTGGGCTGGTACTGCGGCTTTGTAGACACCATGTGTGCTGACTGCTGTACTCGGGTACTGCGGCTGTAGCTCCATGTGGGCTGGTAATGTGGCTGGTGTGCCAATGTATGGATGTTGTACTTTTGTTACGGCTGTAGCAACATGTTGTGGATGTGTACTGCGGATGTAGCCTCCAAGTTTCGTGGCTGGTTGTACGGGGGCTGTTCGAGCTACATGTGGGCGTCTGTAGCGGCTGTAGCTCCATGTGTGGCTGTGTACTGCGGCTGTAGCTCTTTGAGTAAAAAGAGCTGATTTTCACCTCTTAGGAGAAAATAACACAGCACAGGAGAGATGCGGCAGCATTGTGAGTTTAGGGGTAACACCAACACTTACTATAAATCTAGCTTTCATCTTCTTCTATGACATAGCCTGCTGTGTCAGCTTCATGAAGCCCCCAAGCTTTTTTTCTGTAGATTCTGTAGAACACAAAAACATTTTAGGCTCCTCACTTCATAAACAGTGTCCCAAAGTGGGCAATTTTACAATGATGACCCCACTGTAGCCAGTATTGTTATCATGGCCAGAATAGTCACCGGGCCTCCCCCCAGTAGCCAGCATAGTCACCGGGCCTCCCCCCAGTAGCCAGTATAGTCCACCGAGCCTCCCCCCAGTAGCCAGCATAATCCCGGGCCTCCCCCCCAGTAGCCAGCATAGTCCCGGGCCTCCCCTCACCCCAGTATAGATATAGGTAATCCCCTCACCCCAGTATAGATACAGGGTCTCCCCTTAGCCCAGTATAGATATAGGGCCTCCCCTTAGCCCAGTATAGATATAGGGCTATAGACTATAGGGCTATTTGTAATAGACAAATCTATAATAGACCATGCCAGAAGCAGTGGTATTGTTGAATAAAGAAGCAGTATATTGTATGAACAAGCAGACCTCCCAGCACTCAAACAACCTCAAAAGGTAAAATGTTATGCCCTTTGGAAGATGGAGACACAGACCTTCCAGAGTTTAAGCACCCAGGTTTGTACACCAAAGTTTATAAAGGTATTGGCAAGGCATGATATACTATTTTTTCCCAAACGTACTAAAACAATAGAAAATGACATACATTTGGTATCTCCATACTCATACTGACTCCTATTGTCCCCCAGCATCCTCCAGCCTCATCCTATTGTCCCCCAGCCTCATCCTCCTAACCTCTTGCCTCCTCCTGTCCTCCCACCTCCTCCTATAGTCCTTTACACATTTACTCCTCCTTGGCCGCACCAATTTGGGGTGTTAGCTGCAATACTTACCCCTGCTGTATGGAGAAAGCTCTGTCTGTGACCCCTCTCCATACCCCCCTTGCCTCCTGCTGACGTACTGTTACTCCAGTCAGTGGCAATGGGTTAATAGCTTATCTCCATAACAACCCCTTCAGGTTACACATACCTACACATATAAATACACTCTAGTCACACATAGACACATGTACTCCACCATACACTGACATGTTACACTATGACATAAGTGGCAGTCACCTATTCAGTTATTTATTGGTGTCTCCTGTGGAGCCCTCAGTCAACAGAGGGTTAAATGTGGGGGAAGAGAGGACACAGCACGGAGCAGATTACTTCTTACTTGTGAGGCTGCTCCCACCTGCAGCCTTGGTGTCAGGCATCTCTCCCTCTGTCCTCTCTGTGACCCGACAACTGAACGGAGCTGCAGAGGAGACGTCTCACACTGTGCCCCATATCAGCTCATCTCCTGCTGCTGTGACCCGGGAGATTGTGTCTCTGTCATCCCCCGGCAGAGACTGACACTGGGGGCGGAGCCTGCACTGAGGAGGCAGAAGACTCCGCTCTGCCAGGTAGTACACCCTGCAGCTCCTGCCTCGTGTTCTCCGCTCTGCATTGTGTCGGAACCACAAGCCAATTGGTCCGGGACAATGCAGAACTTATCGGGACATTTTCTTATCTATCCGGGGCAGCGGGGCAGGTCTGAAAAACCGTGACTGTCCCGTCAAAAGCGGGACGGTTGGGAGCTATGCAAATACTGCCCCTTACTACTGTACAAGGACAATGCTAGGACAGTGTCATCAACTGTTGTTCATAATTTGTCAGTCAAGTCAAGTACACAGCCACTGCTGACATCACAGAGTGCGCTGGCCAGGCCGTGTGCACGGAGGCGTCGCAGTCCTGGTGCCACCTGAAGAAAGAAGAGGCGCTGCAGACGGACCTGCCGCGGGCATGCAGATGGAAGCTGGGCGGCCCGGGCCATAGGAATGTTAAGTACTGAGTTTATTATTTTTTTTATATACCTGAGTATAAGCCGAATGGGGAAATTTCATCACAAAAATTGTGCTGAAAAACTTGGCTTATACTCGAGTATATACGATATATCCAAAACAAAGACACATATACACCCAAAACACTAAATCTATGTGCCTCCAACTTGAACAGTAATGAACATACCCCAACTGATGCTGCAGTATTTGCCCCATAGAGTGTGTTGCCATTTTTAGTTTTGGTCTTGATTTGACCCTGAATGACCGTGCCTTTGAGTCCAAATACCAGTACAGGCAGTCTCGATAAACATCCGATAAACAGACCACCCCTAGTTACAAACAGAACCTCTCTACCCACTGTGACCTCTGGTGAAGCTCTCCGGCAGCTTTTACTTTAGTCCCAGGCTGCAATGAACAACTGTAAGGTCTCTGCATTGATTCTTTATAGTTGATCCTTGTTCCCTTGTCAACCAAAAATGTTTCAAATCTAATTGTTACAGGCACCAAAAAAACTCTGGCACAGGGTTGGATTGGGCGTGCCTGGCCACCTGGAAGCTGTTGGAGTAGAGCTTCCCTGCCCCTGTAAAGCAAACAGACAGGGGCACAGCATGGAGGGTCCAATGTGTGGGACCCTGGGAGGGAAGAAGTAGGTAAGTACACATTTATTTATTTATGCAGCCCCCACTTACACCCTGGCCACCTTGCTATTATTTGTAAGTTATTTGTATTATTCTTAGACAACTCCTTTAAGAACAAACCTGTAGAACCTGGATAAGGCCTAACTTTTGTTCCTGGGAAAAGCCCTTTTATTTCAGACATCTTTGATAACTGTTAGAACTGTTTATTGTATCCTGGGACTAAAGTACAGTAAATTACCAACATCCAGAGGGCCGTCGTCTGTTAGTCAGATGTTCTTAAGTAGGGGACTGTCTGTTTAAAGTGACCACCTTTGATATATATTACCCCTATAAATAATTTCAGATTGATTTCATGTATAGTGCCCTCCATATTCTTTAATAGTGTATGTAACTTATACTAGTTTTATAGTAAGTTTTATATGCAGTGTAATGCCCCATTTTTAATACATAATTATCTCTTTATTATATATTTAAAGTAATGTAAGCTTTCTGTGTAAGTCCTTTCTCTTCTAATGTTAAGCTAATTTTGTTTTCAACATACTGAGAGAGTAGCTGAGGTGCGGTGCTGACTCACCATCATAACAATAGTAGTATACTCCTCCTCTGTCCTGAAATGGCAGATACTTAACCCCTTCTTTAGGCAGGAAGTTTAGCACTATACAGCACAACATGTTGAAAGTTGGTATTTCATTTGGTGCTTTAAACTGATCAGTCAAGGAAGTACTGGAGTCATATTTATTTCAGTGAAGGTTTGGGAATTGTTCCATAAATATTAAGAAGCAAGCTTAACAGGAAAAATTACAAATCAGTATCACCTCTCTCACAGAAAATATTTTCCGATAGTAATCTGCCTCAAATGAACAACGTATACATATAAATAATTCATGCTATCTACCAAATACGTTACACAAGACAATATAGTCTCATTTAGCAATTCTACTATCCTTGAGCACTGGAAAAGTTCACAATTTAGATAAAACTCACTCATTGTCACCACTCAATGGGGGAGATTTATCTTTTAAAGCAGAACTTTTCTAGTTGCCCATGGCAACCAATCACAGCTCAGCTTTCATTGCTCATGAATATGTTAAAGGGGAGCTGTAATTAGTTGCCAGGGGAAACTAAGCACATTCTTACTCTTAGGTAGCTTGATAAATCTCCCCCATTATCTATATAGAAAGGGGGAAATATAGGGGTTGCTGAGGTTGCAGTGAAACCTGGGGCTAAGGGTCTGAACAGCCATATTGCCACATAATGGCTAACTGTATTTTTATGCTGTGCTTCTTATCTTGATTGAGGCATCAGTATGCATTAGTCTGTGCTATTATGCTAAGCTTAGACTATTATTTGGCTAAGTTCACATCATCATTTCGCCCCTTTCCTTTATGCACATCACTTATTATAAATAATGGGAGCATAAAGGAAGGTTCCCTTCCTAAAGAGAAGATAAGGTGAACAGAGGACCTTCCAGTTCACCTTCAGTATTTAGTTTGTGTTTTGCTTTAATGTAACCGTAATCCGCTCATGTGAACTGGGGCTTACTCGTCCTTTAAATGTGGGATCACTGTATTATATTTTATTTTTGTACAGTTTATCTTATAATTGCTCCTATTTGCTTGTAGACTGAAAGTTCTTGTGAGCAGGGCCCTCATTTCTAATGGAATATAAGTTACCTATAAAAAATAAAGACTATTAAGAACAGTAGAAACTTGAAATCTATATGGATGACAAATTTTAATGTTATCTGCAAAAAGTATAATATGTTAAACCCCTAAGGATAAATCATCAATATCACCTATGTGAAAACCCTTAGAGGAGTATTCTGGGGAAGAATTTAGACCCTCATTTTTGCCTTATTTGGGCCTTCATGGGGCAGTTTATGATACATACATATTATATTGCATAGCAAATTACAAATAAATGTATAAAAATGAAAGGAACTGAAACTATTTATAGTTTTCCACAACTCCTCAGTACAAAGGAAAGGGTTCATGCACGAGTGATTCTGCTTTAATCTGCTACAGGTTGTTGGGGTCACAGCTGTCAGACTTCTACTGTAGGCACTTTTCATTCTTTTCATCTTACTCAAGTAGGTTTGCAAGTTGTTTGTTGGGTTAACCATACTTTATGTGTCTATGCCTTGGAGGTATGGTCATGTTCTGTTTTGTTATGACCAATGTTTAGGTTTCCAAGATCTAACCATCTTGCTATTTTCTATGCATCAAAATTCTTTCCTTTGTCTTTCTTCATACTGTTGATGTACTAGCTCTCTACTCCACCCCGATCAAACATGCTAAATCCAGTCCTCACACCAGGCATGTTTATTAAACCTATCCCAAAACACAACTACACCTACAGAAGGCACCCCAAGCACTTCACTCCACACCTCTGCAGTTCTACATTACAGAGTGACTTTACATCTGTCCGTTTCCCAATATTTTATTTGACCAAATTAAAAAAGTCACTTTCCTGTTGTCCCAAAAATACAGTAAATACACAATAATACAGGGTTGGACTGAACATAACTAGATATAGAAGATTTGGGATTATGTATGGTCCTTAAACATAAATGTACCAGAATCAAGTGATTCCAATAAATTATTAGTCATTGTATACAAACATTAAAGTTATTTAATCTTATTACCCATTTAAATATATAAAATTCATACAAAATTCATAAAATAACCAGAATATATTCTATATTGTACTTATGATACAGAGCACAAAAAGTTGCAGAAAGTTATTGTTATAGAAAATCTCTATCTGCAGTATTATTATGATAATTATTATAATTATGTGGTAATTTTCACTGTCAACAGTTATAAAGTCACACAATATTTTTCTCTGTATTATGAGTAATAATGCTCAAAATTGTAAAAAAAATAAAAATAAAGAAAAAAGCTTAATAAAAAAATAGAAAAATGCTTACACATTCATAAAAATAGGTGCACAACAATTGCACAATAGTTGTAAACAAATGGGTGGATCGAAATCCAGGAGGCTTATGCACTATACCTGCAGCACATAAATATTTGAACTGCTATAGCATTGTAAACATTTTTTTGTAATATAAGGAACTCAATAATGTTCAGATAATTACATATGAGTCCAGGTTCCGGCTTAGGGCCTAGGAGTGTAAAACTGACACATATTACAGAGCAATACAGAAGTACAGCAGTATATTATTTTAGCAATGGTTATTTGAGTCCATTTATGGGACTAAAAAAGGCCTGTGTAGTGTAAAATGCTAATTGGCTATATATGTAATGTGCTATTCATATATGGCACACAAAAAAGGATTTTTCACTTTGAATACTGGTAAAACAAAAATACACCACTCAGAAAAAGGCTTGCAATAGTTAATCAATACATTATATGTAGTCCAAATTGGAACAATTTAAAAATACAACTCATTCCATTTAAACAAAACCGCATATAGCTATATATATAATATAATTAGGTTATAACTCTTGCATGTAAAAATAAAAATGTTAAAATTATTTGGACTGTTATGCATAAAATATCTTGGTATATTGGGGGTTAAAGGGGTATTCCAGGAATCAGCATAATTCATATACAAATTGATCATTGAAATATGAGCTTATATGTAATTTGTTGTTATTAAAAATGTTGCTCCTCTTAGCAGAAAAATGTTGTTGACATAGACTATAATGAAGAATTAAAATGCTAATGGCCCTTTAACCCCTTAAGGACCAGGCCCTTTTTTGTTTTTGCGTTTTTATTTTTCACTCCCCACCTTCAAAAATCTATTACTTTTTTATTTTTCCATGTACATGTGTGATGGCTTATTTTCTGCGTAACAAATTGCACTTCGTAGTGATGGTATTAAATATTCCATGCCGTGTACTGGGAAGCAGGAAAAAAATTCTAAATGCAGTGAAAATGATGAAAAAACACATTTGCGGCATTTTTTGTGGGCTTGGTTTTTACAGCTTTCACTGTGCTCCCCAAATGACCTGTCATTCATTGGGTCAATACGATCACGGGGATACCAAATTTGTATAGGTTTTATAATGTTTTCATACATTTACAAAAATTAAAACCTCCTGTACAGAAAAAAAATTCTTCATTTTGCCGTGTTCTTGCGCTAATAACTTTTTCATACTTTAGTGTACAGAGCTGTGAGTGGTGTCATTTTTTGCGAATTTTGATGAAGTTTTCAATGCTTCTATTTTTAGGACTGTGCGACCTTTTGATCACTTTTTAGAGAATTTTTTCTATTTTTCAAAATGGCAAAAAATGCCATTTGTGACTTCGGGAGCTATTTTCCACTACGGGGTTAAACACAGTGAAAAACGGTTATTATATTTTGATAGATCGGGCATTTTCGGACACGGCAATACCTAATGTGTTTATGATTTTTACTCTTTATTTATATTTATATCAGTTCTAGGGAAAGGGGGGGATTTTTATGTTTTTTTAATATAATTTTTTTTAAACTTTTTTTTAGTTTTTTTTTTACTATTTTTCAGACTCCCTAGGGTACTTTAACCCTAGGTTGTCTGATTGATCCTACCATACACTGCCATACTACAGTATGGCAGTATATGGGGATTTTGCATACCATCTATTACAGTGTGCAGATCGCACATTGTAATAGAGAGCCTCGATCATGATAGCCTCGGATCTTTGTGTGATCCGAGTCTGTCATGACAACAGATCGCAGCTCCCCGGTGTGGCCCATGTGCCACCGACTCTTTAATGCCGCCGGCGATCAAAGGGTTAACACCCGCGAATGGTGCAAGCACCGATCGCGGGTGTTAGCGACGGGCGTTTGCTTCATTATGAAGCAAATACCCGTTGAGTATGAAGAGGGCTCCGCCCGTGAGCCCTCTTCATACTCCCCCATGCGCAGCAAGACTTAAGGGTACGTCTTATTGTGCTATGGGGTTAATCAGTCCGTTTATTTTCTCTGCGTGGAACAGACACAGGACAGAAGATGGCCGCTGTGTCCACATCACACGTCCTGCACCTGCATGTGGTCATCACTATGTTTGGCTGTGGTGCATTGGCTGCAGTGCATGCAGTATGGCCAGTGTTGTGGTGAGGCGTCATCTCAGTGAGGTAATGTGCAGTGATGGCAGTTACACACATCATTACCATGACAACAGAGCAGGACAGTCTGTTACATCATCACTGGGAGCAGAGCATAAGAGGGAGGATGAGTTACTGAGAACTAATGGATCATGGGACTTGTAGTTTCCAGTGGTGGCCATCTTGAAGATAACTCTGCCTACTTTTGAAAGCCCACAACATTTAGTGAATCATAAAATTAAACTATTAAAGCTGCAATTTCTGACTAATGACATTTAGTTGTGTTATAATTCATTTATTTATAGCATTATGGATTTTTGTATCAGATGTTCATATTCCCAGGATACCCCTTTAAGTTTATTATTATTAGCCTGCATATATAAAAAAAGCACACATCAAAGTATCACTGTTCAAATAAAACATGGCCTTTAACCTCTCCATAGAGCACTCCATTCTATCCAGGTTGTGAAACCATCTGCTATAGCCAGGGATCTATCAAGGCGACGTATCCAGCAAAATGTAAGATCTAGCTTGTCACAAAATCTTCAAAGATTGCTATATACAGACGGTCCCCTACTTAAGAACACCTGACTTATATCCCTTAGTTACAAACGGACCTCTGGATTTTGGCAATTTACTGTACTTTAGCCTTAGGCCACAATAAACAGCTATAACAGTTATCACAGGTGTCTGCAATGAAGCTTTATTATTAATCCTGGTTCTTATGACAATCCAACATTTTTAAAATCCAATTGTCACAGAGACCAAAAAAAATTGACTGGTGTAAAGTATACAGTTCCGACTTACATACAAATTCAACTTAAGAACAAATCTACAGACACTATCTTGTATGTAACCTGAGGACTGCCTGTATGTGCAATTTTCTTTTGAGTGTGTGCAGTGTATCATGAATTGCGTTCCCAGTGTATAGATTCAGAACTACTATTTTCACATATGTTTGCTTAATGCAAGAATGTTTCCAACAGCTTAGCCACCTGTCATTTACTTCACCGCCCACTCAGCACACTTTTTCAGTCCATAAGGAACATTTGTTAACCTGTTGCAGCAATATTTATTTATGGAAGATCCTTCACTTCACTGCCTGTTTAGGGGTTGGACTATTTGGGTCTCCAGCAAGCAGGAGGAGTGGCAAGTGTTGCAGAATGGAAAGTTGATGCTCATGTTGGTGCACTCTATTGACTTTTTTGGGACAGAGGGATATAGCTGTTCCGGAATGAAGTGCTGAATGGAGTCAAACTTGACTTTAATTTAAAGGGCTTTTACAGGAATATGGAAACCCCCAAGGGGTCGTGGTAAGGAAAAAGAAAGTATGCATTCATGTCCTGCTAAAGCTGTGCTTTGTCAGGCTTTTGCCTGTGTGGAGGTTCTGCTGAGTCACAGGACCAGCTTCATCCAATGAATGGCAACCTCGGACCAGAGGACATCACTTCTGTTTTCCATGGGATTTCTTTTTAAGTAGATTATTTTTTTTTTAAAGGAACCTGTGTGAAGATTATGGGGCACATTTACTTACCTCTCCCGTTGATGCCACCGATCCGTAATGTCCGATGAGGATTCGGGTAGCTGTCCTTGGATGTGACCACCGTACAGACTGGCAGAGGTTACCACATATGCACTATTGAAGTACCTGACCACAGGACGGCTATGAGACATACAGTAATTACCGGCCATTTCATATGGGAAAAAAAATTTGTTTTGTTGTGGAATCACGCCAGCAGCGGTGGTTGTATTCATGGACAGGTATCTCAGTTCTAAATGACAACATGGCTAAAGTATAAATAAAAGATCAAAAATATATTTAAAAAATTAATATACCACAAAAACCTTGTGACCTCCAGTCACTAATGTCACGCTATACAACACCCACTTACCCTAAAACATATATGTGCTATATAAAAAAGTTTGGCATAAAGCACTAAACAATAATAATGTCTGTTTTACGTTAACAATTTGTTACAGTCAGACAAAAATGCAAATTTTTACTATTTTATGAGCTTTTAAGCATGACATTTTGTACTAAAAAGTAAAAATCTATAGAAAGAAATAAAATAAGTATCCCGTGTTATTCAAGAAAAAAAACGCCAGAAAAGTTAGAGCCATTTTAATAACACGTGCAAAAAAAGAAAAATTGTGTCTGGTCCTGAAGGCACTAATTATCCTGGTCCTGAACTGGTTAAACTGGTGAAAATGTGGCATATTAAAACTAGGGCACTCCTCCTAAAGATGTCACTGTGTAAAACCAATATTAGATATGGCTGCTATTTATTACTATATGACTAAAGCTAAATATGGCTAGGCAGTGCATACAGATTATCAGCTATTTGATAAGGCTCATCTAACTGACATATATATAGTGCTTAATAAAGTGCTCTGACAGAGTAGCCTAGACAAATGGTAAAGTGTAAAAAGATTGGCAAACTTTGCAGAGCACCTTTCCATTCTATACTGATGGGTATATTTTGTATCTGGTGTCTGAAAGAAGGAAGTCAGACAGTCATCCATCAGATATCACAATGGAAATTTATTAAAGGGGTTGTCTGGGAGGCCAGGAGGGGGCTGCTTAAAGAGAACCCGTCATGCAAAATAACCCCCCTAAATATATTTTCATAAACTGCCATTAGAAAGCATTGCCTCTATCTCTTCATTGCCCCTCTATATGCCTGTAAACCCAAGCAATGAGGTCCTAAAGCTGTATGCAAATGACCTGTGCAATGTCCAATGAGTCATTAGCATATTCAAGCTGTCCAGCTTATTCATGAGTGGGCGGTACAGACACACCCCCAGTGCTTGACTGACAGCCTGTATAATGATGTGAGGCTGTATAATGATGTGCTTCCTGGTGCTGGCGGCCCCTGCATCCTGTGTGTGTATAGGAGAGATACAGCTCCAGGTAGCCATGTTATAGCAGAACATGTCAGGTACTTGTGTAGCTGATGTCAGTGTCTCTGTGTATTAGGAGGATGCAGCATGTCAGCAGATGCAGCACAGACATTAGCAATGATTTACTATACATTGCACGCAGACATGAGCAGGGGGAGGAGAGGGGAGTGGTAACATGGGTGACATCACTGCCTCTGACCATGTGACCAGGCTCATTTACATAATAAAGAATAGATTATTTTATAATGATTCATGTATGAAATAACTAGATAAAGGCTGTGATGGGATCCTTGTGAGCTGCTCCAACAGGTAGTGGTGACAGGACAAGTGACACAGACCTGATGACAGGTGTCCTTTAAAAGAAAAGAAACATTTACTTACTTCCGCTGTCCTTCCCAGGGTCCTGCGCTGCCATCTCTCCGGTCTGTGCCCCTGTAAACAAACAGGTGCATGCATGGAAGCTGCAATGTGTTTAGCCCATCCATCCCTATTCCCTATAGTCAATAAACAGATAATAACTCTGGTTCTTTGTGTATCTTTGAGTCTTCTTTACATTTGAAATGTGAACAAGGCTCAATACAAAGATAATAAAAAACAGAGCTATTCTCTGGTTAACTGTACTACCATTCGTATTGATTGTGATGATATTTTTATTGACTGTGATGGTTATTTTTTATTTATTTTTTAATTGGGTTTGAAATATTAAAATATGTATCATATTAGATATTAGATCATATTTTTTTTTTTTTAATTTTTCTTCAATATACAAAAATAGAACATACAAATCTAGAGTTTACAACTAGAGATGAGCGAACATACTCGTCCGAGCTTGATGCTCGATCGAGCATTAGTGTACTCGTAACTGCTCGTTGCTCGGACGAGTATTTTGCCCGCTCGAGAAAATGGCAGCTCCCGCCGTTTTGCTTTTTGGCGGCCAGAAACAGAGCCAATCACAAGCCAGGAGACTCTGCACTCCACCCAGCATGACGTGGTACCCTTACACGTAGATAGCAGTGGTTGGCTGGCCAGATCAGGTGACCCTGGGATAGACTAGCCGCTGCCCGCGCTGCTCGGATCATTCTCTGTCTGGATGCCGCTAGGGAGAGAGCTGCTGCTGGTCAGGGAAAGCGTTAGGCTGTTCTATTAGCTTACTGTTAGGCAGGAGTGATTCTCCAACAAGAACCCAACAGCCCTTCTTAGGGCTACAATAACGTTATACATTTTTTTTTTATTTATTTGCAGCTAGTACCATATTGTGAGGAATTAGCAGGGGGACCTTGCCTACCGCTCGTGTTAGCCTCTTCTCTGACACACATATCCACCCTCAAACCAAAGTGGGAAAAAGTTAATCTTGAGGGGTGTGACTTGGCACTGTAGGCACAGTCTGCCGTTCTTTTGAGTTATAGGTGTTATTTTTAATAACTCAGTGTCATCTCATCTGTCATAGAGTGGGTCTTCATACGTGCTAGAAATAGCCATAGGAGAATCCAAACGTCACTGACCCACAGTTGGTAGATATATATTGGTTTCTGGTTGATCTGCGGTGGGGCGGTAGTGGCGTGCAGTGCATCTACACACAATGTGGAGCATTTTTGTAGTGAACTTGCGACCACTGGGTTTTGCGCTTAGTGACGCCACAATTCCATCGCAAGACCGAAGGGGGAATGAGTAGGGCCCGGGTTGTATTCAAAGGCACATTCTGCACCTTTCCTTTAATTACGATATTTTTCATACCAGCGTCATCTCATCGTGCATACATGTATGTGCTAATACTTGGCTAGAAAAATATGCCAGAAGGAGAATCCAAACGTTCTTACTACGCCACAGTGCGTTATATAATTTTGATTTCTGGGTTGATCGGCTGGTGGCTGTAGTTCGGGTGCAGTGCAGCGAGCTAGCAAATTGTGAGCAATTGTAGTGAGACTTGCGACCACGGGTTTGCGCTTAGGTGCCACATATCCCTCGCAAAGACCGAAGTGGGAATTGTTATTGGGGCCCGGGGTTGTATTCATTAGGCCAGTCTCCATTTCCTTTTTTATTTATCTTTTATTTTTTCATATCCTCAGCGTCATCTCATCTGGCATGTAGTGTGCTTTAATACTTGGCTAGAAAATAGCCATAGGAGAATCCAAACGTCTGTACTTCCCCTACAAGCGCGTATATAGTTTTGAGGTCTGGTTCGCGTGCTGTCAGTTGCTTGCATCATCTACTAGCAATTGTGGAGCAATTTGTAGTGAGACTGCGACCACTGTGTTTTGTTGCGCTTAGTGACGCACATATCCATCGCAAAGACCGAAGTGGGAAAATTTATTAGGCCGCCCGTGGTTGTATTTCATTAGGCACAGTCTGCCATTTCCTTTTTTATTTACCTTTTATTTTTTCATTACTCAGCGTCATCTCATCTGGCATAGTAGTGTGCTTTAATACTTGCTAAAAATAGCCATAGAGAAATCCAAACGTCTTACTTCCGCCTACCTAGCGTTATATATATTTGATTTCTGGTTTGATCTGCTGTGGTGGTGTAGTTGCTGCAGTGCATCTACTAGCAAATTGTGAGCAATTTGTAGTGAGACTTGGCGACCACTGTGTTTTGCCGGCTGTGACGCCTATCCATCGCAAAGACCGAAGTGGAAAATTTATTAGGGCCGGGGTTGTATTTCAATTAGGCACAGTCTGTGCCATTTCCTTTTTTATTTTACCTTTATTTTTTTCATACTCAGCGTCATCTCATCTGGGCATGTAGTGGCTTTATATTGGCTAGAAAATAGACCATAGGAATCCAACGTCTTACTTATGCCTACAGTAGCGTTATATATTTGATTTCTGGTTGATCTGCTGGTGGCTAGTTGCTGCAGTGCATCTACTATCAAATTGTGAGCAATTGTAGTGAAACTTGCGACCACTGTGTTTTTGATCTTAGTGACGCCATATCCATCGCAAAGACCGAAGTGGGAAATTATTAGGGCCCGGTTGTATTTCAATTAGGCACAGTCTCGCATTTCCTTTTTTATTTTACCTTTATTTTTTCATTACTCAGCGTCTCTCATCTGGCATAGCGTGTGCTGTCATACTTGGCTAGAAAATAGTCCACTGCATCGGATAGCATCGTGGTTTTAAACTAAAAAACACAAAAAAACAAAAAAAAACAAAAAAAGTTTAAAAAAAAAAAAGTTATAACGCTCATTTTCACATGTTTAACCCGAGGGCTAGGGGTATAGGATGAGGGCGGGGACGTGGCGTCCAACTACTGCAGGGGTCAGAGGCCGTGGTCCTGGGCGTGGAGACACCCACCTTGCAATGATGGAGCAGGGAAGCGCCGCGACTACACCCCTAGGTTCATGTCTGAAGCTTACTGGGACTCGTGGTAGAGCACGGTTAGGCCAGAACAGTGCGAACAGGTGATGCGTGGTTGCCGACAATGCTCGAGCAATTGTCCACCAGTCGCTTCACGCAGCCACCCATGTCACCGAAATCGGCATCCTCCAGCTCCTGCACCTCAGCCTCCTCCCCCCCAGTCTGTCCCCTCCCCGCAAATTGCCATTTGATCCGGCATACTCTGAGGAACTGTTTACTGGACCTCGCCACATCACAAACCACTTGTCCGGTTGCTGATGACAATTTTCCGATGCCCAGGTTTCCACCAGTTCGCAGTTCTGTGGGTGATGATGACCTTGTTGACGTACTGGAGAAGTGTGTAAAGAGGTGTCCGACGATGAGGAGACACGGTTTGTCAGACAGGGGAAGTTGTTGTCAGGCAGAAGTCGAGGGGGGAGCAGACGAGGGATCGAGGATGATGAGGTGACACCCAGGCTGGGTTGAGAGGCCGTGTGAACACGTGCTTCTGAGACGGAGGAGAGTCCTCGACCAGAACGGTTGGAAAGCAAGTGGTGGGGCCAGACGGGAGGCAGCCAGAGCTGGTTGCACTCAGCGCCAAATGTGTCAACTAGTGAAGCTCCCGTGGCGAGGGCTTCCTCGGCGAGGGTAATTTTCAGAAGTCTGGAGGTTCTTTCTTTAAGGAAACACCGGATGACCGCACGGACTGTGGGTGCCACTTTGCCAAACAGGATCAGCAGGGGGTTCCACCACTAATAGCTTAACTACCCCAGCATGCGCCAGCATATGAATGCTAAACACCCCACTCAGTGGCAAACAAGCGCGTTCACCTCCGGTCCGTTTGCACACCACTGCTCCTGTCCCTGTGTCCAGCTTATAGTCAGCTCCATCGAGTCCTCCCACAGCATCCACACAGCGGTAGCTCTCAACCTACCCAGACGCTGGCGCGGAAGCAACGAACTATATCCAGTGCAACCCACACCGCACGC
Source organism: Engystomops pustulosus (assembly GCA_019512145.1). Classification (NCBI taxonomy): domain Eukaryota; kingdom Metazoa; phylum Chordata; class Amphibia; order Anura; family Leptodactylidae; genus Engystomops; species Engystomops pustulosus. The sequence goes on along the minus strand of CM033642.1, from coordinate 191,132,750 downwards.
CCCAGCCCTTAATGGTGCACATTCGCAATTGCTAACCTGGAGTGCTGCCTATTAGCTTAGTAGAACCGACGCCGCACATTTCGACATCCTCATGGCGCCCGCGGCACGGCCCCTCGGTTTAATTGGTTCCCAAGCCGCCACTCATGTTCCGATGTGCCGTCCAGCCCTGCACCAGCACGGTTCAGACACACTATCCGTGCCCCTGACAACGCAGTTTTGACAAGGTCCACCTTGACCAGGACCAGTGGACGAGTGCTGCCGGGCAGCCACTATATTCGCTGACGGACAATTGGGTTTAAACTGGGTGGAGGCCTGGGACCATTCTCACCCCGCGCGGCGGTATATACTGCCGACGCCGAGACCGTTGCGGGACGCATACCATACGTCAAGGTGTTCAGGCCTACTACGGCCTCCTCGCCTCCGCCCACCCTCTCCACCTCCCCTGCACGAAACATCCGGGGCCCCATGCGCCATCCAGTGGTAGCTCTAGGCACAAGCAGCAGTTGCTCGTCGGACTAACTCGACAGCAGGGGTTCTGTGCTCAACTGCTGAGCCAAGAGCCGATAAAAGGCACACCGCCAAGGAACTTACAGGTGCATCACGGCGCAGAGATCTGTGTGCTGGCCCAACCGTGACACCTTAAAGCCAGGCATGGTTGTTGTGTGACAAAACGGCCGTAACAGCTGGTTGGCGGTCTGTCAACTCGGCAGAGGACACAGTGCCATGCTGGCCCAGTGGTTAATCTGATAGTTGTCACGTCTTCCTCAAGACAATACCCCAATCGCTATGATTTGCCACGAAGGTTCGTGCACCGGCTCTGTGCGCATTTCAGGAAGTCCCAGCACAGATGCTGCATCACTCTCAGGGCAGCGCGCGCGACGCCTCCCAACTGCCCGTCCACCGACTGTTGTCGATAGTGCCCACTAGATGGTGGAATCAACCTCGACATAGTATCCAGAGTTTACCCTACTCGCGCGCCGAGCGATTGTAGACTGCCATATGTCAACTTTCCACCAGAACTGTAGTCCAGGTACAGTCCAGCTTCCTCAAGTCTACAATGAGGAGATGGACGTGGATGAGTATGATATCGGTCAGTGCTGAGACTGTTGAGGAAGTCAACACCAGACTGGTCAGTGCGCGATGACCGCCATTCATCAGCCTCACCATCTCGCGTGCTGCTGGCCGTTGAAAAACTCCTCTGTAACCGTCATGAGTGGAAGCTTTGCGCTCCTCACACAGAGCAGGGGAAGAAGATTCCCTTGTTGATAGCCAAAGCACCCTTAGGTCTGTCTTCTCAGCGCATATCGGAGGAGGTGGGAGGTGGAGGAGGATAGGAGGAAGAGAGAGACGTTGGCGAGACACACGAGGGACCCCATTGTTGTAGTCCTTCAACGGTTGAGCGTGTATGGGCAGAAGAAAGAGAATTGGAGTGAGTTGGAGCCTGAGGAGGAAATGGACAGTCAGGCCAAGTGAGGGGTAAGCGAATTCTTACGCGTGGTACTGTACTGGAGACCAATAGGGCAGATTCATCGCAGGTGCCTATCCCGTTACCCTCGCGTTCAAGAATTACTACTTATCAGAACACCGATATACTGGGCCTGTCACTCTCATCGGACCCCACGGATACCCAAGACAGAAAATTTTCCATCTAATCCCTGACGAGGAAGGATTCAGTGAAGAATGCATATAAACAGCAGGGCAGACCTGGTGCACAAGCTGAACAGTATTCCCTTATGGACAGCCTCAGCGGCAGACCGCCCCCTGGTCGAGTTACTGGGCAGACAGTAGCGAGGGCAGAGAGGCGAGCAGGCGGCTTGTCCAGCACTGCAAGGGATACGCTTTACAAGCTTTGCCACTTTATGTCACCCCCAAGACACTGTCACCTGGTCCCCTAGTACTCGGAGATAGGGTGACTTTACAGAAAGCTGGTGAGGGAGTACGTAGCTGACATACCATGTCCTAATGATATCACAGACACCGTACAACTACTGGTTTAAAAGCCTGGACATTGCTGGCACTGACATGCCTGCTGTACGCCTTGGAGGGGTTCTTTTGCCTGCCTGCGCTAGCGTCTTGTCCGAGCGGGTTTTCAAGTGCAGCTCTGGGGCCACTCATCACTCGGACTAAGCGTACACCCTGTCGACTGACAGCGCTGACAGCCAGGCTGACGCTTATCAAGAGAATAAGCAGGATTTCTCCTAATGTGTCCATCTCCACAGGTGAAGGAAGCATCAAATGAAGTATATTTGATCCACTCCTCCTTCCTCCTCCTCATTTTCCTTCCCTCCGTCTCCTGCTCTTTGTACAGTAAAAGCAAGGAAACTGGCTATTTTTTTGACAGGCCCACTGCCTTTTCTAAGCTATAGTTTGAAGCATTTAATGTTTCTGGAGGGCCAACCGACCCGGTTCCTTCTAGTTTTTTACAACCAATCTGTTGGGAGTGCCACATCAGGCACCACTTCCTATTCCCTTTTTCTGGAGCTCCCCTAACCCTGCTCCTTCTGGTTTTGAAAATTTTTTTTGGACTGCCACATACAGGCACTCCATCTAGTCCATTTTCTGGAGGGCCACCTAACCATGCTCCTCTGGTTTTAAAACTTTTGTTGGACTGCCACATACAGCCCTCCAGTCTATTCAAGTTTTCTCTGGGGGCCACCTGCCTGCTTCCTCGGGTATTAAAAAAAACTTTTTTTGGACTGACACTACAGGCACTCATCTCTATTCCGATTTTTCTTCACGGCCACCGAACCTGCTCCTCTGGTTTAAAAAAAACTTTTTTCTGGACTGCACTACAAGCACTCAATCTATTCCATTTTTCCGGAGGGCCACCTACCTGCTCCTCTGGTTTAAAACTTTTTTTGGGACTGCCACAATACAGGCACTCAATCTAGTTGGTTCCATTTTTCTGGAGGGCCCCCTACCTGCTCTCTGGTTTTGAAAATTTTTTGGACTGCATAAAAAAAAAAAAACAAAAAAAAAAAAAAAAAAAAAAAGAAAAGAAAAAGAAAGAACAAAACATAACAGGCACTATCCAAATTGAATTGTCTCCATAGCAGCCTCCACCCGTTTGTCTCCATTGCTAACAACTAAGATACTCCAAAGTCGTCCATAAGCCTGCCTCCTACCAACCTCGTCCCTTTATCAACTAGGTTTGTCAGAGGCCGAAATTTGGGTTGTTTTCAATGGATTTCCACATCAAAGTTGTTCACTTTGTCGCACCTACGCCTGCTGGTGTTTATCCACAAAATACAACTGCACACTTTGATTACCATTTACGGATATTATTTTCAGCGCTTCTTGCGCATCCTGTTTACATCCCCTCACCGCCATATCCCACACGTATAAGAACGCTACTACACTTGATCTTATACACAAGGTTCTTAGAAGTGCTGTTTGGGGAGTAGCCTAGAGACAGGGCTTTGATTTGCGAAAGCTCGCCTGGCAGCGAGCCGCCAGCTCCATGCCAAGATCCAACTCACATATTGTTTAACTGCAAACTGCAGCACCTTTAATCTCTACTATTTCACTGCGCTCCATACTGCCCGCCTTATCACGTTCTGTCAGGCCGAATTTGGTTGTTTTCATGGATTCCACATCAAGTTGTTACGTTGTCCCGCCACCTCTGCGGTGTTATCCCACAAATACCTGGCAAAACTTTACCATTTAACGGATATTATGTCCAGCGCTCCTTGGCGCATCTGTTTACATTTCCTCACCCGCTATCCCAAACTTATTAGAACACTACTACCTTGATCTATATACAACCAGGTTCTTAGAAGTGCTGTTTGGTTAGTAGCCTGAGACAGGGTCTGGCGCGATTGATCGAAAAGCTCCCTGGCAGCGAGCTCCACTTCCATGCAAGATCAACTAACATAGTTTTAACTGCATTAACTGCAGCCCACCTTTAATCTACTCTATTCAAGTGCTCCATACATGCCGCCTTATCAAACGTGCTTTGTCCAGGCAGAATTTTGGGGTTGTTTTCATGGCTTCCACAACAAATTTTTTAACCTTTGTCGCCACCCCTGCTGTGTATCCAAAAATAATTCTGGCAACTTTTACATTTACGGAATTCTTTCAGCGCGTCTGCGCATCTGCTTTACTTCCCTCACCCCGCCATATCCCAAACTCACGAACTCGACTACACTTAACTTGGTGCAGGCTGGACCGGTCTGCCCGGGGCTGGTCTATACTGCTGCCGACCAGAGGATTGCGGGGGCTACCTCGTCCAGGTCCTCAAAGCCTTCAATACCTCAAATCCTTCCCCACCACTCCCTCCACCAACTCCTCCGAATTCCCATCCGTGGCATGGCGCCAGCCAGTCGGTACTCTAGGCCGCAGCAGTGCCCGTCGCTAAGGCGACAGCAGGCGGTGCTCAGACTGCTGAGGCTATGTGATAAAGGCACAACCGCCCAAGAGCTATTGCAGGGCCATTCCACATCATCAACTTGTTAAACTTTTGTCGCCACCACGCTGTGTAACGCAACAAAAATATCTGTAAAACTTTTTTCATTTACGGATATGTATTTCGGCGCTTCTCTGCGCCATATGTTTACATTCCCCTCACCCGCCATACCCAAACTTAATAAGAACGCTACTACACTTGATCTTGCCGAACAAGTTCTTAGAATTTGCTGTTTGGGGGGTAGCCTAGAAGACACCAAGGGGCTCGGATTGGCCGAAAGCTTCGCACTGGAGCGGAGGCCAGCTCCATGCCAAGAAACAACTACCATACTTTCTTAAAACTGCAGCACCTTTGAAATCTACGTACTACTACTAGTCCCCTTATCAAACGAGCTGTGTCAGCCAGAATTTTGGATGTTTTTCATGGCTGCCATGGTTAACTTTGGTCGCCACCCCACTTGTCGACTGCTGTTTAAAAATAAATCCACAAAATATACTGGGCAAAACTTTTATCATGTACCGATATAGTGGAGGCGCTCTGGCTCCGCGCCTCCTTTGGTTCCTCCTCTCCCATTGGTTTGAAGCCCTGAGTCCATTTGGGTTGTCCGCCATGCCACTCTCTAGCCTTCCGCTGCTAGCCAATGGCTCCTCTGCATGCCGTTCCCTATAGTGCAGGGTCAAATTATTGGATGTTGTAGATGCTAGCTAGCTTCATTCCCTGGTCACTCTGTCATGGCCATGGGCTGTTGCCCCTATTTGGGCAGAATGGGTAGCATTTACGCAGCCTCAAGGCTCCCTCGCTGCGCCCCTGTGTGTTCCGGTCCCATTTCCGTGGTGATTTTTCCATCCTTTTGCCTGAGGTTCCCCCGTGTTTGGCCAAGCTCTCCTGTGCAGAGCCTTGTCCCCTTGAAAAATGCTCGAGTCTCCCATTGACTTCAATGGGGCTCGTTACTCGAAACGAGCACTCGAGCATCGGGAAAAGTTCGTCTCGAATAACGAGTACCCGAGCATTTTAGTGCTCGCTCATCTCTATTTACAACTCTTTTAAAATCTTAATAACATAGTTTTTCAATCAACTTTTCTGATCATTTCAATCCATTCCATAAAGGTGGGAGATTGCGTGCTACCCCATTTTTTGGCTATTCCCAATCTTGCTAACAGCAAGATCTTACTAATCACGCGGTTTTTGCCCGTTTCCTGCCGATTTAATGCATAGACCCCCAAAATAGCAACTTGGGATGAGCAGGGGAGAGATATCAGCAATTCTTTTTCCACAAATTGAAAAACTTGCCTCCAAAAATTCCCTAATTCAGGGCAGGGCCAGGCTACATGTATGAAATCTGCTTCCTCTTCCAAACAACGTTGAAAAGTAGAATTTTCCCTCAAATTCATATCGTATAATGCCTTAGGGGTGTAATATAGTTGATGTACGAAGTTAAACTGAGTCATTCTATGATTCCATGACATAGATGAAAGTGTAATTCCTTTATAACATTGTTTCCAAAATTCCTTAGACATGCTACCAATACATTTTCCCATTTGTTTGACGCCGCCCAGCCGGATTATTCCCTTCAGCAATACATGCAGTATATTTAGATTAAACTGTGACTCGCTAGTGAACTCTAAAGAGTTTGTCAGAAACTCATACACTGATTTGTCTCTATCTTTAAACATAGTCCTATCATACGGATACTTATATAGGCATAATATAATTAAGATATTTAAAAAAAGCTATATCCCCTATTCCAAAAGTGTATTTGCTTTCGTCTAAACTAATCCATGACCTGTTTCCACAACCCTATTTTGTGCCAATGAATCCTCAATCCCCTCTGGGCCAAAACATCCTTCCCTCAGTGAATCAACTATTTTGTCAAAATTGAAATTCCACTATTGGTGAGGACGGGGACAAATCCCCTTCATTAAGTTTAACAACGTCTTCAATGCCTTCCAACCTTTATTCAAAAACCTTGCAATATGATTAACTCTATAATCGTCCCCCCCTGTGTGAGTCCCCACTCTCTAATAACGTGAAAATGGGTCCCAGACTCACTAACAAACTCACTAACCTCTGATGATACGCATCGCACGTGCGGCTGGCGAACAGAAATTGCAATGGGCGGCTATAGTAGAACCAAAAAATCCATGTGAGTTCCCACATTCCACCTGGTTTACCTTCTAATGTCCTAGTATAGTGGAATGTTCAGCCTAGCCCTTGTGTTGCTCACAAATCATGTTCACTCAAATACGAGAGTCTATTACGTTGAACAATGTGTTGGGGGATCCCTTACTGGGCAGAGACTTAGGATAGAGCATAATTTCTGCGTTAGTAAAAAGCATCTTTAAATCAGTCCATACCCTGTCAGCTCTCGTGAAAAGAGGGCTAGTCTACCACATGGTAATATTAGCCACCATATGTTTTAACCAATATGGGGTGATATTCAATTCCCGATTTATTATAGTATACCAAACCCGATCGTTAATGACCGTAACTTGCATTCCAAGTGTTATGTCTCCGTAACGGATATACTGCTTTTTCTACTCTATTGTTTGGCCGCAGTTTCTCCTAAGGCGAGACTGTTTTATAATTTTATCCCGAAAAACGTCCCGAATTTTGAAACAAGATATCTATAAATATATTTTAATATTATACAATATTTAATTTAACTTTACATATTCTGAATGTGGGATACCCCAGCAACCCATACTGCCATATATTTTGTCCTTTAACTTTTTCTTAAATGCGATGCTGCGGAAAAATGGTTATTGTTGTGATGCTGGATATGTTGGTTGTGTTAGCGCAGCAAAACTACCATATGATCAGAGTGTCACCGGTGCCCCGTTTGCCCTCTCGACTACATAGATATGAGTCTCCCGAGTGACCAGAGTGAGGTCTTCTGAGATCCCGTGCTAGGACCGCAGGCGGACTTATGCGCAACATGCACTGATCACAAAGGAGACAGAATCTCAGCCTGCGTCAAGTATTCAAGATGGTCGGCCGGACCTTGAATTCGGAATTTAATTGGTCGTGTCTAGAGGCAACTGAAAATTGTATATACAAATGAGGACAGACAAACCAGTGTGGCATATATCTGTGAACTGTGTAAGTTTTGTTAGTTACAGTGAAGTAACAGAACTAGTTATTTCTAGTCTGGTATTTAAGAAACTTTCGTTACATGGGAAAACACCACCTTTTTTACAAAAATGTAATATATATTCTATCCATGCATCGATCTATCTCTATTACTCGTGTCTGGTCGCATTACTCACTACTCCTGCTGTCTCTCTGTCTCTCATCCATCTGTCCCTGCCTGTCCGCGAAGTACTATACCCCGTCTCTCAAATCAATGGCTTTATCTCTGCTAACTCATAACTCCCCTATCCTGCCCGTACTCTCTGTATGTTTCTTCCTACAATCTCCAGGTCTGAGCCTCTTGTAACTCACTACTCCCCTCCTATCGGTCTTTCCGGGTCACTACTTTCCCTGTCTGTCTATCGTCACTGACTATACATGTTTTCTCTGTAACTGCACACTCCTAATCCTGAGACTCTCTTGACACGAGTATCCTCACTGTCTGTCTACGTCACTCAATATCCTGCTGTCTACTCGGTTTTAAGCTCATTCTCCCCTCTTTCTGTATATCGTCACACTATATTCTACCTTTCGGTGTATTATGTCATCATTTATCCCGCTCCCCCTGCTCTCTTGGCCCACTCATTCTCCCTGCTCAGCTCTTTGTCACTCATTTCTCCCTGTTCTGTGGTACCCACTCTAATTCCCTGCCTTGTTCTATCTGTCTCTTAACATCTTACCTCACAGATGAGCGGCTTTATACTCATTGCCCCTAAGTAGCCAAAGTCAAAGCTCAGAGTCACATAATGACCTGGAGCAGTATTATAGCAACCAATAACGGCTCAGTTCTAAACTCACGCAGCAGCAGGACACTTGGCTCCATGTACATGGTGGTTTTCCAATTAAAAATGCCGTCGAATTGATGGAAAAGGTGTGGTTGCTTGGGGTGGTTGAAAACTTAAGCTCAAAAACGTAGTGCCCCGAGTCCAGTGAGCGGCTCTGCAAAATTTTGCGATGTAAATCGATGGGAGATTCCTTTAGCGGACATCCAGTACAAAATATCACACCCACAACACTCACACTCAAGATGATTATAATATTCGATAGGTTAGCAGCCCCACCACCCGCACCACCCCTCTAGATATAGGTAGCCAGAACACTGTACCCCCCCCAGTCCAGTATATAGGTAGTCCACAGACACTGCCCCCTCCTCCCAGTATATGGTATGACGAACACTGCCACACTGCCCGCTGAAGTATATGTTATGAGCACTAATGCCACCACCAGTGATATAGGTATCCCAGTAACTGTACCTCCCCCCCCCCGTGTTATAGTGTAGACAGATACAATGCCTACCCGTGACGGCGGTAATAAGGTAGCCAGAACACTGCCCCCCAGTATATAGGTAGCCAGAACAAATGCCAATTTTCCACCGTATATAGGAAGCCAACACACTGCCCCCCAATATATAGGTAGCCCAGAACACTGCACCCCCAATATATAGGTATCCAGCATACTGCACTTTTCCCCCAGGTATATAGATAGCTGGCACACTGAAACCCCAGTGTATAGATAGCCAGCACACAACCCCCTCCCCCCAGTATATAGTTGGCCAGCACACTGCCCCACCTCCACCCCCAAGTATATAGATAGCCAGCACACTGTACCGCCCCCCCACCCCCACCCGGTATATAGGCAGCCAGCACACTGACCCCAGCACATAAAAAAAAGAATAACTGTACTTACAGGGCACCACCCAGTGGAGGAAATGGCATGAGTGGTGGGGGTACTACCATTTGCACACTGTCCCCAGAGCAATGGGAGGTGAGTACTGCTGTTATCTTTTTTTTGCTGGTGCGCGCCCTGCCGAGTCAAAGAAGCGGGTCTGCTACTCTGAACTACACTCTAGTACTGTTTGTCCAGTTAATAGGACAGCATTGCAGAATATGTGATATAATTACATGAAAAGTCATCTCTTTTCATTTACTTTATTGGTAATTAGGCAGAATTGTCTCCTTGCCAGGGCAGATAACTTACATTTCCAGCATAACTTACTGCCTATTTCATTACATTGTTCCTCCCAAGTCTCGATGAATGACACATTCAAAAGATGAGCAGATTCCAATGACAATGTTATAAGCCAGAGATTAAAGAAATGTAATTTGAGATAATAATAATAATAATAATAATAATAGCGTGTCACAATATTAAAACTGCTAAACAGAGAACAACCTTGACATGTGAAGAGAAGTGAACTGCCTTATCCTGTTAAAAAACTGTTTAAGATTGTAAAGACACACTAGTTTAGCTGGACTCGGCTCAATATAGGGTGGCACCTTATATGCATAACTTCGTATAATATATTTCTATATAAGAATTTATTTTTTAACATTGATGCCAGCAGGGGACTGGAGTAACTATGAGACTTTTTGTGACTTTTTTAAAAAGTCATGAATCTGGCTTTGCTTACACCAGAATAGTGAAGCGGCGAGAATAGTCCCGTGCGGCATTTTAGCAGGGAAAAGTGGCAAAAAAAAGTCAAGCAAAAACTAATGATAAATAACACCCATCCCCCCACACTCCGATTCAGGTCAGTGTTGAGTGTAATGGTAAGCTGCCTTCAGATGGCCCACAACCGGATCACAGGACGATAAAAGCTGAATCAGCGATTAGCAAAGAACTTGGATGGAAACAAATGGGTAACGTTTTTGGAAATTTATGTAAACATTTAGGCATGTATGCCAGAATACAGACTAAATTTCTGGCATACAGCCAGGAATTACGACTATTTCCCTTTTACCCCCACAAGGTCCATAGTGCAATTCTACGCCAGGCAGGACTTAGCATAGAACTATGCAGGGCTTCCACCTCGCCAGATATATGAAGTGGCTGCATACATCAAGACACACAGAGCTCCAGCCCTTGATAAATCTGCTCCTAAATATTGTTCAAAATCTTTAATGAATGGGGCAAAATTAATTTTCTCATCTAAAGTGTAGCCAGACAAAGTGCCAGATTTAGCAGAGGCTTACTGTTGGTTAGGATATTAGGTATCTCTTCAGACTGCCTGTTCCACATTTGTACTATCTATTGCTATGTACCAGAAATTTGTTTCAAAATTGTTGAAAATATTTGCCTTCTTTGTAGATGAATCACATAGTTAATACACAAGTTGTGACCCAGTTTTCTTTTGTTTTCAAATGAAACAATTATTTAGGTAACTTTAGCAGATTAAATAAATCACCCTAAAATGTTTATTCTATTATCACATATAAACTCATCACTGATTGTATGTAAAAACACCATAAACTTAAAACTTTTCCCTCTTAGTCACCTGGAAGAAAAGGCCAAAAAATCCTTTAACACAAGCTCATTCCACCTGTCTGTTATTCTTTTTAGTAGTTGTGACTCAATCTGTGACTCAGGAGAAATGACACCTATGTTAAAAATAACCCAGCGTAGAGTACCGCCTAAACACACTGTCTAAGAACAGGTAGCTAAGTAGCTAATAAGTAGTATCTTTCCCTCTGTACATTTAGTGGTACTAGAATCAGTGAATCAGTCCGGGCATGAGAGTTTATGTGGAGTGGTGAGATATCCTATTCTATTGCTGTTCTACAGAAATTCTCATTGTGTCACAAAGAAAACCATGGTATTAGGGACCGGTATGTTCATACAGGTTAAGCCATGGTCATGACATCAGTGTATGGGTAGGCTTTTGTTTGCACAACCTGTAGCAGCTGTGCATTGAACCAGTCTGACCAACATTCCTGGCATACACCAGTCAAGCACAACAATTATTGGTGATGGGCTCTTACTTGTTGCCTAAACCTACCCTTTAGCAGGTGCTACACCACTATACTTCCAGTGTAGCTGGAAATATCTCTCTAGCAAACACCTTTCCCCAGCAATCAATGTCAAAATGTTGGTCAGCTCCACCCCACTGGACGACCCACCTGACAGTAGAGAGTCTAATTAGCATATTAGCTAATTAAACTATGGTAAAGTAAGCAGCTCCTAGTGCTTGAACAAACACCGCAGTGTTAGAGTGATAGCGTTACCGGAAACCTCCAGTAACACTATCAAACACTACAGTGTAATTGTCGGACAGCTGGCAAAGCTGTCCGACGTATTCAAGAAGGGGCTGGGTTGGGGCGGGGTTTGGTCGTGGCTAGGGGCGGTGACTGCCGCCTGGTGCGAGAGGGGCGGTCCGGGGAAGAGGCAGCGCCTCAGACCACCCCCTCATGAATACATCAGACTGCTTTGCGAGCGGTCCGATGATTACACTGTTCCCCTGCGGCGTTTGTTCAAGCACTAGGAGCTGCTTACTTTAGTAAGCAGCTCCTAGTGCCGTAAATGTGGGTGACAGGTCCTCTTTAAGGCTACCAGCACACAAATATTGTAAAGATTGTCCATAAAAAAGGACATTGACATTTTTTATGGATCTTCATGAACTATTGTCTACAGTTCTGACTAGGAGATGCACTACTTTTAACAGAGTGTCCAAACAGTCCTTTAAAATATTTGCAATGGGCACTGATCCACTAATTATATTGCATATAGTTCAGCCATGTGCTACTTGTTCTAAAAATGGATGGATGGTACATGGCATGTCATTTTTACGTTGTTTGCTTCTGCCTAAAAGTGGTTGGCCACTTATGCTAAACTTTACCAGGGTAAGTATAAGACCCAAATAGTGTCACCCATATCATATTTAACCTGGTAAAGTTTGTTGGTAGACACCATGGGACATAGATCACATGACCCTCTGGCAGCAGGACTTCCTGTGACATCCTGTGTCCTGCTGGTTTCTGGCAGTTGGCGGGGTTTGTGTTATCATTACTGAATGCACACCTGGTCACAAAACCCATATCATTGGTAGGAGGGGCAGATGTATCCAACCACTGATATAGGAGTTGTTATGATGGAGCAACCTTTACCTGGTATATAAGATAATGGTGACCCTATTAAGGTCTCATACTTACTAGTAAGGGTTTGTAATAGTGGCCAACCTTTTATAATTGCAGTTGGTATTTTGTATCAGTATTTTTTAATTTTTTTTTATTTGCAATCTAGTAAGATAGTTTTTCACTCTGTAGTTTTCATATTTAGTTTTTGCTCATAAATACTGATGAAAAATGCTGATGAATTTCCTTTAAGTAGATATTTACTACTATTTCATACATATTTGTCTTTTTAGGTATATACCTATATAAGAATAACACCTCTATTATAGAATCTACTATTTACAACAGATTATTGTCACACATCACATACCACATCTCCCTACACAGGCCACAGAGCATGTCTAAAACACTCTCCCATAAACCTAAATAAACAGCCCCAAACTTCAGTCTATGGCCATGTTAGCATATGATATTTAATATAAATATTCTGTTCATACCTCCCAACCGTCTAGTTGTGTCTAGTCTGTGCGCCCTTAATCACATGTCTCCTTTATTCTTTGGTTCGGAACGAAAACAGGAATGCCAAATTTAAATAGGTTTTATTGTGTCTGAATACATAAAAAAAATGAAAACCTTCCATACGAAAAAAATTTCTTCATTTTGCCACCTTCTGGCACTAATAATTTTTTCATACTTCAGTGTACGTAGATGTGTGTGTCATTTTTTTACAGTATAAGTTGACAATTTTCTTTGCTACTATTTTGGGGACAGTACGACCTTTTGATCACTTTTTATTACGTGTTGCAAATTTATATTTAATAATATCTTTGATATTTTAACAAATCAGACATTTTGGGCTGCAGAGATACCTAACATGTTTATGATTTTACTGTTTTTTGTTATATCAGTTCTAGGAAAAGTATGGTGATTTGAATTATTATTTTTTTTTCCTTTACTATTTTTCAGAACCCCTAAAGTACTTTACTACAGTACAGCCCTATATGGGAATTGGGGACAAATCATCTATTTCAGTGTACCACTGGCAGATCTAGATCTTGTACCTCACAGATGACCTGTCTTCTCCTTTGGGTTCAGATATGCATGATGACATCTTCCAGACGTAATTATCGTTGCAGAGTTTTCCCTCAGATATCTTACTCTCCATGCAGCGCACCTCAGCAATGTGTCCTTAAGATTACCTATAATGTCACCTGCTTAACAATGTCCCACATTGTGCTCCTAAAGAATATTTAATCTTAACAACACAACTGACTAGACTGTACCCCGCACATTTATCAAATATACTCCCCCATAATAAAATCATGCTGTACCCCTGAACACATAAAAATTACAATGAATTACATCAAATTACATCCCTAAACATCAGCTCTAAATTAACAATACAGTACTATACTCACTCCACTCCTTTCATTTTATATATACAGCCCCCTTCTTCCATTTTATACATACCCCTTTCATGTTATGAATACAGCCACTCTTCTGCCATTATAAATATTTCCCACCTCATTATATACATACTGCCTCTTTACATTCTTGTTATAAATATTGCCCCCACCCACCTTGGACTCTAGTGAAGAAAAAATCACTTTTCTGTGCAGGACTTGTTGGGTCTCCCTGCGGTGGGAGTCACAACACACTGGAACAGGATGTGCGGCCCTGTGATGCTGTCATCACGTGCCGCACATCCGGGGTCAGAGTGTGACATGTGGCGGGAAGCCTAGGGCCAAGCAGTGGTTGATTAAGACTACCATGGGCCCCCTACCTGTTTTTAAATACAAAAATTTAAATACAGTTTTCAAATACACAAATGTAGCCTGCTACCTATAACCTTACAACATGTGCAACACCCTCGCCGATGCAATGGCGAGGTAGTGCTTGCGAATACGTCCCACCTGTAGGTAACATCGCATTACACTACATGGTCCTTATAGGATCAAGGGGAAATTGCAGTGGTTAATCCTGCCTGGCAAGGCAGAGGTTAAGTATTTTGTATAATGCAAGATGCTATTGACCAATGTCTGTGTTACATCCTGTCACTGTGCACTGAGAGGTAATTGGAGGAGCAGCCACCACCTGACCTAAGGGAGGTAATAAAACCCCCTAGCCAAGAATGTTCTAGAGGAGTCTCTCCCCAGAGAGAGAGAAGAGAGCAGTCTCTCCCAGAAGGGAGAAGAGACCGGTCCTAGTCAGGCCCTCTGGGTCTGCAGGACACAAGCAGAGAGTAGGTAGCTGAGCAGTAGCTCAGAGTCTCTAGCACACCAGACCAGTGCAGGAAGAGCCTAGCCCCTGCCTGAAGTGGAGCAATAAGACTAGAGTTAGTGTAGTGAGGAAAGGGGTATCATTCCTACCTTCAAGGGTGATACCTGAAGAGATCCAGGACCGAGCTGAAGCCTCCTCTAAGGACACAGCTGCCTCCCAGCCTGCCCTATACATCCAGGCTGGTGAACTACATCCTGTGGCTACCTCCAAATACCTCTCCAGTACTCCACCTGTTAAAGACACGTTTTCTGCAGTTCCTGCCGGTTGCAATAAACGAACTGTAAGTTGTTTTCTTCAACTTCTGTCTCCGTCTGGTCCCTGCTACTACAACTACCATCATCACCGGCACCCTGTCCATCACCCAGAGACTCACACTCGGGACATTAAGGGGTTGCCCCAGGGAGATCCGCTATAGCAGCCGCTCCCTCATCATTTCTTGCCAACACCACCCTGCTGGAGACCTGCCAGGCTGTAGGACAGCCCTCCGGTTCCCCCGTACCAAGCACCGTGACAATAGCGTGCTTAGGCCGCAACCGCCAGCCACTCCGGTACCGCGGGCCCCGGCTGTCCCCAGGCCTCACCTCAAGGGCTAGGCCCCGGTGGGGGATGTTGCACATGTCTACCAATTTTCCCCCCTAATTACCATAGCCAGCCCCCCCCGAAATATAGAACCAACACCCCTAGTGTATACTATATCCAGCTACCAGTATATAGCTCCAGCCCTCCAGTATATAGTTCCAGCCCCCAGTATATACTATATCTTTTCCCCAGTATATAGCTCCAGCCCCCAGCATATAGCTTCAGCCCACAAGTATATAGCTCCAGACCCCCAGTATAGCTCTTGCTCCAAGTATATAGCTCCAGGTCCCCAATATAGATCTTCAGTGCAGCAATAACAAAAAATAAAACTGTACTTACCTTACCCAGCTCCCCTGGAGTGCAGCGCGGCCTTCTGCTCTTTTATCACTCAGATGTCTGGCGCAGGCGTCGCTGTGTGTAATATCACTGTGCCACAGGGCAGGGAATGTATTACTCCCTTGCTCTGCCATAGACACCAATGCAGTGTGTAACGTACTGGACGGTTAAGCAGAGGCGGGGAGACTGAGCCAATCCAGAGAAAGCCCGGATTATAATATGGGCAATTCAGGCAGAGATGAGCCCATCAGGGCCATTGGGTCCCAGGCGGCCATCCCAAACACCCATATTATGTCACGGTGATCATCAATGACTACTGCATCTGAAAGATGCAGCTATCATTGTAATTTGTTTTACCCGTCTGAATAGCACTTGAGCGGCCACAGTCTCATTTGTTATTCTTTTTTATTAAGCAGCAACAAGGAGGAGCCAGGTAGGAAACAATATGAAGTAAAGCTTGGGGGAGGCACAGTATCAGGGGGACCGAGGGGACACAATATGTGGGGGCCACAATGTTAGGGGGAGATTGCAGACACATCTTTAGGGAAATCTTTAAAAAAGCATATACAACCATTTTAGAGTATGCTGACAACATTAATAACAATTGATAACATGATCAAACAGCATCACCAGCTCGCTGACACTATACATGCTGAGAGCTGCTTCACACATTAGTAGGTCAGTTAGTGACACAGGCATTAGTGGGATCTAGTACCTAACAGGACACAATCTACTCCAAACTTGCTTTATCACTGTTAAATTCCCCTCCAGATGGCAATGCAGTACATCTCCACACTGCGCTCCAAAAAAACCATAGTGCCTTACGTTATAATGAATTGTGTTCCTAAATATATATTATCCTTACAACACGAATTAATACACTATTCCTCACATAAAACATTGTTAACATAGTCCTCCAAATAAATTATAGTATGTACAGCACCCACAATTTATTATATATACCAGATCCCCTGAACTGATTACATACAGAACCCCATAATTAAAATACATTGGGTACAGAAAATTATTCCTTACCAAAAATGTAGTTATTTTTGCTAATTTTTTTAATCAAGAAAAACTGAAATATCATGTGGTCATAAGTATTCAGACCCTTTGCTCAGTATTGAGTTGAAGCAACTTTTGAGTGAGTACAGCCATGAGTCTTCTTGGGAATGATGCAACAAGTTTTTTCCCATTCTTCCTTACAGGTACTCTTCAGTTCCCTCAGATTGGATCATGAACGTTGGCGAACTGTCATTTTCAAGTATTTCCAGAGATGCTCAATTGGGTTTAGGTCAGGGCTCTGGTTGGGCCAGATTAGAATGGTCAGAGAGTTGTTCTGAATACACTGCTTTGTTATTTAAACTGTGTGCTTAGGATCGTTGTCTTGTTGGAAGGTGAACCTGGGGCCCAGTCTGAGGTCCAGAGCACTCTGGAAGCGGTTCTCATCCAGGATATCTCTGTACTTTGCCGCATTCATCTTTCCTTCAATTGCAACCAGTCATCCTGACCCTGCAGCTGAAAAACACTCCCATATCATGATGCTGTCCCTGCCATGTGTCACTGTTGTGATTGTATTTGGCAGGTGATGAGCAGTGCCTGCTTTTCTCCACACATACCGCTTAGAATTAGCACAAAATTTTCAATCTTCGTCTTATCAGAGAATCTTATTTCTTTCAGTCTGGGAGTCCTTCATGTGCTTTTTTGCAAACTGTATGCAGGCTTTCATATGTCTTGCACTAGGAGAGACTTCCACTCTGCCATAAAGCCCTGAAGGGTGGAGGGCTGCAGTGATAGTTAACTTTGTGGAACTTTCTCCCATCTCCTACTACATCTCTGAAGCTAAGCCACAGTGATCTTGGGGTTCTTCTCTCACCAAGGCTCTTCTCCCACAATTGCTTAGTTTGGCTGGATGGTCAGGTCGAGGAATAGTTGTGGGCATCTCAAACTTTTTCCATTTAAGGGTTATGGAGGTCACTGCGCTCTTAGGAACCTTAAATGCTGCTGAAATTCTTATGTAATCTTGGCCAGATCTGTGCCTTGTCACAATTCTGTCTCTGGACTCCCTGGACAGTTCCTTAGACCTCATGATTCTTATGTGCTATAAAATGCACTGTGAGCTGTGAGATTGTATTAGACAGGTGTGTACCTTTCCTAATCAAGTCCAATTAGTTTAATAAAACACTGCTCCAATAGAGGAGTAGAACCACCTCACAGAGGATCAGAAGAAAATGGACAGCATTTGAGTTAAATATGAGTGTCACAGTAAAGGGTCTAAATACTTTTCTTGATATTTTCTTGTATTTCTTATTTTCAGTTTTTGTTGTTTTTCCTCTGTAGAAATTATACAGTCAGTCACTCCCAGTAGATGGTATAAACTGCCAGACCACCTCACCATAGATTAGATAGTATACTGCAAGTACCTCCCATAGATAAAATATAGAGACAGACACCCCCATATATGGAATATACATAATACATACAACCAGACCCCCATAGACTTCATAGAGACTGCAAGTAACCTCCCATATGGCAAGTGAAAATCTTATACCGTACTTATCTTCGGGTTCCGGCCTCAGCACTACCCACTGCTGTCGTCTCATCCTCTTCTCCTGCCAGCAGCCACATCTTCTCTGCCATGACAGAGGCTGGCGTTCATGATGACGTGCTGACCGGTGTTGTACAGAGCAGTGCATACAAGAGAGTCTGTGCTGCACCACTCTGCCGGTCAATTACATCAGTGTCTTAACAATGACAATGTTGATTTATTTTTCAGTTTGTATGGACTTGCCAGCACTTGGCAAGTCCATACTGCTGGCGATCTGCCACCCCACTCAGGGTTCCGCAATTTGCAATGTGGCCGTACTCCATTTAGAATTTATATTATGTAATGCAGCTATACAGTTATTTTTGTGGATTGACACACAGATGTTCCTAAAAATGTTCTGTGAAATTTCCAAGCTGCCTTAAAATATCCAGAGCTGTGAATGAATAGCCATATAGCCCTACATCCTAGTGAAGAATGAATACATTACTGCTGAGGCTGCTCTTAAACATCTGCAATAATGGGATTAGACGTGCTATGGGTGTGCTCAGTGACCTTTGCCTGTTGGTGAATAAAGCCTGCTTTGACATTTCCAGTCTTTAGATTGACGACTCCATAGTAACACAAAAATAAAGAGAATATAGCATGGGAAATGAATTCTGCCTTCCATCATGTGATACTAAGGGTTTAGAATGAATTGATTGTACTTTACTGGAAGATGTTACTAGATGAACAAGGATGATGGGCTGCAATAGATAAAATGCCAACCTTACACCAAGGCTTTCCTAAAACATTACACGACATACCTGGCTACAGGATCTATTGCTACCCCCTATGATGGAGGTAGATAGGCTAGAACTGAAATATAGGGCTGTCACAAGGCCAAGAATACAATGCAAGGATATGTACTGCTTAGTACAAAGAAGAAACTTAAAGCTTAACCCTGAACTTACCTGGCCAAAAATAGTTGTAGAACTGTAGAGCCGATGACAACAATTAAAATCATTCTGCGGTTTTCCTCCTAGCACAAGTTCCATCCTAGTATATCCATCAAAATTAGTTATAAAATCCTCTACAGCTTCTTCTGAAGTAGGTGGCACTTCCTGGTTATGACATCAGCTAAGGCCACTGAGACCAGAGCAACTTCCCTCACTTCCCTTAATGCTGAGCTCTCCTCTATAGCACTTACAGTTCTGTGCAGATCTAATCCCCTGCCGAGGCGACTATAGCCTTGTCAAAGCCTAGAGAGAAGTTGGTTGTGTGCAGGAAAAGCTTATGGATGATAATAGATTCTTTATAAAATTGAGCAGCTGCAGGGTGAGGAGGTGGACTGCTGTGGAAACATGAGAACAGAGTGTAGACAGAGCAGAGCTGCTTCTTACAATTACTGAGCAGAGACACTAATAGACAGCTCTTTGCAGTGAACAATGAGAGTCAGTGAGCCTTTTACTTCAGATTACACTACAGTGGGGCAGACCAGCCAAGAGGGGAGAGCATATGACCTTTACTGGGACCTCTCCTCCTTCTCCCATCTGACCCTACCCTCTCTCTGCAATGTACCAGAGAGCAATTCCTGCAGCTGTGCCTAGGATGGCACCTGTGCTCAAGTATTATTTTATGAGGTAACATGTTCTTATGTAAACTGTGTTTTGTATTCCTTGAACTAGTGATGGGCCATTCGAGGCCGATGGCTCACTAAACCTCGCCCCTAAATGGCTCACCAGGCCCCCTTTAACCCGATAAAATCGGGTTAAAAGTGGTGTAGGGTGACTGACTGGCTTGCGGGTCCCTATTATATATTTAATAGGGAGCCGTTCAGGAGCCACAAGAGCAGGCTCTACTACTTGAACCACTGTAATTGGTAGGCAGATAGTTGGCTACATTGAAACACTACACACAGACATACTGGAAACAGTGACACCTTCAGGCTAAGGTGGGAACTGCTTTATGTAGTGTTAGTACTTTCAAGTGTTTCCTTGAACCTGCTGGAAGGTATGCGGGACATCCTAATATGGGCCACACATCAACAAAACCTACCAGTAACAGGAGGAAAGGGAGGTGGAAGAGGCGTGAGTAATAAGAAGTCCGGAGTGATCTATTTTAGGTGATCCCAGCATGTCACGATTAGCGAATACAAGCGCTGACATTGGGATACGGAGGAGGGAAGGTGAGTATGTGTGAGTGTTTTTTTTTTTTTTTTTGTTTTTTTTTTAAGTGGTAGATTTCTCTTAAGGCAATCACATGGTTGGGGAATACCGAAAGATTACCTATTTGTAATTGTGCCTGCCGCAATGTTGAGCTAAAGAATGCTGGGGTTTCTAGGGACCTGTAGCAATGTAAAATTACTTACTCCTCTTCTATTCCACAAATTCATTGGCATAGTTTGGAAAATATATAAAAGTTTTTCTGACCCCCCCCCCCAAGCAAATTGTGTAAGGCAGAGCTCATATACTGTACCTTCTTTTAACTTCTTATTCTAGTATCATCACTACCATACCCAAAAAAGATGAATCAGCGTTTAATGTTGAATAATATAAGTAGAACATCTTTAGGCGGACCTATTCAGTTTGGCCAGCCGAAATATTTGTCTTTAGCCAACAAAAACAACATTATACAAAACCAAACTATAAAATGGCAAATGAACAAGTACTGGCATGCAAAATCCAATGTGTGTCTAAAACACGGCACATGGAGCCAACTATGCAGACTAATAAATGTGTAGGCTTTCTCTAGAGATCCAAAGCATGTTAATTAGAACTTCAAGTAAATTAACTATGGTGTGGTCATTACAATGCAAGTATAAAAGTTGTCCTGTAACATGATGTATATCAAAGTGTACCTAATATTGTGCAAAAGCTGATTGTCTACGCTTTCTGGTTCAATTAAATCCTTTGTAATAATCCATCAATATACTGACGTGTATTCACTAGGTTATAGAGGATCACTGTTATAGATGTGCCAGGTGATTTACTTTACAGGACAAGATCTATTAGGAATTATTCAAACTACAAATTATGGCTAAAAAACACACAACTGTGGTCAGTCCATAAATCGTGGACTTTGCACTGACCAGATTACACTGGCCAATCATTGTGCCAAGGACAAGCATCTTAGTCATATATGAACACGGGACCCCTTGCATTATATATTACTAGGCATTGGAGTCCTGTCTTTGCCAGTGTTCGATCTGTGTAGTCCAGGATTAACTGACACACGATATTGGCCTGATATATATATATATATATATACATACATACAGGGCCGGCGCTATGGGTAGGCAAAGGTGGCAATTGCCCAGGGCCCCCAGGGAGAATCTCTTCTTTCAAATGAATCTTGAATTTTGTTTCTAGGTGCTATGGATCCAGAGATATTCAGGTTTAAAGTGAGAATATCAGGTGCCATTTTTATATATAAATATCTCCGTTTTCCTTCATT
Organism: Engystomops pustulosus; assembly: GCA_019512145.1. Lineage (NCBI taxonomy): Eukaryota > Metazoa > Chordata > Amphibia > Anura > Leptodactylidae > Engystomops > Engystomops pustulosus. Next base: position 191,111,194 of record CM033642.1, on the reverse strand, counting down.
TTAGAAACACAAATTTAGATTCATATGAAAGAGGAGACTTTCTTCTTTCATAGGAAAAAAGAAGTGAGGTTCTATGAGTCACAGAACCAGAGATACAGCCCCCTGAAGTGTCTCCCCCATCTCCAGATTCTTAGCCATCAGGCTGCAGGGAGAACACACTGCACACAGGAGCTGCTGCACCTCACAGATAATGGAAATATTCACTTTATATGTTACTAGTACTACATTTTGAGAAGGGATAATATCAACTAATATTCATGTTTTTAACCCTTCTCTATGCAAATCTAAGAACACACTTTGGGCCACATGTATCAATCGTTTTTTTTTCTGTTGTTTTTGCGCCTTTTCATTCAGGCGCACCGTTTTTGTGCCATTTTTGCGACTAAATGCCAAACTAGCTGCGCAGCAAAAATAACCAGCTTTCCCTCATTTATCCTAGCAATCCAGATGTTTTGATGCGCCTAATGATATTCATCACTTGCGACTTTTCATTTAGGTGCAAAAACAGGCGCAAAAACACTCCAGCCTGAAGGTGGCGTTATCTGAGAAGAAAGCACTGAGCCCCTTTGCAGAACAGCTCATTTCTAGCAGCAAAGCTCAACCAGACACTGCAGACACTAGAACAGATCATACAGACATGAGATACTCTGCAGACAGGAGCTGCAGACTCTATTTACACTTCATCACCTTCTATTTACAAAACATTCTGCAGAATCCTGAGCTCACAGCAAGAGAGAAGAGAATGTTACAGAATGTTGCAGATAGTACTGACAATAGTCCCCCGTGTAATTCTGCACAGTATCACCAGTGTGTCTGAGGGGGATACTGTGCAGAATTACAGGGGGGCAGCAGGAGATCCGCACTGGGGGATCCCCTCCAGGAGAAGCCACTGCTGAGGAGGTCACTGGGTGCTGGGTGTCACACACCTGGGTGCTGCTGTGAGTGTTATCTTCATGCTGGGATGTGGGAGAAAACTACAAATTATGGCTAAAAAACACACAACTGTGGTCAGTCCATAACTCGTGGACCTTGCACTGACCAGATTACACTGGCCGATCATTGTGCCAAGGACAAGCATCTTAGTCATATATGAACACGGGACCCCTTGCATTATATATTACTAGGCATTGGAGTCCTGTCTTTGCCAGTGTTCGATCTGTGTAGTCCAGGATTCACTGACACACTATATTGGCCTGTTTTATATACATACACTGGAGATCAAAATAAGAGAATACCACACAGTTTCCTAAAATGTCATTGTGTAGTCCTATGTGAATATATCCTAACATGAGTAAATTAGCCTCATTATCCTGAATTTTATCATTGTTTTTCTAGCAAAACCACTAAACTGAGGAATTAAACAAGATATGTTGCTGCATCAGTGTAGCCACAGAATTCTCAAGGAATGTTTGCTTCATAATGCATCAAATGGTAGATTTCCTTTAAAAACTTACGTCATAATTTGTATATATTCTAAAGCAAAGAATAAAAATGCAAATTATAAATTGTAAAAGAAAACTAATCAAAATTATAGAACACTTTCAGATACCTGAATGTTATTTGTGTTAATCTGGCACCTGGTACTAATTTCGGTAATCTGACAAATCATATTTAACAGGCAGCCTAACTTTCCAGTTGTCATGGACTTTGCAAAAATGGTGTTCTGTTCTAAAGTAACTGAAACCCTCTGTCAGCAGGTTGTCCAGATAAAGGCCAAAGGGTCAACACCATCAACCATAGCAAGAGAAGTTGGTCAATTCCAGGTTTGTCATTTCCTGCATATTGCATCTTTACAACATCACAAACTCAATCAAGTCCCCCAAGAAGGCTGGTCGCCCCCAAAAGACAAATGCAAAAGAGGGCAATATAATACAGAGAGTCCATGGGCAATTTGGATCACACAATGAATGCCATAAACAAAAAAATAGAAGGAAAAAAAACACCTGCACAAATGTGTTTATTCATCATTTTCATCGGATTTGGAATTTTTTGTTTTCCAGTATGTGGTATGGAATATTCAATACCATCACAAGGAAGTACAATCTGCATATAGAAAAATTTAAAAAAAGTTACGGAATTTTAAATGTGGGGAGTAAAAAATGGATCGTAAAAACATAAATGGGCTGTGTCCTTAAGGGGTTAAAATTATGCCAAAGACCCCGATGATGCTAAGGTGACTGATATGCTAGATCTGTAGTAAACATAGCTGGTGCAGCATATTCTCCATGTTTGTTACATTTATCTCATCTTGTCTTACTTATGTGGGTCACTCTGAATGGAAAGAACCACATATTTAATAGAGATTGTAACCATCCATCTATAATATGATACATATATTTGACAGGCTGTTCCATTTCTTATGGAATAGATAGTCTGGCACATAAAAATATTACTGTATTCGGTAAAATAGGTAATTCTTTGTACAATTCCCCTTCTAGGTTGGCTTACAAACAAATGCAGTATTGAAAAGGAGCATTTTGTACCAACCCTTAGCTTTGTCTTACAAATACTGATTGTGGCCTTTTTTTGGGTTAGGAGACCCAGGAGCTCCATGGTGACACCTTTATTGATCCCTGCGTTTTACCTTCATCAATCCTACTAAATAAACACAATACACTACAATAGGATTTTATCATTTGGTTTAATTTTGGTTTATATTTGCTGAAAATATCTGGACCAAAAGAAAAAATAAAATTAAATACAAAAAGACAATGACGACTCTCCCGCTTTTTAATATACACCAATCCCAAACCATTTTTTTTTTTCTAAGTGTAAGGCGTCTTTTACATTAAATATGGAAATTCTTTTCTTCCCCACTACATTTTAAAGGGGAGGTATCAAAAATGCAACTTGAGAAAGAGGAAAACGCTCTTGATCTACTCTTTGATACAAATTTTATCCTGAAAAGACTTGTGGGATGAAAGTGATGTATTAACTATTAAGATTTAGGTTAAAAGGCACAAAAATATTGCCAAAAATATTTACTAGAAAGTAATAAAAAATAAATATAATAGCATTAAGTTAAAAAAGGGGGAACATTTTAGTTGTTTCACTCATGACATGTGCATATTTCTACTGCTAATTTGTTTTAGGTAAATTTTTAAAGTCTCAAGATCATGTGGGTGTGCACAGCTATAAATATAAATCACACGCATATTCATGTTTACCCATAGAAAAATGTTTGCACTGGATTACTGCTCGAGACCAAACACTGTGCAAATTCAATTACTCATTTTCCCATAGAACACCTCCCACAGAGATTCTTGGACTGATCACCTTATGTTCTCCAACCTCAAAACTTTTAGTGCGATCAAGTTATTTTTGTTGCAATCCTTAGCCTGTGTAACCTTGGCTTTGGATGTAGACTGGGGTATTACACGACAACTGCAATATTTTCAAGTAGAATGGAAAGATTCATCCACAGCATATTGAATATTCAAGTTACCGTCATCCAATTCTAAGGATTCATAACCATAGTGTAGTATACAGCAGTATATGGATGTACAAAGTGCAAGCTGATACAATATGTATCTTGTATTGTATGCTTACAATAGGGCAGCAGCTTAACCTGAACTGTGCAGTACATGACATGCCCTGACTCTTAGTGCAAAACCTGGAGGAGTCACCTTCGTTGCCAAGTCTGGTTTTAACTTTGATTACAGAATGATTTCAACAATGAGCCTACTAAAACATCCTTCCATCAACTGTAAGGCAACACTTAGATTTTCAGGTAAAACCTCTGTGTCTGTGACCTCTCTCCTTTTAATGTCAGACAACGCTTTACAACAGCAAGTATACACAGTAGGTAGGTTAGCTCAGTTCTCGACCAATGAGCACCGCGGTCCTGTAAACCTGCATTGCTTCTTCTTCTGCCACACCTAAAGTCAGGCAGCTCTCTGCTACCCGTGCCCGATAGCACCCCATATCCCATAGTCTAGAACCGTCCTTTTCATTGTCCTCATCCAAGTCCAATTTCAGAAGATCTTCTGCAGAGACACTAACCCTCATAGATCTGTTTTTGCCTTTTGAATGGTCTCTGTATCGAGTAGGAAAGTCAAGCAGTTCAAAAGACTCAGTGGAGAGAATGCTTTCTTGGCTAACAGTAGTTGGCACTTTTACACGTGTTAACATGCCCATGGGTAATTTTTGATTCCCTAAAGAACAGTCTACAGCATCAAAAGTCAATTCAGGTGCTGCCCCTGGAGAAGAAAACTTTCCGTTACGCTTGAGAATTCCTTTCCTCACCACATTGGTGGCTGGTTCTTGTTGCCCATTGCTTCTGGCATTTAAGGCTTCATTACCTGTTGGCACAGTAAATACAGGAGTGGCATCATTTTCTTCCATTGGTGAGCTCTCATTGTGCTCCGGCGAAGAGTAGTACCCAGATTCTCGCTGAGGAGGCTTCTTTAAAATACCTTTTTTAGGGGCAGGTGGCACAGTAGTTGGCTGTTCCTGGGAGTTTTGAGGTGCCATTACCTGACTCATATTTTCTCTCTTGGATCGCTTTAAAGAGCGCTGGCGGGTAACAGTGGCTCCTGGAAGATGTTGACGTAAAAATGAACGCATCTTAGAGCCATTATCCCACAAAGGTCGTGAGGATTTGCGAAGCCATCCACCAACTATTGAAAATGGAGAGTCTTTGGTTGCTTCTGGTTCACTAAGTGGCTGTTGGTATCCCCAGTTCACCCACCAGTGAGAAGCAACATCAGCCAGGGTAGCCCTCCTCTCAGGATTTACCATTAAAAGCCAACGAATCAGCCCGCAAGCATCTGCAAACAGGAGTACAGTTACAAACAGGAATTAGTAACAATAGAACAGTGTAAACAACACAAGAGCAACACCTGAAATGTCAATACAGCATTATTTGCAGATCACACAAACTCAATGCATACGTACAAACAAGCTCAGACGTTCCTCCAGAGTACCCAGGTTACTTACCAGAGGGCTGGCTTGGCTCTTTATAGGCACCACAGCTGATTTGTGTCACCAGCTTCTTGTAATCCTGCCCATCAAATGGCATGCAACCATGGACCAGAATGTAGAGTAGAACTCCTAAGGACCAGCTGTCTACCTACAAAACAGGACAAGCGTTATTTGTACATTTACATACAAAACGTATCCCAACAGGTCTTACTCCAGGATAAATAGGACTTAATAGGAGCCATATAATCAAATCGCTAATAAACACTCATCCTCTTTGGGTTCCCGGCCGGGCCCGGCAGATAAACGTCTATGTGATCTGCCAGCACAGAAACTATGATGAAAAGGTTGTGCAGGGAGAACAGGACGCCGGGGGTCAGCGCCAGAGGGTGAGTAATAACATTTTTTTTTTTTTTTTTTAAGGGGGCACTCTGCTGGACATTTTATTAGAGAGTAGCGGCTACATTTCTCGTATTGACTCGAGTCACAGTTTTTCGTGGTAAAATTAGGAACCTCGGCTTATACTCGATTATATACACAACACATCTTTGACAACAGAAGCAGGCCCATCCACACCAATAGAAAATACAATGGTCCATCTCTAATCCCCCAGACTGAAAAAAAGCAGAATCAGGTTTACAGTAGTAACATTTACCCTTTAATATTTTACCAAAAGATTCAGATTTACGTATGAAAAGAAGTTGTTGAAAAGGCCAACCCTACCAAATAAAAGGCATGCAGATATACATATGGCAAACACTACTATATTTTGAAAAGTACCAAGCTGTTGGATTTCCCTTTTCCTATTGTGAATAACTGCATACTAGTCCAAAGCAAGAATGCATTTATATTTTGCGGCAGCAAGGGATAGCCTTCAGGTAGGTTTTGCACATTCATATAAAAGAGATAGTGATTGGGGAACTAGGTGATTAAATAAAACCGAAGTATAGTCTTGTTGTGGTTGTAATGGCCAGCCTTAAAATTAGCATGGTATACAAGTTTATTTTCATCATTTATATCATTTAAAATACCTGTCCCTTATTCTCCCATCACATATCTGAATCAATTTTATAGGAGTTTGGGTGACAACTGGAGAACCAAGAATAAGTTAATGCAGAAGTGTCATTAAGAGCACACAAGATTTGTAATCTCACCTCAGGTCCTACATATGGTCTTCCATTAACTATTTCAGGGGATGCATACAGCGGGCTGCCACAGTAAGTCTGAAGATAGCTGTCCGAGTGGTAAATGTTGGAAAGACCAAAATCTGCAATCTAAAAACAAAACATAAATGACATATTATTAAGAAAGAAAAGGTTAAATAGTTCGGTGCTGCAGGCACATACTAGGATGAGGTGATCATTTACAGCATTCAGGATCCTGTATGTAAATGAATTAGGAACATTCTTTCTCGCTCCCCTCCCTCCTATGTTTGCATAGACATACTGGACTTCTGCCAACATGGAACATTCAAGCAGCTCTCCTGCAGGAGGATAAAGTCCACAAACGGCACAAAAACAAGTTCATTTGAAAGATGCTGAATTTTGGTTAAAGGCCATTTCTCTTGCACCATGAATAGATGTCAGAAGAAAAACACATGAAGTGAGAACTGAAGAAATGTTGGACATTTGTATCCAGCATACATAAGCAATGATTATTATTTTTCTGAAAGGGGTTGTCTGTCCATTAACAAAATATACAACTATTTCTAAAATAGTTTAAAATATTAAAATAATCCACACTCATTTACCAATTCCCCTTAAAGCATCGGTCCATCTGCCTCCTGATTTCTCTGGACAAACAACTTATGAGCCTTTTTCAAATAAAGTAACCAGTGTTGACACACGTTAACATGAACAATATAAGATTTCATTCCTGTTCTTCCGCCAATTTAAATATCTGTGGCTGAAGCCTTAACGGCTATAGGCCCCAATAACCAAGCGTGCCAAGTACAATAAGTTATGTACTGCCTTACCTCTGTCTTGAATGACCTTGGTATATTATCATAGGTTCAGCAAGTAACAGCGATAAAGTGACTTAGCAGTTCCAGAGGGGAATTCCCGGTTTAAAGCTAATGGCATTTTTTTCCGGGCCTTCCAGCAGAGCCAGCGATGTGCTGTCCCTGATTATTCCTTCTGGGAGTAGTTATTACTGCAGCAATATAATGGGTGTGAGATCGCTGCTCAGTGTTGTCAAAGCAAGTTCAACCAAATAAGCAAGGTCAGCAGGGTTAGGTTACACACGCGTTAGCCATTCTTTTAAACACTTTGAATGGGTGAAATAACATTGTTTTGCTGTGTTTTTTCAAGGTCAAGTATATGATGGGAAGATGTTATTTTTAAACTGTACAGTCAAATACAAAATACATACAGTGTGACAGATTTACAAAAGAATTCGCTTCATTTGTCCAAAAAATGTATCAAGGGTTTTAGACAGGTTTTAGACAGTTTTTAGAAAGGGGCGTTAACCAATAATTATACAAATGCAACAAAAATTATGTTTGCATAAGACAAATAATGGAAAATGCAAAGTTAGCCTAAAGTACTTAATGAGAATTAGACACTTCATAAATCTGGTGCACTAGGTCTTTCTGTCTAACTTTAACCACAGCCCCTACCGTTCCTATCTCACTCTAGACCGCTTGCGTTTTTGGGAACAGGGAAGCACTGCAGCCTTGTATCAATGTGGATAATCACATGCTTCCTAATGAAACAAATGCATAAATGCTGAAAAGTTATAAGCATTGCTCACCTTCACATTTCTATTTTCATCCAGAAGAATATTTTCTAGCTTGAGGTCACGATGCACAATACCATTCTGAAAAGAGACATACAGATTCACAAATGAGCGATTGACCACAGAAGAAGTGACACAGCTTTCTTATGTTCAATTCTAGCCTAAAACATACCGCATGACAGTATTGAACAGCAGATACAATCTGCCGGAAGAATCTCCTCGCCTCCTGCTCACTGAGCCGCTGCCGTTCACTGATATAATCATAGAGGTCACCTTGGCTGGCATACTCCATCACAATGACAATCTTGCTGCTGTTCTCAAACACTGTAGCAGAAGATAAAGGAAAACAAATAATAAAAATTTACAGATTTTGGACTCGGATAACAAATAAAAACAAGCAGGCAGATTTGTGGAAAATCCCTCAAGAGAACATGTCAATGTTCTGTTATGGGTGCCCAAAGTATGTTTTACATTTTGTTCACCGATTTTTATTTATAGAAGATTCAATAACATACAAAAACTAAAGAGTATCTACCACAATGTGATAAACTTTATTGTTGAGAATAGTTTCCCAGTGTGCCAGAGGTTATAATACTGAAAGAGAATAACAATAGCAGGAAAACAACAAGATTTAATAAGCGGTCATAGGACAATTTGTGCCACTGTGTTTTTTCTTGTTTTTGGGGGGTATTCCTGTGGATGAATCAGTGTTCCCGGAAAGTCCCTTTAACAAGCATTACTTTTTAAAAATCACACCCATGACCACCTTTAGCCAGATTTTCCACCCATAACTTGCAGAAATTAATTCTCCGAAATGTAAAGTATTTCCGGATTAAATAGAGGTCCTTACACTTTCTATAAGAAAATATAGAATATTCTATGGAGACTAAGAAGCTAAAGATAGAAAATGAGGGTGGAGCAGAAACACGTGGCTTCCACAAAGAGCCAAAAGTTCAGGGTGTAATTATTCCCGATTTCCCAATAACACGTTTAGAGAAAGCACAGATGCAAAGGCGGATCTACTGTACCTGCAATGGGTGTGCCATCACATGGAAGGATTTTTAATGCCAGACCACGTGATATCGCACCAGCGGCAACATGTACAGTACGACTTAAAAGAAAAACTAATAAAATGTCTGCTCCACCTTATATCTAGCCTGCTCCAATATTACACACGTATCCACCCATACTGTATACAAGAAGTCACCTTATTCATGTACTTTAGCACCTTAAGCATGTACCCTGTGCTTACAGGGAATCTATATCATAAGTGGCTGTATTATCAGAATAATAGATGTAAATGAATTGATATACATGTTCCTAATTTAAAGGACATCTACCACCAGGATCAAGGATTGTAAACCATACTGGTGTATGCCCTGTCTGACAGCATTCATTTTTCTTTAAGCTTCTTATGCCCTTGGTTTTAACAATAAAATGCTTTAAAAATTATGCAAATGAGCCTGAGGGGTTCCAGGCTCAATTAAAACCTATGTGGCACGGAGCCCAAGGCTCATTTGCATAATTTTTAAAGCCTTTTATTCTTAATCCCTTTTTTGTAAGAAAAACAGTAAATAAGAAGCTAAAAGAAGAGCAGCAGATCCTGACACAGGGAGCACAACCATTATGTCAGTGTGCTTGGTTTACAATCTTTGATCTTCGTGCTAGATGTCCTTTAGGTTCCCTTTTGATCAAGGTATAATGTGGCCATGTAACTGAGGAGACCCAACCAGGTCGAAACTGTTCTGTCTACAGTTGGGAGTCTGTTCCTTCTGGAATAGATATACTGGTTTGGCTAAAGCCCACATCAATTTAATAAAATTTCTTATAAATCATGCTTGGTGTCAAGGGGGCTGCCTTTTCAAGGTAGAAAAAAAGAGGCACCGTTTTACATTTCATACCTTGGAAAACATATTTTCATATTTCCCAGAATCCCTTGGTGGAGTATCAATGGTTACAGGTCTCACACGCCTTAATTGGCAAACTCTCCATAAGGAGAACCCAAATTAATCTTCACAAAGCCATTGTGCAATGTAGGGCGTGCAGTCTGCAGGAAAGGCTCAAGATCAGGAATATCATAGAGAGTAAGAAGCTGCCCTTTGTGTACTAGTTCCAGGTGGCTGGCCATCTTTATATCTTTATAGCCTTGTTATCTTCCTAGCCTGATAAGCAGCTGTTCTATATTCTTTCTATGACCTGCACTTTCGCTCTGGTACAGAAAGGTAACAGAAACTCCACAGCTGGTATCAGCATGCTCAAGTCACTCTATTATATAGTGATTAGACTATGTGGCCTACTGAAAAAGAGCGAATGATGCAAAGTTCCGTACCAGGAACCGCCACATAAAAAACAAGGTTAGGTTGATCTAAAGTACAACTATTATTAGAGGTATAGAACTGACATGTGTAATAACTAGCATCTAGTTTCAGAATTGCTGGTGTGTATTACCATTATTTTCACTTTCTAGAAGGCAGCGCTGAAGTCACATATAAAAGTCCCATTTACTTGGTAAGAGCCCTGATGAGTAATGTGCAAGTCATTTGTTCGTCTCTGTATCCAGTCTTCACGTTACTCCCCCGCATAGACCTGCTGGGAGGAGATGATGCAGTACACCGGCACAGGCCTGCCACGTACCCTGCAGCTACTCTACCTGTGCTAGCATGCAGGCAATGTGTGTGGGAGAGGTGTGGATGTTTTTTCTGAGATCGTTACTCATAGGACAATTATGTTACTTTATATTGTCCATGTGAGGCCACGGGGCATCAGTATTATTATAGCAACATTCGGAAAGCTCACATGGCTTTTATTACTCATCCTGTATTCAGTTACATTTACTCTTGGTGGAATTATGAATATTCCTAGTGTGGATATTTGTTTTGTTCTTCTTACCTTCATATATAGAAATGATATGAGGATGGCACAGCGAACTCATAATCTCCGTCTCTCTTCGAATATGTAGCATATCCTGCTCATCTTTTATCCGGTCCTTGCGAATTGATTTAATAGCCACCTGGTAATGAAAAGTAAGAAAGAATAGTTTAAGTTAACTGTAGTGTACATTTTTATGACCATCTACAACACTTCGAGTTTCCCCATTATATTATCTAAGGTTATATATACAAAGGTAAACCATGATCCATCTAACAGGGAGCCTATTTTACCTATTTATTGACCTTCTGTTAGGCCTCATGTACACAAACGCAAGCAACGGACTAGGTGTTAGCCACAGTTTGTGCAGGTAGCTTGAGGGAAAAGCGAACAGTCATCAGCCCGAGGCCTTAGTCTGCACACATCTGTATTATGGGTTTTGTAATAAACCAAAATCACGGCACAATGCTAAATCATTAGTGTGCCTTGTAGGGTAGCAACCTCCAATAAGAGAAACTGATTTCTTCCCCCTGCAGGAGAGCCATTCTGTAGTGCTAGTCCGGTCATATGAACAACACCTCTGGTGCTCAATGTCCACTTACAAACAACAGAGTTTGTTTTTATCATACCTTTGTACATATACTTAGTAGCAGCAGGACTGTGAGAAATGGATTTATAATCCAGGATTACAGCATGACTTCGTGCACTCTTATGCAATGGTGTGTGAGATCGCTTCACTGAACACAGCACAGTCCCTCCCCTCTGCTATGAGTGAGAGCAGTTATAGAGCAGTTTAGTGCAGAAATCTCACAAAGAAGTGCATCAAGTCCTGCTACAAGTCTGGAATATAAATCCATTTTTCACAGGATTGCTTCTACTAAATTCACACTTAAATGTATGACAACAGCTCCCAATGGCTGCAGAACTCCATCTGATTCTCTTTAGCATTTTTTGTACATATTTTTTGCTCTCAGTTTTCATCGTCTGGCAGGTAAGACAGAACCTGATCTTCACAGCTCTCCACAGTAAGGGTCATGGCACTGGAAGGCGAGACTGTGTCAGGCTGCCAAGAAAGGAGCTTTATCCTTTCAGAACAAGCGATGTTTACTGGAAGCACAAAAGTTTTCAATTTAGCAGCGCACAGACGGAGAGTAGTTTGTGAGTGTATAAGAAGGATATTTACACCTTGCACCTGTCTGTTACAAGTTTACAATAAGCACCTTTTAATAGACTGTGAAGCAGGGCGAGACAGCTAATTCTATAGAAACAAACCTGGTTAATAGGTTTTCTATTCATAAAGCATTACAGGTGCCAGGAGCAGCACATTCAGTTTTAGTGAGATGCTCTGCAGCCTAATCTTAGACTTCCTTCTTCATCTGCTTCTGGAGTCTTAGGCTGGGGGGGGGGGGGGGGGGGGAAGTTATAAATGAAAACAAAACAAAGGGAAAACAAAGAAGCTCCGAATCTATTGTAGGAGCAGGAATGCGGAAGTAACAGAGTCCCACAGACAGACAGACAAGGACAGAGGATGTGTGTCATACATGGGGGTGGGGGCCATTCTAACCTCAAATTTCCCTATTTCCAAGACGACTGTTGTCACAGGGTGCTCACATCATGTAGGGCTGTGACAACGTTTGGTGAAGAAATGCTTCTTGTTGTTGCAGGTAGAAACACCCTGGGTGCTCAGGAGTGGAAAATGTCTTACATCACTCACTGGATTCAATTACTGGCTTTGTTTATGTGGCTGGGAAAATCGGTCATGTTGAGGTTTCATCCGCATTCTATTCTAAGTAGTGGAGGGATGGAGAGACATGTCGTACCCTCCCCAGAATTACACACACAGGGATATCTCATTTATGTGGTCTGCGGACCATGGATCCTCAATACTGCACCAAATAGATCTGTCCACTGGGTCATCATTACCGGGTTATTATCAAAGAATAGTATGGTCAGGGTCTGACAGACACGACTATAAATTATGGTGGATTATTATGTTTATGGATGATACCAAGCACTTCTATTAATATAACACACTTCTAGAGGAATGTTAAAGGACCTTAAAGGGAACCTGTCATCAACAAACCACTAGAATATTCCCAAGCAGCATGACACCATCTAATTTTTTTTTTCGTGACCCAGTGTGGTAATATTTTCCAGAAAATCAACTTTGAAGTGAGCTGTATATTGGTTGTACAGAGTCATGGAGGAGGAGAGTTCAACACTGAAGTCAAGGTGGGGAGCTCTGACCGCCTCCCGCTCTGTCACAGAAATCATAGAGATCTGGTTAGTGATGTCTCTGGACGCAGGACCATCAATTACAGTGAAGGGGTTGTTCTGAGAAAGAGACCTTGACTTCAGTGTTAAAATCTCTTGAATTTATACAACAAATTTACATCATCTTCAAAGCAGATTTTCTGGATGATGCCACTACATTGGGTCATGAAAGAAACATGATCTAGAAGGAGTGTCAGCTGCTTGACAACATACTGGTAGTGGTTTATTAGGACAGGTTCCCTTTAATATAAGTACTGTCAAGTAAAAGAAAAGCAGTCCATGACAGATTCTGGCCTTTTACATCACTAGAAATAAATTATAATTTTTATAAAAATGGAAAGTTTGTATGGGTATGCTGTATGGGGTACAGATGGTTCATCCATATAATGGATGAACAATGGATGGGTGTATATATGGGGTCCTCTATAGAAGCCGACTCCCTTGCAGCTGACCATATAATAACCATTATAAGGTAGAAGAATGGGAACATTGCACCAGGTTTTCACCCAAGAATGTGGATTAGTACAGAAGAATGATAAATGTAATATAACTACCTCAAGATGTTACACCATACTAAACAAGGGGTATGGCACGTTCCACAACTTTTTGGAGGGATGTACTGAATTTGGAACTGGTAGAGCTGCCATACCAGAAATAGTCTGCAAAACTGTGTGGCTCTCTACTTGGAAATTCTTTTGAGGCCAGATACATCAGACTGGCTTTAACATGAAAAACTATTTGTGTCAATGAATGTCTTGTTTGTCCTTTATAAATGTTTGGGTGTCATCTGTTCCTCTTATGATGTCAGAAGAGAAACTTGGTTTTGTACAGACAATAACCACCAAATAAATAAAAACCAACAGAACAGCTAAAGCCTCTAAGTATAGCTGTCAGTAGTTTCCAGGGGCGGCCAATGTGAGCAGCACCTGTTGTCACTGCTCCTAAAACAGTCGTGAATTTGTGAGTTCATCCAATGTGGAAAAGTCAACAGTTGTAAAAGAGAAATACCCCAAAGAAAAACAGGAGTGACGAAACTGGCCGGCTATTTTTAACAAGTCTGCTGCGCCCACGCTCTGCTCACTTGCCACAAGTTGGCCCGTTCCCAGCTCTGCAATGTGTCATTGTGTTGATAGAAAGGACACAACTGCACGATCAGGAGACAGATAGGGGCAAATGACAAAGGAGGCTTTTATATGCAGAGGATATCCCAAAGCATGATCGCTTATGACTGACAGGTAGCCCATCAGCTCAGTCTTACAGCCAGTATGGCTATATTATATATCATAAGTAGAGTGGTATCAGGAAGGGGTTAAGAGCAGAGAGCGTGTGACTGTAGACCAGGACACAGCCTGGAATTTGCTTCATAAAGGAGGCTGAGGCTTTATCCACAGATTAGCGGCTAGTGCAAATGTTTGCAAGCCAACCGGCTATTGTGGGTAACCGTGCAACAGCAAAGAGCAATTCCATCTGTAGTGCCGCCATCACCAGGCACTGGATCCCGTTATCAACCAACACTATGACACAGCACAACACGTTTCCAAGTCAAGGCAATGTCACTTAATGTAGCAAACAACAAGCTGTAACAAGTCACCTTCTCTATGTAGGCATTCATGTGGGCATCTCGATATACTGTGCCCGCACTAGACAGTAAACTCAGGAGAATCTGAAATACACACTTACTCGGGGGCAATACTCATGGAAAGGAGCCGCATTACTGTATCATTGCCCAATTTACAAACAGGGACTTTTTAAAAAGTCACCAAAAAAAACTCCACAGCAGAGCAAAAGAATACTGCAGACAGATTTAATAGAGGGCCAAAGACACTTTAATAAATCTGAGGGGCAGCAGAGCCCCAAATACAGTCTAAGAACTGTTGCTCATAGGCAGCCCATTGATACATGTCCCCACTATACCTTACAAGAAGAACAAAGAAAAAACCCCAGAAAATACAGAGATGTATACAGAGAATGGACAGAAACCAACACCCGTCTCCACTACACATACAGAGGTCACACAGGGCTCTATAATAGTTCTTTAACGTAACCCCCAGATTATCGTTAGTTCTGGAAATAAGGAAGTAGAAATTCTGGAATCACATCCCCTCACAGAATCCGCCTGTCAACAAGTGTAAAGGGCAAGGTGCATGCATTGCCAAGTAGATAGTAATGTCTGGGAATGTGTGGATCAGCGCAAGGGACTTGTATATGGGTGGTGCGGTCCAGAAACTGAGGGCATTCCCAAGTATATATGACCAGGGCCACTGCCCCAGCATCTAGATATAAAAAAGGGAAATTCAACCATTTCTTGGATAGCAGGTCATTTCAGTTATATAATATGCACCATTCTCTGCTAAAACTTGCTCTGACCCTTAGGTTGTAGGTCTTTGGGTATATGGTGGGGGACACATGAACAGTCCCGTATTCAAACAGCCATGGGCATCGCAGTATAGCCATATGGGCACTCCAAAATTTATTAACGTGCCTCATGCCCTGTGTCTGTGTACAGGTCCTGAATGCATTTAGGAATAATTCATGGGGGAGCACATGACACTGCTAGATCATATATCACATTGTGCCAGGGCTGCAGCAGTGACATGGCAGGATGGGCCCTGCTGTACTGACATATGGGTGGCCTATGGTTACCTAATACACTAAAACACTCCCCGTGTTTGTGTAAAAGGTGCTAAATGCATTTAGCAATAATTCATGGGGGAGCACATATCACATTGTGCCAGGGCTGCAGCAGTGACAAGGCAGGATGAGCACCACTGCACCGGCATATGGCTGCTCTATGGTTACCCAATATCAGTTCTGGTGCCTGTGTACAGGTGCTGAGGGTATGCAGGAATAACTCATAGGGTAACACATGACACATTGTGCCAGGGCTGCAGCAGTGACAAGGCAGGATGGGCACTGCCGTACTGGCATATGGCTGCTCTATGGTTACCTTCTATCACTCTCTTTGTCTGTGTACAGGTACTGAGTGTATGCAGGAATAACTCATAGGGGAGCACATGACACATTGTGCCAGGGCTGCAGCAGTGACAAGGCAGGATGGGCACTGCTGTACTGGCATATGGGGCGCTATGGTTACCCTCTATCACTCCCTTTGTGTACAGGTACTGAGTGTATGCAGGAATAACTCATAGGGGAGCACATGACACATTGTGCCAGGGCTGCAGCAGTGACAAGGCAGCGTGGCCACACCACAGGGACACATGGCGCTCTCCATACATACAGCTCACATTGTGCGGCTCTCACCTCCTTCCCCTGCTTGTCCCGAGCTCTCTTCACGGTGCCGTACGTGCCCTTCCCCAGGGTCTCCAGGAACTCATAGCGGTGCTTCAGGTTGTGCTTGTGCAGATGCCTCTTGACTGCCTGGCGGCGCAGCCCCGCTTCCCTCAGCTCCATTCTGGACACAGCAGTAGCAGGCGCCTGTGACAGGAGCTGCCACAGCCTCACTACAGTCTATTGAAAACTAACACTGGCTACTACACACAACCTTCTGCCGGCTCTCACCTCTTCCACGCCCACTTGTTTCCGATTGGCTTCTCCTGTCACCTACAGTGTGTCGCCCCTCCTACAGCTCGGGCTGATTGGTTCATGGCTACGCACTATTCCGGGAAGACCAGCAGGTGAGGAGGAAGTGCGCTAGACTACCTGTGTCTGCTGCACAGGAGGGAAACGGCCAATCAGCGACCAGGAGTCTCACATAGAGGGCTGCGCACTGTGCAGTCTCATCAGTTTTATGCCTTTTGTTACCTTCATCTTTTACAAAACTATTACATTTTATTGTGAATTTTCCCCTGAGAAACATTGAAGATTTCCCAGTAAGTAGCTGCAGGCAGAAGATCTGTAGTGTTTTACACTAGCACCAACCTTGACATCCAGGACAGTGATGTCCTTCTATATGCTGCGAGATTCTGCATCTATGGGGGCATTTATTATGAAGTATGTACCCCTTCGGCGCCACTGGATAAAGCAGGGGGCTCCAGGGGCCACTGGATACCGCAGTAGACTATGGGGCCACTGGATAAAGCAGGAGGCTCCAGGGGCCACTGGATACAGCAGAGGGGCTCCAGGGGCCACTGGATACAGCAGGAGGCTCCAGGG